>JABBWD010000020.1:0-605507 GCA_016628565.1 Suillus placidus
AAGACTGGCTGCAGAACCCAGGGAGGGCGAGAATGGTTGCAGACCACAGGAGTGCGGAACTTGGCTGCAGACATGGATAGGGCGAGAATGGCTGCAGAGCCAGGGAGGGAGAGACTGGCTGCAGACTCAGGGAGGGCGAGACTGGTTGCAGACCCCCGAATATGCGAGACTGCTGCTTACACAGGGAGGGCGAGATTGGTTGCAGACGCCCGATGCCAAAACATGCAGTCCACTCCTGCGGTGCCTATCCAGGCGGCACTGGAGGAATTCTCAAGCACGCTGGAAGCAAATGAGCGAGTATATTATTTTCCAAGAAATGCGTTTACTGCCAGCTTTCCAAGTAATCCAGGAGTTTAAGAACTTGCCGGATTTTCTCATGTTTCCAATGTTCCTGGCGTTAAGACACCATCATTCCACCTCTGCATCGCCAAGTCTTTTTCCAGTAGACGGGAGATCATGTATGCTATGTATGCCTTTACGATTTCGCAGACAAAGCACAGGAACAGAGTCGATCAGCCTCCGAGGCTCTCAAATACGCCTGTCAAAACTGGGCTGTCCATCTCTCGCGAGCTCTATATCCATGGGATGACAAGCTCGATCATATATTCCGTACTTTCTGGAACCGTCACCTCCTTTCTTGGCTCGAATGGCAGTGGTGTTTGAAGGGTCTGCGGTCTTGCCTCGTTATTTTATCTGAAGGGCAGAAACTTGCAAAGGTGCGCGATTCTAACCATTATCAGTGCCATCTTAGAAACTAATATCGCTTTATTCTATGACATTCACCGTCTTTTCCTCATCCTGGACCCCATTCATGTGCAGCCCAATAAAGTACTACCGGCCATCGTTCCTGATCCCAAGACGTCGACAAGGCAAGCATCGGCACCCCCTCCCACCTCCGAAATGTTGAAGAAGGCACCGTCAACTCCCATACTTACTCCTCCCTCAGAGCTCGTCGGAACCTCACACGTATGTGTCCCTCCTAGTCCTCATATCAACCAACACACCTCGTGGCGTTCCCCCTCTAGTCCGCCCTTTACACCACCCTTACCACAACCATCGTCTCCGAAACCAGAAATCGCCGTGTCTCATGCTGGCACATCCAAAAAGCGCTGGTCAGATGAACACGAGCTCGATAGTGATAGCTCACTCGAACACGTCGCCCCTGTCCCCACAAAACGCTCGAAACGAGACAGGCAAAGCCTGCAGTCAGAGACAGGCGAAAGCGACAAGAACACCAAAAAGTAACCCGGTGTACTGCTAGAAGGTCACTCTTTTTTTTTCGCAATAATCTTCCTCAACATAACACCTGTCTCATAGACGAAGCGTTATACGAACTTGTCACTACGTCGTCTATTGGGAAAAACTGTGACTGCGTTTACGCGTTCCTCATCACATTTAAAACCCTCGAACGGGTGTGGTGCTTGGAACGAGCCGAGTCATTTTCCTGGTGGTTGATGGTATGGAGCACCGTCGAAATTCGATAAACTTGTTTTTGTCCTGTCTAAATCTTTACCGCAATATGTATCTGCAAATGACAAAATCATCATCAAGCTGATTGTCAACGATGCTATCACGAAACGTTACTCTTCCATAGTTCCAGTATAATCACCTCATAGTCGAATGGTCCGTTGGTCAGCGATACAGGGACACTGCTCCTTTGGACAGTGGACATTCGGCTACAAGGATCAGTTCCGATGGTTCGGTCATGCAGACAAGGACCTAGGGGAGGGCAGGGAAGAAGCAACGCTCGGTCTAGTCTTATCGAATCAGCTGAATGTCAGATATTCCCCTTGCGAACAGGTCTCCAATGATATCATGAAGAGAGCGAGCGCTCAAGGAAATTTCAGACGTAAATCTTAGCGACATCGTCAAACAATTCTGAACAACCCGTGCTTCTTAAAGGCCAACCGAGGTGTTGAGCTCGGCGTGCGATCCTGCCTCTCGCGACTACATTGTTACTGCAGAAGGCATTCCTGGCTCTGGCTGTCCTGCTCGCTGTTCGACCTCCGGTAGGCACAGTTGCACCTCCAGGGAGAGCCCATATTTCGATGTCACCTCATGGGGGACTTGACTTAAAATGCGAAACACTCATGGCAACTACCGCCACTGGTCTCGTGGGCCATGTTGTGGATAGCACAGCCATTGATAGACTCCGGACAACGAGTCATGGGATGACGAATGGAAAGCTTTCTGGGAGCGAGACACATTATCAGAGTGTGTATTTGATGAAGGAGCGAATTTGACTGAGTCCTCGTGACACCCAATGTCGCGTGAAACAACAAACTGTTTATACATCGATTGGTTTAAGTACAGGAATCGCTGGAAATACATTGGGCTTTTTCCCGGTGTTCAGAAATTTAGAACCCGAAGATAATGATGGTTAGCGTCAGACTGCAGTAAAAAAACGCGGTCAGTGAAGGACACGGGATGAGGTTTGGGTGACTCACTTTGATAAGAAAAATGGTGTCTTCACCACACATAGCATCTGTAAATGTCGCTTGTCCCGGGGAACGAGGAGGAGGGAGTGTCCGCGTGGTAATGGAGTAGGAAGGCTCGTGCGGATTGTCTTAACAAACACCTTATCATCCTCTACGACTGTCGTGTCATTTACATAACGGACATTTTCCTTTTCAAAGCCCAACGCCGTGGCTCGCTTCATCGCGAGTTGGTTGAAGTCCCACATTTGTAAGGTCTGCGAGGATTGACCTGCAATGGCTTTGGGTGATGTGAGGAGGGAAATGAATTTGCTTCCGAATACGTATCCAGTCCAGACACGAGAGTGCGGTGGGGACTTCAAAAAACGTGTGCCTGTGGGACCCCATGTATCCCAGTTGATAACGTGTCGACGAGTTCGTGGGGGAAGGGCCGGAACATAAGATAACAATATATTTGCCGGTGCAAATAGGTCATACGAGACCTGTTTCTGGTTCTTCTCTTCAACCCAAGTGGTAATGAGGAAAAGTCTTTGTCCACGTGCTACGGAGAAAGGAATGTGAGCCTCTGGATCAGGCTTCCACTCGGGCGACGGATCAGAGCGAATTATGATTTTCACAGGGCTGACCACAAGGTCAAAAGGTGGGAATCCAAAAACACAGATGTAATCTGCAGTGAGGGTAAGCTTGATGGTGGAGGATTTCGATATGTCCAGAACAAAAAGTCGAGGCTCTGTGACTTCTGTCACCTCATTCATCACCGTTCCCACTAACAGAAGGTGAGAAGCGAGGAAGACGAAAGTGGCAATCTCACGACTGGAGCGTCTCTGGGGTGGATATCACGATGGGTAACATAGACTCGACTACAATTTGACACACCAGTATGACTTCACTTGTTTTCCAGTTCCATACAACAAGCTCTGGAGTATTGTGTTTGACAATAAACAAGGCGCCAAGGAAGTTGCCAGATACCTGGAGGCTAAGATCCATTTCGGAGGTGAGTTGCATATCCAGATCATGATCGATGACTCGGACTGCATCGATGACAGATGGATGTACTTGTCCAGTGGTGACAGATCGTAGGTGTATCCGAATCCGTATGTGTGACTTCACATTATTGTGGGTTGGGCTGTAGCTTGTTGCATCAGGAAAAACCTCCCCCGGGTATTACCCAGAAATTACCTGAACATTGTGTGAATTACTATGTTTTACTATGTTTTACCAGGTTTTATCACGATATTTCACATTACTGACATTTACATAGTAAACTGCAGTCCCCCGTCGACACCATCACAGTAAAGTGCAGTAAAGTGGAGGAAAACACAAAAAAAACACAAAAAAATGCGAAATGTTTGTAGCATCCATGCTGCACCATTCACGAACAATATCACACTGATGTAAGCAAAAAAAACATATTGTCATACAGACTCGATATATGATACAAGCATTCCATTCACCTTCGGACGGTCTATATGGTGGATTACAATAAGAGACATTTGTACATTATGTTAGCCGTCGTCTTTTTTCATCGTTCTCTCTTCCGAACAGTGTCCGAATGTCCCGCCGACACCGCACTTTCAAGAGTGCGGTGTATAGCTGACCATGTGCGAATGAATCCGTGCGCAAATCAAGCTCGACCAACATGTTTTGTTGTATTCAATGCGCACTTGCGAGAGGCGAGACTGAATAGCACAATTAGATAAAATAGGAAGAAAGATAGATAGATATTTACCGAGGGCAGGGTGCCAGGGTGCATGAGGGTATTAGCCTAAACAGCATTACTAGTAAAATCATTAGAAAGATGAAGAAAATACTTACTTGGTGCGAGCGCCGAGAAGGTGATGTGGGCGCGAGGGTCACCACTGAATGAGGGTGCAAGAATGGTGAACGGAGGGTGCTGGATGGATACGAGACTCAGCTACTAGTACCGTTAGAAATTGTGCCAAGGACAGTGCAGGCAGCCCGAACACCTACCATTCAACTCACTGCTGCGGCAGAAAGGGCAGTGCATGCGTGCGTGGGAGTGGTGCGTGGGCATGTGGGCAGTTGGTAGAGGAGTATTCTTACTGGAATGGTCCCTCAAGGTGTGCGTGCGAGTGAGTGTGAGTGACGCTACAATACAACAACAGGAGATGCAACATAACTTGAAGAACAGGTGGAGATGAAAAGAGCAATGAAGAACAACTTGGTTCAACGAAAGACTTATGAAAAAAAAAATGTGACTTACATCAGCAATCATGTGATCACTGTTCGCTCACACCTCCCTTCACTGAGCACTCATTCTCGCTCGTGTGGACTCATCTTCACTCAGATGGACTCGGACGGACTCATTTTCAGTTGCTTCTCTACTACTGGAGGGCCATGAGAGAGATGATAGGGACCCAGTGCTGGTGACACTGGTACTGAAGGTATGTCTTAATTTTCTACCATTTTTTATTTATTCTCACTCATTTGCACCTGCCTTCCCTCGTTTGCACCCGCTTGCACCACGTTTGCACCTGCCTGCACAACACAGCTGCACTCGTCTATGCCCGCCTGCATTCATTTACGCCCACCTGCACTCGTTCACGCCTGCCCATACTCATTAACACCCACCTGCACTCATCTATGCCCGCCTGTACTCATTAACGCCCACCAATACGTCGTAAATGTTTACGATCCTCGTCTTATCATCCGTTCTTTCCATGTCAACAAACCTTCCGCTGTCTCTCATCTACGGATTCACGCGCGCATTGCTTCTCTGCAGCCTCATACCCAAACCCGTTATCACCCATGCATCCCCTGTTATCGCATCTTCCCCATGGATTCAATGGCGGCGAGGTATTTATTGAGTTCTTCGTAAGATCCAAGAATGACTCATCTGCGTGCTTCGGCCTCGTCTGCGGATGCTGCCACGCATGCGGAGCATGAATGTACACCTGGGACGGGATGTTGGCGAGGTCTGTGAGCATCCTCCAGAGGTCAGGGGAGGGTAGCGAGGGTCAGCGAGGAATGCGAGGAGGTCCGGAATATCATGCAGAGGGTCTGGGGAGGGTAGGGAGGGTCGAGGGAGGTGCTGCGGGAGGATTCTGAAGGAAGGAAGGTGTGTTATAATTAGAACATTGGAGAGGTTGGGTCTCTTAGACCATATAATCGCAACATAGTAATACCGTCTGAGAGACCTCTAATAGTCCCGAGAAGTGCTGCCTGAAGGTGATGATAATTCTCGTGAAAATGTAGTTTTACATGATAATAACTGAAAAAACTGAGTAAAGTTGAGTAAACTGAGTAAAACGATGTAATGTTGTGGATATATGGGTAATTCCCAGGGGAGGTTTTTCCTGATGCTTTTAGACTTGGAATCAGAGAACATGTGATAAGAAATGAGCTACATCAGGATGGGCTTCTCAACGAGCACCAGAAGATCTTGTGCAGGATCCATCGTAAAGTCTTTAGTATTACTAAGTAATGGTATCCTCCATGAAGTGGCTTGAATGTTGCGGTATTGTGAAGGGAGTCGATACAGATGCAGAGCGCCCGGCAGACCAGACTGCAAATACTCCTCCACAGAATTCCCATACAGTATCATACCCGACTTGAAGTGGGGGTAGGTTTCGTGTCTCTCCCCATTTCAATGATTCCCAGCAGGTGTTATGCTCCTTAAGTAGCGCGAGTCTCGATGCAGTGGTAAGCTGGCTTCGTGTACCATCCTCCATGCCAGATGCTGCCAATTCAATGGCATATTGGGCGGAGGGATTTTCGTCCACTGCCGAGCGGAGAAATTTGCATACCTAAAGTACAGTATAAGGTGTGAGCATAGAAAGGTGGATATACATGTTGCGATGCGTCGGATATGAGCACGTCTGAGTGCAGTCATAATACAAAGTACATAGTTAGTAATACGGTAATGGGAATAGCCGGAACCGGAGAAATATTTGTCAGTATAGCACGGAAGAAAGACGAGTCCGAAACATAGACCCACCAGATCGGATACTTAGGATTAGCGTATCGTAGTATATAAACTGTACAATTATTTAGTTTAGAAGTCAGTCCGAATAATATCTAAAGTCTCACCAAAGCTTTCCGTCTTGTAACCTTAAGAGGTTATGAGCCCTGCCTCGACTATGAACAGTACCATGCTCCCCAGCTCCAGCTCCGCACTCTATATAACATACCCCAGCTTGCCGAAGATGGCTCGAACTGGATAACGTATAA
Source organism: Suillus placidus (assembly GCA_016628565.1). Taxonomy (NCBI): domain Eukaryota; kingdom Fungi; phylum Basidiomycota; class Agaricomycetes; order Boletales; family Suillaceae; genus Suillus; species Suillus placidus. Next base: position 6,627 of record JABBWD010000020.1, read on the forward strand.
ACAAAGAGCAAAGACGGTGATTGGTGCCCGAGGTTTGATGCGGTACCTAGACGGTCGAATAACCAAACCTGTCCCGTACGCGACGAACATGAATGGACAAATGGTAAAGCCAGATGGCACTACACTGGCAACAGCTACCGAAATCGAGGAATTAGAGAAGAAAGTTGATGAACATTATCAAAAGGACTCACTTGTTAAACAGCACATATTCAGCACGATCTCGGATCGGCTATTGCTGCGTGTCCAGAATCTGGATGAAGTCTCAAAGATATGGGAAGAAATACGCACCATACACGAAGGCAAGACCGAACTGGTGCAAATAGATTTGTGTCGTTGGCTACAGGAAACTAGATGTGAGGAAGGAGGAGATGTGAAAGCACACTTCGGAGAGTTGTACCGACTTCGCGAATCACTAGCGGGGATGGGAGTATCAATTGACGACAAAGATTTTTCGGCCATAATAATGGGATCTCTCCCAGAAACCTATAGGCCCCTACTCTCATCTGTTAATGCCGCAGCTCGAATCTCGCAGAAACCCCTTACCTCATATGAGCTGGTCAATGTTGTAACCAAAGAGTATGAACATCGACAGCTAAACCGTGGAACATTGAAGAAAGCTGGAAACAGTGCTTTGTCAGCAAAGATGAGTGGAAAGAAGAATCGCACTGGAGATAGCACTAACAAGGACATTACGTGCTACAATTGCGATCGCAAAGGTCATTATAAGGCCGATTGTTGGAGACCTGGAGGAGGAAAGGAGGGTCAAGGCCCGAAACAACAGCAGCGGAAGGGAGGAAACTCACAGAGACAAACCGCGAATACTGCTGCTGAATCCGAAGGCAATTTTGCTTTTGCCTCGTCAGACATGGCCAGTATCGCGAAGCAACTGAATGTACCCATTAACCGTCGAGGAGCTATCATAGACTCCGGCGCAACATCTCATTTCTCTCCCGATCGTTTGAAATTCGTCAGCTACACCTCAATCGAACCACAGAAAGTCCATACTGCAGATGGATCCCATATTAATGCCATAGGAAGAGGAGATATGGAGATAGACTTGCCTCTCGGAAAGACGAAGACCACAGTCACACTCAAAAACACCCTCTATACGCCAGACATGGCATTCACGCTTATATCAGCGAATCAGATCACGGCGGCTGGACTTGCTATCCATTTCGAGGACAGAATGTGCAAAATTCTGTCCCCTGCTCCAGAACGCAGAGTCATTGCAGAGATTCCACAGGTGGATGGTCTATACAGTGTCATTTCTCGTAATCAGCATCACACGAACCTCGCAAAAGGAAAACTCACCATACACGAGTTGCACAAAGTCCTTGGACACGTCTCACAGACTGCGGTACTAGATGCTGTAAAGAAAGGTCTGGTTGAAGGTGTTGAGCTCGACTCCACTTCGCAGCCCGAATTCTGTGATGCCTGTACACAAGCAAAGGCATCCCGTCAGCCTTTCCCCAAAGAGACAAAGAACCGAGCACAAACCTATGGTGAACTCATTCATACAGATCTGTGGGGACCAGCCCAAACCACGAGCCTCGGAGGATGCTCATATTACATCAGTTTTACTGATGATTACAGCCGTGAAACGAAGATCAGCTTCTTAAAGCACAAGAGCGAAGCACTTACAGCATTTAAACACTACGAGACAAATCTTTCACGGCAGCATCCTGGGGTCAAGTTGAGAAAGGTCCGCTCGGATCGAGGAGGGGAGTACCTGAGTGCAGAATTTGATAAGTACCTAAAGGATGAAGGAATCGAGCGACAACTTACTGTACACGACTCACCACAACAAAACAGAGTCGCCGAACGACTCAATCGCACTCTAGTGGAACATGCTCGTGCAATGTTGATTGCCAAGGAACTCCCAAAATACCTATGGGCGGAAGCTATCAATTATGCGACATGGTTGAAGAATCATTTACCTTCGCATGCTATCCCCGGATATACTCCATATCAACTCGTCATGAATTCTACACCAAACTTAGCCCAGGCGCATGAATTCGGCACTCGCGTATATGTCCCCTTACCCAATGCCGGAAAACTTGAAGCTCGTGCCGAAGAAGCCTTGTTTGTTGGAGTTGATGAAGAAAGTAAAGGCTATAGGATATATTGGCTAGGGAAACACCGAGTTTCTGTTGAACGAAACATCAGTTTCGTACCGCCCATGGTTACCGAAGTGACTGACGTACTGGACGAGGGGGAGTCAAGCCAAACGGTCCCCATGAACAACGTTCAGAATAACGTCCAGCACGTAACACCACCCCACATCCCACAAACACCAGCACAAGTTCCGAAAACTCCACCTCAAAGCACACAGCCACTTCCTCTGCCAACAGCGCCAAGAGCCACTCGAGTGCGACCTCCTGCAGGTTACTACAAAGCCTTACATGAGGGGGAGATAGCAGCAGCATCAATTGAGAACTTACCAGATGACAACCAATCACATTCTTTCACACATCACGCTATAGCAGCTGCGGAACGAGAACCAACATTGAGAGAAGCGCTTAGCGGACCAGATGCGGAGGAATGGCAACAAGCCATAGACTATGAGATAGGTCAATTGGAGAAACTCGGAACATGGGAAATAGTAGACCCACCTAGAGGCGCGAACATAATACCCTGTCATTTCGTCCTAGCGACGAAACGAGGACCCGACGGAGAGAAAGTAAAGCTCCGAGCACGCCTAGTAGCGAATGGTCAGCGACAAGAGTACGGAGTCGACTATCAAGAGACATTCGCACCTACATCCAAAATGACCACTATACGAACAGTCCTATCAATGGCTGCAAAGAACGATTGGGAAATACACCAGGTAGACATCAAGAGTGCTTACCTCAATGCCACGCTCAGGGACGATATTTACATGCGCGCACCACCCAGATATTTGGAGCCAGAAGACCATAGAAAAGTTTTGAAACTGCTGCGAAGTCTCTATGGACTAAAGCAGGCAGGTTTCAAATGGTCTGAGGAGCTAGAAGAATTCTTCCTCGAAGCGGGATACACGCATTCGCAAGTTGACCAGGCGGTGTATTTCCGGCACCAAGACAAAGAACACACCATCATAACGGTCTCCGTCGATGATATGGCCGTAACGTCGAAGAACCTAAAACACATCCAAAGGTTCAAAGATCAATTACGGGAACGGTTCGAGATTTCAGATCTAGGAGAGCTTACCTGGCTACTGGGATTGAAGATAGAAAGGGACCGAAAGGCGCGAACAATCACGCTATCCCAAGAGGCATACATTAACACCGTCATCGAACATTTCCGTCTCAAAGATGCAAAACCATCCCAAATACCAATGGAAGCTGGTGCAAATCTAGGAGAAGACCATCCATCAGACACCCAATCTGAAATATCCGAAAACATACCTTATCAGCGAGCAATCGGCTCGTTAATGTACGCAGCTACTAGTACGCGCCCGGATATTGCATTTCCAGTGGCTATATTGTCGCAATTCATGCGAAAGCCATCAAACATACACTGGGAGGCAGCGAAACGGGTCATCCGCTATATGAAAGGGACAAGGGACCTAAAACTTACCTTAGGAAAGACGGACGAGGAGCTTGAAGCGTTCGTGGACACGGACTGGGCAAGCCAACCACACCGACATTCAATGTCTGGCTATGTGGTTATGTTGCATGGCACACCAGTAGCATGGAGCGCTAGAAAACAGCCAATAATTGCGTTATCAACAGCAGAAGCAGAGTATATTGCACTCACTTCAGTAGCGCGCGAAATACTCTACATCAAGTCTCTCCTCGGAGAATTATACAAGCCACTAGAAGGACCCATACCCATATACTGTGACAACCAAAGTGCTATAGCATTAGCCTCGAACAACAAATTTCATGGACGCACCAAACACATTGACCTGCAATACCACTTTATCCGCGACCTCGTCAGAAACGGCACTTTTCAACTCCAATACTGCCCCACTGCCGAAAATGTCGCAGATATCTTCACAAAGGCATTGGCCGGACCAAATTTCCAGAAATTGCGCGCTGGATTGAGCTTAGGAGGATGACAGCGCTCGAGGGGGAGTGTTGCGATGCGTCGGATATGAGCACGTCCGAGCGCAGTCATAATACAAAGTACATAGTTAGTAATACGGTAACGGGAATAGCCGGAACCAGAGAAATATTTGTCAGTATAGCACGGAAGAAAGACGAGTCCGAAACATAGACCCACCGGATCGGATACTTAGGATTAGCGTATCATAGTATATAAACTGTACAATTATTTAGTTTAGAAGTCAGTCCGAATAATATCTAAAGTCTCACCAAAGCTTTCCGTCTCGTAACCTTAAGAATACAAGTCTTGAAGGACCCTACAAGTCGGCACTTCAATAAAGTCTTCCAATGTAGGTTCGACAATGTTCTATCGATGACCTCGCTGGACAATGAAGTCAATGACTGCTGGTTCAGACGTCTAACAGGACACATTTAGGTTGGTCACGCGGCGGTGATGATGATGATGATGATGATGATGATGCAATGCAATTGGGTTGGCTTCAAAATCTTGAGGTGGTGCCACCGAGGTGGCGCAGCATTTTCTCAATGGGGCCCTATACTACCTACTCCGACAACTGCCGTGGTCACTGCCGCAGTGTTCCCATTTATTAGCCAGAACGACAAATACATATGTGTGATATTCCACCATAATCAAATCGAATTGTCCCCATTAGTCGCAGGTCAACTACAACACATGCCCGTCTATACAGGGATCTCAGTCCACCTCTCCTCTGCATGCGCCTGTTTCGCCTTTCCTGTTGGAAGCTCAGCGGGCACGTTCTCCAACTCCATGTCTTGCGGGTATTGGAAGGCAGCGACACGTAAACTTGCCGCTTGGGCATTTGGGTACTGAGGCGAGATATTGGGAATACTGAAGCGTCTATCGATGTATGTGACCATGAAGCCAATGATAGCTAAACGAAAGTGAGTGACTGGCATGGAATAACATGATTCCCCGAACATACCAAAGATAACAGACATATAGTAACAACCGATGAGGACATTCCCCATTGTGCAGTCACTAGATTGAGACAAGTCGTGACAAAGGGCTGACGTGTTATCCTGACGCGCACGGAATGACAGAGTGATACAAGATGCTGATGATATGTCAGAACAGCAGGTACGAGTGCACTGTCAGGTGACGTACGGAGATCCAAAAGGCACAAAGTGCCAAAGGTAATGAGATATCTAGTGTTACTAACCTCTGCTTGCCTCTTGCAACAGAGGCTGATCGAGCCATCAGCTTTTTCGCATCTTGAGCGCGCCACGATGAACTTACGCAACCGGGAAAACTAACAGAGCAAAAATGCTTGACACAGCGGCAATGACCACGAAGGCTGAAGCAAACTGGTGAGCATGAAAACTAAAGCTAGATTAAAAACACTTACTTCCCGCGGTGGGCGCAACAATTACCAGCCTTAGAATCGCAATCAATGCGATGTTGCAGATATAAATACCGACTTGAAAGAAACAGGTGAGCAAATGTCTCGCATAAGAAGAACAGAGCACGACGAGCGTACGGAGTAAGAGCCCACAGGAAACAGCGAATGGGGAGGGCATAGTATCACAGATAACGAATGTAGATGGGGCGATGCAGTGAAAGTAATGATGAACAAGATCGAGCTTGTTGAGGGGCGTTGTGTGATGGTGCATCTCCCATGTGCTGAGCTTTTATATTGACCCAGTCGGCCACAAGTGGACTGTGGCCTTTGCGTCTCGCAAAAGATAAAAGCGGTTTGTGGCAAGGATATTATATCATCACTGTTCTCAAAGGTGTGGTCAATTGAACAATAACATTGCTTCAAATTTTTGTGGAGCAGCCTGCGGTGCGTGAACCACCTGACAGGCCTGGTTGATAACGCTCGGAGAAGACTACATGAGTTTAATTACATACGGTGAAACACATACCCGTGTTCAAAGACACGATATCTCGCTCCCTCGATGTAACATCGACCCAGCGGAGTAGGTGATGCCTATTTAACTTGCAACGATGCGCATGCAAAAGTGAACAATTCATCATCGTCAAGTGAATGCCTGTTCGTATCGTATGAATGGTGGAAATCGAGTGCCTGCGCGAGAGTGGCGTTTTCCGCGCTGCCGGTAAGGAAAAGTCTTGATAGCTACTACGAACAGGAGAAACTTGAAGTTGCACCAGGAACCGAAGGAAAACCGCTGTTAGGGTGCGTGCATGGAGTTGAATAGTATAGACATCAGGTAGCGTGTACTTGTGACTGCGACTGCGACACCGGAAACTGTTGGAAGTAGAAAGTTTCGAAACTGCACATCACAGGCTCAAAAAAACTGAGGTGAAACTATCAGCACGTGGTCAGCAGATTGAGGATGAGTGGTCGTGAAAAAAAATACGCTGAAATTGCTGTACTTGATATGATGGCCATTTCACCACACCCGTCGCACTGCGCCGAGCGGTACATGCAGGCGCCTTTGTGTCCTTCGAAAGATTAGCTTATCGCATTGTTCTTCAGAACACCATGAAAGGATCTCGACGACTTATTGACAGGCATCCCGAGCAGACGCCAAGTGCCTCTGGAATGTCTGTGCGCACACGGAGATTAAGCTATGGCATTCGATAATGAGTTCGTCAATAAGCTGAAATGAAGCATGTCAAGATTTTGCGTGTGTTATGCTACCTGTATCACTTACATATTTCATGACGAGATTCGATATCGAGAGAAAACCAGGACATGGGTGATGCTGGCGATGTTTGACTTGTTAGGAATGGACGCTGTTGCCAAATAGATAACTAAGTACAACCAAACACACCGGCTACTAGTATTCAACACGAGTCCACACCTGCCAGGACATATGATGATCAGTCCTTCGTTTCTGAACTCGTTCAGCCTTGACTCTCAGCTGCATACATGAAGTGAGATTTCTGCTCACCTGTCCGTCCAGCTACCAGACTTTTATGCTATATTTGTAAGCCCTGCAGATGCATGGCCCATCTGCAATATTGAGTCCATTGTCACCATTCGCGCTGATGCTGTGTAAATTTCTGCGATCTCGTCAACAAGCAAATCGAACAAAAATTTAGGAATGTCGTTCCCACATTCGATAGCCAGAGTCAAATTGGTTTCAACGCTTGTCCGGTCGTGTTTTTCTTGCAGAAACTCGATTTTCTGTACGTAGTCTGCAGATGCCGCCAACTTGGATGACCGTTTTGGTACGGTGGCCGTGGGATTGGTGTCAGTCTTGGTGTGATGACAAATGGCTCCTACCTCTCATGCGTCGAGACTCTCAGAACTACTTATATCGATCATATGCCTATCGTAACGGCGCTCGGCTGCGCCAGTCCCCGACACATTGTTTTTGTATCAAATTTGAACTTGCTGGCCCGTTTGACCTCCGAAGAAAGCGATGTAAGAGACGTAGACACGCTCGCAAGGGTCATTCGAAAGAGCCAGTTTATGTCGAAGAGGTATACATACATCTTCTTGCAAACGTGGACAGTGAATGGACCGAGCTGAAAATATGAAGGCTCCGCGACGTTTCCTTCTCAAGTTCTTGATTTTTTTTAGAGTCCAGCACCTAGCTTGCTCTATCCCAACACGAGAGACTAGTTTTGAGTCCATCCCCTTCCATGTCGCGCCCAGCAGACTCGTGTTCTTTATTTTTTCTTCCCCGGGGCCCTCGACGCAGTCATCCCAGAGATTTATTCCGACACGCCCCCGCGCACTTCGCATCCCTCTGGTCGTCCATCGTCTTCCCCTGACGAGCTGCTTCATATCTCTCCTGAATCCTACTCAAGACATCCGTTGACCCCAATCACCCCAATAACTCAAGACCCCTCACCCCCAGCTGTACAATCGCATGATTGATTAACACTCTTCCTCCTTCTCCTGTTCCGCCGTCACCACCTCATTATCTCGAGGACCCAGACTCGTTAATGTTATGGGGCTTTACCCGCCATCTTTGTAGCCCCATTCCTCCTCGACGCCCCAATCTCACTCGCAATGTGACTGAAACCAGCCCGCAGACAGATCAAGCACATCTAGGTGCGTTCGCAGCCATGCAGTCTCATCCGTGGAAGATATCTCGTCGAGCTTCCGTATGTGTGGCGTTGATGCGGAGGAAGGACAGAGTCTTTGTTGTGGTCTCGCCCTTGGCTGTGTTCAGGTGCGACATTTTTAACTCGCGTCTCTTATGCTTCTAATTATGCAGTAAGCTTGCAGGGGAGTAGAACAAGGATATTTGAAGGTGTTGTTTGACGCACGAGTCGTCTGCTTCATCAGGGTCTCCGTGACTAGGATGTTGTGTTGGCGTGGAGGATGCCAAGATAAACTTTGCGCGTCGCTTGTGGCATTGGGGTGATGTTGCTGTTGTTGGTAGTTTTGGATTCGGGTGACGATGATGAGGAGATTCCGAGCTTGTACAAAGACTCAGCTGCATCCGGTGCACATGCAGATCTTAGGCATGGGATGAAGAAGTGATATTACGGTAAACTATATGCATGCTTTTGGACAAGTTATATGTTGATTTACTGGAGTAGCTGCTTGACACGAGAAACACCAATATTCATGCGGTCATCCACCTATCACAAGTGAATGCGAGCGCTACATATTGAAAGTTTACTCGGGAGAAACTGCAGCGGGCATCAAAGCGTGTCACCACCATGCGGAAAGACATCACGTACTCATTGGTATCTTTGGTGTCCACCTACCTGTAATCTATGGGGAGAAGAAGCAAAATGCGCTCGGGCGGCTCCTGCAAGAGATTGTGGCTCGGTCGGGCGACATCACTGCCCTGAACTGGGTCAGACAATCGTCCAAGTTCAATAGTCGCCTTCCAGCCGATATTAACCCATATGCAGCCCCGCCATGTGTCCTAGCATCTTTGTCTGAAGCTGCGATTCGTGCAGCGGTCTCCTCATTACAAAACATCGTGGCTGTGTATTTGGCTTCGAAATTGTATAACCTGCTCGAGAACGTGAATACTCCCCTCTTCGCAAACTGCATACTCCATTTCCCTTGCATCGCATTCCGTATCACGGAAGTTAAAAGGAGGCATGGTCATGCTGCTCATTCCACGTATGGAGTCAAAGCAGATGGGCTTCGGGACTTGCAGGCTGATCATCACGGACGAGACACTAATTCAGTTCTCGCGGGCAAGGCCCACTTGACGGACGTTCTTTCTTGTTCATCCATGGAACCGACGTCTCTTTGAGCTGCCTGCCAACGTTGCAGAGCAGCTTGACTTTGCAGACGAAGCAGAAAGCGTAGGGGATTGGCCCGAGCCCGAGTCGTCCGGCGGTTCATCTGGAGAAGAGGAATTGTCAGTTGACTCTGAATCTCACTCGCAATAATTGCGTTTGATGATTTGCCTTGGGCAGGCTTTCAGCGCACTTCTCAATTTTGCTAGCGCAGCCGCAATGCACGTCGCATTGGAGAATACAAAAGCGTCGCGTCGGACCATCATTAAGGTCAAAGACACGCCGTCGATTAACAATATGGGCATCACTGGCCTAGACATATTGTAGCTGTATGTTTTTTAAAAACAGTGTCTCCGAGCGGTTTGCGTACGTACCTTGCCACAATCAATGTATGTAACATCGTGCAACTCCTCGCAAATACAAAATCCCAAAATTTACATGCACTTAATTAATATCTCTCTCGATTTCTGGAGACTACAAACCGTTCTGGCTGGCTGTCCAATAAAACTTCGATGTGACTGGCTACTGCTAGCAATAATGACGGCATGCACAGCAGCCTTATGTCCTCATATGTGCAACCAGACGTACGAGCGCCCACTCACTCGTCCTTCAATTGCATTTCACAACCATCGCGCGAGCTTGCTATAGCAAAATAGATTAAAACATTCATCCATCCATCCCATCTCCATCACGCTTCGCACTCTCCATCACTCGGCAGCTCGATCATTTCGCTACCTAAGTCTTGTCGCAACTTACAAGCTTTGATTCAAATCCTCGTACGTTGTCCCTTGAGATAACCATCTGGATGGTTTCTAACAGCACCCTCGAACCCAGCTAGTACTTTCAGTTAGTTCATTCTATCACGCATATCAGTGCATCGTAATGAAGGGATATCACTTCATCTAAGGTATGGGGATCATCTATGCGCAAACACCGCTCTGCTCGATCAGCAAGTTGATCCAGCGATAACGGAAGTATGGATGCAGCCGGCCGCTCCTGCCCAAGATTACTTGCATCAGTGTTTCCAGCCGGATGCAGAGCGGATGTTTCGATTGTAAGCAAAGCTGCTCTGTGAATATGGCTGTTGGCGTGGCAGGCATCAAGGACTTCGCTCAGTAATTCTTCAGCTGTGTCGGCATCCGTTTGAAATCCCCGTTTTACGAAGCGAGACAACAGAGAAATGGCAAGATGGAGCTGAGTGACGGGTCGTTCCGGATGACCAGTGGGACGCAAGTCAAGGGCGTCTTGAAAAAGAGAGATAGTGATGTCGAGACCGCGGTATGCATTAGTCTGGCAACTAACAAACTTTGCGGTGGCTAGATTGAACAGTGCTGCAGGGCGGTAGGGATGATCCATGGGGCAGAGATCCGAGGCGCGTTCAAAGTGGTTTATGGATTGGTCGAGATCCCTACAGATCTGCGTCCTGCGGTATCGTGCGAGAAGACGATGTCCAGCGTCCGTCCTTAGTAATACTGCACGCATATCGTCAGACATAAGCTACGCATTACAAGTCCTCAGCATCAGAATATCGGGCTGCATTGATCACTCACAGTAGTAAGGGGGCGAAGAACTGCGGAGTCATTTCCATCAGAACGTCGCTCTACTGTAATGAACAGCGAAGTGCACGAAGATACGACTTCTCTCTGCTTGGGCTGAAAGATGATGGCTGTGATACTCATAAACATCTGTCATGTGTTATTTGCAATAGACAATACTGACGATGCGATTTTTCGCTGCGATCCAGTAATTCTTCGACGGAGATATCGAATGTGCGGAGGGCTTCTCCATGACAGAGCATGGGATTCAACTCAAAAGAGGCATACGCGCTGACCCGAACTTTAGAATATGGCTTACACGGCCTAGAGTATTTCTCAGTACCTGCAGGAAAGATGAGATTAAAAACAACATACAGAAGTATGGGCTCGTTCCATTCGACGACAGCCTGATCTACATGTACGGGTTTGTTGCTCGTCTGGCATTCAGCACCGTCAGCCTTTACTACCACATGGAAGCCAGCGGGGATCCATCGCAGACCAAGAGCGAGATCGGTTGTGCGAATGGCTTGGGAGAAATCGTCAATACGTGCTGAACGGGAGATGGATATCACATACCAATAATGACGACTTGTTGCACTCCAGTGATGTGCGTCTCTCCTGGGCCCTGAGATTGTTCTGGGTGGCTTGGCTCCGCACCCAAGGCTTGGAGGGTATCATCGAGTGGGTCTGGCACGGAATCTGTGGCGAAACGAAACAGCAGATGAAATGGATCGGTACGTGCTAAATTAAGATAGATGATACATAAGTTCCTTAGGACAGCCATGCTCACTTTGTCACTGGGGCACTTTGTGGGGTGATATTGATTGAAGCAGCAAGTCAAGCTCGAATTCAAGCATTTGACTCAACTTTGTCGATCCACGACCTCAATCAACCGAGCAACAATCTAACGTACCCATCCAATTGACCTTATCCACACCGCAATGGCACACATCTCTCTCTGAGCACTGCCGACGTGGTTCCGTCTGGCTATGTAGTAGTGCGGCCGCACAGCAGCCTCGTGTCCTGGATCCTGCAAGCAAACGAGCGCCTTTTCAACTGCATTCCACAACCATCCAACGAGCTTTCACAACTTACAAGCTTTGATTCAAATCTTCGTACGTTGTTCCTCCAGATAACTATTGCACAGATCGTTTCTAACCGCACCCTCGAACCCAGCTAGTACTTTCAGTTGGCTCATTCTGCTACGCATATTGCAACCTTCGTCAATGAGTGACGATCAATGTCAGTACTTCCATCTCTTATCTCTCGCATGCTCTCTGACTTCTTTGACAGTTCTTCAAGGAACTTGGGCAAAGCTGTCCGAGGTCGCTGTCAAGGGTGCTCAATATAATTCCCGTGAACGTCAGCCCCACCCAAAATGTTTGCAAGGGACCCGGGTGGATCTTCTCAAACACATCCACGGATTCCTAGACGACACAGAGAAGAATCAGCTCGTTTGGCTGCATGGCACGGCAGGCGTTGGAAAGTCTGCTGTTGCATTCACTGTAGCTGAGAGGATGAGAGGTCTAAAAGTGACAGAAGAGACGCACGTCGAAAAGCGGCTAGCGGGGACGTTCTTTTTCTCGCGCAAGCACACGAAACGTTGCATGACCGGATATTTTTTTGCGACACTTGTCTACCAGCTTGCCAGTAATTTCCCCAGCATCCGGAAGGATGTGAGCAGAGCTATCCGCGACAATCCCGCTCTACTAGACCCAGACACGCCTCTCTGCGACCAGATGGAGGCTCTCTTTCTCAAACCTCTCCGGTGGCTTCGACTCAGATTGCGTGGGGGTCCGCCTTTGTCGTTTGTCGTCGATGCCCTTGACGAATGCACTTCGGAACCCGAGCTTACCGATCTCATCCTTTCCCTGGCACAGGCTCTTCGTGAACCTGATCTGCCCGTGACCCACATTCTGCTCACGAGTCGCTCGGAATCATATATCAGCAAACTCTTTCAGAACCACGAGGTGCGCCCATTGGTGCGCGAAATACCCGTGAGAACTTCTGGGGAGGGTGGCATCATCTCGTTAGACGGCGCAGACGTTGACAACGACATCTGTACTTTCTTGCGGCATTCCTTCGAAGAGTTGGAAAGTCGCCATCCAGATTTTCCGCGGCCATCGGAGGTCGACCTTGCGAAGCTGGCGAGCCGAGCGGGCAGACGTTTCATTGTGGCATCTACGATGATGAAGTTTATTATCGACGATGAAGACAATGATCCCCATGATCGATTGCAGCTTATGCTTAAGCTAACAAGCGAGTTGCTACCAGGAACGGAGGTGTACAAGTTATACGATTGTATCCTCTCCACGTGTGCCGAACCCAAGCGGGCATACCTACACTTGTCCATTGTCGCCGCCCTCACAGACCCTCTTCCCATCTCGCAAATCTCGTCACTTCTTGGCCCTGGTTTGGGCAGGGATGTGCAGAGAACGCTGATACAGCTACGGTCTGTCCTGGATGTTCCTACAGACAGCACTCTCCCTGTCAACATCCATCATTCGTCCATTCGTGACTATGCCTCCGACCCCTCAAACTGCGGCCTCCCTCAAGTACGCGAACATAATATGCCATCACCCCACTCCCTACTCGCTGATTCCTCTTTTCACTTGATGACGAAAGAGATTCCAGAAAGCACAGCCCTCTTTGATGCGCTCTCAGAACTGCAGAAGCAGAGCCAAGCCATGCAACCTGAGGACCCCAAAAAATTAAAAGACTCATTAATGTTCCTTGTTCAGCCACCGGAGCCACTGTCGGTTCTTATCGGTATACTATGGCTTCGGGGAGATCGCAGTTCAGATTTACAATTTTGGCTGGAAGCTGAGGACGGGAGTGCTTGGCTGGAAACTAAGGACGGGAGTGCTTGGCTGTGGACCAAGGGAGGACAAGACTGGCTGCGGACCGAGGCAGGATTAGCCTGGGAGGGAGGTTCAATATCAGACCCAAACTCTTCAGACTCAGATTCATATGACTTGGACTCTTCAGACTCAGACTCTTCAGACTGGTCATACTCGTCAGAGACCCAGGAAGTGCCAGATGACCAGCCGCAGGCCGAGGGAGGACGAGAGCTGCGGATCTATCAAGACCTACTGCAAACACAAATTGAGCTGCAGACCGAGGGAGCACGAAACTGGCTGCAGACCCAGGGAGGACGACGCTGGTTGCAGACCAGGAGACCACGACACTGGCTGCAGACACATGCACACGACTGGCTGCAGACACATGCACACGACTGGCTGCAGACCCAGGGAGGGAGAGACTGGCTGCAGACACAGGCAGCACAGGACTGGCTGCAGACCCAGGCAGCACAAGACTGGCTGCATACCAAGGGAGGACAAGACTGGCTACAGACCAAGGGATCACGACGCTGGCTGCAAACCCAGGCAGCAGGATATTGGCTGCAGACCCAGGAAGGAGAAGAGTGGCTGCAGACTAAGGGAGGACGAGACTGGCTGCAGACCTGGGGAGGACGATGCTGGCTGCGGACTAAGGGAGGAGGAGACTGGCTGTGGACTAAGGGAGGAGGAGACTGGCTGCAGACCTGGGCAGCACGACGCTGGCTGCAGGCTAAGGGAGGACGAGACTGGCTGCAGACACAGGGAGGACAAGACTGGCTGCAGACCCGGGCAGCATGAGACTGGCTGCAGACCCGGGCAGCACGAGACTGGCTGCAGACCCGGGGAGGACGAGGCTGGCTGCAGACCTGGGGAGGACGATGCTGGCTGCGGACCAAGGGAGGAGGAGACTGGCTGCAGACCCAGGCAGGACGAGACTGGCCGCAGACCCAGGCAGGACGACGCTGGCTGCAGACCCAGGCAGGACGAGACTGGCTGCAGACACAGGGAGGACAAGACTGGCTGCAGACCTGGGCAGCACGAGACTGGCTGCAGACCCGGGCAGCACGAGACTGGCTGCAGACCCAGGCTGCACGAGGCTGGCTGCAGACCCAGGCAGCACGACACTGGCTGTCGACCCAGGGAGGACGCGACTGGCTGCAGACGCCCCACGGCCAAGCGTGGCAATCCACTCCCGCGGCGTCTTTCTGGGTGGCTATGGAAGAATTCTCGAGCACGTCGGAAGCAATCAGCACGTATATTATCATTCCAGAATTGCCATTACCGCTAGCCTTCCAAGTTATCCAGCAGTTCAAAAATTTGCCGGATTTCTTAATGTTGCCGGCGTTGATGGCGTTAAGCCACCAGCATCATTTTGCCCCTGCATTATTAAGATATCATCTGCCAGACAGGGAGATCATCCATGCTATGAACTCCTTCACGACTTTCACACACAAAGCGCACCAAAAAAGTCGATCATCTTCCGACGCTCTCAAGTACGCCTGTCAAAACTGGGCTATCCATCTCTCGTGCGCTCCAAATCCTCGGGATGACACTCTCAACCATACATTCCGTGCCTTCTGGAATCGTCGCCTCCTTTCCTGGCTCGAACGGCAGTGGTGTTTGAAGGGTCTGCGGTCTTGTCTTAATATTTTGTCCGAAGGGCAGAAACTTGCAAAGGTATGCATTTTTCTAATATTTTTTAACTCACCCACCCAAATGTCCGACTGCAAACTGATACTGCCTTGTTCTAGGTTCGGTTTTTTTCTCATGCTCAGCTTTAACCCGTCAACGTGCAGCTCAGTGAAGGGCGGCAACGGAAGCTTCGGCACCCATGTCCATTTATCGAGAGTTTTCCCCAGCTTTTTTGCGTTTAAAATTCTTGTTCACTTGTTCCACAATAACATGATTATACTTAGTTTGATCACTGTGTAGAGAAGTATCTGCGCATTTGCCTTTGTTACGTTCTGTATCAATCTACAGTACCCTTGCAGTTCTACACCAGCAGAACAGCCTTCACATATTACAAGCTCTCCTCGACACACGGCACCATAAGCACTTACGACTTGCCCGTCTTGTAAAGTTTGGTATTCCAAAGCATAGTAAAGCACCACGTCACCAACGCTGTATAGAAGCAGAGAAACTGAAAGCTTTGCCGTCTGATTACAATCGATAGCTATGGACAAGTGAATCCAAGGCAGCGCCTGTGTCGAAACAATAATGGGAACACCTTTCCGTAGACGCGCCTCCACTCAGCAAGCCGGAAACTAACCATAGGGTATAAAGTGTGGAACCCTCTGCATCCTCCTGTTCGCCGTCTGGGCGTAGCTTAAGCATCAATAACGCCTCTAAGACGTCGAAAATTTGTTTTGCCAATTCACGAGTAGGTGCGATGATGATGGCGAGCGTTCCTATCGAGCGGTCGATGTAGGAGTGCGTACTGAGGTGGAGAAAATCCTGGATTATAGGTAGGAGGAACGACATAGTCTTTCTGGAGCCAGTTTGCGATTGTATAAATACATCGCATGCATTGATGACCTCAAAAGACGGGTTCGTGAATATCGGAAGGGAAGCGCGTTGAACGGACGTCGGTTTCGTGATACTCATCTTGACTGTAGGTGAGCGACGAGGAGAGGGTGAAGACCTAATAGGTCTGTGAATATGGCTGAGCCAGTCAATGGTGCGTTGCTTGGTTTAGAGGGTGCTTTTTGGGCAGTGAAGGGTATAGGCGCTTCGACTTTAGGGTTGTACGATAATAGAGAGGAGATTATCTGAGTCGGAGGCTTGGCTGGAAGTGTCGGACGGTCCGCTGCAAAAGCTCATTTGGTAGCAGGCAGGGGTTCATCAGGTCGCATTCGCTTCGCAGGACGAGAGCGGTCATCATCATCGCTGCCAGGATGACGGTCAGGATGGTCAGTCCTTCGTTTCTGGACTCGTTTAGCCTTCAATCTGGGCTATGATGATGAAATCGGGTTCCTGCTCACCTGTCAGTCCAGCGACCAGACTTTTTCGATGCTAGTTTTTTGGGTGCTGTAGATGCATTTTCTGCAATGTTTAGGACAAGTCCATCGTCCATTTCCCTACGGCGCTGATGTCAGTTGTCTCAATCTCGAGAAGCATTGCAAACCAAAAGGGAACTTCGTTCCCACATTCGATCTCAAAGTCAGATTGTTCGAACACCGTCTGCATTCGCGCCTTCACTACTTTGCTGCACATAAATTAATTAAGGTCAACGAATTTCTCCACAGGAAAATGCTGCGTGACTTTGGCGTGACTGCTGCGGTAATTACCACCTGGCTATCCCAATTGGTAAGCCTTATTATACTTGGTGCACACGTGCCGTGCCAACTATAATTAGGCTTGCTTGCAGTTAAATCCCAACACCAGCATTAAATATTGCCCTAAATCATATTTTACCTCTAGTACTGTATTACCATAGCCGCTAAATATAGGTACATGTACTAATTAGGGTAGCAAGCGCCCTCTATAGTGCCTTCCCCGTCTTTCCCGCCTTTCCCGCCTTTCCGGCAGTTCCCGTTTCAGGCCGGTTCCAAATTAGGACCTGTTCTAACAAGGGGCATTCTCACGCCCCTTGTTCCTTACCTCCACAGCGCCGCCTACAGTGGCCAGGACAGCGCCAACACACCATGTCCCGCGGTACAGGCTCTCTCAGGCTCAGAGGCCTCTTGCTTTTCTCCCTATCCCGCCTTTCCGGCGGTTTCCACTCAACGCTCATTCCAGATTAGGCCCTGTTTGAGCAAGGGGCATTCTCACGCCCCTTGCTCTTTACCTTCATACTACATAGCGCCACCTACAGTGGCCAGGACAGCGCCAACACACCATGTCCCGCGGCGGCGGCTCTCTCAGGCTCAGAGGCCTCTCAAAATCGGTCATATCTCACAATTTCAGAGGACGTGTCCACCAAACACGTGTCCTCACGTCTAGCAAGCAGCCTCAGCACGTTGATGACATGGATGTTATGCGTCGCGCTGAAATTCAAGGTCAGTGGTCATCTTCTGAGTTTTAAAGTAGTTGTTCATAGGTTTTTAGAGATGTCAACAGAAGATCGCGATATGGTTGAGGATATGATGGCAGACTATGGAATGCATTTTGAGATGCTCACGCACTATTCCAGTAGCCTCGCATAGTTCTATTCCCTCATAGCCTCTATGTTTATATGACAAAGTGCAAAACAAAGCATGGAACTTGAACACGAGTTTGCTTGTTCTACCCAGCAATCAAATCTAAGGTGCGGGACCAAACATTCTATCTAAGGCCGCCAATGCAGCTTCGCAGTCAAACTGCGGCCCAAAAAAATCTGAAGCTGATGTGTCTGAGTCTCTGGGAACATAGAAACCAAAATCCGGCATGTCTGAACCATTGGAAAAGGGAGGAATGAATGAATCAGGACCCAAACCAGATGCACTAGCCATATCGAAAGGCTGTGGTAAGGTAGAGAGATCATCAGCAGTGCGAGCAGCCGCTGGTGCGGGAGATTCACGAACAGGCTCGTCCTGCCCTTCAGTCAGCGTTGGAGAGGGATGGTTAGCAGTACGAGCGGCTGCCGGTGCGGGAGATTTGCGAGCAGGCTCGTCCTGCCCTTCAGTTAGCATGGGAGAGGGACAGTTAGCAGTGCGAGCAGCTGCTGGTGCGGGAGATTCGCAAACAGGCTCGTCCTGCCCTTCAGTCAGCGTGGGAGAGGGACGGTTAGCAGTGCGAGCAGCTGCTGGTGTGGGAGATTGGTGAACAGGCTCGTCTCGTTCTTCATCCCCATGCTCATGCTCTTCATCACTGGAATCATTGTCCTTGACAGTCTCAGAACTTTTGTATTTTTTGCGGCGACTTGGGTTTGCAGCTGCGGCCCCTTTGCGCTTCGTTCCCTTGTCAGAACGAGTTCGCCGACGGTGATCAATGATCTCGCCTCTGTCAATCTGCTCCTGGCGGTTCGAATGAAGTTCCTCAAACTCCTCGTCAGTCAAGACCTTCCATTGGATTTGGTTTGATTCCCACTTCGAGTATAGCATCTCAAGGTCGGGACGTGCACTGGAGGCTTGACTAAGGTTCGCGAATGGTATGTTGTCCGGCCAGCCCTTAATGGCGACTTGATAGCGCTGAACAATATTACGAAAGTAATGAGTCCATTGCATCTTGGCATCAGGATCACCAGTGATGAGTTCTGTCAACACGCTGAGTCAAATGCATTGCCTTTGAACATTAAAAAACTGACTTAGTTTGGTGTTGACGATGTCACGGATTTTCGAGCGAATTGCGGAGACTTGCTGTTTGTGATTTGTAGCAGCGCCTAAATATAATGAGTCAGTAGGCACAAAAAAACATAGCGAACATTCAAACCTTTCATCCCTTGCACTGCGAAGCCTTCCATCTTGCTGACTAGGTCTTGATTGTCGACCCCCATGACAGAACCCATGAAGTGTTGGACACCTTCAGTGGCAAAGGCGACACCTCGCAGAGGGAGATCCGTAGAGCCACACATTGTATACAAAATAGTCTCTGTGCCCGTACAACAGTTGAGGCTATTGAGCTAGTAGTAGTATGGACTAGGTATCAGTAAGCTTGTAAGTCAAAATGAATGGAGGACGCACCTCGTTTTCAACAGCCTTCAGAGTTTGAGTAATGTCATTTACCTTGGACTTCGTTGAGACACGAAGGCCAGTAGCCTTTGTCTTTTTCCAATCGGCATACTCTGCAAGGATATCGTCTTGTTCGTCCTTTGAGAGTCAAAGGTATTTGTCCCGATGTTCATGGATGAGTGATTTGAGTGTCCCTCGGCCCTGGTTACCTGCCGCAAAATGTGTTAGAAAATGTGCGTAATGACTCAAACAAGCTTACGGTTCTCGGTCTCCTGGTTTTTCTTCCAGCAGAACGCATTCCATGCGTTCAGCTTAGAACGCCTTGAGTGAAGCAAACCACGACCAATATATAAGTCATTTTGCACGCGGCGCACACTTTTGTGGTGAGATGCGGCAATGGTCTTCGTGGCATCGTCGAGCTGGTTCCAGGCGTCATCAAGAGCATCCTTGAATTGACAAGACTTTTCCTGTCGGCTGTGCTTGAGCGCGGCTCGCGCCTCTTTGCTTAAAACAACCTTGGGACGAGTACAAGGTGGCATTTGAACATGCCGACCTGCAGAGACATTCTTGACGACGTGGAATGACCGAGAGACCATTGTTTTCTGCAAGGGTGTCAACACTATAGTTTGCGTTCAAGTTGGAATATTTAACACACCGTGAATAAATAATTTCGCAGGCCATGGACAGCAGTTTCAGGGTAGACGAGCATATACATATTTTCAGACTGGCATATACAGATTCCGAGATCTACATGAATAATAACCCAAAGAAGTAAAGTGCACATACAAAGACTAGAGTTCCAAAAATCTTAAGAATGATGGTCAGTACGGATGATGTTGATGAACCATACTAACACCGAAAGAGTTAGCATGGATTTGATGATTTGAAACAGTATGAAAACACACCAACCTTGACGACAACTGGTTGGACTTGAAGGTCGGTGAGCAGAGCCTTCGACAGGATAGTAGCCTGCTCATAAGTAAAGTTCCACTTTGGCGACCTAAACACTGCCTCCCATCGGCTGCTGCGGGTAGTTCCAATTAAGATTCGCAATTTGAGCAAAATTTCATCCCCCAAACCCAGCCGATCAAGTGTGGCATCGGTATTCGCTCCAATACTAATAAGTGCAGGGCCAAACTTTGCCTCAGCGGCGTGGCTAAGTTCCTGACCCGAAAAAAGTGGGCCCGCATTTTTGTCTCCAGGAACATATACCTCGGTGAGTCGACGTTGACGAATCCGGTGGGAATGCGCTGTTGGTTTTTTGGCAGTGCTGATAGCCAATTCCACTCCCTCACGAATGGCCGCAGATGGGATATCAGATGGCAGGATCTTTGACTGAGCTTGAGCTTGGAAGTCATTGGCAAAAGCTTCCGGTGATTGTGCAGAGCACTGTATATGGGCACCAGTGGCAACCATGGGTGCAGGGAGGAACTGTGGACCATAAGCATTGATGTGTGCAGCAGGAACTTCAAAACTTTGTTAGTAGTGAGATAAGTATATATGAAAATCAATTGACTTACAGCGCTTAGGTGGTTTTATGTGTTCGATAGCACAACGCTTGGAAAAGCGTCGAAGATGAGGTAGTGCAAATTCTGCAGCAAAGGCTTGTACTAAGGCAGCGACATCCCCGCCAATGCGCTCTGGCGTCTCTTGAAGTTCACGGGGTGTGACGTAGAGGTCGAGAGCAAGTTCCTCAGGCGCAATTGTTGAAGACACTTCAGACCCTGGGCATCGAATGAGTAGAGAGATCCCGCCATCAATGCAGTCTTGCATGGCTACCTGAATGATATATGAGATTTCATAAAGAATACACGAAAGTCTGAACTTACTGCATCGAAAAGATCCTTGAGCGAGGCCTCAACTAGTTCAACGTGAGTGAGAGTCCTCTCTTTATCATTGGTCTGATTGAAGGCAGCATATGTCGGGTGAAGACCAGCAGGTTTCCTAGTATGATAATGAGCACCATCGATGTGAGCATCGTGCCTAAGCAATGCCCTTGCAGCCGCTTGACGCTCATTGTTGCTAAAACTATGTACGAATGTTGACGGATAGAGAGCAGCTAGGCCGGATATCGTGAAACGACCAGGTCCTGGTACTAGTGCAAGTGGCGATAATTTTTGTGTGCACCCAGTAGTTGATAGCTGCGGTTTTGCCTTGGGGGGAGTAATAGCCATGATGTCGAAAACAGACTGCTGTAGTTTGAACGTAAAAGTCGAAGGCGCTAGTGAAGACAATTTCATAACACATACCAATAGTCGGACTTGCAGCAGAGCTTGACCAGCGATGAATTCAGTTCTCTTGGACATTGTACTAATGCAGTAGCCACATAGTAGACAGGAAATAAGAGAATCTTTGGAATACTATGATCTAGAATATTGAAGAGGGTTTCGCCCTACCATCAGAAAGGTTTGGGTGAACATCAATGTGTTGAGTCTTGACAGTGGTCATGTAAGCAAGCCTGCCTCTATCACTACTCATTAACACTCATGTAAATCTCAGGTTCAAGCTTTCAGACCATTACTCTCGCTATTCTAGAGCAGATTAATGTTCAAACATTCAGGTAAGGTAACTTTCAGACCACCGCTCTCGCTGTTCTAAAGCTGAAAGATGTTGAAACAGGGTAAATCACTCTTGCTGTCCTAAAGCAGAACAGCAGCTGCTCTCGCAGTTCTAAAGCAGAGTGATGTTAACACCGCTCTCGCAGTTCTAAAACAGAACAGCAGAACTGCTTTCACAGTTCTAAAGCAGAACGATGTTACCACCGCTCTCGCAGTTCTAAAGCAGAACCATGTTACTGCTGCTCTCGATGTTATAAAGTAGGGTTATGATTATTAGAAGCTTCATTAAATACATAGCAGAGTGCTGCAGAAAGCGAGACAAATGTTAATCATTAATGGATTGCAGATAGTCAGCCATGTCCTGTGTCAACGAATCATTCTCCTCCTGTTCAATAGCATCCAGGTCAACATCAGAAGTGATGATATCATTTACGTCGTCGATGATGTCTTGTTGCACTGTGATGTGATTAGTTCAAAACCAAGCATTCATGCGAAGCATACCAGCACAGGTAGGACCGGCAGAATCTGCATCATCGTTCCTAGATGATATGGATGGATCATCGCGGACACCAACACCCCTGATTCCTGAAAATCCAGGGAGTCTCTCAATGCGATCTAGGCGAAAAGAATGAACCACATTAATGGCCATGCACGGACGCCATTGGCATTGCAGCTCATTCCCCAACTGCGGGTTCGAGACAAGAAGGTCACGTGTGACGGTAGAGATATGGAGTTCTTCGTCGTGAATTGCAGTATGCAGGCGGTGAACTTCGACGTTGAGCCGAGTGATTTCTTCATGAGCTCGACAAAGCTTAAAATATTTGGTGGTCGCCTCTCGATGAGCAGGCGTTGCCCAGTCACTGCTTCGAATATCAGTGCGAGAATAGCGCAGAAGATCAAATTCGCCGAGGAAACTATAGTCAGCAATGTCTTTCCAAGATATTTTCTGTCGCGGTGGATTTAAAACGGCAGCTTGAATGTTGTAGCGGTTGATCGCATTTCGAATAGCTTCTGATCGCCGTTGTAGTGCTTTGCCGATTTGTTGACGTAGCTTATACCCTAAAAAATGTTAGCTCAATTGCGTGATTTACGATAAACAAATACCTGTGCCGGACAATGACAACTTCGAAAGCTCAAATAACCTCATGACAACCAGGCACTCCAGGTCATCTAGCACAGTGCGGTACTTGCTGAGAGATACCTCCTCCTTGAAATGGTTGTACTCCTGGCCACCAATCTCCCATCGTGCATCAACAGCTAAGAGAGATTCTATGTGCGCAACCAATGCCTCGGCATGCTGTAACTTAGTATACAAAGAATCCACCCGAATACGGGCTTGTGCAAGCGCGATGTTGATCTGCTCCAAATTGCCGGCTGCAGTTGCAGTGAGGGAATTATTAGCAGCTTCGCGTGCTAAGTCCCAATCAGCCCTAATGATTTAGCGTCAGGGCCTCATATCAATGAAATAATTAACCATTAACTACCTCCGTTCAGCAAGCTCGTCAAGCACCTCAACATACCGAACAGAGAGGCGATCTTTTTCAGGTGGCTGCTTCAGACCATCAAGGTAATTATGTTCTTCCTTGAGGAAACGAGGGAAGTCAGCATCGGTAAGACCAAGCTCAGATTGAATGACGGCTAGTTCAGCTGTGAGCACACTAATCTGTTTGGTCGCTTCTCGATAATGATTGAACAAAAAATTGGCTGACAAAACATCAGTTTCATAATTGAATATTGAGGTCCATAAGAAATTACGCACAAAGCACAGCATACTTGTCAGCATCCCAAAACGTAAAGTGTTCTTCGATTGTCTGATGCCGGTGGAATGGGCTTGCATGTCTAGTGCTACGAGCGAGCTCATTTGAGGCGGAAAATATGTGCTCGCACCCTTCACCCTCGCTGTGTCCAGTGCCCAGAATATACATTGGATGCCAGGCCAGCTGGCATTTGCGGTTGTGTGCATGCCTGTGGAATGCGCCAACCATCATCTGAAAATTCAATTCTGATGCTCGCGGCCCTAAGGAGCTATTCCGTAAGGTCTTGGAGAATGCACAGCCGATGTCATAAGCGCAAGCACCATTTTTTCCATAAACTGTAAGAAGCTTATCAATGAGTGCGAGAGGATACTTGGCCCCGTCAAATCAAATCAGTACAAAACTAACTAACAACGAGAGTTAATCACAATTCTCCGCTCTGGATCATGTCGCAGGCTAGAAGTACAAAACGATGCCGACAGGCAGCAATAAAAATGCCAGATTCGTGGAAGACTGAGAACATCTTCTTGCGTGTTTTGGGTCCAGCATTTCTCCAGCGAGTAACGCAAGTGAGTGAGCCTGGGTTAGCCTCGACGGGTTCATCTTGCCAATCATCAGGGCTCGAGTCCTGTAGGGCATCATCAGGCAATGATAATGTCAGGAAAAAGGACTTACTTCTCGAGCTTTGACTTCGCCCTTGAATTGGTCTACAGCCATGGGTCCAATCCAGTAGTCAGAACGTGCCTTGCGAGAATCTATGCGTGCAGTGGTACCATATATAGTGGAATCCCAGTGTTTCAAGCTATTGTTGCCATCTATCGAGACGAGCCAGTCAAATTGAAGGGCGGGCTCATCCTGAAGCTTATAGAAACACGCTGGACAGGAATTGAGTAAACACCAATTAGGCGTGTCATGATTCAGTGCTGCTCGGAGACGCTTATCAACAGAATGAAAGATTTCGAGATATATGTCGTATGCGGCCGAAAATTGTGAGCAGAGGTATGGCCGATAAGGAATCTATTAATTGCCATCATGAGATAATTCACAAGATGAGTCATGTACTTACGCCATGGAGAAAGCATAGAGCTTTGCACTGAGCTTGGATGCTGAAACGAGGACATGTTCAATGAATCTGGCGATAGGCGGCAAGAGTGCGTAAAAATATTGCAACTGTGGGATACATTGGCGTACACCCAATGTAGCCATGATAGATCAGGGTCTCATTAGGGTACTTGTGAGATGGCAACGATTGAGGCGATGAGCAGCTTTGCTCTGAAAATTATTTAGCATTAATAGAAGGGCAAAGTCCACCATACATACGAAAAAGATCGATGAGCTCGATGTTACTCAGTGAAAGGCACTGAGTATCACTTGAAGATGGTGGTCTGTTGAAGGTTGGCATACCATTCTCAGTAGAGCGAGAGCGATAATCGAGATAAGGATTGACGAGGAGATCTATTTGAATATCCCAGTGAGCCGTCTGATTTTCTGTCCAGTCATGGCGTGTGCGGTGATCTGTATAGCGGCTAATATTTGGGTGAGTCCAAGCAAGGGTGAATAGGCAAACACTTACCAGCCGCTGATCTCGGCAATTTGGGATGCAAGACCTTCAAAGGCTTCGTGTTCTCCACCCGCATGACTAAACTCCAAGCCTTCCTCTCCAGGGGGAGCTGTGTGTGGGAGCGTCTCAAAATGCATTCCATAGTCTGCCATCATATCCTCAACCATATCGTGATCTTCTGTTGACATCTCTAAAAACCTATGAACAACTACTTTAAAACTCAGAAGATGACCACTGACCTTGAATTTCAGCGCGACGCATAACATCCATGTCATCAACGTGCTGAGGCTGCTTGCTAGACGTGAGGACACGTGTTTGGCGGACACGTCCTCTGAAATTGTGAGATATGACCGATTTTGAGAGGCCTCTGAGCCTGAGAGAGCCGCCGCCATGGGACATGGTGTGTTGGCGCTGTCCTGGCCACTGTAGGTGGCGCTATGTAGTATGAAGGTAAAGAGCAAGGGGCGTGAGAATGCCCCTTGCTCAAACAGGGCCTAATCTGGAATGAGCGTTGAGTGGAAACCGCCGGAAAGGCGGGATAGGGAGAAAAGCAAGAGGCCTCTGAGCCTGAGAGAGCCTGTACCGCGGGACATGGTGTGTTGGCGCTGTCCTGGCCACTGTAGGCGGCGCTGTGGAGGTAAGGAACAAGGGGCGTGAGAATGCCCCTTGTTAGAACAGGTCCTAATTTGGAACCGGCCTGAAACGGAAACTGCCGGAAAGGCGGGAAAGGCGGGGAAGACGGGGAAGGCGCTATAGAGGGCGCTAGCTACCCTAATTAGTACATGTACCTATATTTAGCGGCTGTGGTAATACAGTACTAGAGGTTAAATATGATTTAGGGCAATATTTAATGCTGGTGTTGGGATTTAACTGCAAGCAAGCCTAATTATAGTTGGCACGGCACGTGTGCACCAAGTATAATAAGGCTTACCAATTGGGATAGCCAGGTGGTAATTACCGTGACGTTCCAAACTTGAAGCTTTGAAGCTTGATTCAGGATTCACTCAATGGATGGTTTGCTCGGAGGCTTATCTGAACCGGTCTGCTCCACAAGGTGGGGGCACCAACACTCAACGTCAGACACAACCTTGGAACACATTGCCTGTATAATCGTAATCATAGACATACAAACAGTACAAGTAATGATGTACATTCTCTCTCAACTCTATCTCACCGAAATTTCAGGACAAGATTGACAATATTACCAGTGGATCATCAGATGAAAAGCTGTGTGCAAGTGTGAGCGCAAAGACACCAGCACATGCGAATCCGAGAAGATGTCCTAACAGGTAGTCTCTGACTTTAGCTACATTGTGTTTGACAATGTCATGAATATTGTACTGCCAGAGCGCAGAGCTAGTAGGTCAACTCACGAATTTACCGAGGGAGGGTATGAAAGCGCATATTGCGAGATTGATTAAACAGCCTCGCTATCAGACCATGCCTTAGTATGGGTCTGAAATGGTTCGTCCTTGAGCTGTGCCACAGACGATTTATGAATGTATCGAACGGTCCTCAATTGCAGGTAACTGCTCAAGCAAAACAACAGAACACCGCATCTCGTGAGCTAGAAGCGAATTGACCTGAGAAGATAACCACAAGGGAAGACCAGTAGAGCAGAGAAAAAGACCCAGTGGAAGAAGTCGTGTTTGAAAACCCCAAAGGATAGCCAGAGTCAGGGGTGGAAGGATCCCGTGTGAAGACTCCACTAGCATGATCAAAGAAGCACATGGGAAGCAGCAACACTAGTGTTTGATGGTCCGCATGAAGAGCCATTCAACGGCAGTCTGAAGGCTGATGACTGGTATGTGCCGAGGGTAGAGGACTCCAGCCCAGAACCATAGCCAACGTGGAGCCGCGGGGGGTGAGAGACGAGGTATGCCCACCCAACCAGAAGAAGGTGCAACCAGCCAAGTGCAAAGCAAGCTGAAGTCATGTAAGCAGGGAAAGTACCTTGCTAGTCGAGTCATATTGATGCTTGAAGAAGTGTATGAGGGATTCTATGTAAGATAAGCGGCCTGAGAATATGTCGAACTCAGTGGGCTTACAATTTTGGATCATGGCAAAAAGAAATGTAAAGCGTGAACTTGCAAGCTTGAACACCCTTTGCAACATGCTCGCAAGTTACCGTGGATCATGGTGATATGCAGTGAGAGGGTGATAGAGAACACGTTCTAGCAGATGTACTAGTGCGAGCTCTAGATGTGATTCAGTACCGCGATGGTCTTTGGCCTCTTCACAAGCTTCAAAGCTTGACCAAATCACCTCCCCATGTGAGGTGCTATCGAAGAAACGGTCGTCGCAGAAGCCCACCTGAGAGTGAGACAGTCCTCTTGCTCAAATACATCGCATGCTCAAGAGTCAGATCTTACCGAGGTTGTGATTTGGTGTCGTCCCATCGCGTTTCACAAATATTGTATGAAGCTGCAGGTCTAGATAACTAAAGCAAGTTAAAGTATGTAGGAAGAGAGAAGATTGATTCAGATGGCGACCCAGTATATGCGAGAGAGCAATTGTGAGACATCCTAATGGGAACAAATGTTCCATCTGTGTCACAGGTATAGTCCATAATGATGTAGAATGAGGTCATTTCAATCTTGAACAGATCGACATTCTGCGGGGGATAACATCAGCAAGGATGAGGATATGAGGAAGTCCATGTCCTGATAGAATTTGGCAAATGCGGCAAGTATAACAGATGGCGTCGAATTGATACACGAGTGTTAAACTATCAGTTGCGGAGGACATATCAGTAGTACAACAAACGTGGATGAGTGCATACAAAGTTAACGTTAACTGCGACTGCGAGCACCACTATGGCTGCCATTGGTTGTGCCATCCTGACGGGGTACGTCAACGCGCTCCAAGTGCCATCGAGGAGGCATCCTCAGTCTGCCGTGAGACCAACAGGAATAATAGCACAGAAATGCCTTGCACCAATGGACGTCTGGGAGCGAATCGATGTTAGATGTGTCGTTTTCCTGTGGTACGGTAGCCTGTTGGCTAGATGGATGTCGGGTATCGTCTACGTTCTTGTATTCTGGTAGTTTGGCAGCAACAAACCGCTATAGGGCACAAATCAGAAAAAGGCACTGACTCAGAAGCAAGAAAGGAACGTTACAGTAACTTTGTGGTCTGGTGCGACTTCAACAACTGGTGACCGAAAGCTGTGTCTGGGCACGAGAAATGAAAGATGCTGTCATAGGGATCGCGTAACTCTGTTCGAGCGGGGAGGCGGGGAACTTAATTTAAACTGGATACACACTCAGTCATGCATTGCGAGTTGTCTATAGAAATTGAAGACTGGCATAATCGAATCGAGTTGCGGGCTGACCTGAGAGAGAGGATGGTAGGGGTGATGTAGCAGAGACCTGTTGTGTCATCATGGAGTCAACTGTCAAAGAACCGAGGTACGAGAGCCACGACCTACATCTAGGGGATCACAAGGTTAATCGTTCCAAACAGGGTGTACTGGGTTTGTGCGAGAAGAAAAGCGAAGAAGTTTGCTGAGGCGAACGAAAATGGGTCGCTGCGGGTCTATTGTAGGCGGAGGTCTCTGCACCATAGGTATGACAGGTATTGGTGGTCTGCGATGCCTAGCAGCAGGACGACGAGTTGCATCAGACTGCAATGATGGTGAGTGGTGTGACGAGTAAGAGATGAGATGCGCACATTTAGTATATTACAGAGGGCTGGTAAGGGAATGTTAGCACACGAAAAGTAGAAGTTTGCGGTTTTTTTCTTACACCGGCCTGAGCAAGAACATCGTGTAGAGTATCGCAGATGCAGATCTTGTAAGCATCTTTGGCGTATGTTGTGTAAGCTAATTGGCACGAATTGGGTGAGAGGATAAGGGACCCTAGGGATTCTGAACGTCGAAGGAAGCGCTCCGGGACTCAAAAGCCTAGAGCTTATGGTGTTGTCAAAGAAAGTACTAGCAAGGAGAGCGCCATCAGAATATTTGATCAGATGAGCATCAGTGAATTCAAATCATGAATTCGCGATGAAATGCTGTGTGACTGCTGCGGTAATTACCGCGACGTTCCAGACTTGAATTGTGGTGTTCGTAGAACGTTCACACGAAGAGAGTCGACTTAGGTGATACTTAGTAGACGAACAGAGAAAACTGGTCGAACTAAGCGTGTATTCAGGAAAGGATCAACTAACCCTACCAGTAGATCAACCAAGGTTTATATACTGTAGAGAACGAGTGTCTTAAGTAAGCTAAGGAACGAGGGGGGAAGGTAATCAAATAAAGGGGAAATGACAGGATATTGCCTTGACAGGTGTCAAGACATTTTGACGAGGTTACATGAATCCACTGCAGTGCTTCAATTGCTGACTATGATCATGTATCATATGGTCGTATTATATGGCGCATTTATCAGAGCGTCCAAAGACCTCACATGATCATGATAAGCTTACTCGGTACTCATGTTCAGCGATTTAAGACAGGAAGACGCTAACTGCAAAGCCTATCAGTCTCAGATGGTTGTAGTGCTGCCGAAGTCCGGTTCGGTCCGGTTCTCGGGCAAAAATTTCCGAACACCGAACCGAACACTAGGTTCAGGTTCAGCTGTTGGTCGAACTCTGGACCAAATGCCTCTGAACGTGTTCGGGAGGTCCGGTTCGCGTTTGAACCAGGTTCGACTGCAATATTGAGGTGTTGCGTCGACGATGCCCACCACGTCCACCAAACTGTTCTCAACACCATGCACAAATGCCCAGTGCACGTCAGCAACTGCTGACGTGGCTCAGACAAGCATGGACGATGGATGAGAGCAGGAGGAGGGAAGCAAATGAGTAGGAGAACCAGGGAGAGAGACGAGCAGGAAGAAGGAAGAAGCTAGCTGAGTTCACGCGGAAACATCTCTACAAGGTTCTTTGCAAGCTTACCTAGGAAGTAGTACTGCAAAATGACGGTCGCCTGTGCTAGCGCAGTGTCATGTGTTCCATCCTCAAATATTGTGAACATCTTGACCATGCTCTCGTGCATGTAAATGATGAAGATTATTCTCGACTTACTCTCAAACTTGTAGCACAAGCGCTTGTTGTGTCGAGGAGTTCTGGAATTGATTATTTTTCTTTCGGTGTAGGTTTCATCAGGCCATCATGAATATCACGCTACCTACTTATTTCAACTATTCCCGCAATTCGATGCTAATCTCTTTCCGCTCTCTAATCCACTCCAACTAGTACGAGCACTGTCGAATACCACTATCCTGTGATTGGCCGCTCATCCTCACCAATTTGCATTGTTCATCCTTGCCTGTACTCATGAGAGATGGCACCGTGCAGGACGTCGTTCAGCTGCATGATGGCTCTCCCAAAGCGGTAGGCCAAATCTTTGTCATAAGAAATATGGACTGGATTAGCCTCATACCACCGATTTGTGAATGGCTCGAGGAGAACGTTGAGAGGAGTGACACCATGGTTGCCCCGTTCCGGGATGTGAATGGACTGAAGGATGCTGGAAGAGCGATGCGACTGCATTATCTGGGTCTGTTGAAAACTGCTTGACGAATGCTTGCACCGCAGGGGTTCTTGGGATGGTTCTTGAACACGGCTCCTCACGCTCGCTGGTGAAGAAGAGTTATCAGCAAAACTACATTCTTGATACTTCCGATCAGCAGGATTAGGCTTCGTCACCTCAAGGAACGTATCGGAATCCTCAGGGCGAGGTTTAGCAATGACGAGAATGTCATTGAACAGGAAGAGGAAGGGATCCTTGCAGATATTGGAATTCACCCACCTGGAAGACTGGAGAGCATCATAGAGTAGCCTTTCTCGCGGCTTGAAAATGCTGCTTGTCACAGGTTGTTGTGCATACGCTCGACACTGCTTCTAGCCCCGGTCAAACAAGCTCAAATGAACATGTCCAGTGTGGTCAAGGAAGCGATGTTTATGGCTGCTGCAAATCAGCCTTTACCATCATCCACTTGTTCTCATACTGGCACTTCTTCCAAAACCTATGAGTTCTGTCAGCTGCAATGGCTCTATGTGAAACCTACGCAAAAATTCTGAGGTTCGAACCCGTTCGAACCTCTTCACCGTCAGCCGAACCCTGAACCTCTGGAGAGGTTCAGTTCTGAGTCTTGGCCGAACCTTGGACCGGACCATGCGTCCGGTTCAGAAAGGTTCAGGTTCGAACTGAGGTTCAGAACCGGACTGCGGCAGCACTAGACGGTTGGCCCATGGGTCACCGCATATCTTTTTGGCCTGTGTTCATGAAACAGGTACATTGTGATCTATTCATACATGTGCTTTGGCTAATCTGTCTGTACTAGTTTTTAGACATGCGCACCTCGCCATATTTCTGCCAGTCACGACCCGGATGCTGCATCAGGGAAAACCTCCCGTGCAAACTTAGATCTAACTGGACTAATTACCGATAATTATGCGTAAATAGTGTTTTTAGCATTGTAGAATGACTATTTTACCCACCTATTATCCTGGAGATAATTAGACAACCTTTTCGCGAATTATGGAGAACTTAGTGCAAGTGTTGTCAATACTTTTGGTCCCTGCTTTGAATTAGATTCCTTACTAGATTCCACTTGTACACGAGAAAGATTAAATTTCATTAAAAGTAATGTAATCAATGTGCAATATGTAGGATTACATGGGCAAGCATGAATGTGATTATATACCTAGCTAGTTGACACAAACACACGAGAACATCATCAAACGGAATTCAGGTGTGAATGGACGTGCATGATAACATCGAAAAATGTGTAAAAATAGTTGTAAGTAATGTGCATAAATAGAAAGACAAAAACACACCTGTATTTGCACACATGTGCAGAGATGGTTATGCGGCCAAGTGAAAATAAAGACAGGCATGCAGGAGCGAGTGGCGCCAAGTACCGAAAATGAGTGGCGCCAGGTGCAAACGAGCAGGGAGTCAGGGACAGGTGTAGACATACAAGATTGAGTGCAGAACATGCGAGAGAAATGCTTGTCAGTGTGTAAATACATAGATAATTGAAAAAACAACTCACCTATGTGAGGACAACTGAAACAAATAAATGTCTGGAGTCCCAAACAATTCAAAGCTGCTTGCTACATCAGGAATGAGTACAATGGACACAGATGATGGTAATGGAGGTTAGATAGAAAGACTTGGGCCTTCGACAAAGTTGAACTTCAACCGTGAGAATATGTAAACAAACACAAACTTGAATGTTTTGAAGCCAAACTCAAGCATCGTTTATACCTCAACCTTAATGTTCATTCACCAGTGTACCTATCACTGAATTTTGTCCACAAAGTATCCCACCCAAGATAGTCTACACCCTTCTATACCTTATCCCTAAGTTTTTGCCTTGTCACTAGCAGTGTCCTCAAACAACATGATATTTTTTTGTTAATTGTTACATAAATTGCATAATTTTATGGCTCTTAGATAGCATTCTATAACTTTCCGATAATTGTTCATATATTATGATGACTATCGTGGTTATGTCTATCTAGCTATAACTTATCTGACTTATTCTATTTGTCCATAAGTTTGTGCGGGAGGTTTTCCCTGATGTGTGGCTTATTTGCGAGATATGTAAGAGTCTGTTCGGAATCACGATTTCGGCCAACTTCGAGAAATTCAGAAAAGAAAAGAACAACTCAAGTAAGCATGCCGGTGTGCCGTGTGCCCCGGTCACAGTGTGACAATCTTCTTATCGATATCAATCATGCCCTCGACACGAAACTCATCAGTGCGATACTCTTTCTGGTTCCACCCAACTATGACTAAAGGAAAAGGCAAAAAGAAAGCAGCCGCTGACAGTCAGGAAACTGTCACAGCAGCAAAAGACCGCTGCATATGGTCTCTAGATGACGAGAGGAAGCTCGTGGAATACGCTGTACAACACCACGCCAAAGGTGGCGATGGTATGAACTTCACTAAATCGTTCTGGGTTGGTGCTGCCGCAGAGATGGCAACACGCCCATGCCCCGAAGGCGCTCCCAAGACACCCGAAGCCTGCCAATCTAAATGGACTCGGGTATGTACTATTGTTGTATTGATACATGTGCCGTTACTGATATAATTGATGTATCTCTAGATCAGAAAGATGTACCAGGTGGTGGACAAAATCGCTAGCCATGCCTCGGGGCTATCGTTCCACCCAGAATTAGGAGCCAACATCAGCGAAGAATCAGAGACTATGTGGGCGGACTTTATCAAGGTATTTTTTCGTCTATTTCCCCTGCTCTACCTTACTAATTATTCACGCAGCATAACCCCTCAGCGAAGCCTTTAAGAAACAAAGGCTGGTCGCATTACGAGGTGCTGCGAGGGATCATTCCGACACACACATGCAGCTGGGTTGGGTTCCATGCCAGCACGAGCCTCACCACAAACGCATCAACTCCTACAGCAACTGGTAGCGACATAACTCAAACTACTACCGCTGATCCCCCTGGTGATATCATGTCGTCGCTGGAGCACGCGCTCCATCAGGTCGAGTTCCACGATCTTGATCTCGATGACGTCGACATGCGCACCACCCCAATACCAAACGAAATCCCACCTGTCCCCGCGCCTATCCTTCCTATCCCTGCACCTATCACACCTGTCACGCCAAGAGGCTTCAATGCAGCAATGCAGCATTTTGTTGCCCCTTCAATTTCCACGCCTGGTTCATCAACCGCGGTGAAGCGCAAAGCCGACGGGGACGATAGCAAACGATATGGGTCCCGCCCTCCACACTCTTCAAAAGCAAAGAGTGCGTCAGGGTCGTCGAAATCACAACGTCTCACGCTGCCGCTCGCTTTGGAAGGGTTGGGGGATAAGATGGTCGGCGGTATAGCTTCCGCATCATCCGCACTTCAGGACATCGTCACAGCCCACATCATGGAGCCCGTTCCATCCCGCAAGCAGCGCGCCATGCTTCGAGTCCAAGAGGAGAAGGACTTGGATGATTATGACGCTGTGGCAATGATGGGGCTATTTCAAGCTGACGTCACTATCGCTGATGCATATAATAGCATTACACGAGATGGTATTAGGAAGATTTTTTTAGCGCAGCACCTGAAGGAGTCAAGGAGAGTGCGCGCAAACAAACAGCAACTTTTATAATACCTTTACATTACATTTGCGCGCAATACAATACTTGAAGTTGGCAGCAAACATACATCATGATTGGGCAGCAAAGACAAAGATACATTGTACATAGGACTAGATACCTACAGCAAAAAAATGACAATACTATTCAGTTTGCACCAGGTGGCACAGGTGCTCCTCTGCGCCGCCTTTCCGCGAGGTAGTCATCCCACATCGACTGAGAAATATTGTCACGAACATTGTGTGCACGAATGCGTGCTGCATCAGTGGGAGGTCCATCGGCGAGTGTGCCGCTATCATAATTACCGCTCCACTCATCTGCCTCCACGTCACGATAGTCGAGTAATTCGTCTGGGTCATGGATGCGGATGACGTTGTGTACGAGACACAATGCTGGAGGGATGCGGGCCTGTATGTTGGAATTGTACTCTGGAGGGAGCCGAAGTATACGAAAGCGTTTTTTGAGGACACCGAAGATACGCTCGACGACATTGCGGAGCTGCGCGTGGCGTAGGTTGTATAATTCCTGGGCATTGCAAGGCCTGCAAAGATTGTAAGTACTGCGCCAGGGTGATAAGTCAACTCACTGCAACATACACCTGACTTGTGCAGCCCCATTCAGCAAGGTGGTAGCGGACACCACGATAAGGCACGAACAATTTGTCGCATGCACCAAATCCAGCATCCGCCAGGTAAACCTTGCCTGGAGGGATTGTAAAATCAGTGAGACGTGCCACGTTGTAGACACGAGCGTCCGCTGCGGACCCTTGAAAGCCACTCAACATGTACGTGAAACGCATGTCGAAGTCACATGCAGCAAGGCAATTTTGAGTTAAATTGCCTTTGCGGTCACGAGCGGCATTGCGATCAGCAGCTGAGGGATGGCAATTGATGTGCGTGCTGTCAATAGTGCCGATAATGTTTGCGAAGTACAGGTATAGTTTCGTCGTCTCAACAATTTGAGGGGGTATCGGAGTGTCTGCGTCGGGGAGCCGGACGTAAGCGGAATAGATTGGGCGGGAGGAGAATGCGATGAGAATGCATTTGAAGTATCTGAAAGGAATAAAATGAGTACGCATAGCTAGGGGTAAGAGTGGGGGGACACACTTTGATATAGTATCGTTTGAGCGCTGGAAACGCTCAGCAAGGTGGTGTACAGAAATGCCTGTAACACAGGCGTATAGGAAGATCGCTAGTTGCTCTTCTAGGGTTACATGCTTTGAGTCGTCGATGCCATCATTGCGAAGTAATTCAAGTAGGATGATGAATACGTGGCGATGCACGCCAAGCTCACATCGAATCCGCTCTGGATGGCCATTCAGCAGTTCGTTGACCCAGCCAACCCCCGTCAGGATTGACGTGTGATAGGGTTGTTTGTCGTAGTAGGTAGTGGTGTATGCGTTCACAGCAACCTCCGCAATGTTGATAACTTCGGAAGCCGACGAGACCACGCGCTGAAAAAACTGAATGATGGCTTGGAGAAAATTTAAGTCGGATTGCTCTGCATCTTCTACACTCTCCTCCAAGTCCTCACTAGACTCATCTCCCTCATCTCCTTGGTCCTCCTCATCCCTCTCATGATCCCTCAAGTCTGATGTCGTCGAATCCTCGTCATTGACCTTGTCACGGTATAGCAAGGGGTGGGGAAGCATGGCCGCGGTGTGCATATACTTCACGCGCATATTGATAACAACTGATCAGCGTGACATCGGTTTCAAGCTCCGATCAGGGCATGCTTACTTAACATTGTTTTTGTATTTTCTGAATTTCTCGAAGTTGGCCGAAATCGTGATTCCGAACAGACTCTAAATCACCTTGAGACTCTACACCAATCTCCACGGACCTCATGCTCTCTCAGACGGCTGCAATATCCTGCCTCTCATTCCTAAACTAGTTGCTCAGGCTATCTTTCTCCATCAAAACAGAGCAATACGAGCTGTGCCAGCCTGCATGTACGACGTCTGTCGCCCCTTTGCGTAGTCGGACTCATTCTAGTCGCGTAGCTGGCATCCAACCCCTTGTTCAATTTCACTCTGAGCCGTTTCATGATCACGGTCCTGGCGAAAGTCGGTGTCAACTAAAATAATCCAAGCAAGAATACCAGACAGACACCTCGCTGGCACAAGGACGGGCTGTGGGTTCTATGAGATCTTTTGGTGTTCGATGTAATTGGTCCCACATCTTGCCTTCAGGGGGATACTGTCAAGACCTAATCTAGCACCGGCATGGTTCATTGGACCTTTGACCATTTGCTTGGGAGGTACGCCGCAGTCCTTTATCGTGTGGACAAGCGGGAAAGTCAGCGAACATCGGTGACATGCCTTGGTTGCCTCTCCGGAGCAACCTCACATGTGGCGTCCCTTTGTCATCGGAAGTGTGAAGACTGTAGTGCCTAACAATTATTTTGGGTCTTTGGGATACTGTAGCGAAGCATGATGAAAGATACACTGAACAGAAGATATATCCGGTCACATAATTGACTTGGTGCGTGCCTGTACCAGACATGTGTTCTAACTTCTTCCGAGCGGGTCGGCAGTGTACAGGATGAAGGGATTAATGGTATCTGACAGGCACTTACGAAGAGAGGGTGCAATAGTGGAAAAGTGATGTGCTGTGGCAGCGTGGTAAGATAAAGGAGGCGGAGATGATGAAAAAGCGACGTGGGATTCAAGGGGCTATAGCAGCAAGGTAAGTTTTACGGAGCCAAAGAAGAACCCGCAGATAAGAGCCTACATGATTAGGGTTATAAGGAGAAAATCTGCGCTACTCGCCACACAAGATCCACCATGCGACAACATCCCGTATATTATGATCATGACGGAGACGAAGAATATGGCGAAGACGCTGAAGAAGTCTACGAAACCTCAGAAGTCCACAGATATTCAGCTGCTGACAAAGCCGTAGACAGTGATGAAGGCGACGAAGTTTATGAAGCCTGGGATATAGAAGAAGACTCTGACAGTGGTGATGACTCCCGAATACCAGGCAAGTCTTGAGTAACTCCACCATTCGGTCAACTAACTCATTCTCTAGCATTGCGTCAGCAGTATGTAACTGAAGCAGAAGACACTATTAAAAAGGTCATCGATGCTCATCTAGAAAAAGCGCCGCTTCGTCTACTCGACACATCCACTGGGCGTTTATGCAATCAAGATGCACAAAGGGATGCCTTCATGGAAAGCAAAGAGTACAGCGAAATCTTGTATTCATCGATGACGCATACACCCCTCCATGAAATCAAGAACGTGGTTGCGAAGTACTTTAGTTGGGTTATGTTATCACATAGGTGGGGTAAAGAGGAGCCGACAGTGCACGACATTCAAGGCAAGGTCGTGTACCAGTTGAAGGGAGTTGCCGGCATAGAGAAGCTGCAGATGTTCTGCAAAAAGGCTCGTGGCATGGGGTATCGCTGGGCATGGAGTGATACATGCTGTATCGACCAGAAGAACCCTGTCGAGGTCCAACGATCAGTCAACTCCATGTTCGTCTGGTATCGCCAGTCAGCTCTTACGATCGTCTACTTGTCGGATGTCTCGCCTTCCGTGAAGTGGGGTGCACTGGCAAACAGTGTATGGACCACACGAGGATGGACTGTTCAGGAATTCCTCGCTCCTAAAGTCATTCTCTTCTACCACAAAGATTGGAATCTATATCTCAATGACCGGTCTCCCAACCACAAGGAGTCACCCACTATCATGAAGGAGTTGGAGCATTCAACAGGCATAAATGCAACCACATTCGCCACCTTCAATCCCGGGATGAGAGGTGCTCGAGAGAAACTTCGATGGGCGTCACACCGTGTCACTACAATGCCGGAAGACATTGCATACTCATTGTTTGGCATTTTCGGCGTCCAACTGCCTGTGAACTACGGCGAGATGAAGCAACAAGCGATCGGTCGGCTCTTGCAGGAAATCATCGCTCGGTCGGGCGACATTACTTCCTTGGACTGGGTTGGAAAACCATCCGAGTTCAATAGCTGTCTCCCGGCTGAAATCACCTCGTACACCACTCCATCACACACACCACCATCTCTATCCGCGAAGGAGATGCAGAAATCTATCTCCATGCTGCAAAAGACTGTAGCTGAAAAGGCAGCTTTGAAATTGTATACCCTTCTTGACAACCTCAGTGCCCCGCGTTTCGCGAACTCCAGACTGCATTTGCCTTGCATCACATTTGCTATCACAGAAGTTAAACAGCAGCGCGGCAAAGGCCAGGGAACCAATTTCACATATAGAGTCAAGGCAGACGGACTTCAAGACCTATCTATCTTCACAGATGACAAGTTGGCTCAATTCTCGCCCACACAGCCCACTCCGCAGGCATTCTTTCTGGTCTGTCCGTGGAATCGTCAAGATTTCGGGCTGCTCGACTTTGCAAACGGTGCACAGGGCGCGAAGGATGGTTTGGACTCCTTTTCGCGAGCGTTGAAGTTGATCGTTCGCCTGGGACAGCCTTTTACCGCACTTTTGCTTGCGCAGCAGCGTGGTTCGGAGTACAAGAGAATTGCGTCGGATCACAGTATCACCGCAGAAGTCAAGAACATGACTGCTGTTCGTGACTTGATGGGCGTCAAGATGCTAGAAATATTGTAGCTGCATCATCGGCAAAACATCCCACAGTATACAAACCCTCTAGCAGCCAATACAAGGTGTACAATTACTGCATTCCCTACAAGGTAATTACTAATGAGAGACTTGTGCATGTGAAGTAGCGATACAAATCCGTGCATGCGAGCCATTCTTAATGTATACTCCACACGTCTTGTTTGCCTTTAAGTGTAGTTACATTTAATAAATATCTCTCTCGATTTCTGGAGACTACAAGTCGTTCTGGCTGGCTGTGCAATAAAACTTCGATGTGACTGGCTAGCGATGATAATGTCGGCGTGCACAGCAGCTACTAGGCCCTTATGTCCTCATATGTGCAACCAGACGAGCGCCCACCCACTCGCCCTTCAATTGGATCCCACAACCATCGCGCG
Source organism: Suillus placidus (assembly GCA_016628565.1). Taxonomy (NCBI): domain Eukaryota; kingdom Fungi; phylum Basidiomycota; class Agaricomycetes; order Boletales; family Suillaceae; genus Suillus; species Suillus placidus. The sequence goes on from JABBWD010000020.1 coordinate 45,706, forward strand.
AGCTTGCTATAGCAAAATAGATTAAAACATTCATCCATCCATCCCATCTCCATCACGCTTCGCACTCTCCATCACTCGGCAGCTCGATCGTTTCGCGACCTAAGTCTTGTCACAACTTACAAGCGTTCAAATCTTCGTACGTTGTCCCTCGAGATAACCACCTGGATAGTACTTTCAGTTAGTTCATTCTATCACGCATATCACAACCTTCGTCAATGAGTGACGATCAAGGTCAGTACTTCCATCTCTTATCTCTCACATGCTCTCTGACCTCTTGACAGTTCTTGAAGGAATTTGGGCAAAGCTGTCCGAGGTCGCTGTCAAGGGTGCTCAATATAACTCCCGTGAACGTCAGCCCCACCCAAAATGTTTGCAAGGGACCCGGGTGGATCTTCTCAAACACATCCACGGATTCCTAGACGACACAGAGAAGAATCAGCTCGTTTGGCTGCATGGCACGGCAGGCGTTGGAAAGTCTGCTGTTGCATTCACTGTAGCTGAGAGGATGAGAGGTCTAAAAGTGACAGAAGAGACGCACGTCGAAAAGCGGCTAGCGGGGACGTTCTTTTTCTCGCGCAAGCACACGAAACGTTGCACGACCGGATATTTTTTTGCGTCGCTTGTCTACCAGCTTGCCAGTAATTTCCCCAGCATCCGGAAGGATGTGAACAGAGCTATCCGCGACAATCCTGCTCTACTAGACCCAGACGCACCTCTCTGCGACCAGATGGAGGCTCTCTTTCTCAGACCTCTCCGGTGGCTTCGACTCAGATTGCGCGGGGGTCCGCCTTTGTCGTTTGTCATCGATGCCCTTGACGAATGCACTTCGGAACCCGAGCTTACCGATCTCATCCTTACCCTGGCACAGGCTCTTCGTGAACCTGATCTGCCCGTGACCCACATTCTGCTCACGAGTCGCTCGGAATCATATATCAGCAAACTCTTTCAGAACCACGAGGTGCGTCCATTGGTGCGCGAAATACCCGTGAGAACTTCTGGGGAGGGTGGCATCATCTCGTTAGACGGCGCAGACGTTGACAACGACATTTGTACTTTCTTGCGGCATTGCTTCGAAGAGCTGGAAAGTCGCCATCCAGATTTCCCGCGGCCATCGGAGGTCGACCTTGCGAAGCTGGCGAGCCGAGCGGGCAGACGTTTCATTGTGGCGTCTACGATGATGAAATTTATTATCGACGATGAGGACAATGATCCCCATGATCGACTGCAGCTTATGCTCAAGCTAACGAGCGAGTTGCTACCAGGAACGGAGGTGTACAAGTTATACGATTGTATCCTCTCCACGTGTGCCGAACCCAAGCGGGCATACCTACACTTGTCCATTGTCGCCGCCCTCGCAGACCCTCTTCCCATCTCGCAAATCTCGTCACTTCTTGGCCCTGGTTTGGGCAGGGATGTGCAGAGAACGCTGATACAGCTACGGTCTGTCCTGGATATCCCTACAGACAGCACTCTCCCCGTCAACATCCATCATTCGTCCGTTCGTGACTATGTCTCCGACCCCTCAAACTGCAGCCTCCCTGAAGTATGCGAATATAATATGCCATCACCCCACTCCCTACTCGCTGATTCCTCTTTTCGCTTGATGACGAAAGAGATTCCAGAAAGCACGACCCTCTTTGATGCGCTCTCAGAACTGCAGAAGCAGAGCCAAGCCATGCAACCTGAGGACCCCAAAAATTAAAAGACTCATTAGTGTTCCTCGTTCAGCTACTGGAGCCACTGTCGGTTCTTATCGCTATACTATGGCTTCGGGGAGATCGCACTTCAGATTTACAATTTTGGCTGGGGACTGAGGACGGGAGTGCCTGGCTGGGAACCGAGGATGGGCGTGCCTGGCTGGGAACCGAGGACGGGCGTGCCTGGCTGGGAACCGAGGACGGGCGTGCCTGGCAGCAGATCAAGGCAGGATTAACCTGGGATTTAGGTTCAATGCCACGATTGCAGAGCATGTTAGACTCAGACTCTTCAGACTGGTCATACTCGTCAGAGACCCAGGAAGTGCCAGATGACCAGCCGCAGGCCGAGGGGGGAGGAGACTGGTTGCAGACCCAGGGAGGACGAGACTGGCTGCAGACTCAGGGAGGACGAGACTGGCTGCAGACCCAGGGAGGACGAGACTGGCTGCAGACCCACGGAGCACGACCCTGGCTGCAGACACAGGGAGCACGATGCTGGCTGCAGACCCAGGGAGCACGACCCTGGCTGCAGACCCGGGCAGCACGACCCTGGCTGCAGACCCAGGGAGGACGAGACTGGCTGCAGACCCAGGGAGGACGAGACTGGCTGCAGACCCACAGGGCACGACGCTGGCTGCAGACCCAGGCACCACGATTTTGGCTGCAGACCCAGGCAGCGCGATGCTGGCTGCAGACTCGGGCAGCACGAGACTGGCTGCAGACCCAGGCAGCACGAGACTGGCTGCAGACCCAGGGAGGACGAGACTGGCTCCAGACTCAGGGAGGACGAGACTGGCTGCAGACCCAGGGAGGACGAGACTGGCTGCAGACGCCCCACGGCCTAGCGTGGCAATCCACTCCCGCGGCGATTTTCTGGGTGACCATGGAAGAATTCTCGAGCACGTCGGAAGCAGTCAGCGCGTATCTTATCATTCCAGAATTGTCTTTACCGCTAGCCTTCCGAGTTATCCAGCAGTTCAAAAACTTGCCGGATTTCTTAATGTTCTCGGTGTTTGTGGCGTTAAGCCACCAGCATCATTTTGCCTCTGCATTATCACCATATAATCTGCCAGACAGGGAGGTCATCGATGCTATGGTCTCCTTCACGACTTTCACACACAAAGCGCACCGAGAAAGTCGATCATCTTCCGACGCTCTCAAGTACGCCTGTCAAAACTGGGCTATCCATCTCTCGTGTGCTCCAGATCCAGGGGATGACACGCTCAACCATGCATTCCGTGCCTTCTGGAATCGTCGCCTCCTTTCCTGGCTCGAACGGCAGTGGTGTTTGAAGGGTCTGCGGTCTTGTCTTAATATTTTATCCGAGGGGCAGAAACTTGCAAAGGTATGCATTTTTCTAATATTTCTCAATTCACCCACCCAAGTGTCCGACTGCAAGTTGATATTGCCTTGTTCTAGGTTCGGCTTTTCTCTCATCCTCAGTAGCAACTCGTCAACATGCAGCCCAACGAAGGGCGGCAACGGAAGCTTCGGCACCCATATCCATCTATCAAGAGTTCTCCCCAGCTTTTTTGCGTTTAAAATTCTTGTTCACTTGTTCCACAATAACATGATTATACTTAGTTTGACCACTGTAGGAGAAGTATCTTCGCATTTGCCTTTGTTAAGTACGTCCTGTATCAATCTACAGTACCCTTGCAGCTCTACACCAGCAGAACTGCCTTCACATATTCCAAGCTCTCCTCGACACACGGCACCATAAGCACTTACGACTTGCCCGTCTTGTAAAGTTTGGTATTCCAAAGCATAGTAAAGCACCACGTAGCGCTGTATAGAAGCAGAGAAACTGAAAGCCTTGCCGTCTGATTACAATCGATAGCCATGGACAAGTGAATCCAAGGCAGCGCCTGATGCAATCTGAAACTCGTCTGTCCCACTGCTAATCATCTTGCCGCCCTTCTTTGACAGCCGGCCCTGCGCGCGGACAATATTTTGCATCCGTTGCTCTGCGTCGCCGACATCGTGTTGCTTTGCGGGTTTAGTGGGACGCGAGCCAAGACCTTTGGATGCACTGGTCGCTTTATTCTTCCCGTCAGTAATTGTCTTCGGCGCTTCACGCAAGGCGAATGCTTTTGCAAGATGGCCGATGTGAAGGTGTCGGACATGGAAGATATGTTTCTCGTTCGAAGGATGGGTCGCATACGCCCTCATGTGAGAAGTGAATGCTCTTCGAGCAAGTTCAGCGTTCTGCAAAGACGACGTCAACGCACGCTCGACTTCCTCTCTAGATCGACATTACCTCTTTGCGCCGCAAAACCCACCGTTCAAATGAAAGTTGAACTTCTGTCGCGCGTGCCTCGTACTCCGAGCCCTTGCCGCCAAAACCCTTCGCCAAAACGTTCTCGATACTTGCCCCTTCAAGAGTGATGTTGGCTTTGTCACCGTCAGACTTTTCTCCCGCCGTATCGCCCCTCATCTGCCCCTCCACCCATTTCACCCATTGAGACTCGCTGGGCGCGACAATGCTCCAAGCTTCGCCACCCTTTCCTGCACGCGCTGTCCGTCCCACCCTGTGCACGTACTCAGTCGCGCCGCCTTCGGTGGGTAGGTCGTACTGTATGACTGCGCGAACGAGGGGTAGGTCGAGACCACGGGATGCCACGGACGTGCAAAGGAGGATAGATGACGCGGGAGCAGGTTTCTTCGACTTCGAAGAAGGAATAGCCGAGAATCCGCGTAGAGAGGCGAGACGAATTGGTGTGGGGAGGGAACCGTGAAGACGGAATATTGAGGCGCCTGGAAGGAGCGAAGACTGCGCAGCGATTTTATTCTCCTCTTGCCCTTTCTTCTCTTCAGCAGATTCGTCGACCTTGTCATCTTCGTCGTCACTTTTGTCTTCGTCAGACTCAGCACGTTCAGCCTTTTCACCGTCCATCGACGAGTCGCCAAGCAGCCGCCAGTGAAAATCAACTGAATCTGTGCAGCTGAGGAATACGATGATTTTTGACCCTTTTTGACCTTGTGTCTGAGCAAGTAATGAGCGAAGAAGTGCGACCAGTGCGACAAGACGCATCTTGAGGGGAACAATGACATGTTTCTGGGAGAGTTGTGACGGCGGAGTGAACTTCTCGGTGCTGGTGGTAGCTGGCTCGTGGTCGTGTTTTGATAGAGGCGAATCCTCCGCCTTCTCTTTGTCGAGGCCCTTGATTACCAGCGGTCGTATCAGAGTGGTGCCTGCCAGTTTCTGCACATCTTCGCGTATAGTAGCTGAACAAAGGATCGTCCGTCTCTGCCGGTCCCAATCCCAACCCCCGACCTCGAAGGTCTTACCGTCCTGAACAGCTTGGAACGCGAGCTTCCTCCTCCCATCCAGACCCTGTATGATCCCTTTGATGGTATCTTCGAAACCGAGCTCCATCAAGCGGTCCGCTTCGTCGAGAACTAGCCATCTGCATTTTCCAACGTTGAAAGAGGAAGTGTTTTGCAGGTGGTCTAGTAGTCGACCTGGTGTCGAAACAAGGATGGGAACACCTTTCCGTAGACGCGCCTTCTCATGCGCACGAGTTGCACCACCGCTTAGCAAGCCGGAAACTAACCATCGGGTATAACGTGTGGAACCCTCTGCATCCTCCTGTTCGCCGTCTGGGCGTAGCTTAAGCGTCAATAGCGCCTCTAAGACGTCGGAAATTTGTTTTGCCAATTCACGGGTAGGTGCGATGATGATGGCGAGCGTTCCTATCGAGCGGTCGATGTAGGAGTGTGTACTGAGGGGGAGAAGATCCTGGATTATAGGTAGGAGGAACGACATAGTCTTTCCGGAGCCAGTTTGCGATTGTATGAATACATCGCGTGCATTGATGTCCTCAGATGACGGGTTCGTGAATATCGGAAGGGAAGCGCGTTGAATGGACGTCGGTTTCGTGATACTCATCTTGGACTGTAGGTGAGCGACGAGGAGAGGGTGAAGACCTAGGTCTGCGAATGTGGCTGAACCAGTCAATGGTGCGTTGCTTGGTTTAGACGGTGCTTTTTGGACAGCTGAGGGTATAGGTGCTTCGACTTTAGGGTTGTACGAGAATAGAGAAGAGATTATCTGAGTCGGAGGTTTGGCTGGAAGTGTCGGACGGTCCGCTGCAGAAGCTACTTTGGTAGCAGGTAGGGGTTTGTCAGGTCGCATTCGCTTCGCAGGACGAGAGTGGTCATCATCATCGCTGCCAGGATGACGATCAGGCTGGTCAGTCCTTCGTTTCTGGACTCGTTTAGCCTTCAATCTGGGCTATGATGATCAACTGCACACATGAAATCGGGTTCCTGCTCACCTGTCAGTCCAGCGACCAGACTTTTTCGATGCTAGTTTTTTGGGTGCTGTAGATGCATCCTCTGCAATGTTCAGGACAAGTTCATCGTCCATTTCCCTACGGCGCTGATGTCAGTCTAAGTTCCTGTCTCAATCTCGAGAAGCATTGCAAACCAAAAGGGAACTTCGTTCCCACATTCGATCTCAAAGTCAAATTGTTCGAACACGTCTGCATTCACACCTTCACTACAATTTGCTGCACAATGTTCGGTCGTGTTTCTCTTGCGCTCATTTTAATTTCTATAGCTGCGATTTTCTGTGCGCAGTCTGCGGATGCCGCCAAGGGCCCCAGAATCACCCATAAGGTCTACTTCGATATCAGGCATGGTGACAAGGACATAGGCCGAGGTTTGTGTCATGCTGAAACCGCCCTGTGACATACTAATCTGACGGGGCTCGAATGTTAAACAGTTGTTATTGGTCTTTACGGTGGAGTACGTTGCTTTGCCTATTCTGAGAGATATGCAGTTGACTAATGCTCCTGGCAGACCGTTCCCAAGACAGTCGAGAACTTCCGCGCACTTGCAACTGGTGTCGACAAGGACGGTAAAGAGCTTGGCTACGGGTACAAGGGCTCCAAGTTCCACCGCGTCATCAAGAACTTCATGTGAGTTACTTGTCCGTTGTTTTGTGGACATTCACCTGATATCATTTTTTCTCAGGATCCAAGGCGGTGACTTCAGTATGTGTACCTCATTATTTCATATGTTCTGAAGTCAACTCTACATGATCTCACTAGCTCGTGGTGATGGCACCGGTGGAAAGGTAATTTAGGACCCGTCTTGGCATGCACGTCACTTACAGAGGTCCTTTAGTCCATTTACGGCGACCGCTTCAAGGATGAGAACTTGTAAGTGTTTCGTGATCATGCTCATGTCTTCAATTCTGACATCTACTTCAGCAAGCTCAAGCACACCGGACCCGGCACTCTTTCCATGGCTAATGCCGGCAAGGACACCAACGGTAAGCAGGTTTTTCTCCCATCGATCATGTCGTCTAACATAGCGCTCTAGGATCTCAATTCGTAAGCCTGTGGTTGCTCTCAATGAGCTTTACTGAGTAGGTTTCTAGTTCATTTGCACTATTGTCACCAGCTGGCTGGACGGTAAACACGTGAGTTCGCCGTCACTTTTACCACCACGTTATCTGAGCTCTGTCAAACCAGGTTGTTTTCGGGAAAGTCCTGGAGGGAATGGACATTGTATACTCTATCGGTTCGCTTCATATTACTTCTACAGCACCATAAGTTCTCACCCCCTGGTCAGAGGACGTTCCTAAGGGCAGCAACGATCGTCCATTGGAGGATGTCACTATCTACGACTCTGGAGAGGTTTGTTATTCTACTTGCTTGTACTATGTCGGCGTATTCACCCAACGTTTCTAGCTGCCAGTTGAGCCGGCTGGAGTTGAGGGAGGAAATGAGGTACCCCTACGCGCTGAGCTATGATTCAGCTGTTTCTGTGTCTCTTGAGCTCTTGATGCGAATAAAATATTGTTGCTTGCCAACAGGACATCGCCACCGTACCCGTGAATTCTGTAACTTCGCCAGTCGCTGTTGAATTGCCCGCCTCCACACCCACCTCGCCAGCATCTAACGAGAAGACGAGCCCTGCGCAGTCAACTCCCTCTTCAGTTGTGGATGCCACTCCTGAGGTTGTAGAAGATCTTTCTGGGTCGTCGGAGCGTCTGAGATATGCGGCCATCTTATTTGTGGTGGTCGTGGTTGGAGTGGGGATGTTTGCTTGGTGTGGTGACGGACTCCGTCGTTTCAAAGGCCTTTTGCAACGTGGAGATCGCACGCATTACAAACGCGTCGGGGACGAGGATTTGGAGAAGTAAGCATTAACATTTCGAGTCGGCGGAGCATACCAGGTCATGAAATTTGTGCAATGTACCATAGATATACCTTGCTTGGTTAACATAACTACTACTGTCGTTCCTTCATACCAAGTCTATTATAGGGGCTCCTTTTTCCCGAAGCGTGACTTTCCACCTGCTAGTGCACCCAGGCTACTTCATTAACAGAGTGAATACTACGTGGTTATTAGGGACGTTCAAAGCTGTGTTCGCGAGGCGTTTTCGACGCCGTTTTCAAATTTGTTTTCGACCGTCTGCGGAAAACAAACTGATTTCGATTTCGTTCGGCATCAACGGCACGGACTCTGAAATCCGGTGTTATCCGATTGCCAAACAACTCGTGTGCGCCGACTGCCAATGACCACGACGAGGGAGTTACTGGAGACGCGCCTTGCTGCTGCCCAGAACTCCGCAATGGCAAAGGCGAGCAAATGCGTTATGCCACCCTCCGAAATCCCGTGCTAAGTCCGCAGGCACCGATGTGAAAGAGAACTTAGATCCTCGGGCTGTTGGGACCGGGTCCGCGACAGCAGACAAAAGAAGGACTATTCTTGTAGCGTGAGTTGTCCAGTGTTATGATGCACTCTACTGACTGTTTTATGAGCTAGTTGGTCCAAACCTGATAATCACCACCTTACTGACTCGTTACTCACTCTCATTGAGGAGAGTAACACCTATCGAAAGGCATTCGGATTCGCGCTGCTCCCTGGTAGTGGCAAGGTTGCTTCAACGGGTGACCGGCCTACAAATCTCTACCGGCAATTGGTTACAGCCCTTTTTCTTGATTGCGAGGACTCACCGTGGAAGGACATAAACCTCAATGACCTCGCAGACACTGTCAAGAACCGTGTGGCAAAGTATGTACATATTCAATTCAATTTTGTATCGAAATCTTACAGTTATATACAGTGGATTGCACAAGGCATTCATAAAGCACCGTGATTCAATGTCACAGACTGGTCAGACTAGGTTGTCAAAGCAAGCAGGATATATGCAGAAATATGAGCGGAAAAACTCGGGGCGGCTGACTTTATAGGCAGATAGGAGGAGGTCAAGAAGTGCACTTGATTTAGGTATGGGTACGCGCTGGTGGAGGTTTCGAGTTGCATAAAGGTTTCCGATATCCATGATATACTGAGCAAGTGCTGGGGTTTCCTCTGAATCTGAGTCAGAGTCCATCATGGAGAGATCTGATGATGAGGTGCTCAATGACGAGGAACTATGACTGTGTGAACTACTGGCTGAGTCCCTAGATATATCCATGTCAGAGCCAGGCTCGGAGGATGAACTGGAATCTGCATAGTTATCATAGCTATCCTCATCCTCCTGCAGTTGGCTTGCAATCTCGGCAATTATATCAGTGAAGAACATGTTATGGATCTCGTCCACAGCTTCCTGCCACTCAGTTTGACGAGGCATGGTACAAGGTTAAGCAAATTCAAACTCAGCCATCTGTGAAAATGGGTTTTGTTGTTTTTCCACAGGGTGATTAGCGACTGGCTACGATAAGCGAAGCTGCAGCCAGAGCGTCCAGCCGAGTGTCGCGAGGCAGACCGTATCCTTGGCACCCGCTGCAGGCACCCATCTCCTAGGATAAGGGTCTGTTAACTGGGGCTAGAGGGATACTAGGAGGGTGGGGGGCAGGAGCGGTTTTGAACCTGCGAAAGTTCTCATCAGGGGGCTACCACTACCCCAACCGCACAATCCTTCTCGTTCTGTTTAGGAGTATACCACTAAGCCTATATACTGCCAGCGGGAGTAAATGGTCCGTGCACTACTGCAACTGAGTCCTTACCCAGCCAGCTGCATTCGGTACTCATAACCCGCCGGGAGGGTGGTTCACAGATGGGTGGGGAATAGAGGGGGGAACAGAAGCTTTGATCCCAGGTCTGAAGGCCTTTAGCACTTGCGGACCCTAAACCCACTAATCATGGGACCCGTGCACGGCTCGTTTCCGGATCGCGCTGGGACTTTGACATGTCCATGCAGAGACCAGGCTGGACAAAGTTGAAACCTGTTTTCGGGTGATTCCGACGTTGAAAACAAATTTGAAAACAGCATTGAAAACAGCTCGAAAACGCAGCTCTGAACGTCCCTATTATACACAGATATGCTGTCAATTCTATGTGCATTTCCATGTGTTCACTAGAAAGTGTCTTGGTGAAATCCAGCTCCTATGGTTGATCGAACAAGAGCGAAATCACGCACCTCTCGCCTCGTTGTCGCATATTCAAGTCCATAGACCCATCTGCACCAAATCTGCACTATTGGTGCTGCAATGACACTGCTACGTTTAGCACGAAAAGCTGTGACGGCCGCCCGCAGAGTAACAGCCTGCTCGATGGCACATGCTTCTGGGACAAATAGTGGCAACTTGAAGGTCCAAGATGCAGGCAGTATGTAGACAAACCAACGACCAATCTGGCAGTCTCCACGACGTCTGAATCGGAATGCACTACCAGCCTCGAAGTATTTTTGTTCTCGCAGTTCTAGTACCTAGGTTAGGAACGTATTCTTTGAGATAGTCGTGATGATGAAGTGGTACATAGTCGCGAGAGAAGGTGAAGGAGCCACTTGTACCTGGAATGTGAGTTGTGAGAGGATGTGAAGGAGATGAGGGTTGCGGGGTCTAAAGAGAAGTCAAATCATACATGTTGCACACATCAAAGGCTTCAGTCTTACAATGCGTGCAACATGTCTGATAAATAAAATAAAGAATGCAGCACAAATCAAAAACAAATCAAGGTGCCAGCACCCCAAAGGAGCGTGAAGCACTCCACTTGCTTCCTGTGCCAAAGGCCGCACAATAGATGTGGATCGTAATCATTACCTATCAATAAAGTCCACGTATGTGTTACAATACGAGCGATAGATATTCGAGGGACACCCACAAAACCCGCTAGCAACAGACACACGACTTACCGCCTCCATGTTCGTCAGGGTCTATATGTACTGCTACTGCTTGCTGTTGCTGTTGCGTATTAAGGTCCGGTTGAGTAGTGTCGAGATATTGATCTTCATAAGGTACGATGTCCGGGTTGTTGTCACGAGCACCCGTGGCAGCATTACGCTGTAGATCGACGCATGAGACACCCAAGACACCGTGATAAAAATCGACCAGGCGCACCTCTTTACCCTTCGTGAACGGAACATTGACAACAGGCGGCATTGCATGATGAGGTGACAGGGTGAATAGGTGTCGTAGGTGAGATTTGAATGTGGTAGCGGCAGCAACTGGCGGTGGGGCGGTGGGTGGAGGGGCTGAACGAGGGGTTCTCATCATAGCGTCCCTCAGTTTTTTGAGATGCACGGAGCGCTGTTGAGGTCGTGGTCGGGAATTTTGAGAATGCTGTGATGAACAATGTAAGAAAGAAAAAGAAGATACACTATTATACGCACCTGATGCACTCCGTGGAAGAAATTGGGTTCCGTATCGTAGCCCTCTTGACCTTGGCCAGGGATCTCCGCCTGCATAACTGTCAGTAGCGAAAGACTTGAGGAGGGAGTGCATATGCCAAGAATACGGTCATTCAGCTCAGCAAGTGCACTACATCGATTCTTGAATTCTGAGTGAGATGTGGGTGAGTATGATAGTCACGGGTGCGCCAATGAGAACATGCCATTGGACCAATCGAGGCAGCTGGCCTTTGCAGATTCGTCAATGGCGTCCATCATATATTGGTGTGCTTCGAGGGCTTCATCGGGTTTACCTGCTGAAAGGAATGCCTGGCACCGTTTTTGGTGTGCAGTGAGACACAAGGACTCGAGATCCCAGCTGAATAGCTGGACCAAGCACTCGGTCACGAAAAGCACTGTATATGCATCATCTGGACACACCACGGTCAAGTCCTCGTGTGTTTGAGGTATGAATTTTGATGAGAAAGCACCTGAGTTGACAGCGGCGGTGAAGTGGTCAGCAGCTTCGCCGTGACGCGCGCCATCAAAGGCGTTGATTCCGAGCTGAACGCGTAAATATGTCTGATGTGCGAGTTGCAAAGATCAGCGTCAATGACCAAGCATAGCCGCATGATACTTACTTCCACGACATGACACCCGAGAAGATCGGTTCGACAAGCGGCAGCCAGCTCTTTGATGAGCAGCATTGCTTCGTCGTGTTGACCTGCGTTAAAGAGGGCGATTGCCTAAAATGCGGAATGAAATAGAGAATTTGCGAGACGAATTTGCCTACCTTTATCAAGAGAAGAAAATGGTTGGATTCTGAATTTTGGTTGGTGAACGTGAATGCGATGTCGAATGCTGTCCTTGCCTCCCGGATGTGGCCTTGTCTGCAGAGGGTGATGCCCTTGGAGATAAAGCCTGTCAAGGAGGGCTGAATGCTGACGGACTATGTGACAGATGAAAGCTAGCCTTCTTGTAAGGGGTCAGTATAACTCACCTTGATTGCATCCTCAAGGGCGTGGTCCCAGTCGAGTTTGCGGGCCATAATGAATGAGCGATGGGCATATAATGTATTGTAAGGATTTCATATCCTCTATGCCTGGACCAGCGCTTCAAAGCAAGACGCCCAAAAGTCGTCTGCGTGACTCAACGATACGGAAAGTGTTACTTTTCATATCCGAGTCACGCGGATACATTCCTTCTTATCTCATACCATTACTATCTCACCGCCATCAATGACCAGCTTTCATTCGCCGTCATATACCACTTCTGCCTACCCTCGAATTCCTCTTTCACATCACCATCACCCTAATTCCTACGTGACCCTTCAAGATATGTCAAATCTCTCGTTACTTCACATATACCATCCATATCCGCGCCGCCACTCATTCAAACTTCAGGCCCTCTCTCCTTGTTCCTATTACTCTACCCTGCCAGGTTCGATGCCACGTCCTTCAGCCTCCGCGCTCACATAAATGTTCGGCGTAGCCACACCCGAGGACCCTTACCGTTTCGCGACGTATAAAATACCTCATGTACACTCATTTATCCTTAGAAAAAAAGAATCCTACATTCTGTTCTCCCTCTCGCAAGCAAGTCTAACCATGTCTAACGAAGTCTCCGCCTCTAAAAACACCCTTCACCTTGTTATTCTCGCCTTATCTCGATTTATACCTTGCTCCGTTTTCACTCGTCTTAGTTCGCAATCCCCGTCGAACTCACTAAACAGCCTTACAGTATAGTCATTGACGTTAGTGCGGACACCTTGCATGAGTAGCTCTTCAGCGGTAGACAGGTCCCCAGTGATGCATGCATCACAGGCTCTCGTGATAGTCAGGATCTGCACGAAGGATGCTCGAATTGTGTTATCAGAATCAAGAATGGAAACTCGCCTTTAAATTGGTGTTCTTTGGTACTTCCCACTCTGAGATCTTGTCATCTTCGCCTCCGGTGAGGATGTGCTTGCCGTCCGTGGAGAAAGCGACAGATCGCGGCGGGGATGAGAGCTGGAAGATGGTGATGGTTCGTTGATCTGAGAGCCGCCAGAGACGGACATGTTTGTCATCAGATGCGGAGGCAACAAGGGTGCCAGCGGGATGAATAGCAATGGCATTGATATTCTTAACAGCACGGTGGCCTTTCCAGGGATGACCGACCTGCTGCCAGGTCAATGAATCCCATTCTCGTATAGTAGGATCCCTAAAATCGCCTCCTGAAAGAAGGTGTGTGCCATCGGGCGTCCACGCGAGTGGCAAGCTATATAAAAAGCAATCGCTAAAAGACGTGACACATTCCCTTGTGCCTATATTATAAATTTGGATATCCGAGATTGTTGCGAAGGCAAAAAGTTCACCAGAAGGCGAATATCGAACGCAGTGGACATGGCTACTCTGGATTGGTTCACCTTGCATCTGCCATGTTTTGGTGCACCAAAACTTCGTCGTTGAGTCGTTATGTGAAGCAGCTGTGGCCAGCACTGCACCATTGGGAGAGAAATCCAGTGTGTAAGTTCCATAGTGGGCTCGGATGGGTTGGGTGAGCTGAGTTTCACCAGTTTCACCATGCCAAGTGATGACTCGGAGCTCTCCGCTCCAATCACCGCTTGCTATTATTTGACCATCTCTTGAAACTGTCAATGCCTCCACCCCACTGTTATGCCCCTCCATCTTCTTCAACACAACACCTGTCTCCAAGTCTCACAGACGAAGTGTCTCGTCCCTCGAGCCCGTAACCATTCGACGCTTATCGGGGAACACTGCGACTGCATTTATAGTCCCCTCATGATCTTCAAAAGTTCGAAGGGGTGTGGTGCTTGGAATGAGTTGCGACATTTTACTGGAGGTTGATGGTGTTGAGTATGGTCGAGGGTCTTTCTCTAAGCTGCAGAGGTGCGTGTATTGTGCATTTTTATGCTGCTTCACTACCTCGTTTTCATATACGCCCAACACACGAGGTGGTTTGCCTCCGTTCCGGCAAGATTAATGCTCCCTACGAGTCATAACCGCCTTCCTCGACTGCACTGTACATGCATCTGACTCATGTCTCCACCACTTCCAGAATATATCCCCTCCCCATTCAATACGGTGATAGTGCACTTGCTACTTCCCCGTCCTGGCTGAAACCTATCTATCCTACATAGATTGCCACATGAATATCATTGTTTCTCGTGTTGAACAGTTTCTCCAACACTTCATCATGTAACTTGTCTTAGTGCACATAGCTTACTGCAAATATCATCTCCTCATCTCGTCGATTCCCAAGATCTGCCTGTGTCCCAGATGCAACCAAATGTCTTGCTTATCGCATCTGAAACCCGGAGTACTTTCCGTCTTTCAATACGCTCAAATTATAATTTTCAAAGCTGTCATCCTTGCTTCCAGCCCTTTGCTCCTCAGTTTCTCAGCCAATCCCTGGCCCAACTGGTTTCAGTTTTTCTCGTTCGCCAGCTAGTTTCCCATGTCCACTCTGGTTGCAATCTTGCATCTGCAACATAGTCATCACACTCTACTAACATCGGTGAGTTCTCACTACAGCCAAAGCTGCGCGAGCCTCAGGCTGCATTTCATCATTGACATGTCACTGCAGTTATTTTATCGATTACGGAATACATGGTCCCAACCCTCGACCCTACCGAGAGACACGGATGCGGGCCCACAAGATTTTCTGAATACGTGACAAGCAAAGAGGTTTCTCATCTGAATGGCGCTGTGGAGCATTTCAGTTGGTTCTGGACCAGTGTCAGGTCTGCCATCCTGACTGTGCAGCTGCACTCGATCACCTCGTGTGTGCCCACTTTAGGTGTTGTGTGCACAGAGGTCTTCAAGACTTTCACTGCGCAATTGTTTATGTTTATTCCGTGACACCATTGTGATGCGTCTGCAGGGCCATCTGGACAGTTTGTTGGAATAAGCATCAGTATATCTGTTGAGGCCGCCTCTGGAGCTCGTAGATCTGTGCGACTCGCTGCCACCTGTGCCCAAGTTGACATCAAATCTACGAGGCGACGGTGTGGAGGTATGAAATTGGCTCGTTGCAGCGAATGACTACGACATTGTTTTACCGCAGACGAATTGTGCTGACATTCAAGTTATTATTGTGTTTTGCTCTTAGCCCTTATTAGCGGAACTAGGACATCATCAGTGAACTGCCGGGGAGAGTAGAATGCCATATATGATGATATACAGTACATAATCACAAGAACTAGTATAATTCTGCTATCGATGATCACATTGTTATGTTTGGCCTTATAGAGGAAAGGACATTCCCTGATTTTCCTACAAAAGTTTACAATCGGGAAAGGGTCGTGATATCACTTAAACTCAAAGTTGAAGTGAAGGGGTGGCAAAAGTTTAGACTTATGCTAGATTGATCAAGAATGCCACATCAGAAGGGAGGCTCACAATTACGAGGCTACGAGTGAAGGCCGACATCTTCCAAATGACAAGTACATGTTGGCTCGAGTGGACAACAGTCATTTTCGCGACTTGCTTGAAGGCTCGTCACTATTGTGCGAAGTGCCTAACATCTGAAGGAAGGTTAACAGTTTTGAAGCTAAAAGTGAAAGTCCCTGCCCTCCAGACAAGAAGTATGTGATGAGTGCCTTCCAGATGACGAGCATGGTTTGACTCATGCAGGCGACAGCACTTTTCGCGATGCGCTTCAAAATCAGTGAACTGGTGGATGATTTGGCAACCAAAAGGAGAAGAGGTGATCTTCTAGAAAATGACGGTTGTCCACCAAGTGAGCGAGAACAGATTGTTGTTCGGAAAAGCCAATGGTTGAACTAATATGTGCCACTTTGAATGTTAACACATGATGTGTGAGATGTTTAATGATCTTCTACCATATATCAGTTGGGAATTCGTGCGAAAAAGCGTTACCTTTTCGCACTGGCCGAGGTATGTTCACCAAGCGAGCGACACACAACCTATGTCCCGCTTTGACTCACCCAAATCACACCAAAGGATCCACGCTCTAGAACTTAAACTGTTCTATGGAGATTTCTCGGATTTGTAGCGTCCTTACAGCACGAATCCAAAAAACATAGCAACCGCGATGTCCGAGCTGGTGTGTTCATGTTTGCATTTTCCAGCCCCAGTCATTCTACTAGTCGACGGCACAATGATGTTATGACTGGGCAATGCTAGCCATTTGTGCTAACCTTTGTGCACGAATCCAAAAAACAAAACATAGTGACTGCGATGTCCGAGCTAGTGTGTTCATGTCTGCATTTTCTAGCCCCAGTCATTCTACTAGTCGACGGCACAACGATGTTATGACTGGGCAATGCTAGCCATTTGTGCTAACCTTTGTGCACGAATCCAAAAAACATAGCGACCGCGATGTCCGAGCTAGTGTGTTCATGTCTGCATTTTTTAGCCCCAGTCATTCTACTAGTCGACGGCACAACAATGTTATGACTGGGCAATGCTAGCCATTTGTGCTTACCTCCCACGTTCTCGTGCTGCTTTCCCCCCATCGCATTTCTATACTTCCCGTCTGTATATAGGAATGATGAGCAGGATGTTATCACCTCGGATGTATACAGTGTTTTCTCGAACCGGTAGAGACCTGAGAACAATATGTCGCATCTCAGACACATGATACAGCCTTGCTGCCAGACCTTCACATTAAACAAGTAGTTTGATAACCATCACACTAAAACAATAAGCTGCGTCACTACAACAATTAAGTATTCTAAAATGTTTAGATATCTAAGTTAAGGTGGGACATCAAATAAACTGGCACGAGAAAAGAATTAGTCTGAATCAAAAGCGGCATCATCTAGTTGCACCCTTTGCCTGGCTAGCGCATTTACCGACATATTAGCCTTCGCCCCGTCACTGAGTTCCACATGACGACTTGTTCCAAAGATTTTCCTGAGCAATGGAAATCAGCTGAGGACTGTTGAGTATGTGGACAACGCACCTCGTCCACCATGCCAGGAGTCGCTCAACTTTTCGCCGCACTGTGTGACCAGGGGGCCGTTTGAAGAAATCTACAATGCTGTGCCAAAACGGGGTATAGTCGAAGTCACCATCAATAGAGCGCCACAAGGTCACAGAAGAAAGGGCAAATTGCAACTTGTTACACGCTATTAGTGCTTGGCAAGGAATTAGAAAAACTGATACTTACTTGACATGATACGTAGGCAATCGAACGGGGAGTGACTTTATGCATTTTGATTATTTGCGCTACGTGCGTCTTGACTTTCTTGCCAGAATACACATCCCTATTGGCGCGTCAGTTGTTGGCAATAATATCGGCCCCATTGCCTTCATTGGCGACCTCCTTGGCAGAGGAGGGAGATGTGAATATAGCTTTGAAGGCCTGCTAAATGTTAGATCTTTGTCGAGCTCTAAATCGGATATGACAAACTTGGACTAAAAGACTGCTCTTAAATAGGCCCTCCTCTAGGTTGTCTTGATCGGCCGTATACTTTTCGTACAGAAACGCTGGCCAGGACATCTCCGTCACGACATAGCCGTCCGCACAATCCCTGATCCCTGTTCTGATGCTGGCAGACAGTCAGTGTCATGTAAGATGTGGAATAAGATAATCACATTGGGTTGCTCCAGTCCAACTCGGTTGGGCAAAGTAGTCTACCGCAGGCATCGTTGACAAATCCTCTGCAGTTTTTGTCATCGGGATCAATGGGGGGATTAGGTTTCAATTCACGATTCACCCAGTCAGCAACGAGGCTCTTGAGCTTCGAGGTGTCATCTCCCCGAGCGCCATCGGCCCCCTGCCTAAGCTACATAACAGCTTAGCATATAGTAAATTATTTATATCAGAAAACCACACCTTTTTTAACATTTGCGCGTATTCGTCGTACTCTATCTCCGAAGCCCTTTGCTGAAACCATGGGAGGGTGCCATTAAGGGCGACATATCCGAATTGCAAACACTGCTGACTGTGAGGATGAACTCTTGAATTTATTGATTCGGAAAGGTGAAAGACTTACTCGACGGTCACATTTTCATCCGACTCGTTGCTATCCCATCTCCTATCGTGCTCAGCTATGAGATCTTCAATGGCATCATATAATGTAACTATGTGTCTGATAGCCCTTCCCTTCGACACGTAGTAATTTGTCTCCCTGAGTCACAGCCATAGTGAGCAAACTGAGCTAGATATACTACAGTGATGATCATACCTTCGCTTGATTGCCTGCCCTGACTCCAGCACCTGTAGTTTTTCTTCTAATTGAGTGATTTTCCGCCTCTGGCGAGCCGCACCCTCCGAGTCAGCCTGAGAGTTCCCCACTGCTATTGACTGTGACGATCCTGGGGGCTGGGAGACGTCTACTGCGCCTGGCTGGGACATGGACTTGCACAGTGAGAAGATCAATTGAGCTTAGGTGCGGACAGGTAAGTTGATCCAGCTCCCGCCATGGCTGTATTTGTAGCTGTCTCAGGCTGGTGTTGACAAAGGCAGTTGTCAAATAATCATCGCTTAAAATGACTCATCTCTTTTTTTCTATTTGTAGTTGAAGCTGGACTGTGACGTACCATCGAAGCCAGAATCGACTGGTAGCAGCAGTAGGATGCCGTGAACCACTCTGAAGTCCTTTTGGTAGCGATTGAAGTGCAGTAGCACTGGCAGAGGTGCGGTACTAATTGTTTCGACCGCTACAGAACCATCCTGTAGCAGTTTTACTAAACCATTTAGAATTAAAATGGTGATTCCTTGGTCACCCAAGTAATCAAATTTGAATGTAGTACTCTCAGCATTGTTATCATCCATACTACTAGACATGCTTTATCAGGACTGTTGTGAACAACATAACACACCTCTCAAGTGACAACTGTCCTCCCAGCATTTTTGTCATGTATAAAGGCTGGTTCTATCATAGTATGTCAGGATTGCAGTGAACAAGAATTGCGAAAGCTCACCTCCCAAGTCTGACTATAGTACTCTCGTCACTGCTGCCATGCATACATATGCTTGATGACTGCTGTGAACAAGAATCACGATATCATCGATTCATCCATCGACTGGCAGAGAGTCACTTTGCGCTGGACTTAACACAATTTTTGCAAGAATCGGCATGAGAAAATTTGGTGTTGCGACTTCAACCTTGTGGCAAGTCCATGCTATTCGACGAAGACTGTGATGCCTTCTACAAGCAATACGGGCAGCTCATCCGGGTCAAGAAGCACTACTAGTACTAGTTCCTTCCAAAACAAACATAGGTACGTTTATCTATTAGGAGGAGCTATCATTTTGCATGACTCATAGTCATGTGCACTCCAGCATTTCTGAGTCATCACCTCCCACATCTGAGGCACCTGATAGCTCTCCCACTTTGAAGTTTTCCATAAGGGCTGGTAACTCCCCAGTCACGGCGACCCCCAACAAACCTAGGTCTGTTTATTCAACAAGAACCATTTATTGATTATTCAATATGTTTTCAGACTACTACCTTCTGTTGCATCACCCCCACTCACGTCTGTGGTGCCTACTAGCTCCCCCATTCTGAGGGGTAGCTCCCCCATTCTGAAGAGTAGCTCTCCCATCCCAAAGGATAACTCACTCATCCCGAAGAGTAGCTCGCCCATTCCGAAGAATAACCTGCCAGTGAAAAGTGGCTCCCCCGTCTCAAGGGGTAGCTCCCTTACCGCGGATGCTCTATTGACTACAGGCAACCAACATGGTTCTCTCAAGCGGACACACCAGTATACTTTACTTGAGGATGATGGACTTGAGGATGGTGAGGGCTTTCCTATAAAGAAATCCAAGACATTGCTCACAACAGTATGTTACCCTCACATGAATGGAATTCAAAGCTCAAACACTTCATAGTTCACTTCTGATCGATCTGCCAATGCCACAATCTATTTCACCGAGCGCATGCTTGAGCTCTCTCGTGTCAGTCGCCAGGCTTTGGCTGCCAGGATGGAATATCAACGTCTGCGCACTGAAGAATTAGGATTAATCACATCCATCGTGCGTAACGAACTGGAAGAGTCCCAATTGCGTTTAATTAGGGCCGACTTGCAAATTGGCTCCCTTCGAAACGACCTTTATGATGCAGGGGTGTCGGTCATAGGAAACAAAGGGAGACAATGTGGCAAGGAGGTCAGAAATGGCAGGATATTCTCCAGTCTCGGTGATCATGAGGTGGCTGATGAGGGCAGCGACCCTTGCCTTTCTGACTTGAATGAATGTGATGGCAGTGTTGATGGGAAGTCACAGGCAAGCGAGTGCTAAGCAGTCATTTCATTTCCAACGATCGCTCCACGATTCATATCCCTGAGCCCGAGTACGTCTATAGAGCACATAAGTACATATGTAGTCTTTTGTAATACTGCCAGCACAATGCCTGGCGGTACAATTATGAAATACGATTTATTGCTGTATTTTTCTGGGGTTGCTTCCAATGAACGCGTGACTCCGATTACAATCCGATTAAGTACTGTAACCCTACTAATGCCTCATGCCATCAAGTCCAGAACTTGAGCTTACTGCAATGAGCAGTCTGTCCAAATCATGCCCAGGCCTCATGCCATAGATTCTGATCACCATGGCCTTTTATTTAAAGGTAAGCCTGTTCGTTGCATTGAGTAATTTACCCGCTCAATTTGCCTACTAGTACTACTAGTACTCGCCTTACTAGTATGCCTCTGAGTCGTAGCCAGAGTGGTCGTGGACGCACTGGTAGTCATGGTAGTGCATCCAGGGCGCAACCCATCGGAGATGAGTCTGGAGCCTTCACAACGTGAAGATCATCGGCTGCAACCTTATTCAATATCCTCACGCACCCCGAGCTATCAGTCGTCCTCCAGGGCGTCAGTCAGTACGATGTCACTAGATGATGATGATGGTTTGCAACGTGCGAGGCGCCACCCAAGACGTAGTGCAAACTCTGTCAATGCCAAAGCAATAGGGTTTTACGATGTTAAGGACAAGGCCAATATCTACCAGGCACGCAAGCTTCTCGTGATCAACATGATACTCGAGACCGGTTGGGCACAAAATCACGAGAAACTGGAGACTGAAGGTATTACTCAGGAGTGCATTTCTCAAGCATGCGCAGCGACTAAGCATGGTATGTTTTATTCATTACTACTATGACTACTACTATACCGTTGATTCGTGTCACCTAGTTACTGCGCCCACGGATGGGGTCATGTCCCTTGTTTTCGATGAACTTGCCAACATACGAGGGAAGTTAGTTCTAGCCGCTGAAGGGTGCCTTCCCGACCTTGGCATTGACCCTAAAGAGATGGCCGACGAAGCCTTACAACATCGTGTGTCTATCATTCTAGATGAAACCAATCTCTGTGAATATTTCCTCAATGGCTGGGATCCGGTACGGGCAAAGGTACTCATGTTTTCATCTCCAGCATTTTTTCGGCTTCACCGCGAGTTTTGGTTTGGACGTAATTCGCCCTTCCTCGACCCAAAGTGGGAGGCATTGGTTTTACCCCTCTCGTGGTATATGTACGGGCTAACGGGCGCTGCAGTAAGTCAATTCTTTCACATTTTGCAACATTACTGATGTATTATTCGTCACCACTACTAGTTGTTATGTGTTATCCGGCGTGCCTCGGAAAGTCGACTATCGGGAGTCAAGAATGTCCTCCAATTCACCACAGAGGAGTTCCACCCATTTGCATTGGAAGTCCAGAAAGCAATGAAGAATTATGAAACCCATCCTGAAATAGACGAAGGTGAATTCATGCCCCGCATGAATGCCCACCACGATGAATACCTGTAAGCGTGTGGGGTACCCTGGATATATTGTATTGACCTTGTGTTTACAGAAAGGAGCTTAGAAGAAATAAGGGGGAGTTATCATCAATGAAGAAGTACAAGATATGTTCCGTCCTCATCCTCAGAACTCTACCGACGCACTGAAGGCCACCCCATGGCACCCCCTTCCGCATCATCTTCCAACTCCATACCATCGCTAACATCTGAATACCCTGGCGATTCTGTTTCGTCGTCATCGTCGTCCATTGCCTCGTGGTACCCTGGACATGCTGAAGTTGCACATGATCCACCTACCCACGCCGAACCAGCAATGCTACCATCCCCATACTATGCACCATGTCACGCTGGTGACTTGCAGGGGGACTTCCGCTCTGGTGACTTGCAGGGGGACTTCCGCTCTGGTGACTTGCAGGGGGCCTTCAACCAGTACAATGCAGAAACGCTCCAGCCCCAGCCACCATACTACCCTCCCAGCTCGCTGCAGCCTGATCTCGTCGGGGAGTCGCGCAATGATTTCACCATGGACCAATTTTATTTTCAGGGTTCGAGTGCAGGGTGGGGTGCTAACGATGCAGGTACGGGTTGGAGGGGGGCACCATAATAGACTTCACTTTTCATTTTGATGCCATCATCATAGCCCTGTCATCTAGTACTAGTGTAGTTTGTGTACAGTACCATACTATCTTATCAGCGCACTGCTGTGATAAAGTGCTTTCATATGTACTTCATGTAGCATTCTAATTAAAGTTCACCGATCATATCTGCCGAACGGACTGTTACTAAATTTGACTGTTCGCATCAAGTTCGCATAACTCTAAATATAGTTAGTACCATGACCTCAGGATGGTACAGTACCACAATTCTACTACTGCGCTTCGATCGCTACAGGACTACATAGTTGGCGACATTCCGCTAATGTGAATAGGCTCACAGTGATAAGAGCGAGCGGACTCACAATGTTCTGCTCGTACTATCAGCAACAGTACGCATTCTCCAAGTCTGAGTTGGCATCTAGTAGTACTAGAATTCTCTACACTCAAGCACCTCGCAAGGGTTATAGCCGCTATGCAGAACAACAAAAATAAGGACAGTGAAAGGAAGGTGAGTTTTTTTTTCAGTTTGAGACCGTATTACTTTGCAGCACTTATGAGATACTATCATTAGGTTATACGGCGAGCACAAGTTACTTGCAACACTCGCAAGCAGAAGTTTGACGATGTCGATATCCACTCCGACAACAAGGAGAACATCTCTCCATGTCATGTGCCCAAGCAGCGACTGCCTCTGCCTGGTGTTCCCAGTACCGCTAAGCGTATCTGTCGCGAGAAAACGGGCACTGAATGGCAAACAGTTTTTAATGTCATCAAATATGGTGAGGAGGTGCTACTAAAAAGCAAGCCACTATTGTAACTTACAGTGTATCAGTGATTAGTGACGAGGGGTTGGAAGATGAAGATGAGGGAGACAGGGAGGACAATGAAGGGGAGGAGGAGGAGATCCAGTTCGCTCATTGTGGTATGGGTCGCGCTTGACTCTTGAATATGATAATATTGGGTGTCATTCAAGTTAAACTTTGACGCGCTTGTCACACTCATGTGCTGAAACGAATATATCGATGATATGTCCATTCACGCAAATTCGATCAACTCTGAGGAGCGTGCGTGTCAACAGGGTGAAATTTCATGTGGACTTCAGAGATCTCCTTCCGCGCCTCCTTCAATGTCTGTGATATTTTTTACATCCAGTCTTGATGTGGCCAAGACAGACATATTGCTCGGCACATCAGCTGTGAGGTCCACACACATGTTAGAGCCTGCACGCTTAGCTCGGAGATGTTGAACAGCGAGCAGTTCAGTAGTGTCATGAAAACCATTGCCGAAGACAGAAGAGGATGGCGGTGAAAGAAGAGGGTTTAATGCGTGTACTAGCTTTCGTTGCAAGTTCGCCAAGATGCCAGCATCTGTACTAAGCTCAGTGAACGCGCCTCCAAAAAGGTCTAAACCTTGCTTGAGGATAACAAAAGAAACAAGGAGTCCTGGTGAAGGTAATAAGCACTGTAGAAAAAATGAATTGGTAAAAATTACTCGCCCCCTATAGGGTCTAAGGGTACTAATGCAGGGAATAGCCACGATCCTATAGTTGCAAAAAGGGCAACGATACTCGAATATGCGTCACTGCAATGATGAATAGCATTTGCATAGAGCACTGGGCTATGTTCTTCGTCGGCAACCTTCTTGGTTACTCTTATGATACAACCACTCCTTTGCTACGACGCTGACTGCGGCGAACCAGGCTGCATTACTAGGGTCAAGGATGCCGGTATGACCATGGGAGTGGCTGATGGCAGGAACATTATGAACAATAGATGTAACTTGCTGGAGAAGGTCATGAAGCGGGCCGGGTGGGATGGTGGAGACAGTTGTCACCCGGGCCAGTGCTTCCACGAGGAGGTGATACAAATGGAAGCTGATGCCTAGTGCTCCTCCGATAAGCAGCAGTGACACGGTAGTTGTCCCGAGAGTCTCAAATTTGGCGAAACCATATGGGTAACATGCTGAAGGTGGCTTTCTTGATAGTTTCCAGCAAAACAGGATAACAAAGTCACCGAGTAGATCCGAGTCTGGAAACAGTCGTGTTAGTGCAAAAAGCTGAGCCTTGGTTGGAGTCACGGACCACTCATGGAGTGGCCAGCATCTGCCAGCAATGAGGCAGAATGCATGTACCAGCCCGCGAATCCTTTGGCGCCAGTCAAAGCCACGTTGAAAAACAGCCCTATACTAACTTGAAGTGTTATTCGACTCCCTCTGTCACATAATTGATAATTAGCTATGCTTTGACTAACCAGGGATCACAGCTTACCAGCAGTTTGAAGCGCCTGTACTATCTGCTCTGCAACATTGAGCCACTGGTGACTGGATCTCCAGATTTCTCTTCCCAGCCGATGCGAAAATCCTCATGTAGCCTATAAGTCACCTACTAGCATTGAGACTGTGAACAAAGTTGGACGGGAACGCTGACGCACCCAGCAGGCACGTTGAGGCCAATGTCCTGAACGATGGGGAGGCCTGGAGGAGAAGCTTGTCGTTGACTCGATCACCAATGCCATGAAGTCAGGCAGGATGCAGTCCCGGTTATCCCAATAAGGATGATCATGAATCAAACGAAACCCTAACCCTAGAGTTGGTTTTCCTTATCTTCACGATCAAAGACATTTGAGATGTCCCTTACCTACCACCTTCCACATCGCTGGAAGTCGAGAGTATGTGCCTTTCTGTTCTTCCATACCAACTCGAATGACGGAGGCGTTAGGATTGCTCATACTCTCAATGATGCCATCAAGAAAACTTATGTCCCGTTGTTGAGCGATGTTGTTTTTGAGGGTGATGTTGTACCGCCTCCATCTCGGATTCCTTGGTGCGGCATGTTCCCTACGTATTTGTGATGTGCGAGACTGACACTGTGCTTAACTAGGTATCCAGAAGACCTAGCCTGGCAATTCAATGTGTCCAAGAAAGTTCTGAGGAAGCAACAAGCATTCAAAAAAATTCACTCTTTCCTTGTACACGAGACTGAAGTCATACGTGATCCTTCGCCTTGAGTCACACAGTCTATGATGCATGTAACAGGGTAATATATCAAGATGAGAGGCAGTCAGCATGCTTCCACCGTTGTTCCTTGATGTCCAGCCACACCATAAGGTAAGGTATGCCAGGCTGCTTCTGTGATGTTCAAAGTACAAAATGTAGTTCTGCAGGTTGTTGATATGTGTGCGGCCCCTGGTTCAAAGGTAAACCATTTCCTACCCCATTGCATCCGTCCTTGATGAACCTTAGACAGCGCAACTCTTGGAAGCTCTGCATGCGCAGCCTGGCAGGATACTGCAACAGAAACTTCTATTCCTTCAGGACTTTTGATAGCGAATGACAGCGACAGCAAGCGGGCGCATCTTCTCATTCACCAATCTGCTCGTCTTCCCAGTCCGGCTTTCATGGTCACAAATTTAGATGCGTCAATTTTCCCTATTCTAAGACTTCCCATAACAACTGCGGATCCTCACCGTGGCATCAAAAAGTCTTTGAATCAACTCCTGTTTGATCGTATCTTATGCGATGTGCCTTGCAGTGGTAACGGCACGCTACGAAAGAATATTGGGATATGGAAATGGTGCCTACATAGGTCTGTTCCGTACATACACTCATCCTTCACCAGCTCATTTTTGACAGCCTCCAAACCCGCATTCTGCAGCGGGCCATGCGCATGCTGGAGCATGACGGTCGCATTGTCTATTCGACTTGCTCACTTAATCCTGTCGAAAATGAAGCAGTTGTAGCAGCTGCTTTGAACTCTAATCCTGGTGAGTGATTAAAGATCATTACAGATCGATTATTGGAGTATGCTGACGCACTATAGATTTCCAGTTAATCGATGTTTCTGCCCAGGAGCTGGTCAGACGACCAGGCATAAGTTCGTGGGCACCCACCGTCAATCGCACAATAAATACAACTATCAAAACATGGGATGCCTACAATGAAACCCTGATGGAGGAACAACGAGCAGACAGCAAGATGTCAGAGACACTGGCCGCCTATTAATGCGGAGGAACTGATTTGCGTGGTGGACGGTCCTGGCGTGGAGAGTTCAGTGCAGACACCAGAATGTTCTCCGGTCGAGATCCTGCAGCTTGCCCCTCCACGGACAAACTCCTCTCCGTCGGTAAGCTATTCGCCAATATGCCAACCTATTTTATTTCCTGAAGCTTCATACCATTAGATGAGCGTGATCGACTTCATATATGGGACTTGAAAGATTTGGCCGAACCGCCGAAGTCAACGAGGTTCGACCATGCTATCAAGTGCGCAAGTGACCAATTGCTGTGATAATGACATCGCTGACCCACAGCGTCTGAACACAAGTGCTGTTATGTCGTCACCTTCACATACCCATGTGGGCATTGAAACTCAAGAGTTTCTTAGACATGTCTAAGATTGCTTTTTCCAGGTCTTTCTTGCCCTGCAGTTGGGAGAGATTAGAACATATGATCTTCTGTGTTTGACGAAGTTGACCTATGTCATCCCGAACTTGTGGAATATGTTTCAGACTAAGATCGCGAGCAGTGTGGCTGATCCCTTGCATGCATTGCCTGGTTGGTCCGTGCAACAGCACTGGCGCGTTGCCATCGAGGTTTGCTTACATAGGGCCTTAGCAACATACTTGTTGATTTAGTCGCACATCCACGAGACCTCAACTTGATATTTGTAGCCTTTGGCGGTCAGTCATTTCTACGATCAAATACGAGTCCCTGAAACAATCTTTAGGGGTAGTTGTACTGTACGACCTGGTGGGTATCTGAATTCATGGTCACTGTCGTGTCTGCTAAGAGTGACTGTTTATTCCCTTTGCAGTCTTCACACAACATTCTACGGGCATACGAACTTGTAATCCCTGCTGGTGCACCAGGAGGGGGAGGATATCACCAAGCTGTGAGTCAGAGCTTTCAAACCACAATCTATCGTAGACTCATAATCTCCAAGGAAGTGCTCGCACATCGGTGGCCTTCCGTTACTTCTGTATCTATTCACCCAGCTGGGCATTTCTTTGGTGGAAGACAAAGATCAGCCTCTGATGGTGCGAACTAAATGGAGAGGAGCTTGAAAACTTTCTGCAAAACGGGGGTCCTTCAGAAGAAAGGGGAACTAATTTGTCAGAACGTCAGCCAATCTATAGGGTTGCTTGGTGTGGCTTCCCGAACTCCTCAGATCCCCGAGGAGGAGTAACTGCTCTCGTCTTTTTGGGAGGTGACAGAAGTAACGACCCTTGCCGGTTAACTGTACACACAATGCCTGCTCTCGAGTGTCCAGAACCTCCTGCTCCATCTGGTTCCAAAACTGGGCTCCACGCTTCTATCCAAAAGGCAATGCGACTTTCGGTGATTCCGTTAGAAACAACTTATTATCTATCATCGGGGTCTGTTTATGACTTCGTCCTCTTTCCAAAGTCTAATCCGCATTTTTCTGGTTGCTGGGATCCTGCTGCCCTGCTTTTTCTCACTGCAGCCTCCTCTGATCCACGGATGGTTGAGGCTCGACAGTTCCTGCCTCCGAAGATGATGTCTCCACTGCCCGGAACAGACGCCCAGAATAGCAGCAAACACGGTGATATTATACATGAGCTTTCCGCGACACTCGAGGATAGGTACTGATCAATTGATTGCCCATAATTATTGATCATTAACACTGCGCTTCAGAGCCATCCGCGCCGAATCCTGATCACCTGTCATCGCGACTTAACTGTCCGTTTCCACGACGCCAGCCCTCAGCTTCTCATCAGCTCCAGCGCATCTCCCCTTCAGAAGAATTACCCTTTCGCGATTCATGATCTCACTATAGATCTCAGTTGTCTACCACTTTCCAGTGCCCCAGAAGTTGCCACTGTTCAAGTAGCCCCCAAATCATTGGAGTGTGTCGTGCTACTGAAATCAGGCGACCTCCTGGTATATCAATTGATCACCACACAAGTTAACCCTCATATCGAAATAGAAGGAAACAAAGAATTTGTCCTGCTGGGTAATATCGCGTTACGACTGGGGACGAGGTACCATCCCTTCTTGATGCTGCCTCATGGTAATGTTTCCTTGATATGTTGCGCATTATCGGACATAGGTATGCACTCCTTCGGGCCCGGAGTTGCATGAGTTGCTTAATGCAAAATAGGTTTTGTTGGTATTGGTTACATCGATGGCTCTGTCGCAGTGATCGATCTGCGTGGACCATCTCTCCTTAGACTGCAGCGTCAGAAAAGGCAGTCTAAGCTTCTAGTCCGCAATCAAGATGCGGATCCTGTTGTCTCTCTGATGTGGACTGTTTCTGCTGTCAGCATGGGTATGCGCTGATATATACGATAAATCCCCCCTTACCCGCAGCCAGTGTCCGTTGGTCCCCCTTCGTTGCTGGGCTCATGGTTCCAGTATGGGAAACCCATTATGACCGGAGAACAGCTTGATGTGCTACGTAAGTTAAGTCACTCAAACACCTCTAATTGTTGATCTGAAGCGTCAATATAGTTGCAGGCCCCGACAGACCTATATCGCCACCGAATCTTGCGCAAACATTACAGGACACGACCTCCAATGATAGATCCGGTGTCATGAAGACGATGGAGAACACCCGCAATGGTGTTTATGACCATTTGAATGATGCTCTTGCTGAAAGGGGGTGCGTACATGATTGTCCAACTCCTTCTCTGATGTCAGTGCTCAATAAGAAACAAAGGGAGATGTTGGGAAATATTGAGCAATGGATTGATTCCCTACAACAAGGGAGCAAAGATATGGTGGCGCAGGTGAATATTCGGTTCCTAGCTGTCATATCTGTGCGGGGTGCTAACCTCGATTAGGCTAAGAGACTTGCGACTAAGCAGCTACAGCACTGGTAAGTTTCACCTCGTGCTAGTTACATTACAACGTCCTCTGACCACGAGGTTTCGCAAGCATGTGAATATATCCCCATCTTCAGGATATGGGTGGATTCTTCATCGCTGTACTCAAAAGAAAGCCGCGACAAAGTAGTCATGCCAGTGTTGCAGTGTAGGTTCCAGCGCCCTCTTTTCTACAGTTTTTTTTCTTATGCTTGTCCAGGAAAAGAGATGCGGAGGAAGCTGAGATCACTGTCCCAGAAGCCAAAAAGGCTAAGCTTGACCTTGGTGGTCTGCCAGAACCCCAACAAAGTCCTTCATTTCCGCCTACGCCAATGTCAGAGGACGACAGTTCACGTCCATTGATATCGGATGCTCTCGAAGCAGATGTGCAGGCTGCATCTGACACGAAAAAAACTACAATCAAGGGTAAACCCAAGCTCTCAGATCCCTCCTTCAAGGAAATGCCTTATACTTTCCTCGAATCCAATGATCCAACCTTGATATCCTGCATGTGCGTATTTCTGGATCATCGTCGGCCACTCTTGCCTCTTATGGCCTATATTCGACATCTGCTGCTTCCTACTTTGCTTCTTTGTTCACCTATATTGTCTCATCTAACTCGAGACCGCTGAAAGTGGCGTGGGCGGGCCTTGTGGAAGCATGGATAGTCTGCGCAACGGATCCGCATGACACGACTCCACCGCATGATATTTTGTGGAGCCAGGTGACTAGCTGGGGCTGGGGTGCCGAGGTACTTCAGCTTCGTCAGGGAATAATGGAAGGGGAAGGGGAAGTATGTGCAGCCATCTGGGGTGCTTCATCTGCATGGCTTGAGGGTGCTCAGGTCAATGGCATCAGGGGAGGAGAGGGAGAGTGTGCAAAAACCCTCGAGACGATCCATGACGGCTTTATCAAGGGAGTTGAACATAACGTAGTGACAGCTTCCCAAGAGGCTCTACGCTCTGAACTCGCAAAGATACACAACACGCCGCCACTACCAGAGCGGTACCAACGCCTGTAGTGTATTGGCATGCATGCGCGCGTGCTTTCCTCGGTAGTCCGCCTCTGGCTGGCATGCACGTCCATCGCAAACACCGACGCGGACATTGCTGCTCCGCTTAGTACCCCGCCATTGACCCTTCCTTTTGCTGAGCTATCGTCCTTCAGCGCACATGTCGTCTCGCATTCCCTTTGGCCGCTGGTCACTTGGGGTGTCGAGCAAGCTGCCTGCAACCACCTGGCGACATTTCTGGCGTATTTCCATAGATTATCACGACATATCCCAGGGACATCACCTGATCTTTGGGTTGCACAGGGCGTGACAATCCTCGAAAGGCAGCTCCCTGGAGAAGAAGAGCGCACTTTTTGTATGCTCGAGGCTATTTTAGCAATCCTCACGCCACAGTTCCTAGGCGCAATGGCACCCCCTGGCATTTGGGAGAAGGGCGGATGCAGCATCCTCAAGCCTTTTCTGGACTATGCAATTCGCCTGAACCAGGAGGTATACATTGCCCCCAGCGACGTCACACCAGAGTCGATCATGCGGTGTACAACTCTTCGCCTTCCATCGTCCAGCTCCTCATCCTCACCGTTCACCCTCAGTGCGGCCTCCGCTTTGCTGCCCTTCTCCACATTGCCTGATATTGATCTTGATCAGGCCTCACTGCCATTCCTCGGATCGGGCATACCTTTTTACCAGTTTTACACAGATTTTCTGGCACTATACGATGCTATCTCATTCTCACACCTGATCTTCGCATCCCTTCTCCTTCCACCTCTTGCGCTAACCTATCCCATTGACTATCGTCGGATACTATGGGCAGACGTCGCGCATGTGCTGCGTACTGCGTGTGCCCCTGTGGACCAGATCATCGCAAGGGATCTTAGGGATTTCCTGTACCTGGTCGAGAGAGGTGAAATGATCGGAAAATATGTCGGTCTGCTTCTCCTAGGATCAGTGGATGGATTCCTGCGCCTTGTTGTGGTACACCATGTAGCGCGCAATATCTGGCCGTTCACAATCAGGTTACTGTTCGACTACATACTACATACTAGTTGCAGCTTGCAAGCATATCTGAACATCACGTGACTATATAGCGAGTTATTATTAGTGTCTCGAACTTGAACAAATCCATGCATTGATGAGCCTACTAGTATAGCAGACTGCAATCCATGCAGTTTGAATTTATCTGGATCCTGCTCCTTATTCTGTCAATGGTGTCTTGCAGTGCTTGGGGTTGCTCATGGAATAGGCCAACAGATACCCGAGGACTTAACAGGCACCGCGCAAGTTGTCGTTTTTTTAAAACGTCTAGCATCATTGCAAGCCAAAGGAGAGCCCAACGAGCAAGGGATGCAGCGTTAGCAAATTTAGTTCCAAGGCCATCAGTAAATGCATCACAAGTGAGTGGTCCTTTACAGTGAAGCGCACTCAAGAGAAGTAACTGTGTGCCGCATAGAGATCACCATTACCGGCAAGACTTGGGCCCATGCATCATGCAGTAAAGGTCCATCCAAGCACGAATGCACCTTGCAAATCCTCTACAGCCCATGCATTATTTGATTCCCCCAGTCCCAGGCCCTCGCAGTCCCCCTTTGATGCAGATGCAAACTCAGAAAGGGGAGAAACCTATTTCCCTGCTGCCATGGACTCGGAAATGGACTTAGAGGGCCCCAACTTTGGAAACAGATCTGAACTGCGCAACTCAT
Organism: Suillus placidus; assembly: GCA_016628565.1. NCBI lineage: Eukaryota > Fungi > Basidiomycota > Agaricomycetes > Boletales > Suillaceae > Suillus > Suillus placidus. The sequence continues at coordinate 77,818 of JABBWD010000020.1, forward strand.
GTAGGCCTGTTTCAACCCCTGCGTCTGGGCATTGCTAATTGCTTGACTTCAGCCGGGCCCGCACTTTCTAGGAGAAGGGTTCCCAGGTCTTTCCGTGATATTGAACATCCAGTCGAGGATCTGAACGGCTCTGATAACACTGCTGATGTCCACAGGCCATCACTCCCACACCGGAGCAGAATTCAACGGGTAATTTTAACGCTATTGGATGCCATTCAGACCGCCTCTAACTCGTTTGGACTCAGTAGACTATACCCCCATCATCCTTCCTTCGAGCCGGATAAGTTTATTCCATCCACCTTACTCGCAAGGACATGTCCAACGGCAGTTCAAGAAATGGACTCCCCAGGTTTACCCAATGTCTTGCCGCCGCCCTACCCGTTTCTCAATATGACTATTTATCGGCTTGTATCCTGGATGAATTCAGGTAGTCACAGGAAATCAGAGGCTGAGGTCCAGCGTCTCGTCACAGATGTTTTACAGGCCGACGATTTTGACGTCAAGGATCTCGAAGGCTTTTCGCTGAGGAAGAGCTTGCGGAAATTGGATAAGGATGATGGCGGGGAGAGAATTACTTTCCCAGATGATTGGGTTGAGACTGACATTACTATCGACATTCCTACAAAATCAACCAAGGAAGGTCCCATAGCATATACTATTCACGGATTCCACTATCACCCGCTAGTTGAAGTAATCCGCGCAGCATTCGCGGACGTCCAAGCCCGTGCTTTCCATCTTTCGCCCTTCAAACGGCTATGGCAAGATCCTTTGGATGGTCATCAGGAGCGAATATTTGACGAACTCTATACCTCAGATGCATGGCTAGAGGCGCAGAATGATCTCCAAAAGTTGCCAAAGGAACCTAATTGTTCCTTGGAACGGGTTGTAGCTGGACTTATGTTTTTTCCGATGCAACTCACCTAGCGAACTTTGGAACCGCAAAAGCTTGGCCGCTTTACCTCTATTTTGGAAACCTGACGAAGTACGCCCGATTGTCACCTCAATCGGGAGCATGCCACCTCGTAGGGTTCTTGCCTTCAGTGAGTGCTCCTTACAAGATGCCTATTGACTAGTTGTTCATGTAAACTGCCTTGTCAGCTTCCCGACAGCATTAAAGATATTTTGAGTGGCCTATGGCGCATATCGAAAACTGGCATGGCATCACTTCATACTCACTGCCGCCGGGAATTATTCCATGGATGCTGGGATATTTTGCTTGACGAGGACTTTCTTCTTGCGTATCGGCACGGTATTGTCCTGAAATGTGCGGATGGTGTGCTGCACAGGGTGTTTCCCCGAATCTTTACATATTCTGCTGATTATCCCGAGAAGTAATTTCGCTTTTTTTATGGGTAAAGCTGTTAGATTGCTCATTTAATTCCAGGGTTTTAATTGCGACGATCAAAGATATGGGCTCATGCGCTTGCCCTCGCTGCCTCACCCCGAAAAAGTTGTTTGACTCTCTTGGTCTCGTCAAGGACATGCGAAGTCGCACACAAAATCTATGTATATATGCTATGACGAAGGTCCTCAAGGCTCGTGAGTATATCTACAAGTGGGGGAATACAATAGACGGTTCGAAGGTTGAAAACACCCTTGGAGAGGGTTCTTGGGTACCGACTGTGGTAAGTGCATATAGATCCTTCCAATCTTTGATGGGCCCAAACCAGCTACCCACAGAATCGATTTGTGCAGAAACTTGGACTGTTCAGCCTCGACCCCTTCCGCATGCTCGTGGTTGATGTCATGCACGAATGCGAGTTGGGTACTTGGAAAGCGCTACTGACTCACCTCGTCAGGCTTCTGTATGCCCTTCCTAATGGTAGCCAGCTAGTCGCAGCCCTCGACCACAGGTAGGAAGAATTCGCCTAGAGTTTTGTTACCTGCTAACGATTATCGATCTCCCCGTAGATTTCATCAGGTTCCGACCTTTGGCAATGGCATAATCCGAAAGTTTGCAAACAATACTTCCAAGATGAAAAAGTTAGCAGCACGGGACTTCAAAGATATATTACAGGTTTTTGCGTGACTCGTTTTCTTCATTCGCCTTGCTAACATGTTCTTTGTCATCAGTGTGCTATCCCAGTTTTCGAAGGGTTGTTTCCTGCCGATCATGACAGAGTTGTGCAGTCTTTGCTGTATTGGTTTGCGCAGTGGCATGCACTCGTCAAGCTCAGGATGCACTCAGGCTCTACGGTGACTTTTCTGGAAGATATATTCAAGAAACTCTCTCGGATGTTGCGGAAATTTCGACGCGATACCTGTGCTACCTTCAATACTACGGAGTTACCAAAGGAGAAAGCAGCTCGTCAACGAAGGTTCGCTGAACAGTCCGGGACTAATGTAACTTCTGCAGACTCGAGCGGGCCGAGGCGAAGAAATTCAACCTGAACACCTACAAATTTCACGCGATGGCAGATTATGCGAGATCTATTAGATTCTTTGGGACCACAGATTCCTTCACTACTCAAATGGTATGCACACATTGTATTTTCACTGTCTATGGAAGTTAAATTTGGCCAGGGGGAACTTGCACACAGAGCTCTCAAGGTGTTTTATCCATTGACCAGCAAATTGGACACCCCAACGCAGCTAGCTAAGCACGAATGAAGGCGCCATGTACTTCAGCGGGTTGCAGAAGCTGGAGGTGCATCCTCCTCTGACAGCCGATCACCCGCTGATGCTCCCCCTTCAGCGTCCTCCGACATACATCACCATATCGCAGCCAATAGGGACAATCTGATCAATTTATTTCAATTTCTTCGAGAACACGAGGGTGATCCGGCGGTTAAGGTAGACATGATATTGCAGTGGGGACGCACCTTACACTTTTCTCACGATTGTTGTCAGAATTTCATCCCCAAACTCAAGGACCACGTTCTTTATAGGTTGCAGAAGCTGGATATCAGCTATTGCGATCACACCTTTACAGACGAGGAACACAATTCAATTATCATTCCTAATAATATGATCTACTCAGTCCAAACCATGCAGGTACACTACACTACATATGACCTCAGGCGAGAATACGACACTGTCAGCCCTAGAACACACGCTGATATCATGGTACTTTCGGGGGAGACCACGCCTACTCATCCATACTGGTATGCCCGCATATTGGGTATTTACCACATGGAAGCTTGGATCAACAACGGAGCCCAACCTAACCAGCAACATCTCGAGTTCCTCTGGGTCAGGTGGTTGGCACTGTTATGAAATCACAAATCCGGCATGAAACACGCTCGCCTTCCAAAGGTTGCGTTTGTGGATGAAACAGACCCTGATGCATTTGGGTTTCTTGATCCAGGGCAAGTGGTTCGAGGGGCTCACCTGATTCCCGTGTTTGCCTCAGAGCGTGGTACAAGCTGGCTTCGGCATGGGAAATCGGTAGCACGCCCTGGGGGGGAGCTAGACGACTGGGAAGAGTATTACGTCGGCATGTGAGTCTGAACATTCTTTGCTAATGGTGCTGTTGACTAACAACCTTTGGGTCAGATTTGTGGACCGAGATATGTTCATGCGCTATACTCACTTTGGCGTTGGTCATCCAGTAATGTTGCGCAAAATGATTAGAGAATGTCTTAGCTCCGAGTCTGATCTGGTAACACCGGATGATGCCATGGATGTCGTCGACGGTGACTATGATGGCGCAGATAGTGATGACAAGGGCCAAAAAGGTGATGATGATGATGGGGAGGAGGAGGAGGAGGAGGAAGATGAGGAAGATGAGGAGGAGGAGGAGGAGGAGGAGGGAGACGAGGAGGACATGTTTGACGACCTTTCTTTTTAAATTGTCTCTACTTACTACATCTTCAAGTTCTATTGCTTCGAGACTTCGAGTCCTGTAGATTATTCCGATATCTCTGACTTGGAATGATGTCTCGTGACTCAGACTGTCATTTTCAAACTGTGCAATTGATTCAGATGTAGTATTGGTATTAAGCAGGAGGACGTAAGCAGTAGGACTGAGCGTCTTATTTTCGTTCACACATTTTAGTCTATCTTAGTCATGGTACTTCCGACCGTTCAACGTATCCACTGCATAACGAAGGCACCTAGTACGAATCGATACCTCTTCCATATCTCCATGATTCGATTTCGACGGGCGAACTTGTATACCGACAGAAGGATAATCATAGCTTCGCTCAATCCAACGGATCCCCCAACAAGGTACATTTCTCTCCCTAAGCCTTCATAAATTATATTATCTCACAATCATCCCAGCAGCTTTCTCCCAAACCCCTCATACAAACACACTCGATTAGTAGAGCCAGCGGTATAGGTTCGAGCACACTAATGTTTACCTTGAGAAGTGCAGCCAGTCCGCACAGAACAAACTCACGTATTGCGACGAAGATATTATTCGGATAGACGTGACTGATCTCCTCAAATGGGCTCAGGCCAGGGGGACGAATGCGGATGTCTACTACGTCGGGTTCAAAAAATGAGTGGTGTTTGGGTGTAGATCTGACGGACACAGGGTCTTTGAGACACAGTTACTCGGACAATCAAGGCGCGGGTGCATGTCGCAGGAACGCCATTTTGATGAAGTTGAGAAGAGCATTAATGGCTACATTGTATGTTCATTCCACTGTACCATATTAAACTAATTAAACCCCTCGCCAGTATCACAAGCTTTTCGGACATGATCTTGTGCCCCAGGTTCGCTGCACGCTGCGAGACGGAGATTTTTGGTGCTGCGGATATTATCTGATACACTTTACGTCGGTGCTGGTGATCCTCGTCTCGACAAGTCCAAGTCCAGGACGGTGTTGATCGACGAAGCCACCCAAGCTGCTGAGCCAGGTACGCTTTTACCCCTTAACGAAATGTTCATCGACTGACCCTAAAGCAAAATTTATAATTCTTCTGGTGCTTGGCTGTAAGCAGGTTGTCCTCATCAGCGATCACCAGCAGTTTGGTCCGCTTATTATGAACAAGAAAGCAGTGCGTGTTGGTCTGACACAATCGCTCTTCGAACGTCTGGTTGTACTTGGCAACAACCTCTTCTTCCGCAAGTCCAGTACCACATGCATCCTTGTTTGTCTGAATTCCCCTCGGACATGTTCTATGAGAGCATACTACCGAGTGGTGTCACTGCTCCCAAGCATCTTTGCAAGGATTTCCTATGGCGCACCCCAGGCATCGTGCCTGCCCATAGCCCACGCTCGTTTTTGTTTTGTATTATGCCACACCCTGTGTTTCTCGTGGCTACCCTTCTCACATTTGCCTTGCCTCAAGTTGTTCATGCCGCCACAGCCGACCAATGGAGAGGTCGTTCGATTTATCAGTGTGCACATCTACCCATTTCACCAAGTATCTGATTGTTTAATTTTGTAGAGTCGTCATTGACAGAGATGCTTTGCCCAAAGGCGCTGGCCCTAACCAATGCCCTTCGAGAACCTGTACTGGGACCTGGAATTCGTAAGTATCGCAAAGAACTCATTTCTACTTCATGCTGACCTCCCACAGTCTTCACCAGAATCTAGACTACATCCAAGACACAGGTTTCACCGCAGGTACTCACAATTTCACTCATAGTAATCGTCAAGATATCTGACTCGATATTTCAGTCTGAATAAGTCCTGTTTCCCAAAACTACGAGGGTTCAACTACGCTATACGGAGACCCCTACCACGGATACTGGTTTGTGGATGCTACTCTTGGCTGGGTACATCTGACGATCTCAGCTGGAAGTATGACTTCCCTTGTTTCCCCCCACTCACGCTAAAGAGGTGTGGTGTGCAAGGAGCACGGAGATAATTTATTGCTGTAGCATGAGAACTCTGAGTCGCCTCCAGTGCAGCACGAGAATTCATTACTGCAGCCTGAACACCCACCTCCACATCATGTCCTTTTGCACCACTCACGCTATTGATTTAACATTTTTACCTGGCTTCTACGAAAAGGCCTTGAATGGCTCCGAAAGAAACCTCGATAACGGTTCCATACATTTAATGACTAACGCGAAAACTACTGTCCATGAAATAGGCTTACATAGCCTTTCAATTGGACGCATAAGGGTAGAAATGAGGATGTTTTTTAAGTTGGGATACAATTGCGACACGTGACCTTGCTAACCGCAATGGGGCAACATCAGCACATGTTCACAAGTGCCCGTAGTAATATGTATTTTACTTCCAATGCTAACACAACATTCCATGATAAAATCTTAGATAGCTTTGTAATTTGAATCAACTTGCACCGCTGATAAGGCACTCGTATGGGTTTAGGGCAAGCCGGAACCTCCAGCTCAATGCTCGGAGGCCCCCGCATACATTTTGACAGGATCTGACAGCTCGTACATGCAAATAAACCTCGGACTATCGTACACTACCGGCCGAAAACGAAACACCGAGAACGAAACGTACGAGACGAGGCAAGACACGAGAACGAAATGTACGAATAAGAAAAATAGGAATACATGACAATAGGGATACGGTGACACGACAATACCTTGCTGGCCGTGATGTCGATGTATCGCACCATTGTCATGGATGCCTCCACAGCACAAACGCGAAAAATACGGTGCTAGGATAATTTCTTATATTTTCAGAATTCCCGAAATTGTATCCGCATATTACCCAATTCAAAATAACAGCCTGTGTATTCTCAAAGACTCTCGAAATAAACCGTATGTATTATTTCCAACACATGTGACTCCTGACGCATGATGATATCTGCATACATGTACATATGACGTCGACGCGCGCACAAAATCACCAAGTCCCTCGCTATATAGCGCCGTCGTCGAGCTCATCATCCCTCGAGCACTGTAGCTGACCATGTCAACGAATCGTTACAAATGCAGCTGTGCGCGCTGCTCGCAGCATCCGGACAGATTCACGTACCAGACACGGCAGGTTATTACGAAGCACGCGAAGAAGTACCCCCCTGTCTTGCAACCAACGGGTGTCGATACCAATGCTGATGCAGGTGCAAACCTGATGAACGATGCATCCGGGTCATCACCCGAGTCGGAGGGTACCGACAATCGAGAGAGACCGGAGATTGTATAAATGGTTGTATCTGGTAAGAGCAAAATTATGTCTCTCTATAATTCGCGTGGTTACAATATCGAGGACTCTTGAATTCACTGATGATGCATCCTCGCCCTTTCTCCTCTCCATCTCGCCCAAACTTTGTTCAGAGTTCTCATATCCCTCATCTTACCACTTGGCCTATTATTCGTCCTTTATGTTCCTTGCCATTTGCTTCATCGCGACCAGTAGCTTGGAAGGCCTGTCCATCAGACCCGTCAAAAGACGTAGTGACGCCAATTTGCGGATCGCTCGTCAACTTGTCGCGGTCGCACTCCCGAAGAATTCTAGAGGACGAACAAAGGGTTGCAAGACTTGATAAGTAGGGAAGTGACAACACCTAGAGCATAATTTGTACCCAAGCACCCATGGGCAGACACTCCATCTATACACTGATATATGAAACGCATACTGTACGAGTATCATCTTTTAAAGCACAAATGCAAACCGCTCAGATCCATAAACTCCGAAACGTAAAACATACAACTACAATATTTCTATGGTCCTGATGTCTTCAACAGACACCGCGTCTTTGACCTGTCCAATGATATCATGATCCGACGCGATCCTCTTGTATTCTCCACTGTGCTGCTGCGCTAGCAAAAATGCGCTAAATGGCTGCCCAAGGCGAACAAGCAACCGTAGTGCTCGTGATTCTAGGTCAACCACCTCCTGTTTTACGGGATGACCACTGGACCGGTCGTCTGACGGAGAAGAAGGCGGCGTCCCATATTCCTCCTCACTCTCCGTATCGTGTCCAAAATCAGACGGTTCCATGAAGTTAGGCGGTCCTGCAAAGTCAGGTAGTTCGAGGAGAGACCGATCCCAGGGACGGACAAGGACGAATTGTTGCTCAATGGGCCTCGCCGGCCAGAATTGAACTAGGGTCTCTTTGGTGGTGATGAGGAAGTCGTCAAGCTCGTCTGCCTTCACTTCATACGTGAAACGAGCTTCCGGGGCTAGACTATGCACCCGTCTGACTTCCCTGACATCGAATGCAAGACAAGGCAGATGCAATCTCTGTGTTGCGAAGCGAGGGGCGCTCATGTTCCGAAGCATGGTGTAAAGGTTCGAAGCGAAATCCACAGCCACCGTCTTTCGCAGCGAAGAAACCGATGACTGGATTTGATCTTCAGGTAGGAGTGGTAGCTTGCATGGTGGAGCTTGATATGAAGTGATGGAGGCTGGTAGACAGCTGTTGAACTCTGATGATGTTCCCACCCAATCGAGGCTAGTGATGTCACCCGACCGAGCCACGATCTCCTGCAGGAGCCGCCCGAGAGCCTTGTCCTGCTTCTCGCCATAATCTACAGACAGGCGGACACCAAAGATGCCAAACAACGAGTATGCAATGTCTTCCTGACGCGTGGTAATGCGGGTCGAGGCCCAATGAAGTTTCTCTCGGGCGCCACTCATGCTGGGACGGAAGGCCACAACGGCTGCTTGGTCTATGCCCGTCGCGTCCTTTAACTCCTGCATGATTGCGAAGGACTCTTTGTGGTTGGGAGTGTGATCATCAAGATAAAGAGTCCAATTGTTTTGATAAAAAAGAATGATTTTGGGAGCGATGAATTCTTGAACCGTCCATCCGCGCGTGTTCCAAACGCTTTTTGCCAGTGCACCAGACTTTGACGAAGGCGGAACATCCGACAGGTAGATAATCGTGAGCGCGGAGTGGTGATACCAGATGAACATGGAGTTGACTGATTCTTGGAGTTCGGCATTGTTGCTCTTGTCGATGCAGCAAGTATCACTCCATGCCCAGTTATACCCTGCCTTACGAGCAGTTTTGCAGAAGGACCGCAACTTCGTCATGCCGCCAACCAGATCCAACTCTGAGTCATACACGCCCTTTCCCTGTATATCCTGCAGCAGCGGCTCCTTCCCTTCCCACCTGTGTGATAGCATGGCATATTGGAGGTAAGTCATCACCACTTTTTCGATGCGCTTCATGTGGAGGTCTGGATGCGTGATCGTTGATGACACGAGCTCCTTGTACTCTATGCTCATTTTGAATGCGCTTATCTGCGCCTCTCGATCGCATAAGAGACCGGTGGTAGTGTCGAGTACACGGAGCGGAGCATTGTCGAGTTGGGCATCGATGACCCGTCGAATAGCACATTCTACTTCAGAGGGCCTGAGATACTGCTGGCGCAGTTCTGTACGTAGAAAGAGTTAAACATATTGACGAATTTGTTATCAAAGGCTTACTTCGTGTCTGAATGTCGAGAGCATTGTCCAATTTCGAGAGCATCGTTTGAAAGGTCTCGATTGCTTCATCGTAGCGTCGTGCACCATGAAGCGCTGCGTGCTTCAAATTGTATCCAAGATAAGACAAAGAGTCGAGTTCGATGACCTATGTATCGCCACAGTGAGCATTGGTTATGAAACGATAGATGTCATCGCACCTTCTGCGCGTCGAGAAGTGCTTCTATCCATAGCATCTTACCCGACTTTGCCTTACTACGCTTTGCAAAGACAGCATTAGATGCAGAATTAGAGTTGATTGCCGCCGAGTATAGGTCGATAACCCTGTCATAATCGTTCGTAGCGAGGGCGACATCTCCGTTGGCAGCACAGAACATGCTGCATTCTTGCTTGAAATCTGAGTGAAATATTGTAGTCTACATGACATCACGGACTTCACACTTGCCGTTGGACCAATCAAGGCAGTTAGCCTTCGCCGATTCGCCAATGGCATCCATCATGTATTTGTGTGCTTCGAGGGCTTCATCGGGTTTACCTGCCGAAAGGAATGCCTGGCACCGTTTCTGGTGGGCAGTGAGACACAAAGACTCGAGATGCCAGCCGAAGAGCTGGACAAAGCACTCGGTTATGAAAAGCACTGTGTATGCATCATCTTGACGCACCACGGTCAAGTCCTCGTATATCCAATGGATGATTTTCGATGAGAAAGCGGTGGAGTTGACAGCGACAGTGAAGTGATCAGCGGCTTCATCGTGACGCGCGCCATCGAAGGCCTTGATTCCGAGCTGAATGCGTAGATATGTCTAATGTACGAGTTGCAAAGATCAGCGTCGATGACCAAGCGTGGCCATGATACTTACTTCCACGACACAACACCCGAGAGGATCGGTAGTTGGACAAACAGCAGCCAGTTCTTTGACGAGCAAAATTGCTTCGTCGTGTTGATCTGCGCTAAAGAGTGCGATTGCCTGAAACACAGAATGAAGCAGAGAATACGGGAGACGAATTTGAGCTACCTTTGTCAAGAGAAGAAAATGGTTGGTTTCTGAATCTTGGTTGGTGAACATGGATGCGACGTCAAATGCTGCCCTTGCCTCCCGGACGTGGCCTTTTCCGCAGAGGGCGATGCCCTTGGAGATAAAGCCTGTCAAGGAGGGCTGAATGCTGATGGACTATGTCATGAATGAAAGTCAGCCTTGTCGTAAGAGGGCCACAATAGGGTCAGTATAACTCACCTTGATTGCATCCTCAAGGGCGTGGTCCCAGTCATGTTTGCGGGCCATGATGAATGAGCGATGGGCATATAAAGTATAGTCGTTCGCGTCGGTGTGGATATCTTGGGTGAGTACCTCTTCAGCGGTAGACAGGTCCCCAATTATACATGCATCGCGGGCTCTCGTGACAGTCAGGATCTGCATGAAGGATGCTCGAATTGCGTTATGAAAGTCAAGAATGGAAACTCGCCTTTAAATTGGCGTTCTTTGGTACTTCCCACTCTGAGATCTTGTCATCTTCGCCTCCACTGAGGATGTGCGTGGAGAAAGTGACAGAATGCACCAGGGATGAGTGCTGGAAGATAGCGATGGTTCGTCGATCTGAGAGCCGCCAAAGACGGACATGGTTGTCATCAGATACAGAAGCGACGAGGGTGCCAGCGGGATGAATAGCAATTGCGTTGATATGGTCAGTGTGGCCTTTCCAGGGATGACCGACCTGCTGCCAGGTCAATGGATCCCACTCTCGTATAGTAGGATCGCTAGAAGAGCCTCCTGAAAGAAGGCGTGAGCCGTCGGGCGTCCATGCGAGTGATAAGTTGGATGTAGTGTGACCCTTTAAAGATGCGACAAGTTCCCTCATGCCTGGATTATAAATTTCGATATTGCTGGATGTTCCGATGGCAAGAAGTTCACCAGAAGGTGAATATCGAACGCAGTAGATCCAATCACCACAGTCGACGATATCGATTGCTTTACCTTGCATCTGCCACGTTTTGGTACACCAAAATTTCATCGTTTCCCTTGAACCAGTGGCCAGCACCGTACCGTCCGGGGAAAAATCCAACGAGTAGATCCAACTGGAGTGGGCTTGGATGGGTTGGGTGAGAGTTTCACCAGTTTCACCATGCCAGCCGATGAGCTCTCCATTCCTATCACCGCTTGCTATCATTTGACCATCTCTTGATACCGCCAATGCCGACACCTCCCTGCTATGCCCCTCCATCTTCTTCAACACAACACCCGTCTCCAAGTCCCACAGACGAAGTGTCTTGTCCTTCGAGCCCGTGACCATTCGACGCTTATCGGGGAACACTGCGACAGCGACTACGCCTTTCTCATGATCTTCAAAAGTTCGAAGGGGTGTGGTGCTTGGAATCAGTTGCGACATTTTACTGGAGGTTGATGGTGTTGAGCACGGTCAAGGGGTTGTGGGTGTCTTTCTCTAAGCTGCAGAAGTGCGTGTATTGTGCGTTTTTATGCTGCTTCACCACGCTAACCTACCTCGTTTTCATAGACGCCCAACACACGAGGTGGTTTGCCTCCGTTCCGGCAAGAATGCTCCCTACGAGTCATAACTGCCTTCCTCAACTGCACTGTGTACATGCGTCTGACTCATGTCTCCACAGCTTCCAGAATATATATATCCCCTCCCCATTCAATACGGCGATAGTGCACTTCCCCGTCCTGGCTGAAACCTATCTATCCTACAAAGATTGCCGCATGAATATCATTGTTTCTCGTGTTGAGCAGTTTCTCCAACACTTCATCATGTAACTTGTCTGAGTGCATATAGCTTACTGCTCCTCATCTCGTCGATTCCCAAGATCTGCCTGTGTCCCACATGCAACCAAATGTCTCGCTTATCGCGTCTGAAACCCGGAGTACTTTCCGTCTTTCAATACGCTCAAATCATAATTTTCAAAGCTGTCAGCCTTGCTTCCAGCGCTTTGCTCCACGCTCCCTCTCAGTTTCTCAGCCAATCCCTGGCCCAACTGGTTTCAGTTTTTCTCGTTCGCCAGTTAGTTTCCCATGTCCATTCTGGTTGCAATCTTGCATCTGCAACATGGTCATCACACTCTACTAACATCGGTGAGCTCTCACTACAGCCAAAGCTGGCCGAGCCTGCATTTCATCATTGACATGCCCTCGACCCTACCGAGAGACATAGATGCGGGCCCACAAGATTTTCTGAATACGTGACAAGCAAAGAGGTTTCTCATCTCAATGGTGCTGTGGAGCATTTCAGTTGGTTCTGGACTCTGCCATCCTCTGCACTCGATCACCTCGCGTGTGCCCACCTTAGGTGTTGCGTGCACAGAGGTCTTCAAGACTTTCACTGCGCAATTGTTTATTCCGTGACACCATTGTGATGCGTCCGCAGGGCCATCTGTCGGACAGTTTGTTGGAATAAGCATCAGCATATCTGTTGAGGCCGCCTCGGACGCGATTCGACACCTGATTCTTGGTTTATAGATCGCTTGACGCATCCCTCAAAATCAGTGTATCGTTTCAGCGCAGTCGAATGATGGGCAATGGAGACACCGTCAGAAAGCTTGAATCATCATGGAATGAACTGCGAGCCCTCGGCGAGTGACCCGCCTCTCCTTGATGCACATCTACTACTCACTTGTCGTAGATCTTTCCTTTTCTCCCGTTCGTGGCGTCCAACCTTCCCTCGCACTAAAGGCTGCTGCTGTACATGCTTACCGAAATCAAGAGGGCACATTGTTTGATGTAAGTGGTGCTACTCGCTGTAGTCCGTCATTGAATATGACATCAGTCGGTGCACAGATTCAGGCCAGGCGCGTTTTGTCAAATATGCATCATCGGTAGTAATCCATTTTGTTCATTGATTTATGATCCCCTCGTGCCAATGGACAATTTTTGGACCGCGAAGGATCCAAGGGACATGTGATGTTTACCCATCGAAAGACGTGGTGACGCCAATTTGCGGATCGCTTGTCAACTTGTCGCGGTCGCACTCTCGAAGAATTCTAGAGGACGAACAAAGGGTTGCGAGACTTGATAAGTAGGGAAGTGACAACACCTAGAGCATAATTTGTACCCAAGCACCCATGGGCAGATACTCCATCTATACTCTGATATATGAAACGCATACTGTGCGGGTATCATCTTTTAAAGCACAAATGCAAACCGCTCAGATCCATAAACTTCGAAACGTAAAACATACAACTATAATATTTCTATGGTCCTGATGTCTCCAACTGACACCGCGTCTTTGACCTGTCCAATGATATCATGATCCGACGCGATCCTCTTGTATTCTCCACTGTGCTGCTGCGCTAGCAAAAATGCACTAAATGGCTGCCCAAGGCGAACAAGCAACCGTAGTGCTCGTGATTCTAGGTCAACCACCTCCTGTTTTACGGAATGACCGCTGGACCGGTCGTCTGACGGAGAAGGCGACATCCCATAATCTTCCTCGCTCTCCGTATCGTGTCCAAAGTCAGACGGTTCCATAAAGTTAGGCGGTCCTGCAAAGTCAGGTAGCTCGAGGAGAGACCGATCCCAGGGACGGACAAGGACGAATTGTTGCTCAATGGGCCTCACCGGCCAGAACTGAACCAGGGTCTCTTCGGTGGTGATAAGTAAGTTGTCAAGCCCGTCTGCCTTCACTCTATACGTGAAATGAGCTTCCGGGGCTAGACTACGCACCCGTCTGACTTCCCTGACATCGAATGCAAGACAAGGCAGATGCAATCTCTGTGTTGCGAAGCGAGGGGCGCTCATGTTCCGAAGCATGGTGTAAAGGTTCGAAGCGAAATCCACAGCCACCGTCTTTCGCAGCGAAGAAACCGATGACTGGATTTGATCTTCAGGTAGGAGTGGTAGCTTGCATGGTGGAGCTTGATATGAAGTGATGGAGGCTGGTAGACAGCTGTTGAACTCTGATGATGTTCCCACCCAATCGAGGCTAGTGATGTCACCCGACCGAGCCACGATCTCCTGCAGGAGCCGCCCGAGAGCCTTGTCCTGCTTCTCGCCATAATCTACAGACAGGCGGACACCAAAGATGCCAAACAACGAGTATGCAATGTCTTCCTGACGCGTGGTAATGCGGGTCGAGGCCCAATGGAGTTTCTCTCGGGCGCCACTCATGCTGGGACGGAAGGCCACAACGGCTGCTTGGTCTATGCCCGTCGCAACCTTTAACTCCTGCATGATTGCGAAAGACTCTTTGTGGTTGGGAGTGTGATCATCAAGATAAAGAGTCCAATTGTTTTGATAAAAAAGAATGATTTTGGGAGCGATGAATTCTTGAACCGTCCATCCGCGCGTGTTCCAAGCACTTTTTGCCAGTGCGCCAGACTTTGACGAAGGCGGAACATCCGACAGGTAGATAATCGTGAGCGCGGAGTGGTGATACCAGATGAACATGGAGTTGACCGATTCTTGGAGTTCAACATTGTTGCTCTTGTCGATGCAGCAAGTATCGCTCCATGCCCAGTTATATCCTGCATTACGAGCAGTTTTGCAGAAGGACCGCAACTTCCTCATGCCGCCAACCAGATCCAACTCTGAGTCGTACACGCCCTTTCCCTGTATATCCTGCAGCAGCGGCTCCTTCCCTTCCCACCTGTGTGATAGCATAGCATATTGGAAGTACGTCGTCACCACTGTTTCGATGTGCTTCATGTGGAGGTCTGGATGCGTGATCGTTGACGACACAAGCTCCTTGTACTCTATGCTCAATTTGAAGGCGCTTATCTGCGCCTCTTGATCGCATAAGAGACCGGTGGTGGTATCGAGGACACGGAGCGGAGCATTGTCGAGTTGGGCATTGATGACCTGTCGAATGGCACTTTTTACTTCAGATGGTCTGAGATACTGCTGGCGCAGTTCTGTAGAAAGAGTTTAACAGGTCGACGAATGTGTGATCAGAGGCTTACTTCGTGTCTGAATGTCGGGAGCATTGTCCAATTTCGAGAGCATCGTTTGGAAGGTCTCGATTGCTTCATCGTAGCGTCGCGCACCATGAAGCGCTGCGTGCTTCAAATTGTATCCAAGATAAGACAAAGAGTCGAGTTCGATGACCTATGTATCGCCACAATGAGCATTGGTTATGAAACGATAGATGTTATAGCACCTTCTGCGCATCGAGAAGTGCTTCTATCCATAGCATCTTACCCAACTTTGCCTTACTACGATTTGCAAAGAGAGCATCAGATACAGAATTAGAGTTGATTGCCGCCGAGTATAGGTCAATAGCCCTGTCATAATCGCTCGCAGTGAGGGCGACATCTCCCTTGACAACACAGAACGCGCTCAATTCTTGCTTGAAAGCTGAGTAAAATATGGGTGAGGATCGTAGTCTACATGACATTACGGACTTCACACTTGCCTTTGGACCAATCGAGGCAGCTGGCCTTTGCAGATTCGTCAATGGCATCCATCATGTATTTGTGTGCTTCGAGGGCTTCATCGGGTTTACCTGCCGAAAGGAGTGCCTGGCACCGATTCTGGTGTGCAGTGAGACACAAAGACTCGAGATCCCAGCCAAAGAGCTGGACAAAGCACTCGGTTATTAAAAGCACTGTGTATGCATCATCTTGACGCACCACGATCAAGTCCTCGTATATCCAATGAATGATTTTCGATGAGAAAGCGGTGGAGTTGACAGCGACAGTGAAGTGATCAGCGGCTTCATTGTGACGCGCGCTATCGAAGGCCTTGATTCCGAGTTCAATGCGTAGATGTGTCTAATGTACGAGTTGCAAAGATCAGCGTCGATGACCAAGCGTGGCCATGATACTTACTTCCACGACACAACACCCGAGAGGATCGGTAGTTGGACAAACAGCAGCCAGTTCTTTGACGAGCAAAATTGCTTCGTCGTGTTGATCTGCGCTAAAGAGTGCGATTGCCTGATATACAGAATGAAGCAGAGAATATGCGAGACGAACTTGGCCTACCTTTATCAAGAGAAGAAAATGGTTAGTTTCTGAATTTTGGTTGGTGAACATGGATGCGACGTCGAATGCTGTCCTTGCCTCCCGGACGTGGCCTTGTCCGCAGAGGGCGATGCCCTTGGAGATAAAGCCTGTCAAGGAGGGCTGAATGCTGATGGACTATTTCATGAATGAAAGTCAGCCTTGTCGTAAGAGGGCCACAATAGGGTCAGTATAACTCACCTTGATTGCATCCTCAAGGGCGTGGTCCCAATCATGTTTGCGGGCCATGATGAATGAGCGATGGGCATATAAAGTATAGTCGTTCGCGTCGGTGTGGATATCTTGGGTGAGTACCTCTTCAGCGGTAGACAGGTCCCCAATTATACATGCATCGCGGGCTCTCGTGATAGTCAGGATCTGCATGAAGGATGCTCGAATTGCGTTATGAAAGTCAAGAATGGAAACTCGCCTTTGAGTCGGCATTCTTTGGTACTTCCCACTCTGAGATCTTGTTATCTTCGCCTCCACTGAGGATGTGCTTGCCGTCCGTGGAGAAAGCGACAGATTGCAGCGGGGATGAGTGTTGGAAGATGGCGATGATTTGTTGATCTGAGAGCCGCCAGATACAGACATGGCCGTCACAAGATGCGGAAGCGACGAGGGTGCCAGCGGGATGAATGGCAGTGGCGGTGATATTGTCCTTGTGGTGTGACCAGGGATGACCGACCTCCTGCCAGGTCAATGAATTCCACTCTCGTATAGTAGAATCGCCATGAGAGCCTCCTGAAAGAAGGCGTGTGCCATCGGGCGTCCACGCGAGTGAGAAGTCCCATGCTCCGCCACTGGTGTGACCCTCCAAAGATGCGACACGTTCCCTTGTGCTTGGATTATAAATTTGGATATTGTAGGTTGTTGCGATGGCAAGATATTCACCAGAAGGCGAATATCGAACGCAGTAGACATAAGAATCACAGTCGATTGGTTTACCTTGCATCTGCCACGTTTTGGTACACCAAAATTTCGTCGTACTGTCCCATGAACCAGTGGTCAGCACCGTACCACCCGGAGAAAAATCCAACGAGCTGATTTCTGTGGAGTGGGTTTTGATCCGGGGTTGAGTCAGAGATTCACCAGTTTCACCGTGCCAGGCGATGATTTCTCCATTTCCATCACCGCTTGCTATCATTTGACCGTCTCTTGATACCCCCAATGCCGACACCTCCCTGCTATGCCCTTCCATCTTCTTCAACACAACACCTGTCTCCAAGTCCCACAGACGAAGTGTCTTATCCCACGAGCCCGTAACCATTCGACGCTTGTCGGGGAACACTGCGACTGCAATTACGGTCCTCTCATGACCTTCAAAAGTTCGAAGGGGTGTGGTGCTTGGAATGCCAAGTTGCGACATTTTACTGGAGGTTGACTCTGGTATTGAACACGGTCGAGGGAATATTGTGGTGTCTATTTCTAACTTGCACAGGTGCGTGAATTGTGCGTTTTTATGCTACTTCGCTACCTCGTTTCCATAGACGCCCAAGACACGAGGTACATAGTTAGCCTCCGTTCCAGCAAGGACGCTCCCTACAAGTCATAACCACCTTCAAAAACTACTGCTTACGCGCCATGACTCCGCAGAATTACCACTCCAATGAAATCAACTGCATGCAGTTTCGGTAGAAGTTCCTCTGAAACATTCAGCACCAGCGCATTCTGCAGTGATTTTTATTTGAACTACTATCTACAGTGTTAGGTTTTGAATTCCTTGTAGAGCGACAGAGGTACCCCCAGAGTGTCCATTAGCCTGACTTTCTGTTTGTAAGACTGATACCTTAATCTTAGCCAACCACGCTGCAGACTTCCACCCTACTTAATTCCATGTCGCTTTCACCACCATCGACGGTATTTCTGGCACTACCCACGCGACGCAGACATTGAGCCTTTCTGCAGACAAGAACCGCATACTTGGAGTGCAGCAAAGGAACAGCGGAGGTGTGTGTGAGGGTGAGCAAAAGGGTAAGGGTTTATCATATCGCAATGGTATCGCTCCGATCATTTGTGCTTCGAATCGGTGGTTTAACCTCCTATCGCAAATTTCTCATTCTATTTAACCCAACTAAAAGCGACACACGGATCAGCGTGCAGGACTTCCGGGACGTCGATCTCGGTTTAGCGAAGGTATCCGCATGCGTGGATACAAAGGATAGAAGAAGCTCTTACCACAAAATAACAAGGAACTATCATAGTACATAGCTTACTGGGGATGTGTTGGACGTGTCTCGTTTATGTACTGGATTCAGGAATCAAAATATCAACGACAAGGCGAGATCTAAAGTTACAAAGAACATGAGTGTCCACGTCCATAGAGCACTGAATGCGAGTTGACAATCATAAAAGTCAGCCGCACAACGCTAGAAGCAGAAACATGACCGGTCGCCTCCATGCTCTCCGGTGGCAGGCTGTACTGCTGTGGCTGGTTGTTGTGAAACAGGCTTCGGCGAGGGAGGGTCGAGATATTCATTGGGCACCATATCCTCGTTTTTTGGGAGCACCCGCCGCAGCGTTGTACTGTAAATTCATGCATTAGACATGGGACTCGAAAGTCCAGAGCTTGATAGTGCCGTCTCTGGCAGCACTACTAACAAGGAGAGTGCGAACAAGGAGAGTGCGATCAAGTGAGAGTGCTAGATCAATAATAGTCTCTGTGCCCTTCGAAGGGAGCTCCGACAGTCTCGAGCATCGGTGCGTCGAACTCGTAGATTGTCTTGGGATGGTCATCCTCTGTGCATGATTATTCAGGCAGAGAGTATTGCTCGGGATAACGGCACTTGAGGGTGTTGTATGATGTTGAACTGCATCACACAAGTACTGTGCTCAAGGACCGCTGAATAAGAACACCCTGACGATGCTCATAATCAGCATAGCGTGCTCGCAAAATCTCAAATACATCTAACCTTGGACGTGATGGTCCGCATGATGGAACAGGTGCAACAGGATAGCGATGAGGAAAGAAAAGTTTGCACTGGTATGTTCGCGGACAACTGGTAGCCGAAAGCTGTGTCCGGGCACGAGAAAAGAAAGATGCTGTCGTAGGGATTGCGTGACTCTGTTCGAGCGGGGAGGCGGGGAACTTATTTCAAACTGGGTACACACTCAGTCATGCATTGCGAGTTTACTATAGAAATTGAAGACTGACATGATCGAATCGAGTTGCGGGCTGACCTGAGAGAAAGGTTGGTAGGGGTAATGTAGTAGAGACCTGCTGTGCCATCATGGAGTCAACTGTCAAAGAACCGAGATACGAGGGTCATGAGATTGATCGTTCTGAACAGGGTGTACTGGGTTTGTGCGAGGAGAGAAGCGAAGAAGTTTGCTGAGGCGAACGAAAATGGGTTGCTGCGGGTCTATTGTAAGCGGAGGTCTCTGCACCATAGGTATGACGGGTATTGGTGGTCTGCGGTGCCTAGCAGCAGGACGACGAGTTGCATCAGACTGCAATGATGGTGAGTGGTGTGACGAGTAAGAGATGAAATGCGCACATTTGGTAGATTACTGAGGGCTGGCTTTTTGCGTGCAATGGTCTGTAAGTGAATTTTACACAGATATGTTGTCGATTTTATGTGCGTACGCGTTTCTGTGTGTTCACTAATAAGTATCTTCGTGAAATCCAGCTCCTACTATTTAGATATGGTTGATCGAACAAAGAGCGAATCCAAGACAATCACCCACCTCTCGCCTCGTTATCGCATATTCAAGTCCATAGACCCATTTGCAATATCAGTGCTGCAACGACACTGCTACGTTTAGCACGAAAAGCTGTGACGGCCGCCTGCAGATTGACAGCCCACTCGATGGCACGATGCTTCCGGGACGTAGAGACACGTCGGCGGTGTAAGTCCCGCCAGCAAAAATATAGCAGTGTAGATAAAAGAGATATCTGATTCAGTATACATAAATTAAGGTCAACGAATTTCTCCACCCACAGGAAAATGCTGCGTGACTGCTGGCAGCGGTAAGTTCCAAACCAGTGCTTGTTTGGCAACCAGTGACCATCATGATACGTATCATATGCTCATATTACATGGCACATTTATCAGAGCATCCAAAGACCTAATCTCGGCTCCAGATCCTAGGCAGGCGGAGATTGAAATCGGAGGCAAAAAAACATACACGAAAACACACGCAACAGACCTGCCTAGGATAGAGGAGGTAGATCGTAGCCGGCCCGGAGTAGTTACCGTACCGGTACTTTACTTACCACCTCAATGGACGACTTCGAAGATCTTTTCTATCCTGAGTTGGAGTTGTTGGAAGATGAGGATGACTGCAAAAACACTTGCACCTGCTCTGGATGTCTCTCGTTACACGAACCTAGTGATACTGAGGCTACAATGTCTGATGAAGAACCGGAGCCACAGGCTCCCATACAACTAGAGCAAACTAGACGGAAAAAGTTGGCGCTCGAAGTACAATCCCTTGCGCCCAAAGTGCTCAAGATTCTCGACGCAATCTCAGAGCAGGGCATGACACTGTCCCTCTTCCTTGATGCCCTCAGCTGGGGGGACGAAAGCTGTCATTCCAATGACAGAATTCGGTTTGCACGAACTGGCTTGATGTTGAGCGAGGAACTACCAGGAATCCTTGAGCGCTGGTACCGTCCACCGAGAAACCAACACAAAGGCCGAAGACCTGTGGGTGCACGCCAGAACCTGCAAAAATTCGCCATTAAATGCGTGGCAGACTTACTGGAGTACGAGATAGAGCATATCCCACTCTTTGCATCACCACCTGACAAGCTCTCTCAAGCACATCTGACGAGTTTCAATTTCGAAGACTTCATCAAAAAAGTCTCTGCCGGTGCACCAGTGCTGTGGGATGTACTTGAACGTCTCGTGTTCAGTGCAAAACAGCAAGCACGTAACACACACAAGAGTCCAGCAATGGTGCTCCTCTGAAATGCAAAGACATTAATACGTGTTACAGGTAATCTTGCACTTAATATCGCAGGTGCAATATACACGATCACATCGTCGGGGACGCGTGACAAAGCTGTGGGCAATCTACTTGAAAGCATGTGGGTTATCAACGCGTGCCTTCGATGCCCTTCACGGACTTGGCATTGTAATGAGCCATAAGTGGGCAGCCAATGCGTACGGTTCATTGTCGAGCTGTGCTATGGAGGAGGTCAGGGAAGATATTCAGCGCTTGCCATGGGTAATCTCACACGACAGTGTCAACATACCGATATCTGCGTGTGTTTTCGCAGCGCTTGCACAATACTCACACACACAAATCGAACATGTTTTTTTGCCTCCGACTTGAAATTGAAACTCCGCATATGTGGTTGTGCTACATTCTCCTAGACCGTCGACATTTTATATTGCCGATGCTGTGCTGCATTTCACATGGATTATCTTCCCCAGCTATGTGGGTAACATCTTGTATTCATGATATTTTGGCACTGAGATTGCCCTTGGTGAGTATCTATCTATTCGACGCCAAGCCAAAGACTTTTGAACATATTGATTCACTCATCAGGCAGATGTCTGCCAGCATGATCCAGTACACCTGCCAAACGAAGAAACCAGACCCCTACCTATGATAGCATACAGAACTCTCAAGGGAGATGTCAAATATACATATCCTGAAGGCACGTTTTTATCGAGTGTGACTGATGATGGTTATCATGATGGTGTCGGTCCTACATCTCACCTTCAGGGGGATTCTGTCGACCTAATATAACACCAGCGCAGTTATTGGGCCTTTGACAATTTATTTAGAAAGTCTAGTTTGTTATCGCGTGGACAAGTGGATAAATCAGCAAACACAGGTAACATGCCTTGGCCGCCTCTCTGTGCAGTGTCCCGTCGTCATCGGAAGTGTTAAGACTGTAGCGCCTAACAATTATTTTGGGCCTTTGGGATTCCTTGGCGAAGCATGATGAAAGATACGCTGAGCAGAAGAAATATCCAGTCACATGAATTGACTGGTGCGTGATTGTACTAGACATGTGTTCTAACTTCTTCTGAGCAGGTTGGCAGTACACAATGAAGGGATTGATGGTATCTGACAGGCGTTCACAAAGAAAGGGGGTGTCAAAGGCTGTGGCAATGTGGTAACATGAAACAAGAAAAACCATCAAATTGGAGTGGGGCAGAGTTGATGAAAAAAACGACGTGAGATTCAAGGGGCTACAGCAACATGGTGTTTTACGGAGCCAAAGAAGAAACCATGGATAAGCGCCTATGTGAGTATGGTTATAAGGAGAAAATCTGCACTACTCACCACACACAAGATCCACAATGTCCGACGACGAACACTCTTACAGGGGAGATTCTTATGGGGGTGAAGACCCTTACGAGGGTGACAACCCTCAATGGGATGAAGATCCTGACGAGGGCGAAGAGCCTCAGTATGGGGGTGAAGACCCTTACGATGGTGACAAACCTCAATGGGATGAAGATTCTGACGGGGGCGAAGAGCCTCAGTATGGGGGCGAAGACCCTTACGAGGGCAACAACCCTCGATGGGATGAAGATCCTGACGGGGGCGAAGAGATTTATGGGGGTGAAGACCCTTACGAGGGTGATAACCCTCAGTGGGGTGAAAACACCGACAAAGACACTGATGAAGACTCAGACGCCGAGAAATCCTCAGACAATGAAAATGAAGGTAAGGATGCTGATTAAGATTCAAATCCTCAGATACTGACTTACATGAAGAATCTGACGAAGCCAGCCTTCATGGAGACGAAGACACTGATGAAGACTCAGAAGCCCACAAAGTTTCAGACACTGACGAAGATGAAAATGAAGGTAAGGATGCTGCTCAAGATTTGAATCCTCAGATACTGACTTACATGAAGAATCTGACGAAGCCAGCCTTCATGGAGACGAAGACACTGATGAAGACTCAGAAGCCCACAAAGTTTCAGACGCTGACGAAGATGAAAATGAAGGTAAGGATGCTGCTCAAGATTTGAATCCTCAGATACTGACTTACATGAAGAATCTGACGAAGCCAGCCTTCATGGAGACGAAGACACTGATGAAGACTCGGAAGCCCACAAAGTTTCAGACACTGACGAAGATGAAAATGAAGGTAAGGATGCTGCTCAAGATTTGAATCCTCAGATACTGACTTACATGAAGAATCTGACGAAGACAGCCTTCATGGAGACAAAGACACTGATGAAGACTCAGAAGCCCACAAAGTTTCAGACACTGATGAAGACGACGAAGCATCAGAAGCCACCAAGTCTTCAGATGCTGATCAAACCTTGGATACCGACGAAGCCCATGAAGCCTCAGATGTCAACGAAGACTCTGGCAGTGATGATGACTCTGGCAGTGACGATAACTCTAGCAATAGTTCTAGCTCCAGCTCCAGGTCTAGGAGTGATCATGGACAACCATCATATAATGTGAGCTCTTGCCTTCAATGTGTGTACTTAACACGCAAGTTGAGCTTACTTCGTATAGATATTCATGACCGTCTTGAACACGCATACTACTGAAGACCCTGACGGAGGGGACAGCAGGGGCAAAGACCGTTACAGTAGGAGTGAAGACCTTGACGGCAGGGACAGCGGAGGTGAAGACCCTCACAGCGGGGGTGAAGACCTTGACGGCAGGGACAGTGGGGGTGAAGATGCTTACAGCGGGAGTGAAAACCCTGACGGCAGGGATAGTGGGGGTGAAGATGCTTACAGCGGGAGTGAAAACCCTGACGGCAGGGATAGTGGGGGTGAAGATGCTTACAGCATGAGTGAAAACCCTGACGGCGATGACAGCGGTGAAGACCCTGACGGCGGGGACAGTGGGGGCGAAGACCTTTACAATGGGAGTGAAGACCCTTACAGCGGAGGGGAAGACCCTTACAGTAGGGGTGAGGTCCTTTACAGCGCTGAAGATGCTCACGAAGGTAAAGACATTGACAAAACTATTGATAAAGACTCAGAAGCCTACAAAGTTTCAGAAGCCTACAAAGTTTCAGACACTGACGAAGGACAACCATCATATAATGTGAGCTCTTGCCTTCAATGTGTGTACTTATCACTCAACTTGAGCTTACTTCTGAATACAGATATTCGCGACCATCTTAAACATGCAAACTACTGAAGAGCTACTGACGCAAGAGAACGATCGCGAGGACAGTGACAACAATGACAATTCCTATTCCAGGCTCCAAGCACCAATCCGCCAACAGCCCGACCGTGACGAATATGTATACAACAACAATGATCCCCATCCCAGACGCCAATCACCAAACCACCCACTGCACAAGAAAGATAGCAAGAAAAATGATCCCTATCCCAGGCGCCAGCCACCAAACCGCCCACCACACAAGAAAGATGACAAGAAAAACGATCCCCATCTCAGGCGCCAACCACCAAACCGCCCGCCACCCAAGAAAGTTGTCAAGAAAAACGATCCCCATCCCAGGCGCCAACCACCAAACCACCCAGGACCCAACCATCCTCCTTCCGGACGTCAACTACCAAACCGCCCGCCGCCTCCGCCCAAGAAAGATGGCAGCAATAATGATCCCCATCCGCGCCATCCACCAAACCACCCAGGACCAAGCCGTCCTCTTCCTGGACGTCAACTACCAGACCGCCCGCCGCCTCCGCCCAAGAAAGATGGCAGCAATAATGATCCCCATCCGCGCCATCTACCAAACCACCCAGGACCAAGCTATCCTCCTCTTGGACATCAACTACCAGACCGCCCGCCGCCCCCACCCCAGAAAGATGGCAGCAATGATGGTCCCCGTCTGCGCCATCCACCAAACCACCCAGGACCAAGCTACCCTCCTCCCGGACGTCAACTACCAGACCACCTGCCGCCCCTGCCCGAGAAAGATGGCAACAATAATGGTCCCCGTCCGCGCCATCCACCAAACCACCCAGGACCAAGCCATCCTCCTCTTGGACGTCAACCACCAGACCGCTCGCCGCCCCCGCCCAAGAAAGATGGCGGCAATAATGACCCCCGTCCGCGCCATCCACCGAACCACCCAGGACCAAGCCATCCTCCTCTCGGACGTCAACTACCAGACCGCCTGCCGCCCAAGAAAGATAGCAACAATTATGATCCCCATCCCGAGCCCAAACCACTGAACCGTCCGCCGCCCAACTCCAAACCTGGGAAGAAACTATTAGACAAACCTATCCGCCCTAAAGACGGAGCATTGGATTACGCTGATGATAGATATGATGGAACCATTCGTGACAATGCCAACAAAGTCAACGGACAATCGTTATATGACATCAAGGTGAGCTTTTGCCTTCAACGTGTCTCCCTATCACACAACGTGAGCTTCCTTGATACAGATTCAAGTCTTCCCGACTGTTTGGAATGCATCGGTTGCTGGCGAGCTGCATACCGCTGAAGAGCTGTTGACCCAAGAGATCGACAAAGATGGCAGCAAAGATGATTCCTATGCTATTCGCTCAGTGGTCAGAGCACGGAATCTCGAATGGGACAATGCGCTTCAAGACGCAGTCAAGGTCAGACCCTCTTCCTACCGTTACTAGTCTGTTCACGACAGATATGTTGCACAGTCAATTGCCATCCAGCCCTCTTTATGGGGGTATATTTCCAAGGGCATCGCCCTCTGCGGTAACGAGCAGCTCTGGGATGCAATGGAAGCTTTCGATCTCGCTATCACGTTTTCGGATCGCGATCCGGTTACCATCGATCTTTTACTGTTGATCAAGGTGCCCTCGTTGTTGTGTTTACAGTCTGTCTGTCGTACCTAAGGCTTTGACGTGATTTTGTCTAGGCTGTTGTAATTTTCAACGCCGGTCGCCATAATGAGGCCTTACGGCGAGTTCAACGTCTCGCCATCGCTGACCAACGCTCGGATGCACTTCGGTGCAGCATGGTCGATGTGAGCTTTATGTCAGGTTTGATGCATTTTCTTATTCTGAAATACATTCTTCAGGCATATCTACGCGTTCAGCTTGCAATGATTACTTTCAAGAATGAGCAGTACAGCGAAGCCGCTGATGAACTCACAGCCAGTATTACCACTATAACGGGCTTGTTCTCGCCCGCCACACTTTTGGAGCCTAAATGGAAGATATTTACGCTGGTATGTCCTTACAAATCCATCGAGGACAGTTCTACTCATGGACGATATGCGCCGAATAGCTCTTTGGCTGGGACTTTGACTCTTTGTGGCGAACTGTCAATCAACGACGATGCGAGGCGCTCTTCCGTGCCGATCGAGTGATTGAAGCAGTCGAATCTTTTCAATATATGATGAGCATGATTGATGACAATACGAAGAGCGGCTGCCTCGAATGGTCTTCCAGTGAGTGTGTTATTGTATTGGACAACTTGAACATCGAGACTCATGTTAATATCAATAAGCCTTCAAGCAAGACTGCACCACACGATGTGTTGCAAAGGGAGATGAGGCCATTGCCGCGAGCAACTCCGAGATGGCTGTCAAACTTTATTCGGCTGCGATCAAGCTGGATTCCTCGCACGACTCCTTGTTTGCACGCCGCAGTACGGCCTATTTGGCACGAAAACATTATGCGGAAGCCCTTGCTGATGCCGACACGGTGCAGACGATATCTATCATATTTTCTGTTAATTGTGCTGATTACACCAACACAGTTCATCAAACTCAGTCCTTCTTCTCCTCGTGGGTCCGAACTAAAGCATGCAGCACTACGTGGTGCACAACACTCAGATAAGAAAGAAAACGAGACATTTGAAAGCATGCTCTCCAAGTTGAAACTTACAGACGCTCCCGATCCCAAGATACGAGGCAAGTCTTGAGTAACTCTTGCATCACCATTCTGACAACCGACTCTTTCTCCAGCGCTGCGTCAGCAGTATACCGAAGCAGAAGACGCTATCAAAGGGGCCATTGATGCTCATCTGGAACATGCGCCACTTCGTCTTCTCAACGCGTCCACTGGGCGTTTATGCAATCAAGATGCACAGAGAAATTCCTTCATGGAAAGCAAAGAATACAGCGAACTTTTGTATTCATTGATGACGCATACACCCCTCCAAACGAAGCCCATCAAGAAGGTGGTTGCGAAGTACTTCAGTTGGGCTATGTTATCACATAGGTGGGATAAAGAGGAGCCGACACTGCACGACATCCAAGACAAGGTCGTGTACGAGTTGAAGGGAGTTGCCGGTATGAAGAAGTTGCAGATGTTCTGCAAAAAGGCTCATGGTATGGGGTATCGTTGGGCATGGAGCGATACATGCTGTATCGACCAGAAGAACACTGCCGAGGTCCAACGATCAGTCAACTCCATGTTCGTCTGGTATCGCCAGTCAGCTCTTACGATCGTCTACTTGTCAGATGTCTCGCCTTCCATGAAGTCGGGGGCGCTGGCAGACAGTGTTTGGACCACACGAGGATGGACTGTTCAGGAATTCCTGGCTCCTAAGGTCATTCTCTTCTACCACAAAGATTGGGACTTATATCTCGATGACCGCTCTCCCAACCACAAGGAGTCACCCACTATCATGAAGGAGTTGGAGCGTTCAACAGGCATAAATGCACGCGCACTCGTCACCTTCAATCCCAAGATGAGAGGTGCTCGAGAGAGACTTCGATGGGCGTCGCGCCGTGTCACTACGGTGCCGGAAGACATTGCATACTCATTGTTTGGTATTTTCGGCGTCCAACTGCCTGTACTTTACGGCGAGATGAAGCAAAGCGCGATCGGCCGGCTCTTGCAGGAAATCATCGCTCGGTCGGGCGACATTACTGCCTTGGACTGGGTTGGAAAACCATCCGAGTTCAATAGCTGTATCCCAGCTGAAATCACCTCGTACACCGCTCCACCACGCACGCCGCCATCTCTATCCGCAGAGAAGATGCAGAAATATATCTCAAGGCTGCAAAAGGCTGTGACTGTGGAGTCGGCTTTGAAACTGTATAACCTTCTTGACAACCTCAGTGCCCCGCGTTTCGCGAACTCCAGGCTGCATCTGCCTTGCATCACATTTGCTATCACAGAAGTCAAACAGAAGCGCGACGAAGACCAGGGAACACATCTCACATATAGAGTCAAAGCCGACGGGCTTCAAGACCTATCAATAGTCACAGAAGACAAGCTGGTTCAATTCTCGCCCACACGACCCACTTCGCAGGCATTCTTGCTAGTCTGTCCTTGGAATCGTCATGATTTCGGGCTGCCCGATTTTGCACACGGTGCACAGGGCGTGAAAGAACAGGAACAGGATGAATTGGACTCTCGTTCGCGAGCGTTCAAGTTGATCGTTCGCCTGGGACAGCCTTTTAACGCACTTTTGCTTGCGCAGCAGCGTGGTTCGGAGTTCAAGAGAATCGCGTCGAGTCACAATATCACCGCAGAAGTCAAGAGCACGACTGCTGTTCATGACATGATGGGCGTCAAGATGCTAGAAATATTGTAACTGGATTGTTGTGAGAACGGGGGAACTCTGAATCGGTTTCGTTCGAACTTCGTGCTTTGTATGAACAATTATCCCTATAGCCTGGACGTTTGTATTATATCGTATGCTGGAATTTAACAGGCATCCAACTACTTTCAACTCTAAGAGGGGGTTGATGCCCGGTAGTTATTGCGCTGCTCCGTTCTGGTG
The DNA here is from genome assembly GCA_016628565.1 of Suillus placidus. Lineage (NCBI taxonomy): Eukaryota > Fungi > Basidiomycota > Agaricomycetes > Boletales > Suillaceae > Suillus > Suillus placidus. The sequence continues at coordinate 106,581 of JABBWD010000020.1, forward strand.
AAACACGCGTCGTGGTGAGCACGTGCATTGTTTTGTTTGGTCCTTCAGCCGAAGTACTTACGGCGTCTGCTGCCATGATGCTGCTGCCTGCAGTTATAAGTTAACGCCACGTTCAAGTACCGTCCATAACCTCTTCAGAGCCAGATCCACGAAATGTCGATTGATGTGCGTTATGCAGCATTCGGAGGAATAACAGCGATCCTCCTTTTCGGAACGGTCTACTCCGTCGCATATGACACTTATCTAGACACTTCTAATCCCGTCCTCGCACACCTCCCTCACCATCTACATGCGACGCACTACTTTGCAAACAAATCCAGCGTCTTAAACTCATACTTCATAAAACGTGCATGGGGCTGGACTTCCGCCGCCTTCCTCACCCTCTGGCTCACCAGCCCACCGCACAAGCGGACAGTGCACAGAGTAGTCAAATGGGGCGTAGAAACAGCCGTATGGCTCGCGTTCACAATGTGGTTCTTTGGCCCTGCCCTTCTCAAAAGGCTCACAGTAGCTTCGGGGGGCGAGTGCACGGCCACCCTCCAGTCTGGCGCTGTGTTTACCGTCCCGTATGAATACTGTCTCACGCGGACGGCCATATCACGAGAGACGCATCCGTCCTTGTTTGTTGGATCGTTTGCCGGGTCATCTGCTGACTCGTCGTTATGGGTGCCAGATGATAGGTTGCCAGTGCTCCCCAATCTGAAGAAGGGACATGATGTCTCGGGTCACATCTTCCTCCTTACCATGTCCGCTCTCTTCTTGGTGGACCAGATCAGAGTGTCTCTGCGCGCCAGGACATGGTCGCTCGCGCATGCCTGCGCTGTCGCGTTCAACATCGTGCTCGTCGCGATCTGGATATTCGCAATCTTCACCACCAGCGTGTACTTCCATTCTCCATTTGAAAAGTTCACGGGATATCGTAAGTCCCGTTTCATTTTAGGATCGACAGCTGGCTTACTTTATTTACAGTGTTGGGAGTCGCGGGCTATATGGTGACTTTGCTGTACTAGTATACCAGCGGAATTCTATTAATGCTATGGATGTAATATTTCGACATCGCTAAGTACCCCCAGTCCGCTTGTAGTATACTGTAATGTGCAATGTCAACATAGCCCAAAACCCATCAGAATCATGTCAAAGCGTGCGCGCCGAGTACTGCTATGCAATGTACACTACGCCATCCATCATACGGTAAGAAATCCATGCAAATAGATAGTCTAACGTCAATCGTAAGCATTCACCGTCTCAAAAGAACAGCCAGCCAATCAAAGCCCACGTAACAACAGCAGGCAGCGCAACGCTCATGCTGTCACCCCCCAACCTCCACAACATTCCCTTCCGCTTGCCTCTGCTCATGCTGTCACTATTGCCAGACACACAAAACTTTTTCATCTCCCCCCACGTCGGCGACGCAATCGTTATCCGCCGCCGCCTTCCTCTGAACACGAAGCTCCAGCTCCATGATAGCCATTTCCTCTCTGGTCGACGTGCACTTGGGGAGGGAAGGAACGATGGCGTTTCGTGAACGTCCTCGCCCGAAGGCCAGACATGGTCGCTGTGATGCTGTGAAGGATAGTGTGCGGGGTTCATCTCATCCTCGTGCCCAGCGTGGAAAAGCGGAATAGGGCTCAGGAGCGGAGAATCATGCGGCGACCCAGGGGCTGAGGACAAGGCACGAAATGTGAAAATTTCCTTTGCACTGGGGACACGTGCTGTCACTGAAGGTGGGAGTGTCGCCGCCGGACTCGTAGGGCCGCTTGACCTCCGCGGGGACCAGTTTGCCCAGATTGCAGATTCTGGGCCTGGCAGTGGGGAACTCGGTCCGCTCCTAGTTGCAGAGATAGGTGAGAGAGCGGATAAACGGTGACGACGTCGGTCGGGTGAGATATTGAGGTATAGGAGCACGATGGCGGTGAGTACGAGAGCAGGGAGGTATATTGAATTGAAGATGCGAAAGGTATCGGGTAAAAGGCAATGCGCGTCTGCGAACGTAGAGCCATAGGGTGATACCGCAGAGTCTGGAGGGATGAGGGAGAGAAGCTGGAAGCCTGGGCGTCGGATGTGCCTGGATGGGGAGAAGGATTTTACAGTCACTTCGCGGACGGAGGTCTTTGCCAGTATATTGGCATCTGTTGTGGGTAGTTGGTGGGTCATGTTGCAGTAATCTCGATTGTCACCGCTGTATAGGGGCGTGTAATATAAACAAGCGAATGAGCGGCTGATGGCTTTATCAACGTACCTGAATATCGCTGCTGGACGAAGCGAATACAGAACAAATCTAGTGGTTTGTTTACCGAGCATGTTCTGATACCCATGACCTGCACTAGCTCGTATAGAGCCTTTTTCACGCAGTGGCCCACATGATGTACTTGCTGGTCGGGACAGTGGGATATGGCTGAATAAGATGATAGGGCTAGATGACGCTAATAATTCCGACATCAGCAAAACACATAGAAAATGCAAGACAGCGCCCACCCTTGATGGCAACGGAGGCGATGAACTCAATTGGACCACCCGAAGCAGGCGTCCAAGTCTCATACTGCTTGCCCATCCCATGTCGGCGGTAATCCTCATCAACTAATCCAGGGGCGTCGATGAAGATGAGCCTATGGCCAGCCAAATCGACCTCCTGATTCACAGGTCCAAAGTACTCGGTAAAGTATTTTCGCGCATTCTTTGAAAAAGCAGAAGATTCTCCGAGACTGGGAAACAAGAGCCGGACCATCAAGTGCCCGAATGACCACGTCACAAGTCAAGCACGTACCCAACATCTCTGTTCCCTGGAACAAAATAGTTCGGCACAGATTTGTCGGTAGTGAATATCCCTTTGAATTCATCCACGTAGTTTTTGTACCTATCAGGAATGTTTAGCGCATATAAGCAGGTGGTTGCAATAGTGACACGTACTCGTCTTCACTCGTGACGTAGCGTCCAGAGGCAAGCGCGTCGCCTAGCCATACGACTGCGTGAGGACGCAGACGGGTTACGACGCTCCAGCCTTTGCGTAAGTATCTAGTAGAGGATGCATCATAGCCGAACCACGAGATCCCTGAACGCCTCGGGTTCGGGAGTTGGGGGTCAGAAATCAAGAGGACTCGGGTTGGCTTTTCGGTTGACCCGGCCTTGACAGCATGTCATTACGAGGACAGGACGCAGTTGGACGAACTCACCTCCTTCAACTCCTTGTCTGGCCACTTGCAATCTGATAAACTGTAAAAAAAGACGCCGAACTCGCACCAGATGACGAGAACGATCCAGAAAAACCGAAGGAGGTTAATGATGGTGTTTCGTGAAAGAAGACGCGAATTCCTCGTGCGCCTTTCATGGATAAAGCTCATTCCGCATCACTTGCGACTGAAGAATTGGCAAGTGGAAGGCAAAACCGAGATTCAGTTCTGGAAGAGAGATGTTTTTAGGGTGACTACTAGGGTTCGCTTGATTGAGATAAACGTAAATAGCACTCAACATCTGCTGTGCACCGGCGGGACCGCGCGAGGGTAATTACTATAGGCTGATTCACACTACATACAACTACATAAGAACATTAAAATATCACTCCCAGTCACTCTCCTCTTCATCGTCTTCATCCTTCTGTACATGTTCCTGTGCATCTCCTGCAGCACTGGCGTTGCCAGAAACAACATCATAACTGTCATCGCTGCTTACCCTAGGACTCATAGTCATAGGAGTATTGAATTGCGAAGAATTTGGGAGTGATTGGACGTCGTTCGTGTCTGCGGCTTTCGGTGCCAGCGTACGTTGTGATGACTCGAGCACTTTGAGGGATTTAGATTCAGGGGCGACGGATTCGTCGTCGTCATCTTCCCAGCTGAAATCTTCTTCAGTCTGGTTTGCTCCTATGAAGATATAAATCAATAAAATGTTACGGTGTAGACGATAAAAAGGCATGTACCGTGAATAAGAGCCTTGCGTCTCATTTCTTCTTGTTCGATCTGATACACGCGGAAGAAGTATCGTGTCCAGAATTCTTCGTCAGAAAGAATGGAAGGTACTGAGGCAGCGATAAGCGTCGACAATGAGAATCATAGTAGACAACGCACCTAGTGCATCGAACGTCCCCTGCAGCGTTTGGCCATCATCTGTATCAGATAGCGTCCTTGCGACGCGTTCTGACCAAACTTTAGTACCAGGGTGTTCATCCTTGCGATGCGCCTCAGACACCCAAGCATGGAACGTTTCGCTCCCCGCATCAGCATCGGGATCAAGCTTGATAATTTCGGGATTACTCTTCAGCTGCTTCAACAGCGCTTGCGCGCGCGTCGCAACAGCCTGACGAGCATCTTCACTCTGCCTCCCCGACGAAACGCCCAATTCCATCTCCTTGCCCTTGCCCTTCACATCCCCTGCTTCCATCGGTAGCATCCACATGTCAGTTCCATCCCAGACCAAACCCTGATTTGAATATCCACCACTCTCCTCTGGTGGAATTACTTTCACCGCGTCTCGCAGGGCTTCACTGGCTTCCTTCATAGCCTCCCGCAGCAGCTGTTCGCTCTTGTGGACATATTCCTCCGCCTGCGCACGCGTCACCCCCTGGACGCGCTGAAATTCGGTAGTTAGCGTCGTCCGCAGCTGCGACAGATCAATGTTCTGTGGGTGTTTAAAGCTTTCAGGAAGCTGTGCTTGGACAGTCGAGACAATATTAGGCGGAAGCGAAGATTGGAGGCGTGCAAAGAATGATTGTGAAGTCGAAAGTGAGCCTGCTGCGCTGTGCGATTCAGCAGTAGGCGTCTCAGGAGCTGTACCACACTCGCTCTCGCTTTCCTTGTCAGAGGTATCCTCAGCCTCATCAGCGTGGGCATCGGCAGGGGTTTCAGTTGATATAGCAAGTTTGCCAAGCTCCTTCTGCGCATGTGTGACTACCTCGCCGAAATCCTTGCGCGCAGTCGCGAACACAGTTTCACTCTATGACATCTTTGGCGTGAGTTTCAATTATCGTAATCATAGAGCGCATGTGAACGTGCCTGCTTCCTGAACCCTCCCCAGAACTTTCCGAGCTGGCCGATGACCTGAGAAACCTCTTCGTTGAGGCTCTGTTCTGGGTGAGCATTCACGGGCGGCGTGTTTGTACCCGTCCCAGTCAGGCCATAAGTGTCAAGGAAGTTCATGGTCGATTAATGATTATCGATTTACCCAGGGAGGTTGAGTGCATGCAGCGGCCAGAAGCGTACAGTCCTGCACGGGATCTATGAACGCCCAATTAGGCAAGTTTACAATTCAAGCCCAAAATACAAATGCAAAGCTATCGATTCTATGTAGGAAGGAGACAAGTACTAGAAAAAGACCATGGACCACCGGAAGAAACAAGTATATATCGTACACATATGTCACGTATGTAATGAGAACGGTAACACAAGGGATCAATCAAGCAGAAACTTGGACACGGGCAGGCTGTTCCATCATGAAACTGGCAGCATCTATAGTGATACCCACAGGCGTCTTGACATTCTCTGCTTTATACAACCGGCATTCATCGAGGAAGTCGGTGAACATCTGTACGATCAAATTAGCAACTGCTGAGCTAGAGGATTAATAATAACAGACCTCGATTGTGTCGAGGGGGCCGCCGGCACTCTCAGGATGGAACTGAACTCCCCACACCCTTTTTCCAGACTCAGAGGTGGACTTGATGCCCTCTACAGAAGAGTCGTTACAGTTGATGAAGAATGGTTCCCAGCCTTGCGGGAAGGGGTCGGACAGCTTAAGAGCATATTGATGATTTTGACTGATGACGTCATTTAGTATCATCCATGACTCATAATGACTGAAGAATGCAGACCTGGTGACATAAACCCTTCCAGCCTTAATGGAACCTGCAGATGCGAGAGCGAGGACAGGTTGGTTGTGCCCGCGGTTGCCAAATGTCATGCGGTATGCCTCAAGGCCGGCAGCCATACCAATAATCTGATGCCCCATACAGATTCCAAACACCGGCTTGTTCCACTCCTGAAGTGTCTTGCGAAGTATCGAAACGGCTTCCATGCATTGGCCCGGGTTTCCGGGACCATTGGTCAGGAATAGACCATCAAACTTGTCGCGAATGGAGTTAAAATCGTAGTTCCATGGCAGTACTGTGACTGCAGCGTTCCTGCGAACGAGAGAACGCAGGATATTGGCCTTGGCACCGAAGTCAAGAACTGCGATCTTGATGTCCCCAGTAGGGTTAAGCTGGTAGGGATACTTTGTAGACACCTGGTCGACAAGGTTCTCAGTGGTGGGGTCCCAATATTGCTCGGAGGCAGGTGCAGGGGCGGAAGCATCGGCACCAATAGCAAGGCGACCGAGGGTGGTTCCTTGGTCACGAAGGAGGCGCGTGATTGCACGTGTGTCTACGCCGGTGATAGCGGGGATGTTTGAGCGGCGACACCATGATGCCAGCGATTCAACGGCGGAATGATGAGAAAATTTTTCTGCGACATCAGCTACTACAACAGCGCTGCATTGGATGCCCTGGGACTCTAGAACAACACCAACATCCTGGGAATTAATTGGTGCGTTGTTAGATGGAACACCGTAGTTGCCAATGAGAGGTGTGGTGAATACGAGAATTTGACCACGGTAAGAAGGGTCAGTCATGGATTCAGTATCTAAAGAATGACATGATGAGAAGGCCACACATTAGATGAACAATATTTCGACATACAAGAAGTGATTGACGTCGAGAAAACGGTCTCGCCGAAGACGCTCCTGGGAGAGCCAAATGAACGGCCATGGAAGGACTGGCCTGTTTTAAGATGCAAGGCTGCTGGTAAGGCTGAGAGGGGGCCTGTGTGTGTAGCAAAACCCCTGGAGAGAGTTGTTGGTAGACGAATAATGGATCGAGCAAACATGATTTATCGTATCAGAATCCGATGAGGGAGAATACAAGGTCACCAAGATAGCTAAGGGTCGAAAATCGTCAGAAACAATCGAGCTTAAAAGCAATGGACTTACTCGTCGCGTGTGTTCTGAGTGAAGATCATAGACTAGCTTGAAAGCTCAAAAAGACAATTTGCCGCAGGAGATTGCTGGCTGTCAGAGGGAACTGTGGAAAAAAGATCAATACAACGGTGTTTATAAAGTCACCCGTTGTCATTTGTTTGCCACAAAACTCGTGATCATCGTTTTGCCATATACAAAGGTCACACCCCCTAAAGGCCCTAGCATGTCTTATTTCAAAATCAGAGAGTTTGACAACTTTCTACGCCAGCATGATCCCCCGCAGCTGACCCCAGGTCCAAATTGTAAACTCGGCCACTTGATATTCAAAGCCACGTCTAAGATCGATGCATGAGAGAGGATCAATGCCTTATTATTTCTCAGGTGCTGACAAGGTGCCAGGGCTCCTTAGACCGCGGATTTCGGGATACCCAAGTTATGCTTCGTGCCATCTCATCCTGTAACATCGATGACTGACCTCACACGTTTATGCCGAGGATAGTGATAGGATATTAGTGTTTCTACATTCTCATCGCTTGTCACTCAAGACAGCGAATCGGCGGTGACGAGTCTGTGTGTAAATGATGATGCTCTTGATCAACTGTACAGAGGATAAACGAGTTCTATCAGCGCAAGTATGTAGATGAGTGATATGCAAATGCAATGGATCGATCAGGACTGGACTGTAAATCAGACTGTCAATATCCTATAGACGCCAAAAGTCCCTTCGTCTTTTTCGAGCGTAGCTTCCCTGCCCTTTTCGCTTGTGGAATGTGTGACTGGCCCTCGTCATCAGATTCGGATGACGAATCGTCGTCGTCGTCATCATCATCATCTGCCTGCCCTCCCATACCATTAGACATGGCGCCCGGACGAGGTGCGGCCGGAGTACTCTGGGAGAAAAGCGATGCTTGACTCGCGATATCTGTGAGTCTGCGGTAGGGTGGTATCGATCTGCGCGTTTTAGCATTCGTCATCTTCTTCTTCTTGCCTCCTGCCTCCGCCTCGGATTCAGGCTCCGAGTCCGGAACTACCTCCATGCGTTTTTGGACAGAAGTATTATACTGCGAGTGTGGAAAGGGTACCTGGCTCGCCGGCAGCGTGAAAATTGACCCGCCAGCTTTGCCTGCTGAATCATCATCAGAATGTTCTCCCGCACTGTTTTTATCAGATGCTTTGCTAGCAAGTTCGCCAAGTGTGCCACCCTGTCCAATGAGAGAACTATCAAGTTCGTCCATCAACATGGACGGCGAAGGTTCACGAAGGGCAGACCATTTAACAAGAGAAGCTGGAGGTTTCGGCAAAGGTTGCGAATGAGATGGTGTTGCGCCATGACCGTTCAAGTTTGTGCTCCTTTTGGCTGGTTGCGAAGAGATGCGAAGAAGGTCTGCTCGTGTTGCTCCCTTACCGCCACGAATCGATGGTTTGTCATTGGCTGTCCGAGTGGCACCGTTCTTCTTCTTCCCCTCAGCGCCTGCTTTCTGGGATCCATTGACCTTGGATTCATCAGCACGTACAGGAAATTGCGATGGGCTGGGAAGTTGCCCGTGTCGATCCTTCATCCGCTTTGCAAGGCCAGACTTTGGGGTCGAGTGGGCTGCTAGGGAAAGTGGTTTTGTAGTTTTCTGAATTGACGGTGTCGTGACTTCGATGGGATCATTGTCAGATGTTATCACTTGCTGGAATTCCATCAGATCGTCGGCTGGTTCAATGGGGTCATCGTAAGTGTCGGCCTTGTTATGAGAGAGCGCAGTGCCGCGGGCGGGTGGTGCATGTAATCCTTTGTCCAGGTCTTCAGCCTCAGGTGCTTCGCCAGCATCTTTGGCCGAGTCTTTGTCGCTATCCTGAACCTTCGACAGAGAAACACGGGTGGCATCTGTGTCAAAAGCATTTCCTTGCACACCGTCTTTCTTGCTTCCAGCTGGGCCTGTGGCGTTAGACGTCTCTTCAAGACCCGCAGAAGGTTTCGGCGCGGCATTTGAAGGCAATGGCTCGGAAATGTTCTGTTTCGGCGGGGGCATTGAGTGCCACTCGTTCTCGTCGTCTTCATCCCCTTCTTCTTCAGACGAATCTATCCAGCGCTGCGGTAATCGACGGTACTTGCGCTCATTTTCGCCATCGTCTTCCACTTCCAGAGGCCCAATATCACCGCCTTCGTCCTCGGTGTCTGATTCTTCTTCTTTCGACTCCAAGGTATCGATCAATTTGCGAAGCTTGATTGGCCCCGGACCTCGCATGATGGCGTCCAAATCAACGTCTTTAAGCGAAGGCTGACTAGGTTGAGGTTCCTGCTCCTCTTGTTCTGGCTCCCGAGCAATCTCATCATCTTCCTCCGAACTACTTCCTTCATCACGGCTCTCCACAGTCACCTCTGAAAGTAGTGAGTGACTTGGCACAAGGGGCGTCCAAGAAGGTTGAGACCCCTTATCTGCTTTCGTAGCTTCCCCTTCAGACTCGTCGTCAGTCTCCAAGGGCTTCCGTGATGGCTTCGTAGTATTTGCTGTGCTGCGTTTTGCGGAAGGTACTGCAGCGCTAGGAGACTTTAACAGCGACTCCAAATCCTTGATCGTGAGTCGATGCTTCTTTGGCCCTGCTTTCTTCAATTCCTCAATTCTATTTTGTATCGCTTCCTGGCCTGCCAACACCGTTGGGCACCGATACAGGGGGTGAAAGGGACCAGAGCAAGCATGACAAAGCGGACTAGATGACACACCACCTTTCGTGGCCGTAATTACAGAGGGGGGCAATGAAGTGGACGGCTGGGAAGCGTTAACCGAATTCACCTCAGTATTGGTATTATTTTGTTTAGCCATTTCCTCTGAGGCACGTGCTATTGAATTCACAATGTCCTGAATATTTATTGGATTGACAGGTCGGCCAGCTATTGATCTAGCATTGGTCAGACGGTGACCGTTGTCAGAATGAGTTACGCACCATCTGCATCAGAAGCCTTGGCTTTTGTTGCTTTGCTTTGCTTGGTCTTCTCTGTAGGACATTAGAAAGCGCGGGATTGATGTATGATACCACATACTTTCTTTCGGGGCTGGAGCTTCTGAAGCTCCCGCGATTGCAACTTTCTTGCGGCCTTTCAACAAAACTGCAGTAAGATCATTGATGATAAGGAACTTCTGATGACTCTCGAAGACAAACCAGATGTCTCAGGAGCTGGTTCGCTTGGAGCCACTTCACTTTCCACTTCTTTACCCTTCACTTTGCTCTTCTTCTCTGAAGGTAGTCAATCAAGACGTGTTTAATCAATATATGCAACTCCTGCGTACTTTCAGAGGCAGCTGTGCCGTCAACTGCACCGTTCGCAGATTTATCGCCTCCAACTTTTGGGATACGATCTTCAACGTCCAGAAGTATGGAGAGGAAATATGTACCCACCAGACTGAAGAGCCGACGATCGTGTGGCAATCTTCTTCGTCCCCGATAATTTCTTTAGCGGTTCTGAGGAACCAGAAGGAGCCGGGACTGCCTTGTCATCTGATACTGGTAGGCTCGAGGTCTCCTTGGTCTTTTCGGTCTCTTTCGCCTTCTTGGTCTTCTTTGGTGGTTTTTCTGGAGCATCCTTGGCCGTACCAGCCTTCGCTGCTTTTGGTTTCTTCTTTGGGGGTTCCCCATCAGTGGGAATGGGCGCTTTGGTGCTGATCAAGACTTCGGGCTTCGCAGAGGGCTTCAGTGAGGATTCTACTGGAGCACTGACTGGGGCGGGCTTTCTCCCAAGTCCCTCGAGGAATTCCTCGAGAAAATTGTTCTTAGAGGCGACCTTGGAAGTTGGCGCAGCCTCTGTATGCTTGGTCACTGCAGGCAGATCTGTCTTCTGTTTCTTAGTCTTCGGTTCGGGTGCCACAGTCGTGTTGCCATCAGGAGGTTGGTCATTATTAGCTTTGCGTTTCTTCTTCGCCACGCCCGTCTCGGAATTTTTCAACGCTTCCCCCATACTAGTGGAAGATGTGGCTCCCTGCGCAGGAGGGGTCTGCTAGAACGGGTAAACACGAGCCAACTACACGCCAACCACTGGGCTTACTGAGATCTCTACTGCCACATCAACCAACTTCATCAATCTCGCCCGCGCGGAGAACGCATCGAAATCATCATCTGGAGCAAATTGAGAGTCAGAGAAGAGGTGCCATACCGCAGAGCTGGCGCGTTTACCATCATCCAAATCAATCACCTTGCTGCCACGCAGCTGCTTTAGCTTCACCGTCGAGTTCGACGGTAGCTGCAGTTTTCGCCGTACCACGCTCTGTATTTCTTCGAGAGATTGTTCTGTATATACTGAGATGAGTACAAAGCCACCTATAGTTAGTTAGGGAGGGGGTACCCTTGAAAAGTCTATCAAAAGACCTATCTCCAACGAGATAAGTAATGTTCGGTAGCTGATCCTCTTCTCGCTTTCGTTTTCCGCTTTCCACTTCCATTGCAGCAGGATTAACGAGCGACGCAACAGCGCGTAGCTTGGAGGTGTGGGCGTTGATAGGCGTCAAGCTTTTCTGGAGGAGCAATCCACAAACAAATGCAAATACCACCCTCAACCCGGAACATTCATTATGGCTGGTGGAAGTCATCGTATGTGACGCTCAGCTCGTCCCTATTGCTGCGCTCACAATATGTTTGTAGCGTCAGGTTTTAACCCTCATCTTCCCGGGTTCAGATACCAGTTCCTTGCAAAGGCACTTGGAGCCACTATGTGGTTCTTCATTTTATATCGGGCTCGGTAAGTTCCAACACTATATCTACAGTCGTATACTAACTTCTTATCAGTGAGGACGGACCTAAGCTTCTTGTATTTATACTTTTTCTCCTCTGAATGCTACTCCGTGTCTCTAACACACTGTTTTGCAGGGCCTCCGGCATCCATGGGAGGGCCATGGTCATGGCCACCACGATGAGCACTCAGAGCATCATTGACCATCTCGATAGAAATGTTGTAATCTTTTGGGTATTCGCTGATATATCCGCATTTTGTTCGCACCATAGGACTGAACCAGACCCCAAATGAAGTTTTCTCGTTCATCATCCTTCGCCGCCAACACTCGATGACCACTAGAAACGAATTCATTATTCGTGCTCCGAGCTCTTTATCCCAAGTCTCGCTCCGAGATTTATATCTTTAAACCAATCTTGCCAATCGTCTCGCCCCGTGGTTCATGAGCAGCGAAAACAATTCACAGAGCTATCAACGCTTCATGCTTGCAAGAACATGTACTGACGAAAATCCCTACCAGACCAATCAAATGCACAGTTCAAGAATTTGCACATACATGTGTAAGGACCGTGTTCGCGATTTTATAATTGCGTCTCATCATGATTGCAGTATTCGTATTACATCTCAACAGATACCACCAAGCTATTCCGGCTGTCTCTTTGTCATTGACGCCTCCAATACCCCTGTCAGCTGTTCTACGTTGGCTAATTTCTAACATCTTTCCTCCGCGTTGGCGAAGTCTCAATTGAAGTGGGATTGCAACTGAATTACCCGCGACTGAGTCATCTGAAATGGGTATCACCCAGAATGCTACTTTGCATCGTTGTAAGTACTCGGAAATGACTAAATTTTCTTTGTGCAGTAGCTGCTCATTGATAATGCTTACTCTTAGTATCTGGAGACATCTATGCCTTCCAAATTGCTTCGAAAGTTGATATATACTACCTAGTTAAAGAATCGAATTTCGGGACTCGAAATCTACACACAAATCACCCTTCTACACAGCACTAGCTCGGCCTCAAAATCTATCTGTGAACTCCCTCTATCGTCGGGTGCTGTCAGACGTCTCAGAATCGAGGTGCGACTCAAACACAACCAACAATCAGTCCTTATCCGTATGTACATCAAAAACAGATCCGCTTTTACTCGAAAACCCAACCCTAATTCAACGTGCGAATCATTCGAATCAATAGTGAATCCGAAGTCCATGCTCAACACTAACTTCTAAGGCAACAAAATCGCGCCGTTGTTTCGTTCGCAGTCAGTTTTGCATGTCAAACCTAAAACGTTTCTGTAGTATCTGCATTATGTATTTTGCCTCGATTTGCAATCTATGCTTTGGGTGTATTTATAAGCTGTATGTGTACTCTACGCAGATCCGTTTATTCTCGTTTCTGTGGTGAATGAACTTTTCTGGAGCTAGAGCTCGAGGTCTAGGCAATCTATTAGTTTCTGTATGATTAGGGGCATCAATAATTGCTGCATGTTGATCTGTCTTCCATTTCTTCATCGTCAGTTCAGTTCCGATGTCGATCTGTCTTCCGTTTCTTCATCGTTAGTTCAGGTTCCGCAGTCTCGTCAGGATTTATCGGAGGCTGGTCATTCGTGGCTTTGCGTTTGTTCTTAGTCACGCTCAGGCTCATCTCCGAAGCTTGTGAAGCATTCACTGCGCCGGTGGAAGACGCGGCCCCATTTGTCGCAGGAGGTTGCTGGAACGGGTCAACTATAGTGCAGGTGGATTCAAACCACGGCGCTCACTGAGATATCCACCTTCACATCAACCGACTTCAAGCTCACAGTTCTCACATGTACGCAGAATGCATCGAAATCGTCCTCTGGAATGAATCGGCGGTCAGATAAGAAGTCATTTGTGTATTGCAGAAACGATGCATTTTACCATCATCCAAATCAATGAACATATCGGGATCGCCGCTGCGCCGCTGCTTTAACGTGATCGTCGAGTTCGACGGCGGCTGCAATTTTGTTCGTACCATGAACATTGTTTCTGCGAGAGATTTTTCTGCAAACAGTAATTGAGCTGAACGCGATCTCATTCCGTGACAGAGTTGGTTCGGGGTGTACCTTTGAAAATTCTTTCAAATTTCCTATCTCCGGCGTGATAGGTGATGATCACGACCCGCTGTAGGAGGTCTAGCAGGTCACACTGAGGCTCTCGTTTTCCGCTTTCCATTGCCATACAACAGCACTATGGATTTATACGACGCGTTGGTGTCCACGCAGATGCCAACTGCGACTCGGAGGTTCGAAGGAGATGCGGAGACGCAAATGCAAAATTTAAAGGACCCCTCGATCTACACAATGTCGTAAACATTGATTTACTCCCGGTCGTACTAGTAGTATGTATACGAGGCCTTGGCGTTTATGTAAAATAACAGCCAACTTTCGACACCCTAAAGATGTCCCGTCACGGTGACAAAAATCTTACGATCAAGTAGTCCGACCTGCCTGGCTCGAACAGGCGACCTCAAGATGAATTGTTTATCCATTACAGTCTCGCGCTCTTCCAACTGAGCTAAGGTCGGTTAATGAACTTCACGTCATTGTATTTATAACGAAGTGACGGCAGACACTCGCCTTGTCCGGCAACTGCAAGCTACTGCAAGTCTAGTACTGCTCAAGCGCTGAAGTACCCAGCTGCACAGTACTGGTCTGATGGGCAAACAGAACAAAGACGATATCCCCAACCCAAGCAGGGTTGGCAATCGTGATATCATCCAACGTCTCAACTTCCTCTACCAAGCCAGCGTTCTCCTCAATGGCATGACAGCTGGCCCCTCCTCGCAGGTTCCGTTTAGCACTTGCGAGATCAATGACACGCAAAACCCACCGAAGAAACGGAAAAAGAGGGTCGTGTCTACTGCGGACTTGTCTAGGAGCTACGTAGACACGATGAAAGTCGTCGGGCAGAAAACGAATGTCAAGATGTAAGCACATCATTTCGCAATTTACATCGTAGAGCTCATAGAGGGCAGTGACCCAACAGTCAAACGCGTTATATGTAAGGGATGTCATATCGTGTTGATACCTGGTGTCTCCTCGACTGTGCGGGTGAAGAGTGCGTGTTGAGTAAACATCGTTTTTGTACATGCTCATCAAGTTGCCGTGATATCCAGATTCCAATTCGCACGGACACCTTGTTGTCCACACTTGTAACTCGTGTAGAACATCACGGCGAATACCCGCGCCTCCAGTACTGGATGCGAATGAATCTGAATCCACATCCACCACGACGGACCAACCAGCTCCCGGTGCTTCGCGGTCAGTACAGCGTAGACAAAAAAGGCTGCGCGCGCCCCATCTGGCGCCCCACTTTACTCGAGACCTCGGTCATGTTGTTTTCCGAGGAAACGAGAGGTTGCCTGATGCCATTTTGTGATATCAAACTGTATCATTTTATGACTTGTCTGTTCCCCCATCGGTGCCCTACTGAAGTTAGACGATTCGGTGAGTCGAGTCTCACAGAGTCTCTCGCTGTCACGTTGCCTATGAAAACATCACTCAGTTCCTCTTAATAGGTTCGACAGTGGAGATCTATCCACAAAATGGTGTTTTTTTATATGTTACATATCTCAAACGACTCTTAGGCCACCGCCATCCCAATAGTAATAATCTCTTCGCGGAAGTTCGAAACATCAACCTAAAACAGTTATAATCAATGAAGTGCGAGTTCGTGCATATGTGTATTCTTACTGACTCCAACTTGAATGTTCGTGTATTCCCCACCACTTCTCTGTTGCCTCGTCAAGTTACACCAATCGCCAATCCTCGACACGAAGATATTCATTGGGATGACTCGTCATGAACTTTTCGTCAAAATACCGAAGAAGACGAATATTCTCTCGACCGTGTCCTCGAGATAATGCAACGTATATGCTGAATGGAGTAAGTTCCTCACTGGGTATTGTTCCGATATCGATAATAGCGTTCTCAATTATTTGACCTTGTGATCGATGATCTGTAAATGCGTAGGCCGGCATTAATGACAGCTGCCTTCGTGTTCTGTTGCATCGGGACGACTCCGGGTTCGTACAAGTTTCAAATCGAAGCTGTGCAACGATTCATCACAATCATTTATCAGAAACCGTCTGAATGCGCTGTTGTAGTATCACGTTGTATTCGGATATCAAAGTTGGCGCAACTTTTCTTGATCATGACTCCAGCTCGACACTCTCGAATACTGCTGATGTACGATTAATGTATCATAGGCCTTTCTCCGAAAATGTGTCGATAAGTACACAACTCTGGTGGAACAAGGTTGCTGCCAGCGAAGCTCGGCCTTTTCTAGTAGATAATAATACGATCATAGTAGTACTCGCCCACGAACCACAACGACACTGCTCAGCGCTCAATTAATATTGTAACTATGTAGTTATATTTACGTCTCCTTGCCAAATATAAATCGTTTCTATAATAAGCGCCCAGTCCCGACCGAGCAATTTCACTGCCAGTCAGGCAATACTCCGCAGTGACTATAGGCCCGTTCTCATCGGTCGTCATAATACTCGGAAGCTTCTCACAAAATTTCCCGCCTATGAACGCACCTGGTACATATAATAACAAAGAAACGACGTGGAACGACCATATTTGCTCTCACTGGTGTTAGAGCTTGCCTGCTAGCTTTAATCCATCACTCGCCATGTCAGGTTATCCACGCAACTTGAAGCTGCTATGGCCGCCATCACATATCATGGTTGTGAACGGCCTTCGGGCAGCCTGGATATTCGTCGTCCTTTGGTATGAGGTTTGCACGTTCGACCATGTCTTACATGATTGTCAGTGGCCCGATATCCATCTGGTGAAGTAAAGCCATATGGTCTCAAGTCAATGCTTATGCGTTAGTTGTCAGCCCGACGCACCCAACGCTCGTATTGCACGCGTATTAGTTGTAGCAGACCCTCAAATCGCTGACCATCGCTCGTATCCCATGCGTAACTCCTTGATGAAAGCCTTGGGCCAATTCATCATTGACCTCAACCTCCGGAAGAGTTGGCACTCGACGATAAATAGAGTGCAACCTCATGCTGTTGTTTTCCTGGGTGACCTCATGGACAACGGTCGCGCGAGCATGTCAAATAGCGAGTACGTTTTTTCATAATTCAGCCCTGCATTCAAGCGGCGGAACTTCAGCTTGCGACTGAGGTTGCTTGTTTACTCACAAGGTACAATGCATATGCTGCGCGATTCTTCGACATCTTCAAGTTAAGGGATTTGTCCATGCCGACATTTTTTCTTCCTGGGAATCACGACATAGGGTGCGTCATGAATCCTCCATGCTTAGAGCATTCTTGTAAATCTTTTGGACCTCCAGACTCGGAGATGACGTTTCCTTTTCTCTTGAAGCTGCAACGAGATACGCCTCTCACTTTGGACCATGGAATCACAAGACTACTATTGGCAACCATACTGTTCTGTTCATCGATGCAGTTGCCTTGGTCGAAGAAGATGTTGTCCGCGCAGCCCGAGGGTATTCATATGACAACTGGCCTGCAGTGGCAGGAGGATCCGTCGACTTCGTGAAGCGGTTTGCTGCGCATGAGTACGCCAGTCCAATTGTGCTCTTTACGCACATCCCTCTTGCTCGGCCCCTCGATGCAGACTGCGGTCCGCTGCGAGAACGGGGTACCATCCGCCAGGGGCATGGCTTTGGATATCAGAACACCCTTTCTAATGAAGCATCGCAATTTCTACTTCGCTCGCTCGGACCATCCCTTATATTCAGGTTCGTTGTTCCCCTGTTTCGTACGCAGATTCATTACTGAACATAGTTACATATTCAGTGGTGATGATCACGACTACTGTGAATATTCACACCCCTTGCCATTTTCATCTGCTTCTGGCTCGACCGCAGTCCGAGAAATCACGGTGAAGTCGTTTTCGATGGCAATGGGGATACGTCGACCAGGATTTCAACTTCTCTCGTTGATTTCAACAGTCCCTGCAATTGAGACCCTGACGCAATTGCCAAATTCACCGCCTTCGCTTCTAGATACACCTTGTTTCCTCCCTGACCAGCTCGGTATCTATCTCAATATCTACCTCCCTTTCATTTTACTTTCGGTGCTTAGCCTCCTCGCGTTTAATGTTTACCGAGCTCTCGCCGGGGGCAACAAACATACACAGCGCCGGCCCGAGGTTTCTCCTCGGCCCAGTCATCCCGAACACAGCTCTTGTCGTGCAAATGACGATTATGAGCTATATCGACGTTCGCTCGGGCAAAGTGTTACGGAAGATACCGACGAGGATCCAATGCTACCTCTCCCCATGACTAAACCTGCAGGGCCGGCGCACTCCAGCAAACTCCGCGGCAGATCCTCGCCTGCTTCCCGTTCATGGACCTTCTATCTTCTAGGGCGGCGAAGACGCATATCGTTGTCCCTGCCGTGCTCAATGGCAAACCACGGAGTGCACGAGGTGGGGGTCCTTCGTGGCTTTTCCAGTGATGTGGTAGACGTGGCGTGGCCTCCTCTTCTGGCGTTTTGCGTCGCGGCATGGTGTGCAACGTACGTCTGAGATGGGATGATGATCGCGGCTAGATGATACCCTGATAGAGGATCGCGAAGCGTAGTTTTCGACCTAGGTGTGGGACTTCAGCGAGTGATTTGACTACCATTATGCTTTCAGATTATAGTCGTCGGTCTAATTAGTGCCAATATTCAAAGGCACACTTTACTCTGGAGAATGCAAATGACACCGTAATCTCCGAACTGACAGGCGTGGTCATCCTTACGAATGACGAGCATGCATGAAAGGGACAGGATGCGGCGATCAGCCCAGACTTCCCCTTTTGATTGACAGAACCTGCACGCCCCGGAGATAGTTATGTACCTGACAAAGTCTTGTGACCAAAACGATGCGTCCTGAAGGCACTCGCAGTTGAATGCCTTGTCCAAGATCCCTGAACTAGCGTAGGAAAGGCGGCTTGCGATAGCAGGCAGGTCAACCCCAAAATGGGGCATAATTGCCTTGGCTTGCATAGCCTAGGCACGGAAACACAACAATGTTACAAGGGACGATAAGTCACGGTTTATGGAGACAGGCAAGGAAGTTGTCCCGACAAGGCAAGGCACCCCAAGTTTGGTCCGTGTCATTGATAAGATGGCGTATGCACACTTTCTTGTAAATGAAGTGACGATCCTTGAACGTTTGAACTCAGTGTTGAGGTCCGCGTGCAAAGACATATACCTTGGCACGACACTTACTCCGACAAGGGCGGTGATGGGACAGGATTCAGGTTGGCCTTCACAAGCCCAGATCCTCTCAAGCGATGATCATGGATTGATACACTGGCGTTGTGAGAATTGATCTGCAAAGTGGTCAGGGACCCAGTCTAGGCTTCCGAGTTGACAGGTGAAACTTTTCCTCGCAGCGTTCGGCCTCTCGCGCGAATATGGCGAAGTATTCACCTGTAAGAAGTTCGTTGAAGATAAGCGTTCGGATGAGCTCGGGTTGGAACCCGTTGAGTTAACTAACGGGTTTAGCGCTGGCATATCATAGATGCGTGTTGCGCACTGCCTGGATGGATAAGGCATACGTACGTACCACTGGCACAAACACCGGAGAAAGTAGAGGAGAGATCATGATCCGACAGGTGTCATAGTAGCCATTCTAGAGCTTGGCCCCGATATGTAAAAGCTATCTGAAAAATCAGTCACATTCGTTATAAAAGCCAGGATCAGAAAAGAGTGGAACGTTGTCCATCCGAACGCAGCAACTTGGGCGGGTCCATTTTGCGGCGAGACGCGGGGTGTCCCTTTATCGATTTTATGCAAGCACGTTCGTCCTCAAGTTCATATAACGACCTCTACCGTCCATTGAAAGTACTTGGTCTACAACCGAAATCTTTTATCCCTCATTCAACTACGCCTTCATCACCGTTAGCCAAATCTTCTACTAGGGAGTTCAACGAACGACGAACTAGCCAAAGAAAATCGTTGTGTGAGCTCATACCAGAGGAAATAAACGTTCTCGGATCGGACTTGTCCGTGCCAGGTCTCCACAACAATCTTGATCTCAGTTCAGAACTTTATAAACGACACCACAAACCAAGGAGCCCTCTCATACGAGCTCAGACAGAACCCTGCTATTTGTCTACAGCCACTACAAGGCCAATACATATCCCAAGTTCAAAGTATGTTCATTGATTTTTACGTCCCATGCATATCTTATGGCACCTCCCTAGAACCATGGCAACTTTGACTCCCCGTGACAATCTCAACGCTCGCGTTAAAGGCAGCAGTCATATCGACTTCAAAACAGCCACCACCGGTGTTGCAGCAAAGTCAATGCGTAATGAGATCAGCCATTTGGTGAGCACCTGCGATGACGATGCAAAGAAGGTGCGCTCCACATACCCTACACGTGTCCGTCATGTTTGATGGGCAGCAGGCATTTGACACCGAAATGCAATCATTCTTCTATCTTTTTACTCGCTATCTTTCAGAACGCGCAAAAAGCGTGGATCTGTGCGTTATTTCCTTTTTCGCTAAGGAGATCGCCTTTTCAAACAATTGCGTCCTATCAGGGACTGGGATCGCATCAAGTCCCCCGCCGATGACCAGATTGTAGCTTATGAGGGTCTATCTCAGCCTCATGACCACAGTAACCTTAACAAGCTTGCTGTGCTCAAAGTTAATGGTGGTCTTGGCACTTCCATGGGTACGTTCTATGTTGTGGGCTCGGCTGCGTCATTTTGATGGTCAATAGGCATGACTGGTGCCAAGAGCGCGCTGGAAGTCAAGGATGACATGACCTTCCTCGACCTCACCGTGCGTCAGATTGAGCACCTCAATACGAGCAACCGTGTCGATGTTCCGCTCATTCTCATGACGTCTTTCAACACCCATGAGGACACCTTGCGTATTATCAAGAAGTACGCAAATCAACAACTCCGCATCACGACCTTCAATCAGTCGCGGTACCCCCGGATCTTCAAGGAGAGCTTACTTCCCTGCCCAAAGCGTGCCGACGATGACAAGACGCACTGGTATCCTCCCGGTCATGGTGACTTGTACAATGCGTTGCTGTACTCTGGTGTATTGGACCAATTGATTGCTGAGGGCAAGGAGTACCTTTTCGTCTCTAACTCGGACAATTTGGGCGCAGTGTCAGTACCAAAGAGGTGCCCAAATTGTGCCATATTTAACTGATGCTTGGTTCTAGCGTTGATGAAAAGATCCTTCAACACATGATTGACTCTCAAGCAGAATTCTTGATGGAAGTCACTGACAAGACGAAGGCTGACATCAAGGTACGTACCTGGATTAACACATTTACGGATCTCTCATTCTCCAGCAGGGTGGCACTCTTATTGACTACGAGGGATCAGTCCGCCTTCTTGAGATCGCGCAAGTTCCATCAGAGCACGTTGAGGACTTCAAGTCTGGTTGGTTCATGAGCTTACGCCTGTACTTCCCACTTTTAACGTGATATTTAGTACGCAAGTTCAAGATCTTCAACACTAACAACTTGTGGATCAACCTCCCTGGTACCGGCGTTTAGTCATTCGTTTTCGCATATTATTAATTTCTTTTCAGCGCTCAGGCGCATCATGGGGAACGAGGGCATGGAACTCGAGATCATCATCAACCCGAAGACGAACGAAGATGGCCAATCAGTCATTCAGCTCGAGACTGCCGCCGGTGCCGCCATCAAACACTTTAAGAACGGCCATGGTATCAACGTCCCACGATCGCGCTTCCTGCCGGTCAAATCATGTTCCGACTTGCTTTTGATCAAGAGTGACATTTATTCGCTGCAACACGGACAGCTCGTTCTCAACGAGAGTCGAATGTTCGAGACCACGCCTGTGATCAAGCTCGGCGACCACTTCAAGAAGATCCAGCAGTTCCAAAAACGCTTCAAGAAGATTCCCAAGATTATCGAGCTCGATCACTTGACTGTTACGGGCGATGTGAATTTCGGTCGAAATGTGACGCTTCGCGGTACTGTAATCAGTAAGTCTAAGTGGACTGATCTGGTAGGAGTTGCTGATAAAACCTTGTAGTCGTTGCCAATGAGGGTCAGCGCATTGATATCCCTGATGGCTGTATTCTTGAGAACAGTATGTCTTTCTGCATTCCATACCTCCCGATCTCACATTTCCGCTCACTCGCAGGGTTACTGTCCGGAAACTTGAACATGATCGTAAGTGACGCACTAGACTTCCTGAGTTGCTGTTGATGACTGTTTTATTTTGCAGGAGTTGTAATTTGCTCAGCAGAAACCCTACGACGACGCACGGACAAATACATAGATAGCATATTCCTTTTTATCTTGTTTTCTGCTTGCTCTATTCACACTCGCATGATCTTGTTGTTCATCATGTCTTCGTACTGTCTTTCGATGGTTTTGGTTCCATGATAGTATAGCGTTTACCCGACTACTTTTACCTTTGCAGCAATCTGACAAATGTTTTACTCGGAGTACTACTATGGGACGGTGATGAATGGCATTGCCAAATAATGAGTAATTTTTCAGAGTAATAATGGATCAAAGTTCCTACACAAAAATCAGTAAGCCAGGTTGAAGCGCGGAGACTTGAAAGGCCTCACCGTCATATTGAGATTCCCAGAAACTAAACCTGCGAAGTGTCATCGGCCTATGCCATCACAAAGCCATCTGACTGTACTTACGATTCTCTAGCACGCAACCATCTGGAATGTCAATCCTCTGACCTTCGTTTGCCACCACTATGACATCAATTCTAGCCACATTCAACAAATGCAGAGAAAGTACGGGTGCCTACCTATCACAGTACCACGGAGCGTGACCCCTCGACCAAAATGAACGTCGCCCGTGACCGTAAGATGATCCAAATCGATGATATTAGGTATCTTCTTAAATCGTGGCTGAAAATCAGTTATCTGGCCATGCATCGCGCCCATTAGCAAAATAGCGATTCCAGCTCCAGGGATGCTCCAACCTTCTTGAAGTGGTCACCTAGCTTGATCACTGGGACGCTGCCGAACATCCTACTCTCGCTCATATCCAGGCGGCCATTTTGCAATGAGTATATATCGCTCCTGATGAGCAAGAGATCAGAGCAGGATTTCACGGGCAGGAAGCGTGAACGGGGAACGTTGATGCCGTGGGCGTTATTGAAGTGTTTGATAGCTGCGCCTGCGGCGGTCTCGAGCTGCTAGCAGTCAGAAATCGTGTCTCGCGTTTCCAAGCAGACAGCAAACCTGGATCACTGGTTGACCATCGTCAGTCATCTTTGGGTTAACGATGATGTCCAGGTCCATGCCGCCTCCATTCATGATACGCTTCAATGCTGGAAAATAAGCTATCAATACGATCGTTCCATTTGCATGAATAGATCCCTAAAAATACCTTTGAGATTGATCCATAGGCTATTCGTGTTGAAGATCTTGAACTTGCGGACTTGCACATGATCAGCTGAATGATAAGTCAAGGAAGAAGAGGTATATTACCTGATTTGAAGTCGTCAACGTGGTCTGGAGGTACCTGGGCAATTTCCAGAAGTCTCATGGAAGAATCGTACTCGATGAGAGTGCCGCCCTATGAATGAAACATCAACAACCAGTTCAAGGAGCTTTAGATATCGACCAAACCTTGACGTCTGCCTTGGTTTTATCAGTGACCTCCATTAAGAATTCGGCATCGCTATCAATCATATGCTGGAGGATGCGTTGGTCGACTCTGCAAAAAATGTTGAGTTACTCATTTGACTCGTCATCAATGTGAAGACTTACACAGCCCCAAGATTGTCGGAGTTCGAGACAAACAAATACTCTTTGCCTTCAGCAAGAAGACGATCGAGCACGCCAGTTTGCATCAGCGACTCGTATAGATCACCATGACCTGGAGGATACCAGTGTTTCTTGTCGTCTGATGCATGCTTGGGACACGGCTGCAACGTCTCCTTCCATATCCTCGGATACCGCGACTGATTGAATGTAGTTATGCTGATGCGTTGGGACACGTATTTTTTGATGATACGTAATGTGTCATCATGCGTATTGAAGGATGTCATGAGGATGAGCGGTACGTCGACCTTGTGTGTTGTATTCAAATGCTCGACTTGTTGCACGATGAGGTCCAAGAAAGTCATCCCGTCCTTGACCTCGAGGGCACTTTTCGCACCGCTGATGCCTTTAGAATACATAAGCATAACTGTGAGGGAAATTCAAGGATCATACCCATAGAGGTCCCGAGACCCCCATTGACCTTTAGAACGGCCAACTTGGACAAGGCTTCTGGACCGGTAATCTGGGGAAGGTGACTGTAAGGAATGACCTGCTTGTCATTGGGCAATTTAATGCGTTCCCAGTCGCTTATTGTCACTGCATTAATTACACGAAAAAGGGGCAAGGAAAATAACGCTGCCGGGCTTACAGTTCCTCTCGATTCTCCTTTTCCGTGAGATAACGGGCATGCAGCTTGGAGAACGACTGCATTTCTACATCAAATGCCTAGTGGAATGATCATATATCAGGATACAGGCGGGATCAGAAAGCCAGAACAGGGTTTCACCTTCCTGACTGCAGGATCCGCAGTGCGGACTAGTCGGCTAAGGTCACTCTGAGTGCTTTTGGCCAACGCAGATCGTTCATTCGGTCGAACAGCCTTGCGGCGACGAAAACGTCGGAAGCTGGCTGACTTGAATAAAGTCATATAAAAACGGACACAGAACAACGAGAGGGAAAACGGGGACCATAAACACGGAGTGAGAGCACATAGATATACACGCCAAGATGGACACGCCTGGTCAATGAGGTTTCGAGATAAGCGCACGGCATGCATCATTCGGCCGTCCTACGAGCCTATGATTGCCCGGGTTTGCACAGAAATGTCGGATTGGGCGACGGGCAAAAGGAGGCTCGTTGCACATGCCCGTTGATGAACGTTATTTCATATTGGGACCGCAAGATACTTACCTTGTGAACAAGTTGGACATGGGCACGGGGCATGCGAGCGACTCATGTTAGCCTAGTAACAAGCCTGAGGGCAGCGTATGCCCAGCATCTCAATTGTATTTACGCGTCATGAGGAAATCGGTTCATGACAAACAATATAGATGAACGAGGAGCCCACCGATTGAAATAAGCGACGCCTACTGAAATGTACGGATCAGTCGACTATATTGCGGCACGCACCCAGCTGATCATGCGACTGGCTGCTAACCGGGCCTGCTAATAGAATATCTAGTACGCGGCGTATGCCCTCCAGTTTGATAGAGGCCATTCAGATTTCCAGAAAGGTGGCAGAGATCACATCACGTTCGCGCTGGAGGGGTGGATCAACGCCATGGGAAGTTCGTGTCCTGACATGCCATATATCATAATCGCAAATGCATGGTGAACTAGCAAAGTGGCCTGTGTGCAAGCTTGGTGCAAGCTAAACCAAATTCAAGTTCGGCGTTTGCCGTTCGGAGCGCGAATAACTCAAACCTTGATTTTCAGTACTATCATCAAAACCTCGACTCGACTACACGACTCCCATCCTCAAGGCTATCCGACATGGGTGAGTGCTGCTCTTCCGATATACTAACACACAAATGTTTCTGTTCCAGTCTGATGATATCAAACTACTATTCATGCAGGTATTTCTCGTTCGTCCCGGCACAAACGTTCGGCAACCGGTGCCCAGCGCGCCTACTATCGCAAGAAGAGAAAATTCGAGCTCGGTCGTCAGCCTGCCAGCACTAAGCTTGGTGCAAAGCGTGTTCACACCGTGCGTGTCCGTGGCGGTAACACCAAGTACCGTGCCCTCCGTCTCGACACTGGTAACTTCGCATGGGCATCTGAGCATGTCACAAGAAAGACTAGGCTTATCAGTGTTGTAAGTACCCTTGATGCCGCATACAGTTTAATATAATATACCGCATGCATGACTGATGTCCAATTTAGGTTTACAACGCATCAAACAATGAGCTCGTCCGCACCAATACCTTGGTGAAGGGTGCTATCATTCAGATCGACGCTACCCCTTTCAGGCAGTGGTATGAGTCCCACGTGCGTACCCGAATCTATCCTTTTTGCCCTACTAATTTATGTAATAATAGTACGCCCAACCAATCAGCAAGAAGGGTGCTGCTGCAAAGACTGCTGCCACCGCAGAGGAGGAAAAAAAATCTAACCATCTTCAACGTATCATCGCTGAGAGGAAGCAGAGTAAGAATGCCGTTTGTTTTTCGCGTTTCATAACTCATTGCCCGTCTCAGATGCTAAAATTGACCCCCTTCTCGAGTCTCAATTCGCTGCTGGTCGTCTCTATGCTTGCATTTCGAGCAGACCTGGACAGTCCGGTCGTGGTGATGGCTACATTCTGGAGGGCAAGGAGCTGGAGGTTTGTCATGCGGCTTGAAATGATTTTGTCTCGCTTACTCACCTTCACAAATAGTTCTATGTCAGGAAACTCCGGTCAGGCAAACAGAAGCACGCGCACAACGCATAAATGCCATCTTCATGACCCTAGCGATTTACCCCTTGATTTGTCTCTGAGCATACATAAGATCACGAGAGGATATGGCGAAAATATAGGAAATCCCTAGTGCTATCGTGTATGACAATCATGCCATCTTATCGTATGCTCTGTCGAATTGCAATCCATGTCCTCTCCATACATGCTTCTGGAAAGATAACCACGTTCTGACCTAAAAACATATTATTGTTCGCGAAAGTGTGGGTTTAAGCTGACATAATCAAATTGGGTTAGTGCCGTAATCATCGCGCCAGCAACAGTGCTTTCGCCTTGTTCCTTTTCCCTTCCGTTCGCGTTATTGCTGTCCTCGTTCAGTCTGTCCTTTTTTTTTTTCTTTTCGAGTCCAGAACGCGTAAATTTTCGGTTACCGTTCAATGGCGCCAGCGTCCGTGACAGCGACCGCCAATGGCTCCTCCACACGAGTCAGAGGGACAGTTCTCATATGGCGTCCTACCAAAATCATGAACATGGGTGACCTTTCCAAGGATGATGACTTCCTTAGCCATCTACTAGTCGAGAAGCTTGGAACAGGCGCAGTCCCATTGCTCGTTCATAAGATGGATCCATCTCGAAGACTCCCAAAGACCAATGCCGAGGATCTCATGCAAATCGTTAGACGCGTGAGTATACCCTTAGCTCGCTTCGTCTGCACGCAACTAATCGTTCCCTGGACGCGCGTATGGTGGCATATATCATCGTGTCGTAGCTAGTTGCAAGTAAGCTCGGTGCCCAGAATGCTGTCCGGCAAGCCGTGGACGACCTCCTCGCGTTCGTCTAATTTCTTCGTATTGTATATGTTTACCAGACATTCAGGGACGATCATTATTTAGCCTGCCTTCTGTTCGTTACTACCTCAAGCCCTACACGCAGAAGCAGATCAATGCTTTCGCCACGTGTGTGCAATCAGGTTTCGTATCAATGTCCTGCTCCTGAAACTCCATTTTACCACAGACACGCCTCGCGATACTTTGAGCTCTACAACCCTGCAGGGTGCATAGAAATTGCTCACACGTCTAGATACTCTCACAGGACAGGAAAATCAGAGTTATGCATCCTCGCTACGCGCCCCTTAGCCCCTGGAGTGGTAATTATTGAGCTGAAGGGATCGATGGCCCATCTTTCGAAGGAGGAAGACAAAGAACTCAAGCGCACCGACCTGAGAAATATCGACATCAGGAGGGACTTTAGTGTCATCCATTCACGTCAAATGAAGAAGAACCATCTATTTTTGGGGCCCGCCCGATTTGTGAACGTAAGTTTCTGACGATTTATCCCATTTGTGTTCACATTGGTATTGACTTGTATAGCACGATTGCGACAACAATTGTGAGCTTTTTCGCGAAGGCAAGTACATCACATTTCGCACTCTCCGGGCTATCTCCATAGGCGAAGAGATTACTGCGCATTACGGCGATGGTTACTGTGCGTATCCGTTATCCGGTCTGTCTCCATATCTCACATACGCCACAGTTGGGGGCAAGAATCGACACTGCCTCTGTGAAACTTGCGAGAAGAACGGCAGAGGAGGCTACGCTCCAGATCATTTCGATGGCGATGTGGATTCGGGCGGTGAACAAGATGCCGAAGCATCGGATGACGACGCCGAGGTGCATGCCGCAACAGTTGCTGATGTTAACGAACGCAGGACGCGGCGTGGCGTTTACGCCATCATTCAGGAGGAAGATTCTGATTCTGAGGAGAGCGATGACGAAGATAAGGAGGGTGACAAACCACTTGCGAACACCCCTGATGCTTCTGGGGATGAAGTAGATATGGAGCTAGGTGGGGAAGCTTCCCACTCGGTAGCCATTTCCTCGTCCTCCCGTCATTTCAAGGTTATAGATGCAATAGTCGCCACGCCTGATCCGGACGTCCAGCCATCACGTATGACATCGTTGAGCGCTGAAGGATCAGCGTCTTCCAACAAGGGCAAAGCGCCGGCAAAGTCCGTCATTTCCACTCGCCGACAGAAGATAATACAGGAGTCGTCCAGCAAGCATTCTACTCCCGCCCCCTATGATACTTTGCACAACCTCTCGTCCCGCCTTCGGGATCAAAATCTTCGGGATAGCGTGTCTGTCACGCCTAGCAGGAGCAAAGGAAGGGAGGCGGACAAGATCCAAGTCAAGGAAGAGTCTGAAGCAAGAGTTCTCCGAGCGCGTCCTTCCGTAGTCGGAGAAAAGCTAGATCTGGCTGGGCCTCCGAAGGGCGAAATTCCTCGTGGTTCAGATGGCCGTCCGCTGCCATTGTGCATGACGTGCTCGAATGTCTTGCCTGTGATTTCCGTGGATTCCAAAGTGGTGTGGGGCCTGAATTTAGACTCCCCGCGGAAAGGCAAGAAGTCCAAACAAAGACAAGAGTGTCCAAGGTGATTCTGCTGATGTCCGATGATTTATTTGTGCTGATAGAATTCTTTTGTACTAGGTGTATGCGCCACGTCGCTATATATGGTCAGCCATGGCCAGCTCGCCTTCCAAGCCAAGCTATTATCGCTCCACTTCGCGATGACGTCGAAGCCAGCTCCTCGCGGCGCCCCCCTCAGAAGACTGCCCCTGCCGTGGAACGCAAGCATGTGCCCCCCGTCAATGAGCGTCCTCTGAAGAAGCGCAAAGCTGATGACAGACCCCGCGTAGAGATGTCAGCCAAAGCAAAGGAACTTTTCGGGCCACCGAAGAGAAAAAGGGGGCGACCACGCAAGTACCCTCTTCCTGAAGAAGAGCTACCGAAACGGAAAAGAGGTCGACCCCGTAAATATCCTGTTTCTGAGGTGCCTTTTCGATCTCAGCCTCTCTCACCTCCTAAGCCTTCATTGACTCCGCCTGCACCGGTGATCAAGCCTTCCGCTCCCCCATCCACAAGCGTCAAAAACAGCGATCGTTCCCCCTCTTCATCACGCAGTCACACCAGACCAAAGGCTTTGGCGGTGCAATCACAACCTCGAGACTCGAACGGTCGTTTTGGCAAGAAAGCCACGACGAACGGAAGATTTATCCGAAAGAAGTTTGGTCCTTTTCAGAACCTGACACGCACAGAGAGGCTTTTCCACAGAAATAAGAAGGTCACACAGTGGCTCGCTGGCAGGCATGAAGAAGATGAGACGGACGACGAAGAAGCAGACTCGCAGGACTGGGACCAAGCGAATGATCCAGAGACCCTTCCTACTGGCAAACGAGCGGCATCATTCCCACCTGAAGGCTTAGCACCGCTAACGAAGAAGCCCCGACAGTTTCCCAGCCCATTTGAAAGAAATGATGAAGCATTGGAATATAGCCCCTCTGTACCCTCCGGGCCCTCGGCTTATAGGTTCAAAGGGGTGGGTAGTAGTCTTCTATATCACCCCAATCCGACAAATTACGCTCGCCGGAAGTGGGCACCGTGCCCTGATGATGTGTCCCAGGATGAAGAAGATAGTGGCCCCTCTCTTCCAACGCTGGAAAGTGACAGTATTGGTCCCGTCACGCCTGATGATCAGACGCCGTTACCCATAGCTGGTCCGTCGCAACTTGAGCATACAGTTGCGGAAAAATTAGCCCAGCGAGCCAGTTGGCGAGGGCCCGTGCACAATAACGTTCTAACCTTCCGACCATCTCCAGTCAATTTTGCCAGACGTCGTTGGTCTTCAATCTCCAAGTCCCCTCTTGATTCTGGTCCAGGAACTCGCCGCAGCGAGCGGCTGAACCCAAGGGCTTCCTTCTGTGGAGAAGATGGCTCCACGAAAGTTCCTAGCGCAGATGGATTGCATGCGACCCCCACTGTTGGTTCACGGCCAAGCGTTCGCGTTTCGTCCATGTCGGAGAATATGTATATAGAAGGTGGTGCAATTCCTCGTGCCGGGTCCTACGCACCATCATTTGACGACGTACGTACATCTATTTCTTATACTTAGAGTTGCACATGAACAATTTACAGCTGGGTGAGCAGTTTCCGATCTCAGATGTGCACCGCCGCACTTCTTTTCCGGATGATGGTACACTTGACTCGGCCAATTCTGACGACGATCGAATTGTCGAAGGGCTTCTTTCTGAAAGCAAGGAGGCTCATACCGGCGTTGTAAATGAGGAGCAATTCTCTCATCTCCGTGTCACATATACGGCTAAACTTCCTGCCCCAGTACCCTGGAAGAACGCTCGTGGAACACCCATGTCTCATTATTTGCGCAAATCCGCTTCATTTCATGCCGACGACGAACCATCCTCTCCTACTCGTTTCATTGATGCAGGTTGGGAGTCTGACTGCTCTTACTCGACAGCTTCGCTAATGGCCATGGCGGAGTCTGAGTTCGGACACGGTTAAACTTAATATTAAACTAAATTATGCGGTCCCGGCCACCTTCGAAATCGGTTAGTTCGTTACTTGTATCAACTACGGTAGCATTTTGTAATTCTCGTCCATCATACATACGCCATTCTCTGCCACCACGTATCGAATGCATATTCTAACGGTACAGTGAGGCACGTTGGGCCCACAATTCACAAAATTCTTGCACCTCTTCACGACTGCCCATCTGGCTTCAATGAACTCCGGCCAGCCCGCAAGATTTCGTCTGTAGAAAGGAGGTTCACTGCGATCACAGAACTGAGATTTGGGTCTCAGCAATCATTCTTCTGATAGAAAAGTATATCCACATACCATGAATGTAACATCTGCCTCTTTACCCTGTAGTTGTCCCAGATGCCTTCCACAGTCGGATCAAACGGCTCCCCTGATTGCAAATCGATACCAACCGTGTTTCCCTCCGCTTGTTCGTCCTATTTCGATCAACGTAAGCAGATCAAATACAAACGGAATGATATCGCGAACCTGCAGCGCCACCACCACATCCTGGACGTCGAAGCCTCCGTTTTGTGCAAGAGTCTTTGGAATGATCAATAGTGCGTCCGCATATGCTTGCACGCCCATTTTAACGCGGCCCTTGGCAGCTTTCTTTACAGGACCACTCAAATGACCTGCGCATGCAACCTCAAAGGCTCCCGCACCGGGAATGAGAACCTCGTCCTCCAGTGCATTTTTGACGGCGCGAAGACCGTCCCGTAAAGCATCCTGGATTTGTTGAATCGTGTGCACATTTGGACCCTTGATAAGGAGCGTGACGCTCTTGGGTTGCTTAACCTCTTCCACGAAGGTGTACTTCTCCTCGCCTAGAGTGTGCTCATAAACTAGACCCGCCCAACCGAGAATGTCTGGGGATAGATCGTCTACGGAATTTTGCGCAACACCTCCGCAAATGAGCTGCAGGCTAAAATACAACCGCAATCAGAGTAATATCTTTGCGTAGCGCTGAAGACATTACCGTTCCATATTGCGTCGCTTAGCACGACGTAAAGCGAAAATGCCATTCTTTGCAAGGATATCAAGACTAAGTGGATCGATGCCTTTTTGATTGATAACGACAAAGTTTTTTGGCTTTTCACTCCCGCCAACAGCTTGATCGCAGACGAGATCCTTGAGTTCTACGATCTTCTTCACTTTGGCATCTACGAAACGCCGCTCGGATTCGATGAGCTTTTCACGTTGCTCGGCAGACGAATAGAAGAAGCCAGAATTAACCTCTCTAAGCTTTTGTGAGTTTAGAGTTGGGAATGCGGTGCTGACGAACGTACGTCTTTTCGTACTCTAAGCTGACGTTCAACGTAAGAATGAATGCATTTTCGACGCGTTTGGGCATGTCCGGATGCCTGGCACCGTGATCCATGACCAGGCCACGCACAAGCTGAGTTTCTGACGCCGTGCGGTGTTGCATCTTCATAATTTCCACCATGTGAAGATCTATTGGGTCGCGATACTGATCTTTTGCTTCTGTAGGAACTTTTAGCAAGAGAACCCTTTTGTTTACATGAAATGCGTGCCTTTGGGGGGTGCTGGTGGCCTGATGGTGAGCACAGCATCTACCACATCTGCAGCGAGTTGCTTCGCTAACGAGGCATGCAGCTTAGTGGCAAGCGAAGTGTGTGCGACGCTGATCAGAGTTGGCCTATCCAATCTGGATGGCAGTTTGAACGTGTCAAGGAACTAGACGCGTCCATTAGGAGTGCAAATACATGCAAATGCGGAAACCGACCACTAAAGCCTCTTTCTTCGCGAGATCGAATCCTTCTCCTATGACGGTTGGGTGTACGCCTTCAGATATGTAACGATCGGCTTGCTTAAGTAACTCTCCAACCAGTAGAACTACTGAAGTAGTTCCGTCGCCGACTTGGTCATCTTGAGCAACCGCAGTTCGAGCGATCATAGCGGCTGTTGGGTTTTGTATTTGCATCTCGGATAGCAACACTTTACCATCCTTGGTCATTTTGATCTGACCGGAGCCGTCCACGAGCATTTTTAGAGTACCTCTTGGACCTGAAGTGGAGTCCGATCGGAACAAAACGGTCGCTCAGGAAGTGATACTAATGCTTACCGAGATTACCCTTCACTACGTTAGCAAGACCCATCGCGCCTGTGGTGTTGACCTAGTAAAGCGATGCATGAAATTGGAACAGCGAAAAGCCAGGACATGCGACTTACCTGCAAGGCAGCAGCGCGTCTGACGCTTTCTGCCTTTGGATTGATCAATTCTATTGAGGAGGACATGATGGAAGAAGTAATGGAAGGAAATACGCGAGTCCAGTAAAACGGTCGAGCAGATTTGGAAGTTAGTAAACGAGCTCGGATGGCGGAGTACCAAACCTATCTTTGCGTTGAAATTCGTTCAATGAACCGCACAACTCATTTCACTCAAGCTTGCGCTCATTGTTTTTGCGCTACGCAGGCCTGGCATAAGGCAGTCGCGTTTTTATCAGCAAACGTGGCTAAGTCTTAATACTGATCATGATGCTCCACCAGACGAACTGATATATATCCTCAGCTGAAAATGCATTTTTCTCCTCAGAAAGTCAAAACCTTCAGCCAGCTGCAGGTCTTATAGCTGAGCTTATTGTTCACAGAGTGTCTCTTCTCTATTTGATAGGACATGCAGCGCACTCAAAAAGCTTCGTCGTCTTCGGATTCATCACCTTCACCCACTCCTCCGGGAAGTCAGGCTCTTCAGCCGACCACGATTCGTCCAGAATCAGTACGTCTCATCGTCGTACATCGTTCTCTTCATTAAAGGCTGACGTCTAAAATCAGAAGGCGGAGCTGAAACCGTTGTTTACGCAGAAACCCCTGTCTTTTTCAGATCGGGAGAAGAAGACTTGTTCACCTCCGCGCAAGCGCAGGAGGCAAGTAATCCCGGAAACCCCCGCTTTAACTTTCAATCCTTCTCAGAGGATGATACCGACAGGGCGACAGGAGCCTCCACAGACACCAGTGTCGCAGACTACACCTATTTCATCCACTAGCGAATGCCCCGGTTGGGTGTCTGATGAAGTTGATGACCAACCGCCACCTGACACCTCCGTGTATTCTCATTCCATCGCTTATAAACGCCCTCGCACCTCGAGTGATAGCGACGACTCACCGCAGTTCCCTAGCTATCCTGCCACATACTACAACTTCAGGACTCCGGATACAGCGGATCATCAAGATTCTCCATTGTCTGGAGGAAGTTCTTCTTCCTTCGGCTCATCTCCCGTGCATCACCCTTATGGAGCGGATGGTGAACATCAGCCTTTTCATCAGGAGATGACGGGACAAAATGCTGCAGAGTACACGCAACTACGTACAGAAGTTTACCGTGAACCTAACTACCTCTCACCTCATGAGGGTGTCTGGTCCTACCGCCCCACATATTCCAACAATGTGTATCGTGATCAGTCGCTTTAGACACTCATCTTGTTTGTCAAGGGTCCCTCTTGACTACATCGCTGGCTGATGTTACAGTTTTTTGGACAAGAATAAACTAGTTCGACCGAGTGTAGTATTATTGGTGGATGTTTAGCAGAGCCGTATATCTTGACCTTTTTACTTAGATGCGTCGTGCGTCCGATTTTACTTGTCTGTGCCGAAATTTTCTCCGTATTTTGTCTTCGCCTTCTAATTGCATTTCCTATGATTTATATTGTTACTGGTTTTCGGTTGCAATTAGAGCTCGGTGAAACGCGCGCCGAAGTTATATGAAGAGCGAACTCTGAGCAAGTCTCACCCGTTGAACTCGCACCATGCCTTCTCATCCAAAGACTGCTCAAGGGAGGCAGCCCAGCGCAGAAGAACATCATCAGCGCACTCTTTTCCGCATAGGGCAAATTAGATCGCACCTCTCGAACTCTCCGCGCGGACAGCGACTCAAAGATAAAACTTGCGTTATTACTGGTGTTGGATCATTGTATGGCATAGGGTAAATGTCCAGTCGTTGATTCGTGCAACGAAATTGACCTGTGATTTGCAACCAGCCGTGCTTCTGCGCTCTTGTTCGCACATGAAGGTTCGTGTACTATCACCTTCTAGAAGCAGCAACCGTCACAATTTCTATTTCGATATTCGCAGGAGCGACTCATCTATACTTGCTCGATTTCTCGCCAGAGAACCTGCCTGAACTCAAGTCGACAATTGAGAATTCATATCCGGACGTGAAGGTTGGGTCCTGACATTCGTATGTATTCTAACGACTAAATATCTCATAGGTAACCACAATTCAAGCCGATGCAGCAAATGAGACTGCCATAGCAGCTGTCTGTGAACAAGCATTACAAGATGAAGGTCGATTGGATGTATTCTTTGCCAACGTATGTGTCAGATCCAACAGACAAAACCTCATCTTGCGCTCAAACACGCCAAAAAGGCTGGTTTCGCAAGTAACAAGGCGCTTCCCGATTTGACCGCAGAAGGTTTCATGGAAAGCATGCGAGTCAATGCATTGTCGTCAGTTTGCCGTATCGTTTGCCATAATATTTGGTTTGACCAATTAACAGGTGCTTCCTTGCCGTCAAGTACGGTTCCGACGCGATGATGAAGACAAGTGCGTCGAGAGGGAAAAATGTTAGTGGAGGAAGTATCATTTTGACTGCATCTGGTACGTTTCTTCAACCCCTTCGCATTACTGCATATGTTTCTAACAAAACGTC
This sequence comes from Suillus placidus, assembly GCA_016628565.1. Taxonomy (NCBI): domain Eukaryota; kingdom Fungi; phylum Basidiomycota; class Agaricomycetes; order Boletales; family Suillaceae; genus Suillus; species Suillus placidus. Next base: position 141,678 of record JABBWD010000020.1, read on the forward strand.
ACAGTGGCAGGGCTGCGGTCCGGGGCAGGGACCATAGACTGTGAGTCCCGCTCCTCCCCATCCTCGACCTGCTATGGCTAAGCCTACAATCAGATAGCGCAAGCAAAGCGGCGTAATGTTTTGATCGTTGTTCTCAGCGGAGAAACTCATTTCGGATCACAGTGTGAACTCGATCGCGAAGACAAGCGTGTATCAACTTCAGAAGACTGACATTCGCGTAAACACAATCTGCCCGGGCCTGATCGAGACCAATATGACCAAGGACATGTTTGATTCTGCTCGCCAACGAGGCAGGGAGAGCAAGATTGGCCAATTAAACCCGATGGGTCGCTTCGGCGTCGCCCAAGGTATGGACCTCGTGCTGTGACCATGTGCACTCAGTTTATAACGTCTTGCAGAAATTGCTCAAATGACTTTGTTTTTGGCTTCGGGTAAGAACATTTCTCTCCGTGAAAAGCGATCCAGATCTGATCTGTACCCTGACCAAGATGAATCGAGTTATGTCAATGGACAGAACATCGCGGTTGATGGGGGGCTTTCGTCATCGCACCCTGTAGTCCCAGGACGGTGGGCCTGATAGGCCGCCGGACTATCTCAAACCGCATCTTCTTTGGATCTCTCGTATATTTGTCACAGTGTTGCCTTTGTACTTAATACTGATTGAATCAATGCTTTATGAACGTTTGGGGGCTACTAATCAGGCTACATCGATGCGTTTTGGAGTGGCGACTCCGCGAGGGCGCTCGCGGAGTTTGCTCTCAACTATGGTCGCCCTTTTGGAGTCGCTGTTTTGGAGTCTTTTTCTCGTGATTACATCGAATGCGCGAAACGTAGGATGATCGAAGCATGCAGCAGAATCAAGATAGTCGGCGCATACGCATTGCGTTGGTATAACTTTGGCGGGGTACTCTAATATCCACCCAACTTACTCTGCAACATGAACGTTGCAACGTTGAAGGTTCGAGCGCCTACTAAGGGACCTGCAAGGCGTTCGAAACCTGCATGGCCGCCCATACTCATGCAACAGCAACAGTTCACAGCTGCTCAGTGTCTGATAGTTTTAATTCCGTCCTCATATGAAGTCTCCAATCTAGGCTTCTCGTTGTATGTCCTCGAGGTCTTAATACCCCAAAATGTTAATCTTCATCGCAACCAAAAGACTTTATGATTTCTTGAATGGAATCGCGAGGGGTAAGGGTATCTAGTTCTTCAAGATCCTCGATCGAATTGCGGTTCCGCGCCTCGTGGTTAATTTTTCTGAATGACGTTTAATAACAATTTTGAGGAAGCTCTACGACGGTTTAAGGAGACATCTCTAGTCTATCGTGGATGGAATCGATGATCGTGCATCATGACATGCTCAATTTCCTCATGTTCATGCACACGCGCGCATCTCACACTGCCTTGGTGCTCCTGCCACAGGCCAGTCAGTTGAAAACGCCCAGATATCTCGCAAGACTGACCGTCAGCCGGCATCACTGTTTTGTTTCGAGCGAGATATACTTCTCTTCAAGCCAGCTCTAGCCCATGTAGCGCGGATGGATGGCTCAAGTAGGTTTCCCATTCAGGCTGTCGAGACTTAAGCTTCAAGGATGACCAACAAAATCCGTGACGTGATGCAACAGAGATCATTGATTTTACAAACCGAAGCGGCATGGCTCTTGTCATTAACCGCAGCTCCGTGCTCTTCAAGCGCGCCTCTTCACTAGTGGGACTCGACTTTCTTGTCAATCGATCGAATGACCATCGTGTTCGGACCTTGATCCAGTCACGTACCCGTTGACCAATAACCTGGGTGGAGTAGCAGTGCTGCGGCGAGCGTTCAAGGATTCAGATACAAAGACGACTCTGGTCGATGAATTGGACAGGCTAGCGTGCGAGACATGGTAAATCTAGAATGCAAATCCAATACTCCTCTCCCACCGACCACAACTTCTGCAAAACTCGAAAGGATACGCACCCCATCATAGTGGCACTAGGCGGGAAGCAATTCGCTGACATACGATCTTGAGAATCTGTCGCGTGCTCCAGTAGACCGGGTATGGTGCCTTTAATCAAACAATACATGATGCTGTCTCGCTGACAGAAACCAAAAACCGAACTTACTGCGAAAGACCCCATGCACTCGAAGTGATACAATGTAGCGCGGGCGCACCACTTTATCTGCGCAGTATGTCAAGGCCCTCATTGTCCTATGCTTCTGAGCGGCTTCGCTAATCAATTACAGCTATCGCACTTGTCCAGCGCGCTTGTGGTCGATTCATACAGACAACCATATGAAACATACTGTTTGCTGTGCGTAATCATAATCAGTGTCTTTAACGTAACTTACTTCTGTAGAAGTATGAGGACTAGGGCTGGCGGTGGATTCCCTGAACGCTGGTCCAAACCCCCTTCCATTCCCATGGTATGTAAAGCTCGCTGCAGCCATAAAGAAAGAGGCTTAAGCACAAGAATACATATGGGAGGAAAGGGAGTCTGACCATAGCACAGAATATCACTTTGCCAAAGAGTGGGCTGCGACATCCAAGGATATGGAGGGCTCGTCCTGCTTTTATACGAGTATGTTTTATCCAATCTAAGCCAGTCACTCACGGCCTATGCCCATTTGCGTGCTCCCGGAAATGCCCCTCTGCTCCCTGATACCGAACGAAAGAGGGTTGGAATGCTAGTGTCTTCTGTCATCCAACAAATTAAATGACCCCAAAGATGCCGCACAGCCACAGTTTTGGGGAGCTCGCCCTCCTACAGGAGAACAGCATACAACACTAAAGAAAGTAACGATCCAGCGGAGCGTGCTTGCCGATCAGATGGGATGCCAGGCCTCGGCTGCCACTATTTAGAGCAGAGTCACTTGTCTTGTAGGGGTAAGCACCATGAAAAATGTGCTGTGTTCTCCTTATCCGTGTGGGTTTCCAAAAAGTGATTGACCCTTTCGTAGATTATCACCGGAGGTCGCCTTCTTCTCGTGTCCTCAAGAACTCCGCTGACTCATGCACTTGGTGATGGGGTGTTGGACTTTGACCCTGCGTAACACGAGTCCAAACGCCAAGCCTTGTAGATCGGCTGGAAGTTGACAGAAATGGAGCCTTTGCTCCGGTGGTGGAAGGCTCCCATGTTTAGTTTCAAGACAGCGATGGACTAGCATTTTATTCTCGACTCGACCTAGAAGGTATTTGTTTCTGTTTTGTGGTTTTGTGTGCTCGCGGAGTATTATCACATTTACTCAGAAACCCCGAAGCTGTTACTCGACCTCCCATGTCTTTTAGGCCATCGATCTCTAAATTTTATCCCCCATATCGCCAATTTGTTTTTGGCTGTCTCGAACCTGCCCAAGAAAGCGTATAAGTGGGCTTCTACACGGACCCTTCCGCAAACGTCTATTTGATGGCTCGTAGCATGCGATCATGGGTAGCCTGGACTGCTGACCTTAGAAGCCCGCGATGCTTCCACGAGTTTGTGCTTCCACCACAAGCAGCATCCAATATACAGACGGGACAAATTGATGAGCAGTGGCATCCTTTGAACCATCTACGTGTCTAACACTACTCCCGCAGGGTCGCCCTATGCCCAAGCAGATATTAATAATAAGGAGACGTGTAGTCAGGGCGGGGTGAATTGTCTGTTTAAACTTGGAAGCTAACTCGTGACGTGTTTACTTTCTTTAGGCCCTTCTCGAGTTCTTTCGTCCGGGATATCAAGCACGGGGTACAAGTCGCAATGTACGAGGCATATACGCATGGAGAAATCGTGAGATATATGGTCGAAGAGAATTTTCCATCGCCTCACGGCTTCCTTGCACTCGGCTGAGTGCACGAAAGGAGGAAGAGTTACTGGTGGACCAACATTCTGATGCACAATTCTGTTTAGTTCTATACATACACATTCGCATCCATCCGGGACCATCCCAGCTTCGCATGTAGTAATTCTGAATATGAAGTTAGCTCTGGTCGCAACGATTACTAGTTTTGGTTGAAATCCCCGGGAATGACTTGTACACGAGGAGGCGGAGCAGCTTTTCCCGAACTAGTAGACATGTTGGAGGCATCAAAGCCTGTCCGAGTATCACCGACTTGAGTTTGGTGATTGGTGCAGCTTTGGAAAGGAATCCAAGGGATCAACACCGTGTCGCTGTCTCCGCCCCAGCGGACTTATTTAATCGTCTGCCGCGGAGTTGCTGGGTTTCTGTGGTCTTTCTTTGACTGCCAGGGCGGGCGAACAGATGTTATTTGGCAAGAAATATGCAATTTCAGCACTATGCAGAGGGTTACTAACTATCTCGTCGCCTTCGGGACCGTCAGTCAGCAACTACCATCATCGCCAGGGCTTTTGTCGTGTACAATCAGCGACTGCCATGTCCGAGCCTGTCATCCATGTGTGGCGGGATCCATTACTTATCGACGTCAATGATGACTCTACGCACCACGGACACCTCTGAGATTTAGGATTGTTGCTCCGATACGCATATAATGGCAGGGGGGAATGTGCCCGATTATGTATCATCAACAGCCTTCTGAGTGTTTTTCAGTTGCAAGTGCTTGTCCCTGCACAGACGCCGATGTGGGTGAGTTTTACGTGAGTTGAATAAACTGAAATCCACATGTTGAAAATTCCTTCCAGTATGTTATGCGTACTTGGCATGTATACCTCGAAGCCATGTGCATGAAGGTTGGTGCGCCGTGACAGATGCCAGTCAGATCCGCCAAACATTTGCGCCAGGAGAACGACGCATAAAATGTATGGTTGGTGTAAACTTGGGGGGAAAAACTTTGAAACATTGAATTCTGCCCGACTCGGATGACTACCACACAGTCAAAGGTGACCGCCCGGAACTGCCCTTGGTCCGCACACCTTGTAGACAATGCGGCATCGGTCGTAATCGTCTTTCAGGTTAAAGGATGCCTGCTACTAGTAGTAGAGCCGACGTACGGAACCTTCTCACCTTTGCTTAGGTCGTTCCCAGGCAACCTTGCCCTCTCCTTCCCTTTATTTGTCATCGAGTCGCCATTCAAGATTTCAGATATGTATGGTTGAGTTCTATGCGCGAATGACTTGGACAGAACAAAGATATTGGGCTGGCAGTACGTACGGTACAGAATACTTTACACCGTTGTGATGCATCAGTTTTCTTCCGGCGGCTGCTGACGGCAGCGGAAGTAAAATGGGAACTTTCTTAACCAAGTCCATCATTCATGATATCGATCATTTCGTGCAGCCTCATTTGACTGCGGCACCAATCGTACTATCGGAATAATCGATGAACCTGAACCTGCTGTGCTATCAGCTCGTTCGAAAGTATGCGCAGAGTTACACACCTTCTAATTACGCTGAAGTTCCGCTCGCTAATCGGTAGTTCGTCTTACTAGTTGTAGGCAAACTCGTTGTCGCCCTATCGCGGAGTCCCACTGATAGTACATGCGCGACTTGTGCTGCGAATGTCCATCAGGACAGTGGTTCACGTGGCAGGTACGATCACTGTGACGATGCTGCCATCCACTGTACCATGGTCCTGGGCATCTTCCATTCCCATGGTATGTACTGGGGCAGTATCCTTTGTATGCGGGGCATATGCCTGCAGTACAGATGGGAAAGAAGCGCCCCTGACCATGGACGAGCACATACATACATCGCAAGAAGTGCAAGTAATACACGCAGGGTGGGTATTCCGAGTTCTAGCCTTAGCCAAGGCTGAGGCTGATGGCTCGGACGCAGCGGGAGGGAGGTCCCACTAATCGCTCCACTTTGTAACAGTGAAGAAGGGGAATCTACAAGGTAAGGATGATCCCGGGGATTCTAGAGAGATATGGAAGATGAAATAGTAAGGGTGGGCAAGAGGGTACAGCTCACTCTGTCTCGAACTTGTGGCTAATTTATAGACCTCGGATTGTGGCCTATTGTGGCCTTGCTTGCGCAGGGGAATGACATTTCCACTTGTCGAAGCATGGGGAAGTGAATTCCATCAGGTTATCGTGAATGGATTTGATGAGCAAATCAATCACAAACGGTGAGTCAAAAGGATCTCGAGGCTTGTGACATTTTTGAGACTTGAGTGCTCACCATTTTATAGCTTTCTCTGCGATCATCATCGTCACTGTTGCCCGGTTATGTGCGAGGTCGCCCATCTGGCACGTATGATAACCATCTTCTCGGGTTTCTTAGCCTGCATAGGAACGTGTCTAACATGCTGTTGCAAGATCAGGCAGTCTCCTTTCCCCTTCTGTGAAGTTGTGTGAGTTTCTTCGGACTAGTTTAAGGGTTTTTTCGAATTTAGCCAACAAAACAGAGCAATAGATTGACATGGCCCAGTTCGACGGTGGACAACTTTTTGTTCTTTCTTATTTGAGATCTTTCCCATAGGTCCTTTCCGCCATCGATCGTGTCACTCCAATAACTTGGCTGCCAGGTGCATATGAGTTTTGGGGGTTCTGCCACCGCCGGCGGTATCCTGACACTGTGCACACTCCACATCGACCCCGATCGCATTGCGATCTATCTCCAAATATATGTCTTTAAACATGTCATACAGGGCGAGAACTTCGTACCCTGGCCACTACTCATCGATGCATCAGGATTCAGTAGTCATCGACTCAACAAGCCTCATATCTGAAAAAGGGATCTTGGCAACAGTCATGCCGCGGCGCTCCATCGATGATCTACAAGGATTGCTCCAGAGTTTGGAGCCAACTAGTCTTGTACTACTGGCGGACACTGATCGATTGATCAGCTACCCGCTGTCAGAAGCGATCCTTGTACAACAAAAACATGCCCTTTCTTATCTCAGAATATCTTGTTGTGACCCCCGGACAGGATCCAGGTCCAACCATACGGAAGCATTAATATTCTGGGCGTTCTTCAAACACTATATCGGCGTTGTGCGCAGGAGTCTCATGGTCACCGTGAGGGTCACGGTATTGTAATTGCTACCTTTTGTTGCCGCTGCCACAACTGGGCGGCTACCACTTGAGCGGCAGAATCACCTGGAGTTTATGCCCAATTGTATGACTCGGCGGTGGTAATGGAATAGAAAAATTCGCGCTGATCGGTGATGACAATAACTGTAGTATCGCCAACCCTTGCTATGCCGTGTTTGAAAAAGGTCTAGCTCGCCTGGCAAAGCCTCGCGGCTTCCGTCCACTGAAGCACTCGTCAGGAGCGGTTTCTGGCAAGTGGTCTAATCACCCACATGCCCTCTATACAGCCTCAACTCACGGAGACCATTCTATTAATAACAGTCTCTGCGTTATATCAACAATCTCCCCCTGGAACATTCGTCTGTTATTCTGCCACCACATATGATTCGAAAAGCTTCCTGCCACCTGCGTCGATGCAGCTTGATCGTCCAAGAAATTTTCACTCGTGTAGACTACCCGTAGGGCGCAGTACCACCGTGACCACCTGCCGAGCAGACATAAACTTGCAGTGCTGTACACCAATTATGCACAGTACTGTGAGGAGTCCGAAAACAGAATCATGATCAACATGCTTACATCGCGGATCTCTGCACACTCGACACCTCGTAGTGACACGGATCATATGTACCACTCTAGGAGACACGGCGCTTTGGGGAACTGCAAGCTAGTTTTATGTTTATCTCTTCCTTTTTTCAACGCAACCTATTAACCGCATGCGGCATGAGCGTTCTTAATCACGTCAACACCCTTAAATGTGTACGTAGGTCTCAATCACTAGCCGCATCGTCATTCCAGTTCTCTCAGCCAGGGTGGTCAGGAAGCATATCGGGCTTCAAAATTGAGTCAGTTGCAACCGAAGCGTTGGTGTTCAACCCATCCGGCAAATGTGTCGAGAAGTGTCTATTGTCCAGGCCATTTGTGGCTTTAGACGTGCGACGTGCAGCATTGAAGATCATCATCCTGGCGAGTCGAGATCTTGCGGTGTTTTTGTGCAGATCAACGTAACTGTGCTACTTTGGAGGTTATCGAGCGCATCTCGGTAGGCGATGTCCATCACATATCTCGTAACATTATATCATGCCGGCATCCCACGACTCGAGGTTGCCCCAGTTGCCCTGGTCTCGTTGGGTTGTGCCCGATACAGCGGGACGGAACCAGACGGATGACAAACTTGCCAGAAGAATGCGGATAGACATTTGCGCACTTTATCTCCATCCTACAAACCCATTTGTAGGTGCCATGGGCTTAGGGTGATGGGTAGTGTCCAAGTCATTTTCCCCAATTGGCGTTGGTCTTGGAGAAACAACACCGTTGTGCTGCAAAATAATGAGTTCGTGTTCGGATCAACGGATCGCAAAGCAGTGCAAGTCATAACCGCGGTTAACAGATATACCACCAGATACCAACCACAAATTTACTACCGTATACTAGAGTGTGCGACACCGTTTTACTTGATCTCCAGACATTTCACCTCTATATTTTAATGAGCGACCCGACCTTCATCGCGTAGAGGAACCACTCACCAAAGATCAGAGTGGAGTTGGCAGGGATGTCAGACATCTTCCGCGCGCCATACCCCATTGCTGGTGGCACAATAATCTCACGTTCCCCACCAATTTGCATGCCGGCGACTCCGACGTCCCAACCTGACACGACGTTAATGATAAAGACAAGGTCACGAGCCAAAGCAGCTAACCTTTGATTACATCACCGGTTCCGAGCTTGAAAGTGAACTGCAGCACGGTGAACACATGCTCGGCAAGCAAGAAACCTAATGCCTGCTTACGGGTTTGCCCTTGGTGTTCTGATCAAAGATCTTTCCGTTCTGCAATTTTCCGATGTAACGCATGGAAACTTTGGCGCCATTCTTGGCGGTCTTGCCATCACCATTTTTCACGTCTCGAATCTTGACCCCACCAGCAAGCTCTCTGGAAGCTCCACCCTTTTTCTCCTCAACAGCCTTTGGCTTTTTCTTCTCCTTTTTGTCAGCTTTCTTCTCTTCTTCCTTCTCGCCCTTGGATTCGGCTGCCTTTTCCTCAACGGCAACAGGGATTGCCTTGCCGTCTTCACCCTTCTGCTTCTTCGCCTTCTTTTTTTTGGAGACCTTCTCAGCAGGTTGCTCGTCAGTGTCCATGGGGTCATCACGAGGACGTTTCGATGGCTTGGACTCTTCTGCCCTTGGTTCGTTCTCAGCAAGGTCTGACAATTCCTCGAAGCGCCTAACAATGTTAGATACATAGTGTGGAACAACTGACGGTGATGTACTCACTTTACATCATCCTCGAGACCTTGAAGCTCATCAGGATATACCTCGACATCCGAGCTGACATCATCCAGGTTGTAGGCCTCCTCGTCACTCACGTCAGACTCCATGTCAGAATCGTAAGGTGGCTGGTTGGCATTTTGGTCTATACCACATGTTATTAAAGTCTAATAGGCGCAAGGGAACTTGAGGCTTACCAATGTAGTTTCCATAGAGGTAGACAGTGCTGAATAGCAAACATGAGTTGTATTGGCTGGATAATAGCTTGAACACTGCTTACTTTTTTCCGATGAGCTCAAAGGTATACTCCTCATCGCTCTCAAGGATGAGGTCGCATGCTGACTGCTCAATCTATGCAAAAATAGCACGTTAATCGCGTACTAAAATGAAGCAAGACGTGTCTTGCAACTTACCTTGCCAGCAGTTAGCGAACAGAGAACAGTGGTCATCTCATTTTCTGCAGAATTTTGGTCGACTTCGTCCTCCTCCTCTTCGTCATCAATTTTTGCAGGATTTATGTAAGTTAATTTGACGGTCGTTCTGCCAGACTCATCAGATAATTTTTCTCCGAGAGCGGCGTTCTTGATCTGCAGGTCTGCCTGAGGGACGATAGTCTCCTTCAGGCCTGGCGTCAACACGATGCTCCTGCAAAAAAAATGAGATATAGCAAGAGTTAAAGCATAAACAAACTTGCCAAACAGCGACGGCAGTCATTAGTAGTAGTGGTCGTTCTTAAGACACAGACAAAGCTCAAAAATTTTGAACGAGGACGCGTTTCCTGAAAGAGACGCGCTTTTTCCGAATTGGTTATTATGTACTGTGGTATATAAATTCATACTCCGCAGTCTCTAGATTCCTCAAGCTTCAAAACTCAATGGTAGGTCGTTTATCAAAATATATGGCCAATGCTACTAACAAGACTCTTGAACCGTAGTCGAACACGCTCAGGCCGTATCTCTCAGCTGTCAAATCAACTTTAACAGCGGCTCTGACGCTTGAGAACTTCTCGTCACAAGTAATCATGGTAGAATGCTATCTGACACATTCACGAGCTCACAATGGCCTAGGTCGTTGAACGACACAACAAGCCGGAAGTAGAAGTTAGGTATAACCGTATGTTTCGTGTCATCATTGCGTGTACTCATGGCGATCGGTTGCAGGGGCTCCAAGGAAGTTCTCCTGAACCCGCTGACCATATCACGCAATGAGAATGAACGCGTCTTGATCGAGCCATCTGTCAACTCGATACGCATGAGTATTAAGATTAAGCAGGCCGATGAAATCGAGCGTATCTTATGTCACAAGTTCACGCGATTCTTGATGCAGAGAGCGGAGAGCTTTGTTGTGCTGCGCAGGAAGCCCGTCCTCGTGAGTGAACTGCTCGAATATGAGCGGCCATCGTGCTCTAACCCTTGCACAGGGATACGACATATCGTTCCTTATTACGAACGTCCATTCAGAGACCATGTTGAAACACAAGGTCGTCGATTTCATCATACAGTGCGTGGCATCCGAATGCTTCTACATCGTTCTCTCATCCCCGGTAACTAGGTTTATGGAGGAAGTAGACAGGGAAATAAGCGAGATGAAACTCAGCCTCAATGCGCGCGCGCGCACGGTAGCCGAATCGTATCTTACCGCTGTTCGTGTCTTACTTGCTGCGCGCCTCTCAGTAAGCTAACTGGTGTGCATAATAGTTTAACTCCTGAAACGCTATTTTCTCGATTACCCCATTTCACCACGCGCGATAGAAATATCTTTCCCCTGTGCTGTATAGCCTGTGTTCTCGTACGAAGGACGCCACAACAAACCTGTAATTTTGCACAGTATTTTACTTTATACTGGTGAATATCCAGATAGCCATCTGGTATAGTCGCGTCGACCGACGGATTTTGTGTTTTCGCATCAAAGCAATGATTTATTGCATTTCGCCTTGCAAGCAGCGAGCTTCGTCGCACATCAAATTTTTCATCTGACGCTAATTTCGTCCGGATATCGAGCTGCCTACTGCGTTTGGGCTAATCGAATGTCATACAGCTACTAGCTTCCTACCAGCTATAAGTACGTAGGAACCCTGAAGAGTCTTCTACGCGAGTACATGAGGTTCAAGGACCTACATACTAAAAACCACTCTCAAGGATGATCTTAGATTCACCGCTTCACAACTCATCACCCGCTCGGTACCAGTGCTGAGATTCGCACGAGTAACCATACCTTGCCGACCATCCAAACCTCCCCGCAGTTTTTGAGTCATAGGCCACCATAAACTGTGATGTTGACTGAATACCGGTCGAACATCATCGAACGCTTCTTGCCAGCAGAAGCATGACCACCGTTCTTCACGGAAGCCGTCACTTTCTTGCCTGCTTCGAGCCGGTAAGAAGTCCAGTCGATCTTGAGCCGACTGAGTTGATCAGGAGGCTTATCTGAGGTAATTCGGAGCCACGGGCCCCCATCTCGTACCCAAGATACCCCCACGGTGACGACGAACTGTTCTTTCGTCGTCGAGTTGTGATAGGTGAACGATGCTAACCATGAGGAATCCACAGTCAGGGGTAGATGATGTGAACCCTTGAAATCTTGTAGGGGTTTTGATAATTGGTATGGTCTTCTCATCTGCAGGACAAAATCGCTATCGTGCGTCTGCAGGTCACATGAGGGGGCCGTATCCATATCGATCACGGAGAAGCCGTGCTCTTCTACCCCGATGTTTTGAATGAAGAGCGACGTTGAGGTGCTGAAGAAAGAAACATGGGATGAATCTGATAGTAACGGGTACGAAATGTGTATTTGTTTGACTTTGAATTCCTTGCGAGTGTCGACGATATCCTCGAGGGTATGATCATCTATCCTTTCGTAACGTTCGGCATTGGCTACAGAGCGCCGTAAACGAATACCGACGAGGTGGTAGTCTCCGTCGCTTACGCGACGTCGACAGCTCAGGAGAGCAATGAACTCGTCAGATTCATGCACGAGAGGTCGTAAGGGAAGGCTTATATCCAAGCCGTCGTTGGTGGCGGCGAAGTCAAGCCTGGGGATATCTGGGCCAATGAATTTTTGACTGTAACGTATCCATTGGTCGGAGGGCACGACTTCAACATTGCCCGACTTGGCAAAGTAATCAGGGTATAGGGCAAAGGGCCAAGTCCCTTCTTTGTGGCCACCTGCGACAGGATTGCTCCATGCAAAAATGCTCTGGTCATGCGAAGTACGCATAATCTCCAGTTGCAGTCTGAAGAAAGCATTTTTCACCCCCTCTCCATAGATAACAGGCATGTGGACCTTGAATATTCCCATGAGGGAGTAAGCTCTATCTTCTGGTCTTGTTGTCCTCCTCCCAGCAGCCCACGACATCTTGGTTGCGACGCTGAAGGACACTCTGGTGGCCATCAACTTGTCTGACCCGGCATTTACGCGAGTCAATACGTCGGCATGCACTCTCGTAATGGACGAGAGAAGCCCAGCTAAGCTGTTCTTACTCCCAATCTCCCTCCAGCGGCTGTCAAAGAAGAATAAGCTCGTGGGCGCGATGAGCTCTTGTAGAGTCCACCCCCTGGCGAACCATTCGCTTTTCGCAAATGCAGATTCGATTTTCGGATCTCCGTTGTCGGCAACATCGTCCAGGTAGACGTAGCATACCTGGGCGTTCTCATACCATGTAAACATGGAATTGATTGCTTCTGCGAGCGCTGCGCTGCTGTTTTTGTCGATGCAGCAGGTATCAATCCAGACGTACTGATACCCATCACGTCGTGCCTGTTCACAGCATCCTTTCACTTTGGCATAGCCTTTCATGCCTTTCACATACTCCTGATGGATATCTGTAAACAGGACTTCTTCCTCACGCCATCGGTGCGAGAGTATCGCATATTCCGGAGGATTGACAAATTCCTCCAGTTTCTTGGTTGTCGTGTGCAAAAGGTGCATGCTGCAGACAATGATGGAGGTAAGCTAACAAAGTAAAGAACCGGTTTGAGGATACACCCACATGATTTACGCTTTGGATACCACCCACCACTAGCACTTGCTGATCACTGATATGAGTCTATCAACTTCGATCGATAATGTATTGATCGATAAGGAAGAACTTGCTGACGAGCGCTTGATAATGGGACGGAAGATCTGTTATCTGACGGGCCGGGTGCGATAAGTAAACGTTTAAACACTCATAACTAATTTGCAATCGTAGCACGCTGCTAACATAGTGCGGCGTGTTTTTTTTTAATTATGCAAGCGAGAGAAGGTTTGAGAAGTCGTCCATTTCACATTTATTGAGGGGTAAGGTGCGCTTCGTGTTGGCCATGACACCGTGGCGCCGTCTCCCAACCAGGGTGCATCAGGCAGCCAATGAGGTGAGGTGGGATGAATTGAGTAGATCGTCCACAGTTGCGCACTTGTGTATGCGCAAAGGCTTGATCGCAGTTGTGCACCCTATGCAAACATCACAGTGGTGGATGTCGCCCCTGCGGAGTATGACCAATACTGCATCCAGTACAAACTAAAGGACGTGCTCAAATTCTTCGCGGGCGATGAAGAGACAGTATTTGTCACTCCAGAAAGGCGTACGTCGGAAAAAAAAAACAGGGTACTTTAGCTTGTTTTATCATAAGTTGATACTCTGACTTCCTTGCAGGAAGTGAACTTTGTTGACGGTGAAACATAGTACCTGCATACTACGGGGTTTCCTTCACAAGATTGTGGACAAGCAAAGGAAATGATGCATGCCAGCCGTGAGTGATGTACGAAACATGTCAACGGAAATGCTAGTCTATGTACGCTGTCGCCAAACCATGCTCGCGTAGATCATCTCATTTGCGGTACCTGCAATACAGCTATCAGCATAATCCATGACAAATAAGAGTTACAACTCACCAAAGCACACTCTTCCTGTTTTTTCTCATTTTGCGCTGAAGTTGCAACATACCATAAAGCAACGCTTCAGCAGTTGGTGGGCACCCAGGGACGTAGATATCCACGGGCACAATCCCTATCAGGCAAATGTTAACTGGGCCGCTGTTGGACCAGAACGAAAGGATGCTTACGATCACAACCACGGACAACAGCATATGAGTAGTGGTAGTAGCCGCCGCCATTTGCGCAAGATCCCATCGACACCACCCATCTTGGCTCGGGCATTTGGTCATAGACTTTACGAAGAGCAGGAGCCATTTTGTTTGTGAGGGTACCCGCGACGATCATAACGTCAGATTGACGCGGAGAGGCACGGAAAACAACACCGAGACGATCCTGGTCGTAGCGAGCAGCAGCCATGTGCATCATTTCGACAGCACAACATGCAAGACCGAAAGTCATGGGCCATATCGAACCCTGGCGTGCCCAATTGACGACTTTGTCTAATGTTGACAGGACATATTCTACAATCCAATTAAGCCTACTCAGTGTGAAGTGCATGAGGCATACTCACCAGCCTTGTTCTGGGGCTGCTCGAGGCTGAGTTGATTTGAGCCGCGCATGGCTAACGTGGTGATCGGCTCGGAAGCAGAGGAGGTCGAAGTAGGTATAGTTTCGGGTGCTTGCGCAGACTTCGACATGTGCACAGAGCGAGCAGCTGTATCAGAAAGACTGAGGAAGGGGTTCACAAGGAATTAATTGATGGAACATACCATAAATCCCGAGAGCGGGCCTAAGTGCTGCTACCTTATAGGCACTGGTAACTGCACAAGAGGTTCATGAATTATATTGAGTTATGACACAACACATGTATTCACCTGGAGCTCTTAAAATGCCGAGCGACATGACGGAGAGGACAAAAAGTTGAGCTCGATGCTGGCTCTGACGATGCGGAATGAACAGTTGATTTGGTTCCCGCGGTCGGAATGCTTACTTCAGCAAGTAGATCTAACCCCTGTCACTGCCTTCACACCACGCACTAAACAGCAACGCAGGTTTCCGAATATAAAGTCAAGCACATCTCTTCAAGCCATTTGAGTTGACGAAATGAACAAGACATTTGTCAAAGCGCCGACCTACTGTACAGCACATTCGACATTTGAAAAACATGGCGGGAGTGTTGAGTCGGAGTATCGAAATTAGGTCACTAACGGCCTCAGGTATGAACTACAGCATACAATGTGGTCTTCCGAATCTCATACTAGTGATGGCGAATACTTGGACTTGGTCAAGACCTCTACCAAAACCCTCACAGTAAAGGATCGAGCGTAGTTGGTCTCTATGATCAGTTCCAAATGGCGGCACGAGGATAAACGGTTCACCTGGATTAGTACTTTTATATTAGCCATCTTCGTAAAAAGAGCGCATCTAAACCAGTCGGTGGCAACTTTGGACCAGTGGAGGTGCGCCTCACGCTGGGGCATTTGTGAACTTGGGGCTAGATATTATTGGCTGACATAGGGGTGGAGTGCTCCAATGGACATGAATTGAAACAAAAACACCTAGTTGTTCTGTCCCGCAGAATGTGTCGAGTCGGTGAGTGGGTCAAAGACAGCACAAACGCTGAATCTATCGTCGGTGATTATTATGAACCAGCGGGGCATTGGTTGTTCTTAGTCCGAAATCCCGCGGAAACTTCCCGGGGGGTGAGTTTGTGGGGATCAATTGGAGACAGAATGAAGGGAACAAAGTCCGCGTGATTATTATTAGATAACACATGAGTACTTTGGCCACGGTCAACACACCTGGGGATACAACAGTCAAGCATCATAGGCGCCTGGCTTTGCTTGTGTATCTTAGTCAATCTTCCGGACCAGCTATCATTATAGAGTGAAGCCTTCAACATACCCAAGCCCTTTCTACCAAGCCATTTGAATAAGAAGCAAACAATGGAAGGAAGAGTATGCAAGATGTATGCAAACAAAAATATGGGAACTACGGGCGTTGATGTGTATAAATTAATGTGAACTCGTAGCAAGAAAGAAGAAAGACGCAGTGGAATTAAGAGCTTGATATAGAGAAATTCGCAACGAAATAATCACAAACTGGAGGGTGTCATAAGAAAGAAACCATTCACGGCCTGGGTTTTCTCCAATCCACATTTGAAGTGTGCGTCGACCGCCCGGAAGGTAGGGCGCACCAGATCTTTGCTGGTTGAGTCTGTTCATCCCACAGTTTCGGCAACATCTGTGGCTGTTTCTCGCGCTGAAGAGCTGCAATAAATTTTAAGTATGATGTTTACAGACAAGTCAAATTTGACCTACCGCGAGAGCAGGCGCCGTTGAATTCCGACGTGCCATCTTCGTTCGAGAAATACCGGTGAGTTGTAACCTGTCGAAAGCCATACCGTAATAGGGCAAGGGGATTGAGTAACTATCACGGTATAGGTAAGTGATAGCGTTATAGCGTAAACAATACAAAGCTTACCCCTACAAGTAAATTAGCCATAGGTGGATCAAGCTGATGAAACGCAGGGAACAAATCGAATGTTCCGTAATGCTTGGAGTGCCAAGACACATACTCCATTATGGCGTCCGCCGAATCAAAGAGCTCCTGACGGGATGATATCAGTAAGATGGCGGCTAAGCAAGATGCAACACCTGCCTTATGGTCCGGCAGCGGCATAAGCTCGTACAGGACACACCCGAATGCCCACCAGTCCACGGGCGTCCCGTACTTCATAGAACCTGGCTTTTTCATGTTGCGCAGGATTTCAGGCGCCATACAATGGATAGTTCCCTTTACGTCTGATGTATAATCCCACCATGGAATCAAGGGCTTTGGCTCCTCGGTGATATAACTGAGCCCGAAGTCAGCGATTCGCACGTTCTGTCGTATATCGATTAGAACGTTTTCTGATTTTATGTCGCGATGGATGATGCCCATGTTGTGCAGAGCGTTGATGCCAAGCGCCTTCAAAGTCGGAGCGATGAGACATCGAAAACCAGGAACAACACCTACTTACCAGTTGGGCGTTCCACCTGCGAGCATTCTCGAGGCAGTGTGCAGAGTCATTCTCCATATAATGCAGCAAACCATTCGTCATTAAATCCTAGAGATTCGCAACAGATTCGAATCACTCAAATGGCGCATAGGGGAGAAGCACGTACCATAGCGAAACAAATCTTATTCTTTGTCTGAAATGACATCTCTAATTCCATCAGGAATGTCGTTCCAGGACAACACTCCCTCGAGGACGCAAGACGCTTGTACACCTCCAACTCGTTCAGAAGGCCCTCTTCTGTGCCCTTGCGCTTAAGTCGGTCCTTCCTAAAAACTTTGAGACACAGCAAGCGACCTGATGCTACGTCTTCAGCTCCCATAGCCCTGGAAAACCCCCCCGCTGACAACTGCGTGAAACAAAAAAGGGGCCGTTCACGTATGATAGCCGAGGAATTCGCGGGGTGGACACCTCTGCTGTGCCTGGAGGCGTGAAGGCGTGAATGGGGGCTGGAGGGTTGGCTTGCTCCAAGTGAGAAGCGTACAAAGAATCAGGAAGAGTCAGATCCGCCGTATTGATATCGATATCCCCCAAGATCTTAGAGTGCGGCGTCATGGGAGGGATGGGGATGGGGAGGGGCATGATGTGGGGCACGTCGGACAAAGCACTTGATAATGATAATTGGGGTGTTGATAGAGATGAAGGAGTGATCAACTTCAGAGTGACCTTTGGGCCTAGCCGTATCATGATAATGACCAGTTATGAGGAGAGGTGGAAACGATGCGAAGAAGGGATTGGGTAGACGTTCTACTTAAGAAGTATCTGGTAGGACCACAATGCATCTTTAAATAATGAGCTGTGGATGCGCCAATTTCTGATTGTCTAAAGCACCTACAGCGTGATCGTGGTGATCAAATTGTGCCACCACATCTGTGTATCAATTATGAGGGGGAGCTTGTGGAAGCGTACGATGTGGAACGATCAAAGCACGTTGCGACCACAGTTAGATATCGTAATACCTTCAAGGTTCGTCATCCTCTCGAAGCTCGTCGACACGAGAATACCTAGACTTGCGTGCTCTCCTCTTCCGCCACCAGAAACTACATGCAGCCAATGAGTCATCACGTTTAGATAGCTGTATGATCACTCACATGAAACAGACAATCCCTGCAATAACCACTATGATGGCAACGACGAACCATGCCAATGCACCCTTATTGTCTTTTAACCATTCTTCCACTTTCTGTAGGCCCAGATCAGGATTCACGAACGCAAACTGTCTGCCTGGGAGTTCCGAATTGCTTGGAAGATTGCTTGGATTGTAGCAATCCTGCGCAAAGCATTGCGAGCAGAACTTTGATCGTAGTGTAACTGCGCGGTCAACTGCGGCACATTGCAAGCATTGTCCCCAATCCAGACCCGGAGAAGTTGTGTTTGGTTCGAAAACACCTAAGGTATTCCAGAACGCTTGGTCTATGAACACGGCCGTGAACATAGATTTGTAGGAAAATTGTGTATCACCAGTGCTGCAAGATGATATCAGCATTATCTTTAGACGAATGAACGCAACTGAAAATATCGCTCTCATGGAGAATCTGGAGGTCGGCGAAGATACTCACTGGTCTCTTGTTATTGCTGTCTTTAGGGTCTTGAATATTCAACTTGGATCAGCGCTCTTCGTATTCTCACCATAGTACTTTCAAGCTCAAGTGCATCGATATCCAGCCGAAGGCTGTTCGATTATGCTTGCAGCACCCCGTACTGGAAAAGAAAGTTGGGCAGGCTTGGGAGTCCAAAGCGAGGTTCTATGTCTGAGTAGGTGTCTCAGTCGATGATCGGCGCTTACAATAAGTTACAATCACAAGGTCGCACAGCTGCACCACTACGGGTCGGAGCTTTCTTTAACCAAGCATCGCAGATTAAACGAGAGGATAGCTCGCTATGGCTCCCACCGGTGTCGGGTGCGCGTATGCATTTCTTACCGAAACACTACTTGCTGTGCCAAGCTGTGCTAGCTATATTTGATATTGACCCCCCTTCGAGAGGCCGAGTTTCCATTTACGCGCTACTCGTCTGTCGATCCCTGTGTTCTTGATGTGGGAATGCGTTCATCCTGAGAACTTCCCCCGCATAGACTTCTCTCAAGCTTGTCATGGCTATCACCTCCTGCTGCACAAGGAGGCCGGTTGCTGGCCAAGTGCCTCGCTGTGCAATCATTGAGTCCTATTCTGAGCGAGCAAGGTAATTCAAGCCTCGCCCCCCATTCTCACGCAGAAGCTTGGTATTCCGTTCAGCTACTTAAGTTACGTGACCTAGGGTCTTGCTCTTACTCTCAGCTCGGTTTTTTGTTGAGTTTTTTTCTCCCCCTTCTCCCTTCTCTAGTAGTCCGAGTTCATTGCAATGTTGACCTTCCTTAAGTCCGCTGGTGTTCGTGTTTCGGTCGCGACCGCTGCAGAGCCAGCCACGGTCGAGAAGGCAGGTACTGAAGTTGCCCCCACGGCTCCGGTGCTAGACGTATCTCCCGCCGCAGACGTTGCTTCTATTCATTCAGCCAACTCGTCCTCCTCGTTGCATTCTCCTGCTTCGAAATCCTCCCACACAGATGCCTATGGAGCACCCTCGAATACGGGCACTCCTCAAGCAGCTAGCCGGTCGCTCACGCCTGTGCAGCCCATGCCTGTGACCTTGCCACAGTCATCTATGCAGTCACTTTTAGTACCTCCTAGCCCAGGGCGAGGTCCTGCTGCTGAATCTGTGGGCAACGCGACCCCAGGGGTGCCGGGTGCAAATCCTTATCCCAACGCTAACACCGGGAAGGAACCTCATCGTTTCTCCTTCCGTTCATTTTCCTTCTTGCGCTCCGAGTCAAAACTTACTCAGCCGGAGCGCAAGCCTTCCCAGCAGTCCGAACTTATTCACACGCAGCCCCGCGCGCTATCCAAGGCGCAGGAAAAAGAGAAGAAATCACGTGCTAGCAGGGCATTCACGGTTCGTGCACTGCAGTCCAAGGCCTCTGATAGGCGTGCCAGGGACACCGCAGCCATGGTTCGTTCCCTTATCGTGGGGGACCATGAAATGGTAGACGGCAGAGCAAAGAGGTCAAAACCGCTCTCTAAATCTGACCTAGCGCGTGTCAAAGCGCAGCTTCTCGAGCCAAAATCCGCCAACAAGATCATTGAACACCTGCACGAAATGTCTATATCATCAACAGATACGGGGTCTGCTAATACTGGGCCAATTCATGCAGTGTGTCTTGACGCGATCGACAAGGAAGTCCACGAGCAGCACTTTGTACAACTTGGCTCGGTTGCTACTGCAACAGTGACTGCATTATCTGACGCGTTGGCCAATGTGCACCTCGTCGACCTTCTCGCTGCCCCGGACATGGGTTTCGGTGCGCCAGCATCATCGCCGGGATTGCTGGCAGGTGCCGTTCCCAGTGCAGCAACTATCATCGATGGCCTTCAGCAAATAACCCCGCAGTTACTTGCGCTTGGTTTTGCAACAAGCAAGGCAATTTTGCCGGATCACAAGGGCGTTGTTGTGCCCACAGATCGTCTCTCTGTTCTGACTTGTGCGTATTTTCATTTCACGGGTTATCGTTCAAGTTCTAATAGATTATTTTTAGACTGGTGGGGTTTTGAAGTCTGCATGCCGCCTCCCACAATTGAGCACCTCGGTGCAGCCGCCTATCCAGGAACTGCTTTGCTCAATTTGCTGACTGCATTGTCGCTCGTCAGCCCCGGAGTCCGCGAGGTATTGCCGTTCGTTCGCTATATCGCTCAGTTTGTGCAAACCGAGTGGCACATGATCAAGGCAGCCGATAAGGGTAAGGGAGTTGTTTGCTGTGCTACCTGGTAGGTTTTTGATATCTAGCAACAACTTGATTACTGATTGTATTCTAGGATCATGCCGGCGGCGATGGTTGCTCGTCCATGGGATTTCCCTGACCCACCTCCTGCAACTATTGTAGTTGGCCCAGGGGCAAACCTTGCGCCCACTGCGTCGAGGCCTACTACAATTGCTGCTACGCCTAAGCCTTCCGTTGATGTGCCGCGCGCCTCGTCCGCGTACTCCGGCGAAACTGGCGAGGAAGGTGCACGACGCGGGATATCAAGTGACCCTCCTGTTCTCCCAGAGCTCAAAGTCAGTTCCCCTGCGTCGAACGAAGGCACAACCTCTATCGACCTCCAAGTCCACAAGCCTTCTGCGGATGTCCCCAGGGATGTCGATTCCATTGCTCTGTAGTCATTTTCGCTATCTTTCTCATCACGACCTATCACGATCTTCTTAATATGCTGTCTTTAAAGTTAATTCTTTTGCTGTTCGATACCTGTTTTTTCCGCCTGGTTTTCTGTTTTCGACTGATAATCGTCTGGACTTATTATACCCTTCTACACGTCACACATTCGTTATCTACGTACCTATTGTCATTCGTTTTCTCATCGTTCCCCACACAGAACTTATCTTACATCCCCGCAATTTATGCACTAAGTCATGCCTTAACTCAGGCTGGATGCTATTATTGGGTTTTCAAGAAGTCGCTTAGATCTTTCAGGGAAGCTTGTCAGATCACAACAACTCCGCTGCGATCGTTCTAGTAGTCCTACATCCTCAAATAATGAATTGTACAGGTCTGTCTCCACTCAGTCATATCCTACATCAAACTATCACCGTGTATCTCCCAGTATCCTGTCCCATGTCGCATATGTCGATGATATTAGGCAGCGGCTACCTGGATTGAAACTTCCTTGTCAGGTTCTGAGACAGAAAGAGTAAGAGTGAGCACCGTCCCGTCCTGTGATTGAAGCAGTACGCACCGACTGAGATGATATCGTCATTGAGTGATTTCAGTGACGAAGCTCTTTCATCAGACGTCTCGACGGTGATCATCTACACGAGAAAAGTGTGTCAACCACTGGAGAACTTAGTCTAGGGCCCGATCAACAAACCCCAAGAATTCGCGCAGAGTCATCGACGATAACTCCGCCTGTCGAGGGTTTGTTAAATGTCTGAAGATGATATGATCATTTGAGAAGCCTACCTTGCTTCTCGATGGCTTGTTTGGTAGCCTCGTAGTCTGCGCCAGACTCGAGAGAGACGATGAATTCTGATAATAGATAGTATGAGCATCAGACTGGACATTCATTGAACTTGGTGTACGCACTCGGCATTGTTCAGTGAAAAGTTGTGGTTTGAGGTTTGTATGGATATGAGAGGGCCAGCTACGATACTTATCGGAACTCCTGGAGGACTGCGGGGCCTGCCAGCTGTGCCAGCCTATCTGAAATGACCATGCCTGAAAAGGAAACCCTATGTAGGTCCGGTGCCGTGACGCGACGCGATCAATGTCGCTGAGTCACGTAAAATTCACGCGTTATTAGTATGCTGGGAAGGAATGGACTAGTTTGAACTTTGTCGCTAACCAGGCTCTTGCAATTGTGTATGAGATTTGCATTCTCTAGACTTGGCTTTTCTGCACGATCTACGCTTAGACTTATCATGCCCGTAACACGGTCAGCTACTCGGTCAAGTGCATCAACGCCAGTGGGAGGAAGCAACAAGACAACAACAGTATCACCGTCTGCAGTGGGCAAGTCCAGCAAGCGAAAAGCCGCTGAAGAACCCCCAGCAGCCAAGAAGACCCCTCGCGCTAAGAAAACAAAGTCACCCGATAAAAGTGCTGTGACACCGCTCATATCGGATGTGTTCATACCACCTCCACCGCCTCCCTTGCAGAACGAGTCTACGGTGAAAACCTTGGTTCCCGCAGTCTTGACATTCTCGTTTGAGGAGGCTAAAGCGCATCTCATTCGCGCTGACCACCGCTTTGAGGATATATTCACAAAGCTCAAATGTAAGCCTTTTGAGTTCCTTGAACAGGTCCATCCGTTCCGGTGAGCGCGATGTTTTTGAACGAGCGACATAGAATGTTAATCATTATCTGTAGGGCGCTTGTAGAATCGATTCTGTGAGAAATATCTCCCGCATAAGTGAGGGCACTAAATTGAATGTACATTTTTCAGCGGTCAACAAATTTCATGGCTGGCAGCCCGATCAATCATCCATAGGTTTACTCGGTTGTATGACCCCTCATTACCCGAAAAAGCAGCGGATTATGCGTAAGTCTAATTATAAACATGCTACATCTGCCTGCATCAGTCATTGCGTGGTATTCATGGTTTCACTATGAAGTGCATCAAAATCTCCAACATCTTTTTTCCCTACCCCTTACCAAGTTGCCAATACGGATATCATAACACTCAAGTCTGCTGGCCTCAGTACACGCAAAGCCGAGTATGGTCAGTGTCATTGTCGATTTCGCTGGGAATTCCCATCAACCGAAGCTAAGCCATAACTTCCTGTCAGTACAAGACCTTGCTGCGCGATTTGCAGATGAAAGGCTTTCAACGCAAAAATTACTTGCTGCAGATGATGAAAGCCTTGCTGAAATGCTCATAGAAGTGCGAGGGATCGGACGGGTATGTAGTTTAAATAATAATCTTTGTGCTTCATTAACATCTCGCTTCTTGTCACCAAGTGGACTGGTGAGTGTTATGTTGCTTTTAATCAAAGAATATCTCATAATTCCAGCGCAGTTGACATGTTCGCAATTTTCTCCCTCCGTCGTCCAAACATCCTCCCAGTAGGTGACATCGGTGTCCAACGAGGAATGTTGCGCTGGTTTCTCTCGCGCCACTCGTCTAAGCACGCGTTTACACTTTCACCGCATAAACTGGGTGGTGGCGAATCTAACGATGATAAAACAAAACGGGAAAGTACTAGTGCGATGGGACCACCGCCCACAACGCCTGCACTGAAATCAACCTCTGGTTCTCGACTGACAGGAGATGTAGAACCAGATAATGATGTTCTGCCGACATCATCTGAATCACAATCGCAGGTTCCCGCTTCAATTGAATCGATTCCTGCGCTTCCTGAACCATTCACTCCCTCAATTGACAAGACTCTCGAAGCAGACGCGATGAACACAGAACCCCTTCCCGAAGGTCTGAGCGTCGCGAATTTAAAATCAAGGCTAGAAGGAAAGAAGATCAAGTATGTCACCTGGATTTTTCTCTTGTGGACAATTTCTCATCAAGGCTCTCTGAAGAGGAGCGTTCCTTACTCCGAAAGAAATGGAAGATTTGACCGCGTCTTGGGCGCCATATCGAAGTCTAGGTGTTTACTATATGTGGGCTCTGTCAGAGGAGAAGAACTAGGTTGTCGCCCGCACCTCAATCTGAATATTTCGATCTTGGCTTATACCTTCTTGTTTTGTGACATGTATACTAGCTTGTAAGTAAGTACACAGTGCTGTCAGGTTCAGGCCTTGAATGTCCATAATCCGACTTTTAAAGTTTTAACTTGCGGCATCTAAATTCTATATCAGTGGTTTAGCCACTTCCCAACAAATCCACCACGATTTACAATGTTAGATTTTTTGTCGATATGTGGATAATCGATCAATTACTAGCCTAGCCTTAGTCTGGATATATAACTCGCGCTCGTCATCTAGTTAATGATACCTCTACTGCTATTGTGCCGACAGGTCGGGCGGTATAGACATCTGTGAAGGGCAAATATATCGAATTGCCAAATTGGCTCCTTCTGTGACATGGAAAGAGTAAGGAGAGAGTTTGGCATGCATGAGCGCGCTATCCGAGCAAGGATATCTGCGCACACGACGGGTTCTTAGGGATAAGATACGCATTCCCGCCATCATGACCCCTCGTCGACTGATACATCCAGTAGAATGGCAATATCAAACTAAACGCTAGATACGGTCGTCTCTGCTGAAAGAATCCGTGATCAAGAGTTCCTGCAGTGAAATTACGTATTAGCCAGTGCCGAGGTCAAGATACTGGAATCTACCTCAGGTGCAAAGGGCCACCGGTCGAAGGCGCCAACGACAGCAGCCCAGTCCTCTACACTCATTTTCCTAATGATCTTCTTCATGTCAGTCCTCTGATTGGGTGGAACATCATCGCCCGTAAGGTAGGACTTTAGAGCGGCTGATCCAGGTGCTAGATGACTAAAGGAAGGTCGATGAATTTTTTTCACGATTCAAAGTGAACTCTGAACATACCCGACGGCGTTCTTTAGAGGGGTCGACTTCAGCACAAAGAGTTTCCGTAGGCAGTAATCCCATTTATCCAGCATGCCTGGCTGAATGATCTGCGCATGACGTCAGTGATTTAAATGTGCATAAAATATGGCAAATACCTGATGCTCCAATGGTCTGAATGTACCTGCTATGAATGGCGTACCTCTGCGCCTGTTTTCAGTCCTTGATGAATATGCAGGGTTTGTAGCATCAGGGTAGAAATGTTTATTATATGGTACCAGCAGTTGTGGGTCAATGGTATGATTAAACTCAGAAACGGCTTGTGCAATGACGCTCAGCTTGCACCGGGCCGGATCCTCAGTAGACGCGGAGATACGCTATTACTTGTGTCAGATAGGAATAGCTAGTCTGTGGAAGGAATGAGATCACCTACATCCCATACCCAGTCATGCATTAGATAACTCATTGGAATGCGACCGTGCTTGAACAGCCAGGACTGTTCTGGTGCACAGCGCAGTAGTTGTGCTAAGAGCTGCTCGCCCAGGACATCCATAGGAAGGTGCGAGATAAAGTGTAGATATGGATTTGACTTATTCCATGGAAAATTCTCCACATCGTCCAGGAAACCTTGAACGTCTAGTTGATGATACGTGTCCCACAAAAAGCCGTTCATTGGCAAAACTTGTACTCTAGGGTCCGCTTCTTGCAGCGGCTGTTGAAGACTATGAGCATGATCAAACTCTGTAGGACTCATTTCGTACATTCAGAAAGTTGAGGTACTGTTCTGCGTCCTCAAGCACAATGATTTTTCTGATTCGTTCTTTCGGCAACTGCATCAAAGCGCGAGTCAACGCACCAGGACCTTTGTGGGCTCTATAAGCACCAGAAGATTGAAGTTTAAATATCGTTATCCTCACCGGGATACGCTTCTATAACAACTTTATCCCTCGAACCGCTAGGAATGAATGAATCTGCAACTAGTGCCGCCGTCTCGGGATTAGCGATCGAAATACGACTTTTGAATGTCATGCCGCTAGTGGGAAAGTAGTTTCGCCATTCGGAACGCGGGGGCAGATCGAACCTGTTGACCGGGAGTGGTATGTCACCTTTCCGTGTTTTGGGTTTGCGGACAGCTTTCGAAGTCGAAGCAATTTGGGGTTCAGCTTCGGGTTTGATGTCCTCAATGTTTTGAATATCCTTGGAACGACCGCGGTTTGTTAGCTGTGTTGTGAGGGCCTTCGCGACGACGTCCTCAGGAATATTCTTGGTCCTGTAGGGACATCTGAGACTTGTGGAAAATGGCCTCCGAAGGAGAAACGGAAAAGACATTGAATGATGACTAAGCTACGCAAAACGCGTCGTAGTACAGAAATGCATCTTATTAGCTTCTGAATTCCACGACACTAGTAGGACGTGATACGTATCTACTATTAATTTTCTACTCAGTAGATCATACGCGCGTATATATATAACACCGTCCATTATCCAATCTGTCTGCGTCCTTCGTCGGCCCCTCTCACAGAATCGTTGTGACAAGTTACAACCACCGAAATCGTCTTTAATTTTTTTCAGGTTTTCTGAATCATTACAAATTTCGCGCAGAGCAAGTGCGTGATGGAGCTATTCAGGAGAATATCTTTGCCAAGACGCCGTCACGCCAGTGGCGTAGCAATCTCCAACAAGCACTGCCTGGGTCTATCTCTATCTCTTCCGACATACCGATGCACATGCGCAAGCAAAGAAGCATCTTGATTGTGGCATACTTTGATGGGTCGTACTCTCGCGGTCTAATTTTGTGCGCTGCGACCTACATGCTACCAATAGTAGTGACATGAACCCACTGCAAGGTGATCGTTGACCAACACCTTGTCATTTAGATCATACATCGCTTGCACTGGCAGGCCAAGGTGTGTTCCTGCTCCCTGATCTGACTAGATATTTTTTGTATACTAATAAAGCAATTACCAGTATTGCAAATTTGCAATGATATGCGACGTAGTATTCTCAATCTTGTTATGGGAATCTGGAGGCTGAGCGCTGAGCGCGTGCGTTATCATACTGTTTTAAAAACAGAGACTACCGGCTTCAAAAATTAGTTCGTCAAGATGCTCTTCTTGGATGGAGTGAGATATATGTTCCAGATGATTGGTATGTGACAATAACTAGGATCCACCCCTCTGCTGATCATGAGATCGGACAACATAGTGGATTCTGCAGCAAACAAGATTATCATATCGGTGTTCAATGTTCATGGCAAGTTATTGAACTGTTTTCCGCTGTTCATTGACTTTGATTATCACTGAAGGGCTATCCTACTACGACGTGATGATGAACATGTTACTAAGTTGAAACGCGCCGAGAGCATGATGCTTGGCATTTTGATGCCCAAATCAGTTCACAGTTGTTCCGCATAGTACGGGCGTGTTCTTCCATTTGCATCAAATAGTAACCGCCAAGGAGTGGAGCAAACACCGCTGAAGCCTGAGAGAGATTCCAACATCTCAATACGAATACAGCATTCTCTTCTCTTCTCATTTGAAATTCACCTTTTTGCCAGCGAGCAGCTATCCCGACATATGGGCAGTGCCGATACCCCGGAATTAGAAATCTAATGCCACCAGTTTCACGATACGGATAGGACCGCAGTCCTACTGGTTTCGACTGAATCACCTGTGCAGTCTAATTTCATCTCGCACGGTGATACGGCAAATACAAAGTTACGAACCGCATGTCATGCAAATTCAGATCATGGAATTATATAAGAGCGAGTTCTGCAGTTCTGGAGTCTTATCTATTTCGAGCCTGCAATGGTCGCTCCAATAGTCAATACAGGGATTCAGACGTCAAAGGTAAGAATTCCAAAATATATTTTCCAGATGTGGTATATTGACTCAACTACTCTAGTATTGCAATGGTACGTGGACTTCATAGAGGGGTTTTCACTATTTTCATCCTGAGTATGCGCAGTGGCCGGTCTAGGAGTTTTGGTAGGTCTAAAAACTATGGACAACATCCCCTCTTATGCTCCGTAGATTTTTGACTATTTCTTAACGCTCGAACCTGAGGTGAGTGTTTCTTTATCGAGTTTGGCCATCTTTTGACAATGTTGCAAGGTTCGATGGACATGGAACAGGCGCTGGAACGCCACTCGTGTTCTTTTCGTGATTTCACGCTACATGGCCTTTGTAGCAGCTGGAATGACTTCATACGGTGAGCAGTTACCCGTATCTCCTGGTACGTGACATTGACTAGTGACTAGCTGCCATTGCTACACGAGCGAACGAAGATGTTAGTGTGTATCGCTTATATGGCTGTTTGTATGAACTGATAGTCATCGAATACAGTGCTCGCGCTTCGGCTCAGCTTCCAATGGTGATCAATGTCTTGAGCAGCCAGCGTTTTACTGAATTCACTGCAGCAATTCACATCATCAGTATTGTAGCCGCTGAAGGTGCGCTCCATCTCTATAGCGTCTTATGGGCCTGAAATCTTTCAAGGTCTTTTGATCATTCGTACATATGCATTCTGGAAACAAAACAAAAAGCTCTTGGCGGTGTTACTGGTCTTGGCAGCAGTACGTTGGTCTGGTCATGCATGCTCATACTCATCGTCTGTTGATATCGCAACGTAGATTTCCATAGCGTGTGCTGTTAGTATTACACAAGTTGTCAATAATGCAGTGGCGGCGCCTGTGGATCCTTTAGGTGGGTTTCCCTTATTCTTCTTTCATTGTTGTAGACTATAACCTTGGCTTTTCAAGCTCCCCCTACAAGCAACTGCACATTTCAAGCGGGCCGCAGCAGCGCCATTCAATACGGTTTTCTTGTAGCCTACGAACTGTGTAAGGATATCTCGTTTCAGTCCCACTCAGCGCGATTTTTCAATCCCATCTACCTAGTGCTGATGTCTTTAACGGTGTTCAAGAGATATCAAGACTACAGAGATTCCAACAGTCGTCTAGTGAGAGCCGTCTTCGAGGGCGGAGTGCGGTATATGACTGCCATAATTTGTGCGGTGACCCTTTGTTCCATTTAACATGTCCCGTGATGAAGCGCTTCTTCCAGTTGTTTCTGTGCTCAACATATTGATTATGTCTGTGGTGCCGGTAAGTTGCATGTCGTATCCGCTCATCTGACAATTTTGGTTAATCGAGACAGGTATCATATGATGAGATGATGAATGTGTACGTGGTATGGTGGTCTAATGAAAAAAACTGACGACAGTCATGACAGGCCACAACTTGTCCTCCACAGTATGTTGGCATCCCGTGTACTGTTTAGTCTCCGTGAAAGTGACCAGGAAAAATTGGATGGGACGACATTACAGATGTCGGCATTTCGTCCAGCTCAGCACAACCAAAGGCACACTTTATCTGATTGATTATATCCTATACATAGTCAAAGTATGGCTCATCAGAATGCAGACATGACATAAAGGAGAGTTCGCCTATCAATGGCCACTGGCAAATTGAAGGATGCCGTCACGAGGCACGATCATTAACCATCTGCCGCTCCGACCTGGTTGCCCTGCTGCGCATCTTTGTTATCCTCTTCTATATTGCTCTTCACCTCTTCCAGCGAAACCGTTCTTAGGTCCGCCTCTATCCAGTCCTTCTGACGGAACAAAGGTAGCCCCTGACGTTCTCGTAGGGGACATTCAAGATCAGCCAACGGAACCCAACTATTCCGGGTGTTGTACAACCATATAGACCCCGCAAGTGACGCGCTTTGCAAAGAGGGGTATGATGTGTGCATGCCGACATCATTGCTAGCCAGTCACATATGCTACTGCACAGCCGGGCGGAGCCACGTGTAATGGCCAGAGCACGGTGAACTAGAAATCGAGACTCGAGAGAGATGTGCAGTGTCTAAATAATGTTAAAACGTCAATGGTTGGATCGGGCTTGACTTACAGCTATAATTATTTAAAGCATTACAATGACACTATGGGCTCACAACTTGTCCTCCACAGTATGTTGGCATCCCGTGTGCTCTTTAGTTTGCGCGAAAGTGACCAGGAAATGGATGGGACAACATTACACATGTCGGTATTTCGTCCGGCTTAGTACAATCAAAGGCCTCACTTGATTATCGCACAGTCACAGTATGCCCCGTCAGAATGTAAACGTAGCATACACAAAAAACCTCGCCTATCAAGGGCCACCAAACTGGAGGAGACTGTCACGAAGCACGATAATCTGCTGCTCCATCTGGTTTCCCTGCTCTGCTTCTTCATTGCCCTCTTCTAGATTGCTCTTCACCTCTTCCAACGAAATCGTTCTTGGGTCCGCCTTTGTCCAATACTTCTGACGGGACAGAAGCAGCCCCCGACGTTCTCGCAGGAGAACCTCAAGATCTGCCAACGTCACCCAACCATGCCGAGTGTTGTGCAACCATATAGACCCCGCAAGTGAGACGCTTTGCAAAGAGGGACATGATGCGTGCCACCTTGGCACAAGGGTAGCCGTGAAAGTTTTGTCATATAGTGCATCGGCTTTATTTCGCGACATCAGTGTCAGCGACCTGAGGCACTCAAAGCCAGAGAGGAATTCAGGAAAGGCCTCGAGAAGTTCCTGTAGTTGCTTTGAGCAAATGTTGCATGTAGGTAAAAGATGGCGCACCTGCGAGAATGCTCCATCACTCGAGTAGAAGGAAAACGAATTTAGTCTGGGCAAATTTTTTGTGATCGCTTTCAAAGCTGCGAGTGCGCTCGGTGCATCGCTTAGACGGGTAATGATCTGCAGTGCGGTCAATGGGCCGGTGGAATAGGCAAGGATGTTCGATGCAGTATTGAGGATGTCGTCATTGAAAAGCGCCTGCTGCAGCAAACAGAGTTCCACTTCCTTGATTTTTCGATTCGGAACCACTGTAGCCAGCACCAAAGGGGACGCAGAGACCCTTGTAAGCTTTGTGAGAGTGTCGCTAGGTAAAACCACGCCTTTCACGAATTTTCCGCCAAACATGGCATTGCGCAGTTCCGTCTGCTCTGTAATTAATTTGATGAGGTCCCTGTCCCAATCGAGTGTTGTAGTGAGAGAACGAAGTCGAAATGAACATCCATGCAAATATCTTGCGTAGGGACCGTCGAGGAGAATTGTAAGATCCGTAAGCGAAGAAGCGTTTAGCAATGCGCTACGCAGCAGGTTGAAGTAATTGGAGAATACATCATAATGTCGAGTAGCATCAGCCAAGATCAGAGTACGTGCACAAGAAGCAAGATGCGGATACGATGCAAAACATCTGAGGCATGGTATAATCATGTCCTCGGTAGGTTTGACGTTCCTGTAAATCACGCGCTGGGAAATGAACCGGAAACTGGGGCATACGACTGCCGTGTTCACCAGGTCTGAATTTCCCAGGTATTTAAGTATGTGATGTATGAGTTCGGAAGGGATAGAAAGGACTATGGTAGTGCCTGTGTCAGAAAATAGTTAAACAGATTTAGATCTGCTAGACGTACCGCCGTGTGCAGCATGTTTATCCTGAGGTTGATTGGCGTGAGTCTCTGGACGGTCCACGCCAAGTTTCCTCTCCATGGAAGATACTATTTCTGTGTACGCTGCATCATGCATAAAAGATGGTGTGCTTTGCATGCTTGTGTGTCAAGTTGAAGCTCGAGTGATTCCATTCATAGTAATCGATATCGATGACATAATGTCCATATCCGATTGCAGACGCGACTCAACCCAAGTTCCTCACCGTGATGAACTTCAGGTTCATTCTAATTCAAACATTACATTTAGAATAACATTTGTGGCATATGGCTACCTCTCCACGACGCTCCAGAAGACGCTTCTCTTCTGCATCTATTGGTGCGACATGGAATGCGCAGTTTTCACCACTTTCCACACCAGTTTCGCGTGGTCGCCGCAGAAGGTCCTCATCCGTCGACTTTGATGATGACGTTATTCGCAGTTCAGACGTAAAAGAACAGAAAACGAGACATGCACCACTCGGTGACCCTAACCTTGAATGTGATAGGATGCTTGGACCCGAACTTGAAGTTCATCCATTAACATATGCATCACTTCCTCCAACTCCTATACTGCCGTCTCCGCCTGCCTCTCCACCTCCAATAGCCCGGAGTCAAGAGCTGCAGCAAGATCAGCCTTTATTTTCTTTATGGGACTATTTATGGGAAGAGCTTCTCGCGACTGACTTTGACTCGCACCAGGAGTTGAAGTGGGAGAGGGTGAGCAATTTCCTGAGCATTCCTCTGGCAATGGAAAAGGTGCGCATAGATTCATGTGGGTGACATGACAATGCTCATGAAGTGTAGATCATTGGCTTTGGCTTCATACTTTGTTTAGACTCGTTCCTCTATACTTTTACGATACTACCCATCAGGTTCGCACTGGCAACCATCCGATTTTTTCTAAATTTCTTCAAAGTCTCCAAATCGCATCTCCCATCATCACAGAAAGCTGACATTCTTCGAATGATGCTGCTTGTGGTCTCTATCATGGTGTTGATTCCGCTCACGGATGCCAGTAAGATCTATCACTCCATACGCGGACAAGACACTATCAAACTATACGTAATATTCAACGCTTTAGAGGTGCATTCGTTTATACATCGATTCAACTGGTGCACATGACTAAACTTTCTCCGTTTTAGATTGCTGACCGCTTGTGCGCGTCGATAGGGCAGGATATCCTTGACTGCCTATTTTCCCGCTCGACACTCGAGGTACTTTCTCGTCGAGTGCCGGTTACGTCCAACACGCTTCGCCCATTTGTGTTTTTCGGGCTAGCTACTCTCTACATTGGTTGGTCTCTGTCAACAGGCCTTTATATCGCGTTATTAACATTGCTTTAGTTTGCCACGCATTAGTGATGATTTACCAGCTGCTATCTCTTAATGTAGCCGTCAATTCCTATGACCACGCACTCCTGACTCTTCTCGTCTCGAATCAGTTCGTCGAGATCAAAGGAAGTGTCTTCAAGAAATTTGAGAAAGACAACCTCTTTCAAATCACATGCGCGGATATCGTGGAACGGTTTACGCTCTCACTCATGCTTCTCATTGTTGCATTCCGCAATTTAATCGAGCTGAGTGGATCTGAGTTCGACTTTACGGGTGGATATGTCCTTCCAATGAGCTTTGGCTGGTTCATAGGCAACAATGTCCTATGGACAATATCCTACGTAGGTTATTGAAATACCGCGTCCAGACCTGCTTACGAAGCTCGATCAGCCCGTTGTGACAGTGATGGCATCTGAGATCCTCGTGGACTGGCTGAAACACGCATTCATCTCTAAGTTTAATCACATACGGCCATCTGTATATGAGCGGTACACAGATGTGCTCTGTCGTGATTTAGCTAGTGGGAGTGCTATAGGACGCCTGGGTGCTCGAAAGGTCTGACGTTTAGCTTTGACTCGTAATTGCATTCACTGACCGAATGCAGCATAGTTATGTTGACCAATCGCCATTAGTGGCCAGGCGACTTGGCTTTGCTTCCCTTCCGCTTGCAGTTGTCGTTATTCTAGTTGGTCTTCAGTCATTAAATCTCGTCTTTTCCCTTCGCTTTGAAGATGAATGGAGTTGGGATGCTCTCATGGATATGTCAAATGCCGAAGTCGTACATCTACTCAAATGGGCCGTGATGGGAGTGGCATTTTGGTTATGGTAGGATTTCTGTTGTTGTCACAGTTTCGCGAAGGCTTACTTCTCCGTCTAGTTTTCTCGCTGTAAAAGTTCTTCTCGGTGTGAATCTTATCTCATATGCGACGCGTCGCCGAGCAGGCATGGAGGCCCGCGCTGCTGCGGATACCATCAACGATTTTGGGCGAGATCCTATAGGGGAAGGTAAGGAGGAGCGCGAGTACAACAAACAGCTCAAGAAGATGGTGGATGATTGGAGAGACGACGCCATACGAGTAGGTGAGATGAGTGAGGGGCGCATGCGTGGCGGTAATGGACAAGGCGGTGGCGGTGACAAGAAACGGGTACCCCTTGAAGAGTTGACTCGATTTACAATGGTGAAGCGTATCTGGTGATATGTAGAAGCTTGCAGCGGCGAATGATAATAATGCTTCTTTGACGTTTCTGCCGGATATGATAAAATCGACTGCACTTAAAAAATCACCATCTGAGTGGAAGTACTTATACAATCTGATGTTCGTTAAGCAGACCATGGCCTCCCACAAATTGCACATAATTTTTGTTTCATAGTTCATATACATATGCATATACACGACATACACGAGCAAGTAGAACAGCGCCAAATCTCCTTGTACACAAACTACCTCCATTTTCACAAAATCAACGATGTGCAACCTGCCGAGACCGATCGCCGCCAGTCTCCGGAACGATACCAATTATGTCGTCCATGTCAATGATACGGCGGAAAAGGCCACCCGCGCGTGCATCGAGGGGACGACCTTGGGCCACTGCCATCGCTATGGTCTCCCTAAATGTCTTCTGGAAGTAGCGCGGATCGACCATGTCAAAACGAATGGGGCGCAAGTGCTCTGGGGTACGTTCGCTGCACAGAGGCGCTATAGGATATTGATTGATCATTCTACGGATGATGTTCGGATCCTGCTCCTCCAAAAATTCACGGTAGTCCCTGCGAGGCCGGGAAGGATGTCCATGGTCTGGTGCAGCAGTGACTGGGATGGCGACAGGGGATGGAACGTGATGAATGTTTACGCGTGAGCTGTGCGCAGAGCGCGAGAGTATTGGACGTGGAGAGCGGGTGGTAGGAATGGGGGGAGCAGGGGTGTACGAGCGACCAGTGCTCGACTTGGCGCGAATACGTTCTGCCAATCCGCCATTGCGAGTATGGTCGTCAGGGACCTGCAGTAAATTTGCCGAAGTTTGATCAACGGTGGCCTCGTGCCTCTGCTTTCTGCGGGGAATGGAGGGGTAGGCTTGCTGACCACTTGTACTCGAATTATGGACAGGCACTTGGGGCTTGATCCTCTTTGAGTTCAGAGAAATCGCTCTGAAACCACTGCGAGGGAGCCCCTCAATTGGTTCAGGGGAATGGGGAAACTTGGCCAGCAAGTCCGCGCGCGTGTCAAAGTCCGCGCGAGTCGGCTCATAGTAGTAGGTGTTTTGCGACACATCGCCATGATAGAGCTCGAGCACCCCTGGAGCTTGCTCGACGTACACGATGTCGGACTTCTTAAGGGGGGTCTTGCCACGGTATACGGGTTTGGAAGGATTAGCGCGATGCTCGCGCGTCCTCCCTTCTGAAGAAAGGAGGTATGGCATTGATTTGGAGTGCTTAAGCGACGCCGTCTGGTCGTCGTTGGACCTGAGGATTGATTACTATAATGACAATGAGTAGAACACGAAAATAGTCGACTCACTTTTGGAACATTTTCTTGAACGAATTCATGATTGATATGGGGAAAGGGGATGTAAAGTCGCAAAGAATACGAGGTAGTGTGTCTGGCGGTGAGGAATCTGCATTTCAATATATATAGGTTGTGCTACTGTGGACCATCCACAACCACAACCACAAACCACAACCACAACCACAAAGCAATTCTTCAAAACCCGAAAATGATACAAGTGTGGATGCTATAGCCAAATGCTTTGATTGCCCACCTCATGTAGCCTCGCTTATATAGCATAATTGCAACGGCCGACCAATTGTCGGGCACTGTTGCCACAGGCCAGCCCAATGAATCATGGCGCGTCCTGCTCATTATTATTATTTATTTCTCGAAGCTCATAGCTTGTGCTCAATGAACACGCGATATAAATCACCGGAAATGACGATCAGCACGCTGATTCGGATGCATGGGACGCCAGTATAGGGCATGACGTGTAAAGAGATGCTGAAAAAACAGCTGGCTTCCTCCTTTAGTAACTGTCTCACTTAACAAGACCACTTAGCGTACCTTTAAAGCGCACTGCACCCAACCGACTATAGTTCAGTCCAAGCTGCTCAACTGCATTCGGGCTGGCATCTCCAGAAATCTGAAGGTGATGTAAATAGTCAAGCCAGTATGTTAATTGATTCCAACGGAATTACACACACGATTACTATGGCCTCCGTGATACGCGTGGAGGATAGACTCGGGGTCGATCATAGCCCTGAGTGATGGATGTTTATATTGTTGATCTCTAGAAATGTAGAGATACTCTAGCTCGCATTGGGCAGAGTGTATTGCCCGCTCCAAGGCACGAAGGCCCAGTAACTCTTGTTGCCTGTTTCATGATCAAATCTGCGACACAGACTTACTTACTCTAGCAGTGCAATCCGCATACAATCCGTAAGCCTGTACAGCATCATGCGCGAATAGCCTTGACAGGAGCTATGGTTGCAGTCCAGAGCTGCGTCAATGCAGAAGGACATGATTACAATGGTACCATGGTAAGTTTGACTTTGAAAAGAGATCGGAAACTTTGCCATAACTTTACAGATTGCCGCGGCCGCTTGTAGCCTACAACGCGCCGGTCCGCAAAACAGGTAAGTAAGGACTTGAGCTTGGGAGGCCTGAGGAGCTGTGGGGCTATACACTTAGGCTGAATGACATTGGGGTACGCGGCTAGCCAAGTCTAGCTCGGTCCTCAACCAGCAGCCCAATGCTAATTTTAATCACGTGCACGTTGAATCATGTGCATGGGGAGTGATGTCATCATATTTCCTATTTGCACCAGCAGTCAACGTCATGGATGCGAGGAGCTATGACCCGCAGTACGCAGTCAGTCTCTGGACTTGAAAGCCGATAAAGGTCGCTTCCCCGCACATAAAGGTCTATTCATCCTCCCTCCGTTAGACCATCAAAATGGCAGCATCAGGCGCGCTTCCTGGTCTCTTTTTCTGCTTTTCGGCAATGGTTCTCCTCATTTTTGTATGTTCCATCTAATCTTATCATCGTTATTATGTTTTTTGATAGTGTTCGTCGTTGACAGGTGTCTGTGTCGTCACCAACGTGGAACAGCATATCCTTTCTTAATGCCAACCAATACTCCTTTGGTGTATTCGGTTATACGGGCTCGAAGACTCAAGTTGGTTACTACTTCCCTCTCCCGGGAGACATCAACACGGGAACTCTTCACAACCTCACCTTCGTTCTTATCCTTTACCCAATTGCCGCTGGTCTTTCCGGGCTTGCAGTCCTCTTCGGAATATGTGGTGCTGGATATCATCGTGTGGGCACCGTCTTTATGAGTTTGCTCGCTGGACTCGCGACGTTGTGCACTTTGATTGCATGGATCATTAGCATGTCTTTATTCGGCGTCGTCAGAGAGCGCCTGAGAAGCAACGGCATCAACGCGAATTGGGGAAATGCGAACTGGCTTGCGCTTGGCGCGCTGGTTGCGCTGGTTGTAGGCTCCTGCACCGCAGCCTGTGGAGTGTTTGGACACTACAGGCGTTCGAGGAACTAGTAGTTCATGAGAAGTGGAAGAAATATCCCGGGGCTGCCAGTGAGCGATCGAAATGAAAGAATGACAAAGTTATCTTCGATTTCATATGTACATGTTTGCTACTTATTATTCGGATAGACTCGCTCGCTATGCTTATTCAATTGTGTACTTATAATACCCGATAGTTTGTCCTCCAACCGTGACGATGATTAATGCAATTGAGATGTTGCCTCTACTCGAGCTTCAACTCAGCCTTCCAGGACCACGTGACGATGATTAATGCAATTGAGATGTTGCCTCTACTCGAGCTTCAACTCAGCCTTCAAGTCGCATGGTCCTGGTGCATTAGGTGAGAAACGGTAGTCGTATGTAGGCTTGATCCTGGATCGCCACCATCCTGGATTTGATACCAGTGACCACCAGGCATCCACGTCCAGTACTTTTGAAGTTCAACCAAGCTCTGACCAAGCTCTCAGTGACAGTGGTGACTCCGTCCGCAGACAGCCGCAATTTCCAATTAATCTTCCGACGGGCTTCATCCCAAATTTGGCAGGTGTATAAGTTCACTGCATTTTGGCCTCGTTGAAGCAGGCCTTTCAGACTCGCGACATCCACATGCTGCGCAGCTTCAAGCATGTATATTCAAGCTGGATGGGCTGGTTTTTCTCTTGAATGCGTAGATTCAGAATGGCTGTCCTTTCTGTCGTCGTTCTTTTCGGCTTGTTTGTGACCTCTACTTTTTTCCAAAGCTCGCCCCGTCGCCCTAGCCTGCAATGGGTGATGTCAAGCGACGATCCATTCCCGTCGCCAGTTGGTGGTGTCCCAATGGCTTCTGACTTTGGGATATCAATCTCTTTCACCTTACTATATTTCTCGCTCATACCCATCTTCGTTTCCCGGCTATATAACAAGCATTCGCGAGCTGTTGTGAGCATTAACGCAATCATTACAACCATAGAAAGGTGAAAACAGCTCCCTCCTGCATTAATGCGCGTGACCTCATGTCAGCTCTCAGAGTCATAATCTTCTCCCTACGAGCCTGGCAATCTCGCAACCAAACGGAAAGGATATCCCCGGCATTGACGACTTACATGCAAGTCTCGATTGCATTGCCATATATTTCCATAGCACACGACGTCGTGGTTCTTCTGCGCTGCATGTATGTGAACTCTACCAAGGGTCCGGCAGGTTTTACAGATCCGCAAGATTCACCTGTCGCTCCTTCGATGTCGTCCTCTATGCATCCTCTTTCCCCGTTTCACAGTGCTTCGCTTCATCTTTCGGACGACATACATGATGACCCTAAAAAGCGATTTTTCTATCGCTGGTTTACCGATGTGCTGAACCTGGCCTTCCTCGCTGCTACTATCCCAGGTATAATTGGTAACGCGCATTACCGTGGTGGAATGGATAATGCAAGCACAGCCAACGAGGTGATGATCACCAGGTGCATTAGATCTTTACCATCACAGCTCCATTTTACATAAACATCTTTGTCCAGATACCTAAGCTCCGGTATTGCTCTCTTCCTCATAATTTTCGTGGCAGCCCTGGTTGTTCGCGCCAGAAAGCTACCCAAAGTGGAGCCGATTCACGTCACCCTACTTCTTGCCATCCTCACTTGCAACGTAAGGATCCGTGTTCTCTGTTTTATTCGTTTACATAATAATAAGTTTTCCTCGATGCACAGGCATCCTCTGCGATCTTCCGACTGTTGTTCATGTACCACCGCACGACCTCCCTTACATCAATAGCACCGGGCTCGGGTAACACTTCTTTAGAAAAGGCAACGTTTTATATATTCCATATGCTCAGTGACTGGCTGGCCGTCGCTCTGCTGCTCGTTCCGAATATTAGAGCCATCTTCAAGACGGGCATGTGGGGGGATTGGAGAGCCATTGATCCTCTTCCGCAAGAACAGGAATGGGCGAGAAAAAGGAAGGAAGCCAAAGCACGAAGGAGTGGGCTTATCGTTTGATGCGCGGGCCGCACTTGGAAGGACGTAGCATCTCGTTTATTAAATGACGCTTGTTATATATTATGCCTGAGCACCTGTATCACTCCTGGCTAGAATACTGGGTCCCGGCGATATTTATACTGAACACCAAATTCTTCACATATCGTTGACTCAGCAGTTGATGAATCGATGAAGCATGCCTAGTAAAGGACTATGAAATGAGTATTACAGCAACAAACTAAAGGTCTGATAAAATGACATTTGAGCAGTCTGCATCGCGTCGTATTTAATTTTGTTATAATCAAAGGCCATTCCTAGTCCTAAACCAGTATTTTGGGCAACATGTGGCGAAACTAATGACATATACGATCATGAGAAGCATCATCCTCTGCTACTTGCGCTTTGTGAAAGTGATACGAAGGTTGTAAGGGAGCGTTAGGGCAAAAGGGGAGAAGGCATTTTTCAAACCATCTTGATGAATCGAATCTTCCGGTAATGTCCACTCGTACTCCCGGAGCAACATTACGGCTAGGGAACGCTGCTCGTAGAGCGCAAAGTTACGAGCAGGGCACTGCCAAGGTCCAGAGGCGAAAGCAACCCAAGCATCTTTGAGAATCGAGCTCTTCTCGGTAATCTGAACAGGCTTCGCGGTTTTGCGCTCGGTTTATGTACACACCTCAGGCTATGATATGCTTTTCTAAAGGTACCCCCCATCCTCACCTAACCCCCAAGTAAAGCTCCAGAGTCCACATAGTAGTCGTTTGCGCCAAAGATAGACACGTTGTCCCACCAGCATTACCATTGGGATCATACGGAGGTAAACTCAGGATATGTCGAGGCCGTTATATATACCGCTGTAAGCTGAACGCTTACTACAACGCTTATCCTATCATATGTCATGTGACCCTTCCCCTTATATTCCGCCGTTCTAGTATCATTCAGATCAGACTCGGGTCTCCTACCTACCATCACAATACTCATTTATATCACGCTCAAGACATCCACAGTTTCGTCCTGTTACTTTCGCCCGATCTGTTCAGTGTTCTTCGTCATTTCCCTGACGAGGTTCCAACCGCTCGGTGATGGTTTGACATTAAGCTGAAGCGAAGATGTCGAACAGAGTCTGGGGTCTTTTGGTTGTGAATGCCGTGAGGGTGTTCGGGCTTTGTGTGCTCCGGGTTTGAAGTTTCTCAAACGAACCGAGTAAGTTGCGAATGATAACAGGGTACCAGAAACCGATAGGTCAGCTCCAAACTTTCCAATTCTGCAAACGCGTTATTGACCACATCCGTGATGCATGAACTATTCTACGATTTGTTCGGAGGACCGTCGACTTCAAATTCAACATGCCCATCTTTCGTGATTGGAGAAACCGTATGCCTCCCCCATGTTAGAATTCCATTCTACTTCTCCCTCCGCCAAAATTTATTCGACGGCATTCCAGACACACACATCGCACTCGCTGCCCCCGTGCTCGCTTATTGGCTCCTGTCTTTTGTATTCTACTGCCTTGACATCTCTGGCTGGCGATGGCTTGATAAATATCGTATTCACGACTCAGAGGAGGTCAAATCTAGGAATTTGGCTACCCCTTGGGAGGTCGCACGAGCTGTCCTACTCCAGCAAGCCACACAAACTGTGTTGGGTTTAGCATGGTTGATAGAGTCACCGGAGATCTCGGTTGCGCGGTGTCAGAGCGAGATGGAGGCCTTGGGAAGAACACTGGTATGGGTTGTGCGACGTCTCTTGGGAGAGGAGACGGGAATGAAGTTTTTGGAGCTGAGAGGGCCTGCGATGACCCGTTGGCTGTACTGGTGGGGAATCCCAGCTGTACAGATCTTATTCGCGTTGTGGGTGTTACTGAAAATCTCGCTTGACTTTCCTCTGATGTCTTCCTAGGTTCATCGTCGATACTTGGCAATACTTCCTCCATCGATTGATGCACACAAACAAATATCTCTACAAGAAGTTCCACTTTGTGCATCACAGACTCTACGTCCCCTATGCCTTCGGGGCATTATATAACCATCCCTTCGAGGGCTTCTTGCTGGACAGCCTAGGCGCAGCACTTGCAGAGCGCATCACACACCTTTCCGTTCGACAAACTATTTTCCTCTTTACGTTCAGCACGTGTAAAGGTGTCGACGATCACTGCGGATACAATCTTCCCTTTGATCCATTCCAGATGATGAGTGGAAATAACGCAGACTACCATGACATACACCATCAGGTATGTTCCTTTACTACCATCTGCTCCTATACAGTACTGACACGACGCGTACAGGCCATCGGAATTAAATCAAATTTCTCACAGCCTTTCTTCGTCCATTGGGATGCCCTCCTCGGGACACGCATGACCAGAGAAGATATTCAAGAACGCAGAAAAAAGGTTAAGAAAACGTGATGTGCCGATTTCGATGTTATGCCATATAGATATTCCAGGACCCTTTAGGGGACTGGTTTGGGTGAAAGCAAAGGGTAACACCGATCATACCGGACCTTTTAGTTCGGTCTTTTTAGTCTTTTTTTGTTTATGTTGATTTTTTGTTTATGTTGATCTGTTTGTCTGCTCTCTGGTCGTCTCGTCGGTGTGCTGCCTTCTCATTCAATCATCCCAGTGTCGCCGTCTCTTCTTTCTCTTAATTTTGCACGTTGAATTCATCTCGCTATGGCCTCTAGCTCTTGTCTTTCTCGACTGGATGAGTGAAAAATGGTCCTTAAAATGTCTACCAATGGTACCTGGAAATTTCCGACAGTTGCTTAGTCATCATAAATCTCTGAATTGATTCAATTGAACTTTCGACGAAGTTTGTTTGCCATGGATGTTTTGTTCTATCATATATGCAGAACTGGCTGAGCAGGCGAAGCTCAGCTGGCGCCGTGCGGACTTACAGTCAAAGCGTCTTGAACGACCCTGCAATTTGCAATGTACGCAGCCTCTGTAATCGTGACTCAGCTCCCTACAAGTATAGGCCCACTTTTTCAATCCCAATGTCGTCTACCCTGGCAGCCCGCAGAACAGATCAAATGTCAGGAGTCAGTACTGATCGCTATCTACCTGTGACGTTATGAAAGGAGCATAATCATCAGGTATGAAGGACAGGCACGGGGTGCCAACGGCAGCTACGAACGAGCGCGCAAAGCCACGGGAAAGGGTTCGTGGAGAAGCTGGCTGTCTGGTAAGTCAAAGGGCCAGCATTTGCTTAGTGCTACCGCCTGGCAGATCGGACGGGCGCATGCCTAGGGTTCCCAGCGGCAGGCACTCTGGAGACATTGAAGGCACAGGACATACCAAGAACTCGAAACTGACAACTGTATTACCCTCATTCATGCTCGTCTACCATCGAGT
The DNA here is from genome assembly GCA_016628565.1 of Suillus placidus. Classification (NCBI taxonomy): domain Eukaryota; kingdom Fungi; phylum Basidiomycota; class Agaricomycetes; order Boletales; family Suillaceae; genus Suillus; species Suillus placidus. The sequence continues at coordinate 184,410 of JABBWD010000020.1, forward strand.
CTCCGATTATGCAGGTGCAAGTCTCGGAAAGGGATCGTGAAGCTGTCTGTCCAGCAAGTCAAGGGCTAGCACATGCTACTGCTTTGGAGATCGGAAGGGCGCATATATTCGCATCCTTAGGTCCACAGGGGCAGGTACTACGGAGATATCAAAGGTGCGGGACGGGCCAAGAACTCGAAACTGTCAATATGCTATCGTACAGTCAGCCGAGTTCAGGGCGACATAATGCGTTAGGTGACCAGCGGCAGGTACCAAGGTACGAAGTACGAGAAAGCACATCAAAGGTGAGACCCTGGCTAAATCGCAAACCACAGAAGGAGGTACAGCCTATGCGACTTGAAACATATAAAAGACCTCCTTGCTGAGCCTCTAACTGCAGAACTCAAGCTCTTCAATCCAAATTCAATATCAACTACACTTTTCGTTTAACAATCTGAAGCAATGTCCCTCTTCACCAGGAACTTGACCTTCCAGTCGTGAGTGTCTTTGCGCTATCACCCTGCATACCTTTTCCACCCAACTCACCGTCGTCTCGCAGCAACGAACTCGGCAAGGATGTTTCGATCATGCTCACTTTCAATGGCGCCATGGAAGGCCTCTACGAGGACTTCTTCCCTGTAGTTTGGAAGTAAGTGCGCCTGCCTTTGCCCACGACGATTCTAAACCTTGCAATTTTTCAGGGTCAGCAAATTCGGGAAGACGGGTGGGTGTTCCTACTCTCTCGCTCGTTTTCCAGTTGCCAACTTACATATGACCCTTCTTGCCAGGTTCATACTCGGCTAAAGCAACCTACACGAGCCAGTAAGACAGAAGACGCAGATGGTGCTCATATACAATGCTCATACAACGTATAGACTTGCTTTCTCCAAACCCCAGGTCGAGAATGGGAACATCATCGACGCTGCAACCTGCGTCAAGATCAATGTGAGTGGCTCCCATCTGCTCTGTAATTCCTAGCACCAATGCAAGCCATGATGCAGAACAGCGAGAAAACGACCCTGACCGAGGCCAACGAAGTCTATCAGTTCTCTGTAAGCCTGACTTTCGTTAATATCTATCTTTACCACTCACGATTTCTCGTGTAGGCCCCTAAGGCGGGAACCACTGGTGTCCTGCAGGCCGTGAACAGCACTGGGGCCGTTCAGGACATCGCAGTCGGTTTGTGACCATCACGTTCTCCATTCCTTTTGCCTCATTGTATTGTCCGCCTCCAGGCTTCATGAGCAAGGGACAGTTGATGCCCACTCCCGCGCTCTACTTCAACGGCGTTGGGTATGTTATCTTTCCTCCGTTCCTGCTTCAGAGCGCTCACAGTACAAACGCAGAGATGGGAGTCACGTCACTGCTAAGTTCACTCCGATCCTGTGCGCCTACATCACGTCGGACTATCAAGAGACCGCAATCTTACGAGGTGCCATCGACACCCCTGCGATCTGGTCGCGGAACCTCGCTGAGCTTTCCCCAAGCACGACTTGGAGCCTCACGCGCGACGCGGCCAGTGGAAAGTACATGATCACCCAAGTTTGATCAAGGAATGCGACATTGGTGCGCCTAAACATGTGTTCTGCGAGGTCTGGATCTCAACGCTCTCCCTGTTTTCGTAGCATGCCTTTTCTTTTATAAGGTCGCTCGTCTCTCATGTGATAGTTTGCAACGGTCGTACTGCTTTGATCGATAGGCCTTAGACTCTATCTATATACTTGATTGAATAACCAACGATCGCACACAATTCGGCCACTTTTTAGGCTTTTTTCGTTTTAGTTTAGATCTGTTTGCTCTGCTTGTGCTGCCTCAACGCTTCGTTAACGTTCCTGCGCTGCCGTCCCTCTTCCTTTGAAATTGACACGTTGAATCTAATTGCGATCGCTCTATGGCCTCCGGTTCTTGCCCTACTCAACTGGAAGATGTCTGTTTGCCACTCTTCAAGTTCCATACCCGCAGCGAGCCATCCCTTGATCAAGTCATTATCCGTTGGCCGCATCGGTGAATGTTTACGATCCTCGTCTTTTCATCCGTTCTTTTCATGTCAACAAACCTGGTGCTGAGCTCAATGACCTCAAAGGTGGCGTCGTCGGTGGTTCTATCCTCACTGGCGCCCTAAGGCTAGGGCCAGAAGTAGAGATTCATCCACAAATTGTGACGAAAGGGTAAGGCCGCCGCCACTGTTGCAAGCCCATTTTCAGTAAGTCTCTCTCTCTGCACGCCGAGCACAATCACTTTCAGTTTGGAGTTTCGGGAGGTGTAATTGATGTTGGGACCAAGATTGATCATACGCTGTACGGAGCGGATCGTTTTGTTGGCCGAGTGTTAGGTGCTATCAGTAAGCACCCAAAGGTCTATATCGGCGGTACGCATCCTCATCTTTCGCATGCTGGCGTGTTCTAAAGAGCATTCAGAGCTTGAAATCAGTTTTTTCTTCCTATGCTGTTTGTGGGCGTTCGTACAGAGGACACGAAACGAACAAAGGTGTTGAAACTTGCGAGAACGGACTCCTGCTCATTGGCATTGGTTCAACATCGAGTATTCATGTTGAGCGTGGAACACGAGCTCGCGAAGATCCAATTGACTCCACCTGCATGTACTGAGATTGGGGAGAAGGTCGCCCTTTCGAGACGTATCGAGAAGCATTGGTGGCTTGTAGGCAAGTATTTCTTCTCTGAAGGTTAGGCAAGTGTCCAACATGGAACATTGTTGGAGTTAGACTGATTCGCTACCTGGCATGTTCTTGCACTTCATGTGATCCGATGGAGCTAATCATCTGTATCATTCCAAATGCAACTTGTTCCGATCGCACTGCACATCTTTATTAGGAAGAACTTGCGACGGTCACCACCCCCTATCAGCGATCCCTTACGACTTGATTTGGAGACTTTGACACCATCTACATGCATATCGACCTTTCAATCCTCTGTCTCAAACAGACTCTGTTTCTGCCCTATGGGCTTTCTGTCGCCACATACTTTGCAGCTTTAAAGGACGGCCTTGCACTGTTCGAATACTGAAACTCTACAGTGCGCGGATGGTCGACCGGTCAGCGCTCAGCAATGAGCATGCTCTAGGCTAAATTCTTTCTTTCTGTCTTGAACATGGACCCCGCATCTTCATTTCACTGCATCGTCGATCTTGAGAATGACACTCCATAATAGTGCGCCTTTAATCAGAAACAACCTTCCCATCTCTGTTTTTTTTTGCTTTTGGAATTGTATATACTTCTACAACGTTGCGACAGGTGATCAAGCACCTCCCGATGCTCCCAAGTACCTCGTAATGTGATTTGAAGGCGAATGACTTGTACGAAAATCGTTTAAATCTAAAGTGAATGCCCTTTGCACAGTACAACATCATGATGGGATCCAGCAGACAGATGACGACACTTAGAACTGCAAAATCGCTTAAATGAACGCTTAACTTACTATAAAGTAACGAGGGCGATGTCCGCGTCAGATCGCTCAGATTGATAGTAAATGTGGGCATTGGCGCTGGGCAAGTGCCAAGAAGCACGAGTAAAAAAGAATAGTAAAACATAAATCATCAAAAAGGGTCCTGGGATGCCCGGAGGGCTGTTGTATTCGGAATTTTGGTTTTCGCCTTGTCAATCTTTATTCGAATTCGAATGATCCAATTCGGGACTACACGATTCGCTCACTGAGTCACTCAACCTAATGTTTTTTGTTTGCCACCTTTTTTGCTGTATAATCTTAGGTTATGAAAGCTACGATAATGTTTGTGACTTGACTTCCTCACTAGCCCCTATTTACGCATTAGAAAATTGTCGTATTCATTACAGTCTGACAAAAGAACGCCTGACTCCAGTCGTACTTTGCAAACTCCATCACCTTGCGAAGCATTGCAGGTCAGTATGGCGTGGAACATTTTCTGCTGTAGTATCACGTAAACCGACGCACGTGATAGATAATCATAAATAAAAGCAAAATTAATAGCAATAATGAGTACAGACACGCTGGGCTGTGCCGAGATAAACAATATAATATGACAATAGTGGGATTCACAGTAAGATTTTGAACGTTCATGAAACGCACTGAAAGTGCGTTGAAACATATTTTGAAAGAGCCATGAAACTTTTTCAGTGTGATTTTAAGCTCAGCTCGATTACCTTCAAGGGCTCGGTACGAAGTCCAAATCTAAGGTTAGGGTTAGACACAATGCCTCGACAATCTGCGCGTCAAGACCTCTTACACAAGCTAGATGCTGCTTCACTGAAGGTCGCAATAGCTCGGTTAGAGCATGCTAGACATGAGTTAGATCTTGACAATTCAAGTTCGGGCTCCGATAATATGATACCGAGTCCTATGATCATATCCCCACTCTCCCCTATCTCACCAGATATATCAGACACTAGTAGTACATCAGACGATTCAACTGACAGTTCAGGTACCGACTTCTCCAACATCGATCTACAGTATCTGCGCCTTTTGGGGGATATCGCGGCACTCCGTGATGAAGTAGAAAGAGCACAAGTCCTCCATCGCCCTGATGAGCCCCCCATGCGTGCACCGCAGATTCAGCTCTTACCGCACTTTGCTGCCCATTGCCCAGATCTTTTTCGCCAGAAACTGCGCGTCTACCCTGACATTTTCGACGACATCCTCGACTGTATCAGTGACAATCCCATTTTCCAGAACAATTCCAATAACCGCCAGCTCCCCATTGCCCTGCAACTCGCTATCTTTCTCAATCGCGCAGGTCACTATGGCAACACGATATCTAACGAGGATGTCTGCCAGTGGGCGGGCGTTAGCATTGGATCAGTCACTAACTGTACCAATCGCGTCATGATCGCTCTACTCGAGCATCATGACATATTCTTCCCAAGTCTCAATTCTAATGACACTGCTCGTGCCCGAGAGTACGTCTCGAAGATCTGCCCACAATGGCGCAACGGCATCTTCGCTACTGACGGCTCAATGATCAATCTTTGTAACAAGCCGGGGCTCTACGGAGAGACGTTTTTCAACAGAAAATCCGACTACTCCCTCAATTGTCAGGTAAGTATTTCTCATTTTTTTCTTGCACATTCAACTAATATACGTCTAGGTAGTGGCAATGCCTCACAATCTTCTGATCGTGGATTACTCAATTGGCCACGTCGGTAGCGCCCACGACGCATATGCTTTTCACTCCACACGCATTTATCAAGACCACAAGGCGCTCCTTGGAGACGACCACTGGATCTGGGCCGACAGCGCGTACCCTTTGGAACCATGGTGCATCATGCCATTCAAGAAGCTGCGCAATGGCGCACTCAGCAGGGTGCAGAAAAAATTCAACTATAATCTCTCTACGGTACGTATACTATTTTTTTTGTTGTATCTATTTGCTGATTTTTGGGGTTAGGTCCGCGTTTGCATCGAGCATGTCTTTGCAGCTCTCAAAGGCCGTTTCCAATCTCTCCGTGAGCTTCTGCATCTCATACAAACCGAGAAACACCTCGAGTATACGTCTTACTGGATCATGTGCTGTTTGATCCTACACAACATGGTCATCTGCTTTGAGGAAGAGCGCCACATATCTACTACTCAATGGGCCACAGGGCAGGATGGGTTTGAAGAGGAATGAGAGGAGGATGCTGGTGAGGACGTAGTCGGTGATATGTCGTATGATGGAACACCTGGACAGGCATCTCACAGTCGGTTGATGGAGTACTTGCTCGAAACCCTCGAGAGGAGGCAGGGGTAGGCAATCACAAGGTACATAGTATTAGGAAAAAATAAGGCATACTGGGCATACAAGAATAAGACTAGGGAATGCGCATGACTTCGAAGATGAATACAACACAAATGAACAAACACAACAGCTTCAACACAAACAAGTACAACAACAGCTGCGAGCGAGCAAACAGCAAATCAAGCCTCTTTCGACGTCGACCCTTCTTTGAGAGTGATCAACTCAATTTCGAGGCGAAGGGCTGCCGCCTTCTCTGACTGAACTTTGGCTTGGGCTTCAAGAAGATGAAGCTCGAGTGTCTTCGCCTCCTGTGACCGCTTGTGCACTGAAACAGCTTCACCATGCTCAATTGCACCCTGCTCCCGTTGGAATTGTATATCGCGCTCATGGCGGAGCGCATTGACCTTGGCAATTTTGTACTCGGAGGCAGATTCCTTCACAGAGTAAATATAACTCATATCGTCGGTGAGAGACCCCACTTGGTCAAGCACATCTGACGTTCCCGATTGAACGCGCCCTGAAAGGCTGCGCTTGTGCGCAGTCTTTTTCGGTCCGGGTCTGTGCAAGGTCTGCGGGTCTTGTGATACGCGGGTTGATGAAGCATATGTCCACACGGACGAGCTGGGGGTATTCGCCGACGAGGACGCCATAGATGCTGGCTTTTTTGCATGAGGGGAGCCATGATCCATGGTACGAGCGACATGAGACTTGCCAGTGAAGGCTGCCTCACGACAATCATACCGCGAGGTGCGATTTGTTGGCTTGAAGGCATGGGGTGGTGAGGGGGTCGTTTGATAAGGGCGTTTATTGGTTGGACGCTGAGTGTTATCCTGTTCCTCGTTATCCACCTCCATATCCAACTCCTCACCGCCATCATCCCAATTTCTGGGGTCGTGCTCCTCGAGCGCAGGGTCAAAGTCGTTGTATGTATGGTCATATGGAAGGGTTGTGGCCCCCAATCAAGGTAGCAGGGGGCACGCCTTTGTCAAGTAAATTGTCGGCGTTGATATCGTCGAGGTCGGTGTCCATATCGTCGAGGTTAGGGTTGGTGTTGGAAAAAAATTGGGAGGCGGTAGGATGAGAGGTGTCATTGGGTTCAAAATTTGGAGCCCTCTCTTTCCCCTTTGCTTGTGAGCGCACCATGGAATCATCTGTGGTGGCACTGGAATTTGCGGGATGAGAGGCGACCTGCTTGCCAGTAGTGCGAGAGGTCTGTTTACGTTTAGGCTGTGTCAGCGCATGGAGGCCACCAGCGCGATCTTCTCCAGGAATGGAGGAGAAGGTCTTTGGGGCAAAGGCAGGGTTGTCCTTCCACAGCGCGTCAAGGTCTTCAAACCATGGGAATTCAGATGATACTTGCACTGCAATTTTTCTAGCTTGGTAAGATAATTTAAATGATTTAAAATAAAACTTACCTCGAAGATTTACTTTAGATAGAGGGTCAAGAGGGTTGACGCCAGCGCCAGTCATCCCGAAATGATCGGTTGCAGCCTTATACTTCCCCCTAAGACTAATATTTTGTTAGCGAATACACATGTAAGGAGAAAGATGGACGTACTATGTGAGACGATTGGCAACGGCTTGTCCGAACTTCAGCTGGTTCACTTCTACAGCATACCGGGTCCCATATGTAGGGTCGTTTTCAAATACGTGTCTGGCGATTACAAGGTAGATATCGGCTTTACTCTTGCCCGAAGGATGATCAGTGCTGATCATCGCGCTGCAATTCTTCTTGTTATCGGAGAAGAGTATCCGACAATCGGCTGGATGTGCAGCAAGTCAGGATATGAGGGCTGTAGTGCCATCAAAATCGGCAGTCTCCCACCTGATCTTGGCAGGGGCAAAGCTGGTGTCATCCCCAGGAGTTGTAGGCCAATCTTCAGGGCCTGTAGTATGTTCGTTGTCTGGATCGGTTGCAGATTGATGTTGGGGGGGATCTGGATGGTCGGTTCCTCCTCGTCCTCGTCCCCTCCCACGAGTCACAGTAGTACCCCTCACTCTCCCCCTAGCCCTAGCCCTCCCCCTGCCACATGAGGATTCCAAAGGTTGTGGTGGTTGTGGCTGCTGTGGCTGTTGTGGAGGTTGTGGCTGTTGTGGTGGTGGTAGTTCACTCATATTGAGACCAGCTGATTTTTTAGAGAGTTGCTTGAGGCGTGCTGAACACCTTACAGTGGGTGAATGTATTGGTGGCATCATGCCCGTGTAGCATAAAGTTTTGATTTCAGACTCCGATACCTACTGCCGGGGTTCCAAAAAGTTTGCATGTTTGTTGATGTTTCAATTCCAAGCAAGTTTCAAGGCCAGCTTTGAATCCCACTAATAATCAGATACAAATTAGGCGGTTGAACTATAATTGTGGTGACATTAGGTCTTAGCTGAGTTTGAAAATATAATGTTTGACAAACACGTTACTAACTCGACCAAATAATCTGTTTTGGTGATTGGTGATTGGTGATTGTGAAACTTGCAATGCTGAACCCGAGCTCACCATCATGAATCCCGACCAACAGCCACCAGAGAAGCGCCGATGCGGACGTCCAAAAGGGTCGAAGAATGGACCTAATGCTGGAACCACAGGCCATCCAGTTGGATGCCCAAGAAAGGATGGAAGTGTGCGAGTGCCCAAGACAGGTGAGTCCAGACGTGCATATGCTGTGCAAGCGCTAATAATGTACCGCTGTCAGTGCCTTCGCGATCTGCCACCGCAGGGACAGAAAGTCACAATAGTGACACCAGTCCACAGCCAGGTAAGTGGACAGTTCTGTAGTTTTGTGTGACTGATCCTTCAACTCTGTTGTTAGCAGCAACACCTGACTCTGCTGCCTCTGCATCAGGTGCGAGCCCTGCACTGTCGGCAGCAGGTGCAGATTTGCACCCGACAGATGCGAATAATGTGCAAACCAGCATGGTGAGCACAAATACTGGTAAGTTTGTTGAAAGTTGTCTGTCCTGCATCAATTTTTGATCATCAAAGAGGACTTTCTGCAGCCAGTTGTGGCTTCCACGGCCAGCAATTCAGGTAGGCACGCAAATTTGTGATTGACCTGTTAGCACCTCCTGCTAACACTCGCCTATCTCATACACAGGTCAGGGTGCGAGGTGCAAGCGCCTCAACCCACTCTGTCAATATGACGAGCAAGTTCTCTGCGACTACAATGAGGATGAAGATGATGACATTTTCGATGGCACTGATGTGGAAGTCGGGTACATGCAGAGTGAATTTGCTCCTCTCGTCAATGACAACGACGACGTTCTGCAAGGAGCAGCTGTCCCAACACCAGCCGAAAACACCTGTGTGACACCATTATTATTACTAATTAGTAACGAACATGTGATGTGATGTGTGTTACTAACTAGGGGCGGAAGTCTATGCTGTGGTACTTCAGCGAGTTCCACAGCACTCAGCAGTCACTTAGGTAGGTAGAAAACTCTGTTAGATAAGATATGATCATGTAGCGCTTATCTCCCCTATCGGACAAAGCCGAGAATGGCGGTTACTGCCAGCAACATATTGCTGCTACTTCCCGACACTTCCTCGTTATTTCCCACATCCTTCAAACCTTCGTGCTCATCGTCGGGCACGATGAGCACCGAAATACCCTTCAAATTCACCTGTTTTCAAGCGCCTCTTTCTCTAACCTCATCCATATTGACATATATGGAGTTATTCATGTAAATGTAAGTATTTTCATAGCTTAGTTATCAAGACTTGATCAACAGACACTACCTTCTTTCCCACCGTCACTGTGACATAGCTGGCCATGCACCAAACGAAGAAGATGTCAACATCCTCGCGGGTCAGGATGACTGTTCTAAACAACTCTCATTCAATGCGCACCACCACTGCCTCCTTGACACAAATCAGGCGCGAGCGTTTGGCAGAAGAATGGTGTCGTGCAGATCAAACGAGAGGTATGTTCTTATGATTTGTCGCCCCCTTCTCTTAACTTTTGTAACAGAAAACAGCCTGCGTATGCGAACACTGCTTGCAGAGGCCCACCTTGAGGCAGGACCTGACTATGTAGATGACAACCACCATGAACCAATGTTCGGTGATGAGGATAGCAGCGAGCAATGGGTAGGTGATGATGGCGAAGAAACTGTAGATGGCCCGTTGTTCTCTGAGTTTCTTCATACATCAGCTCAACAACAGCAAGTTCTCTGACTCTCGAATGATATTTGCTAAGACCGTTTGCAGGGCTGTTTCAAATCATCGTCAAGACAAACAGACCCGTACTCAGCGGAACCGTCATGCTAATGCTGCTTGGGCACAGCAGATACCTGCTCTCGTTGAAGCATATCTGCGCTGGAAACATGAACCCGAAACCCGTTGTGCTGATGATCCTAGTCACCATGCTTTCAGTGTGAGGGGAGTGGGCATCATGGGTAGGTCATGAACCACTCGCGTTTATCATTCTCACTTTGTTTCATAGATTTTGTGCCTGACTTACTCATCCAACAACAAGATAATGAAGTGGCCAATGCAGCGCTACTGCACTGCGGTTTCCTTGGGTCCTCGCCAGTCCAGCCAACCGTTGCCATCAAACTCGAGTGCCTGGAACTTTACCACCAAATATGCTGCCGCCAATCTTCGTTCAGCATCCAAATGATTACTAAGGTTTTGTGTGCCCTTCATAATGTAAGCCAAGTGTCGGTTGAATTATTTCACATCACTGATGGGCCACTCACAGGTAACGTATTCTTCATCATTTTGGGCTCAATTCTCAACAGCCTTCGACATCTATCTCGAAATATTGCACAACATTCGTTCACGAGTCAACCATGCTCTTGGCAGGGATCCAATCAACTGGCGCATGAATGGGGCGTGTCTGTCTTGTACATTTGAGGTAATCTTTTTGCACTTTTCATGCACTTTGCACTGACATTCATTCAAATCAGCAATCAGATGAACCGAAACTCATCCCTCGAAGATTGCACTCCATGGATGGAAATCACTCGGCAAAGCGTATTGATGGTTCTGGATCCACAGATCCCTGTATTTTCACAAGTGACTTCTTTATCACAGATGCTGCAGTAGAGCGGTTCAAGGACAATGTTTGGAGCCGACCTACGGACCGCTCACTTAACCGGTGTAGAGACTCGCGCCTATACAGGCACTTCCTCTCAGTATCTCCCAATTCCTTGTTACATTCCAGCTCTAGTCCTCAGGACAAGTCTTGCGCATTTGCGCGCCATCGCATTTCGACAGGCGTCGCATACGCTCTAGCTACGTCACGTGCACAGCACGCTCACCTTAAGACCTTCATGCGCTCGTCCATCCATCCATTCCATGTCCTCGCTGGTCCATTGGTGCGTCCTTCCCATGGTTTCTCCTTTTGGCTAACTTGTCTCGTCACCTTTCACATGCCTGCGCGCTAAGCGGGCGCTACCTACTATATTACCTACAATTCTATCTTTAGCCTACTCAGTTCGGTTCAGCGCTGCAAGCGCCACTTACCACTACATATAGTTCACGTCCTTGGACTTGGTTCTGGATCGAATTCCCGCATCTCACGCCCGCTGTAACTAGCTACCCTCAGACTGACAATCTAAATCTTCTGGACAACTCTCTGCTCATTCGCATGCCTCCGCATCGCGCGTCTATTCACATTCTTGAGGCACTCCCCCACTTCTAAGGAAACAATCCTTAGTCTCACCCTTCGAATTCTCAGTCGCGCGCGCTACTTGCGTCGTGCACGCTCGCACCACCTTCTGCTCGCGCGTAATCGCGCGCGTTCGTATATCGCGCATCATACAAGCTGCGCATCGCGTGTCTCCTAGTCCTCGACCAGTATCAGAGGTTTCCCTCCACACATTAGAGGTTTCCCTTTCTCAGTTGCTGTCCTTTGGGCCGACTTTATACTTGCGCACAGGATTGACTGCAGACCGCCCTGTAACCTGACCCTTATCGCACAGTCTAGATTCCTCTTCTTCACCAGAATGACAATTGTATGGAGAATTGGACAGCTGCCAGGTCGGTTGAAGAAGACAAGGTTTTGGTGTTCGAACAAACTGGTATTTTTATCATGGCCTGCCGGCATGGGTTTGTGGAGTGCGTTACTGAGATGAAGCGTAGCGGAGAACTGTAAGTTTTTTTTTTCAAATCATGATACAATTGAATTAACATTCATGTTAGCGCAAAATATGGCCTTGCAGCTATCAACCACATGCTCAATGTCTGCGGGAAAGACCAGGGGTTGGGTCATGATATCGGCTGTACTTCACGCAAAACTGTTGCCTCTAGTTCAATCGGCGCCAAGGCTCAGGAACTCAATCTCATCATTGCCGTCAATGCGTTCCACGGCTATGCTCATAACCGTCGCTGTCAGCTAGCTCATCACCCTTTGTATCTCGAGGGTTTCGGCATTGAAGATCTCAAAACATGCAAACACATTTTCTCAAGTTCTAACAGTGCCTGTGGGCTCATTCGACATACGTCATATTTTCACTGGGTTCAATATCTCGATCTGCATTTCGACCAATGGGACAAAGACAAATATCTTGAGTTGAGTACGTGTTTTAGATTTGAATTTCGGTGCTTTGCTAAGTCATCATAAGGTAATTTCTTGCGCAATAATTATGTGCAAGCACTTCGCATGATCGAGGAGTACACTCCTCTGCTTGATGAATTCAAGATGCGCAAATCCCTCACTGATGACACATTCCTTCAATGGAGGGGCGAGGAATCTGGATTCCTTGCAAACCTTGCCCTCGAACCTCCATCAGATGCCATTGCAGTAGCCTATGTTGAAGAGCTGGAAAAGCTCCAGCGCGCAGAGTGAGTGACCCACTTTATTCACACGAAGATATATGCTAATCATCAATCTAGAGCAATGTACGGCAATATGACTGGTGTGCCGTTTCTCACATACACACCAGCCAGTTTCACACCATCGTCGGGTCTCAATTCCGAAGCTCGTCAGTCTTCCAGAACTGCCGAAGCTGAGCTTCTCGCTGCATTACGACGCCTTCATTTACAGATGAATGTGGTTGAAGATTTTGAATGCCGCCATGGAATTAATCGACGCTGGGAGGTGTCAGACCCTCATTATCAAGAAGCGCATCAGTACTCGGGCCAACGGCGCTTTGTGCGGGCGGTTGAAGAATTAGAAGGCCTAGTGGTGCAACGCATGTTTGAGCTATCAAAGGCGAATCTCTCCAGCACAGGTATATTTATTTGTTTTATCATCATTTTTAATCTCAAGCCTCCACCAGGATACAAGATGCGCAAATATATATCTAAAGCAATCATGTGACGATCTGGAGCTATCCGTACAGCACTTGAAAAGTACTTGGTGCCACTCCAAGTGCCACCCTGCCCTACCCTCAATTACGTCGACGTCATAGGATATGCATCCCTCGGTGAATTTGAGCTCTTAAAGTACTCCCGCCACAATGTTATGACAAAACCATGGACTGTACCAGAAAACCGAGAGATGGCGGTCAAGTTTTTCAAAGTCTTGCGCTCACATGAAGAAATCATTCGGCTGAACGTGGAAATAGGTCGCCTTGGAGCATGGATTCAGTTTGAGGACCAGCAGATGTTGTCGGCAATAGATTCCTTGCAAGATGAGGGCTCGATGATGCTGGCTGCAGAGGTGCAGAGGGAGTTTTCAGAACGACGCCGCATCAACGATCTCCATTACATCCGTCTACATAGCATTGCTAAACTGACTGGCTACAGTGGACCACCACCACCACCCTTACTACACAGGCAGGCTCTCGTTGTAGATTTGGATAACGAGGCCGAGGGTGATGATGATGAGGATAGCGACTTACATGATGGAGCTTCGAGGCTTGCAAATGTTTTATCACATATCGTGCAGCAGTAGAATTACAGTGTACCCACGAATCAAGCTAATGAACAATGACATGATGAAGTTTCGAGGCTTGCAAATGTTTATCGTGTATCGTGCAGCAGTAGAATTAGTGTACCTGCAAATCAAGCTAATGAACTTCACTCCAAGTCTTCACTGTGTCTATATGTAATTAGATGATCAGCATAGATCTTTGAAATGTTATTTTAAGGTCAATTGTGCTCCCAGGCTCGTTCCATGCTGGCGGACAGAATGCATTGCTAAACTCAAGGAAGAACATTGAGTACTAAGTCTTCAAGCATATGTACTAGTATGTAGTAAGTTATACTCGCTTCCAGTCCATGAGGCTCGCTTACAACACTGAGTCACGCCTCGAGGTTTCAACGCCTCAAGCTTTCAACATCCCACTTGCTTGTACACTAACTACCGTCAAATGGTACCACCAGACCTCAACAGTGATCATATGTCCCGCCTTGACTACTTGGATTTGGAGGTTAAGATACCGGTGAGTCTAAATCTTACAATCTAAGGTTGAATCACTCATGCACTATTGTTTTACAAGATCCACTTCATTGAAATCAAGCTGACGGCTGAATTCGACTTTGACCAGCATGATGGCATTTTATCCATCTTTCCTAGTATCCGTTCAGCACTGCTCGCCTCCGAGCCTATTGAGGATGATGCAGAGCAACACATTCTGAACCATATGCATTCACTCTTCGCAGATTCATTCGCATGTATGGTACACCGTCGCAAATTTAGATGGGACCGTGTTCAGCTCCCAGCAGCAATGCTTAAAAGTATGATGGTTTCTATTTTTTTCTACTGGATCTGCTAACAAAGTAATTTGTTAGGGATAGCAGCGTTAGATGAGGTTGAACACCGGCGTTCACCCATTCCAGACAGTCCTCTGCCTACTGTGGTCTCCAAGCAACTCATGGACACCAATATCAGCGACTCTTACATATTTCCCGATCCTCTGCCACCTGCAGTCGTCTTGCCACAACTGGCAGATGAATATGCAATGGAAGACTGGCGTTCTTCCACAAACTCCATCGACATTTCGTCGGAGTCGTCTCTCTCATGCTCTACAATCATATCACCTTATTCCACTCGCTCCTCTCTTCATTCCCTGTCCGAAGATGATGCCCAGGAACGTGCCCTTTTGTCCCAACCACTCCTAAGGGTACCCACTCAAACCCGGCCACTCAGAGTCACCAATACATAATGCCTTCCTAGCCCTGCACCTCCTCTCTCTAGTATTACTCAGCGCACACGCCATTCTAGACGCCAGATACAAGCATCCGCCACTTCACAGTCTACGTGGACTATGATGTCTTCCTCTGTCGCCCCTTCGCAGTCAATCCAAACTGTGATGTCTCCCTCCACCACCTCTTTGCAGCCTATTGACACTATGACGTCTTCCTCTGTAAGTCTTCCGCAACCAGCACCACACCCTTTCCTCGTTTCACCGCTGTCACCTCCATTGAAGTTTAAACCGATATCTCCCACGACGCCCACTTCTATGCCAAAGAAGTCTAAAACAATATCTCCCACAACGCCTACTTCTACACCAAACAAGTTATCATTAATGGGCAACCGCTCCAGTGTCGCTTCACAATCTAGTGCATCATCTTCGGCCATCAAAACACATGGAACTCATAAGCCTGTGGGTAGTCTTAAATATTTGGGCTGTGCTAGACTCACAACCGATTAGGACTCCTCAGGTGTGAAATCCAACAGGCACAAGGAGGCCGTCAATCGGATCAATCCTGTGCAATTGAGACAGTGACACATAGCAGGAATGAAGGTGTCTCGATCACCAATAATATTTTTTTGCAGTCAACGGATCCACACGCTACCATGCCGAACAATGCTAGTGTTCAACGTGTATGTATGGAGATCAGCACCATACTTCAAGGCCTCGTTTTACATCCTATCACGATGGACGAGATTTGGAAATGCATTTGTCAAGTCGACGGTTATGGACCTATCTCATGGCAAGCTATCCTGGTCAAATTGGACATTCCGGAGGAGAAAATACACTCATTGCTTTTGGTGATGGCGCGTGCGAGTAATGAACATTGTGAGTATTTACGTTGACGTCTTGTCAAACCACATTAAAATCGTGTCGTTAGTATAGTTAGTACATGATCCAGGATCGGTTCTCTCACAGAGTCTCACTAGCTTCGAACTTTACCTGTATTTTGGTCCCGTCGTTTTGTTGAATGTAATTACGGAGTTTCAGGATCAGTCAATGCAGTTACCGGCTTCCCTGACTTCGGCTGCTGCTGCAAGTCCAGCCATATCATAAAGAGTAGGTGCATATTTTTCTTGGCTCCGTTTCTTTCACAATGCCTTGAACACCAGTTACTCGAGTTCGTTGTTCATGCCCCAAACTATCCACTGAACAGAAAGCAGCTCGTCATGACCGGCAAGAAGCTTTAATGACCGCAATCGACTCCGCAAAATCTGCCTACATAGAAGAAGCTGCTCACATCGCGGAGACTCATGGGCAGTAAGTTTTCAAGTTGGTCATTGTTTTATTCCCTCTAGCTGAATTTTTTTTAGTTCTCTGAAATGGACACATAGCCAACTCTTCTTGAAGAGTCAGATGCTCCGTCAGCACCGAAGCGTCAATTCGTGGAATGCTTTTGTCAGAGTGAAGCATATGGAAGCGAATGAAGGTAAATTCTGTGAATACCATTCAAATTTAAAGTGGCTAATATAATTGAAGGCCACAAAAAGGGTGATAGGATCAAACTTACCAAGTTCATTGCTGAAAATAGGGACCAGCTCGTTCACTGAGCACTCACGGCTGATGTTGGCTGAGAAACGTGCCCTCAACGCAAAAGTTGTTGAAGCAAGGCAACAAAAAAGTCATGCAGCACGTGCTAACTCCAAGGCTACTCGACACGATATGAACGCGACCTTTACGTCCATGGACCGTGAAGTAAGTCGTGTTTGAATCATTTATAAACTTATTTTCATTGATATCTTTCTCAGTGGATGGCACTTTGTGCTCGAACTGGCGCTGAAGGCTTCTACGTGGCCGTTCGTAGCAGTATTGAAGACCTCTCTGAACCGAAGATTTTTTTCATGCAGAAGGCCGAAAATTTTGTTCAGGATGTTCTGAAGGTAGAACCCCGACATCTTGGTCTCAAGCTCAAATCGTTCATCAGTCAGTGGTCTCGGTAAATGTTTTCCTCGGATTTGCGATTCATGACTTAATATTTGATGTAGATCAACACATGATAACTACTCGTCTGCACCCTTTGAACAAACTCGTCAGTGACTGTCGTACATTGATTCAGGAGGAACTTAGTAAGCTGCTTGTCGTCTCCCAGTGTGCACTCAATGATTAGTGTGATCCCCCAGAGGCCATTGCCTTGGAGCACAATATTAAGGGCAAGGTGAATATGAATTACACGAATTACGAACGAAACATTGTTGACCATTACGGCTTGGCACTTGTGAACTGGCCGCTGTCCGGTCATGTTCGGAATCCTTCAAAAGTCGGTGGGCGGGCCCAAGTGCAGAGTTTGCTTGATGCTCTGAAGTCCCGGTCTTGTGAGTGGGTCAGGCTCATGGACGAAGAGCATGTCACGCACATGAAGGACAACCAAGAGCGGCATGCACGAGGGGAGCTTGTCTATGTTGCAAGGAAGGCGAGGAAGATTGCTGCTGCCTCGCAACACAAGAGCAACGAGACAGTTGATTCAAGTAGCGAGGATGACACTAGTAGTGACAGCGAGTAGCATACAGTGAGTAGCATAGTACACTGAACTTAATGGTTTTGGTTCAAACATTGACTTGATTAGCTTGGCAAGAAACATAGTATAGATACATATAAACAATCTCTGAATACATTAGGTAGTTCATACACCAACAGCCACTGCAAAAACAGTTGAATTTGAAGGGTATTTTGGTGCTCATCGTGCCTGACAATGAGCACGAAGGTTTGAAGGATGTGGGAAATAACGAGGAAGTGTCGGGAAGTAGCGGCAATATGTTGCCGGCAGTAACCGCCATTCTCGGCTTTGTCCGATAGGGGAGATAAGTGCTACATGACCATATCTTATCTAACAGAGTTTTCTACCTACCTAAGTGACTGCCGAGTGCTGCGGAACTCGCTGAAGTACCACAGCATAGACTTCCGCCCCTAGTTAGTAACACACATCACATCACATGTTCGTTACTAATTAGTAATAATAATGGTGTCACACAGGTGGCCGAAAATGTCAAGGCAAAAATACCTCGATCCACGATGCCAACATGGCTTTGTGACGAGTATGTGGATGCCTGCACTCGCCTCCAGTCTGAGATTGCGAAGACTGGGAGGCCAGCATGTTATGAAAATGGACAGTTCACTATGACTGCACCTCCACTCGTGTTCTCTCGTGTTGTACCTTATGAAATCGAGCCTATTGACTTCTACAGACCTCATTTTTTTGTGTGGCTGCCTCACCTCCTTCAGCGCATCCCTTGCCCTGAGTGCAAGGACGCGAAACAGCACACAAAGCAAGGGCAACCAGTCATGCTCCGAGTTTTTGGTTGGCCGAAGCAGCCACGACATGTTGTTGACATGGAGCACCTGGTGTTCATCATAGGTCACCGCTATCATTGTGTACACAATGAATGCAAGAAAACATTCCAGAGCTGGTCACCGGCCATCATGCGAGTGCTTCCTCTGCCACTCGTTGCCTTATTTCCCTTTCACCTGACATATTGCTGTGGCCTCACGGAACACCTCATTGGTGTTCTGCACACATCGTTTCAGAGGGGAATTGGACCCTCGCCGTTTGCAAAGTACATACAAACCATGCACATCCGTCACTACGAACAGTTGCATGTTGCATACCTCGAAACTGTGCGACAACGCATGCAAGCCAGTGCCTCTGGATTGCTGCCATCGAGCCATCCTTTTCCGCGGTGGAATGATCCCAGTGGCTATGCTGGTTATGTCCCCTCACACCGATATTTTTGTGCCTTCTATGACTCGCTGATTGAGTTGCACGCTGCCGAGATGGACCAGCACATGGCAATGCAGTCAGCTGAGGGCCTCAGCCATGATCACAGTTTCAAGGTTCGTTGTCCTGCGAAGTGGGTAAATTGTTCTCAAACACTTGAATATGCAGGTCACAGGAATACTCGGAAAGGTTAATGGTGTGGCAACATTTGGAGCCCTCCATACTGCATGCAATAACTATGGGGAGTGTCGGAAGATGACTCTGACACCAACGAAGGGCCATGATGATTGTATGCCAGCACTTGCAGAGATTCCAGTCACACTAGCCAAGTATGGTCACACTCCTGTCAAAGTCATCTTCATGGACAATGTCCGTGGAGATAAATCTGCCCTTGAGCGAGCTTTCCCCAGTCTGCTCCATGATGTATCTCCTGTTCCGAGCTCGGCACTTGATGACTTAGCACTACCTGATGGCTGGCATGTATGCCGTCTCAGTTCCACATATCAAATCAATAGCAGAATGAACTGTCTCATGGATGAGCTCCGCGGAGTAGATGATGATGGCGAGCTGTTCGTTGCAATGGATCTTGAGTGGCCAGTGGATCGAGAGACTGGAATCTATGGCAAGGTTTCACTCATATCATTTGCTTATGAGAAAGCCATCTACCTCATCCCAGTGAGTCCTTCGAAACTAGTTTATTTTCCGTGACTGATTTGAAGCCCAAAAAAAAGGTTGCTCAATACACACAGGATGATGGCTTTCTGAAGATGCCCTCGTCACTCCTTGTCATGCTTCGCTCAAAGTGCATCCGTAAAATTGGGGTGCAAGTGAAGGGAGACCTGACATGCTTATACAATGACTGTGGATTCTCGAACTCTGATGGGCTGCCATTTGCAGGTGCACTTGAACTTGGTCCAATGGCGAAGGATTGAAACATAACAGATCATGCACGTGTCAGCCTTTCTGACCTAACGGGACTTGTCCTTCAATGATATCTCGCAAAGGATGAATCTATACGTGTCAGCACAAGGTGGGATGACCCCGAGTTGTCTCCTGAGCAAGAGACATATGCTGCTCTCAACGTCTATGCAGCCTGGGCCATTTACAAGGCATTTTCGACCATCCCTTCTATTGGCCCTGTTACCCCCTCGACACCTGCTGGTACACATGTTCAACTCATGTCTCATGTCAGCGGCCTCGCTGTTGCATATGGCTACATTTCTCGCCACCAGCCAAAACAATTTGACGGGGTGAATGTGACAAAGACTCGAGTCATTGTAACCATCACATCAATCACAGTTCCTGCCTATCTTGTATGAGCCGAGCTCCTGAGCAGCCATCAAGAAACCTCACTGTCTACTCTTGGCACACAACTGCCCCTTTCAATGTTATGTTGTCGGAGAGACTTATGCACATGTGCAGCACACGACCCGACTCTGGATATGCACCAGCCACCTCTGCCTCGATGTCAAGACATCGAAACACCCTATTATATGTCAGAACTCGACACAGCTCAGGCAGTTGACTTGGGTGAACCATCACTGATGGCAGAGGACGGGCTAGACACATCCTCATTGGAACAGGCCACAAGTGATGCCGAGAAAGATGCACGTGGCCTTCGTCAGGCTGAATCACTTGCAGCACTCGTCTCTTGTGCCATGTCAATAGAGATCTCTGAAATCCATTCCCGTGTTATTGGTGACATCTGGCATTTGATGGATCAGTTCAAAATTTCTCTCCACCATGGACTGCGGAGACCCTTTAACCGTGCCCTCTGAGATGCCATTTTCCTGTTAGATCCTGAAGATCATGCTGCAGTTGAGAAGGTTCTAGAAACAAAGAACATGTCTTTCCAACAAATGGTCCTCACACATTTGGACTGGGTATGGCAGCGAGTGAAGTGGCTTGTTCCTCCACCAGAGACATTGGCTCCTCGTGTTGCCGAGGTTCTGCAAACCTATGGACCCTTGAAGGATGCTATAACGGGGCAACCACTCTTCAACGACTCATCATGGGAAAAGCTTGTGCTATAATTGAGAATATCAAGATGGGCTACTACTCGGTTCCACCTGGCTACAGTTTCTATGCACTCGTCAGAACGGACAAGTATGGTCTCAATGTCTACAGGTGCTCATGTGGAACCAACAATGTTGAGGGCAGAATCCACCAAAATATCATCAGACACTTTGGATCATTCAATGCATCTCCAAGACTGACCGTGAACTTACTTTGCGATTATACCCTGACTCATAATCTCAAGGTAAGCATGTGTTATTTGTGGCTCACATCGTGATCTCATACTACTACACAGGTTGGCAGTATGAACCATATGGGGAGGCCCTACCTCAGTTCACATGATATATGGACTCGTAATTGGATTGCTCGCCTTGTGGACATCACGGCTGATGTGGTAGAACCAACATACCAGGATTCCGGGCTGGCAACCTGACTCAACGGAGATGATTTTGAGCCAGTGAGAGAGTCCTTCAGTATCTTACCATTCACTCCAGCCACTCGTGCAAAGCTTGGGATGAGTCCTTACCAGGCCGAGTATGCCAAGGGTTGTAAGATAAAACACGACTATCTAGCAGGACAGCAACAGACACTTGTTGCTGTCCAGACCCTTCAGTCACTTCTACTGCAGAACCTGTTGATAGGACATGTACATTGGCCTGCAAAACCTGGTGTACAGGACACCAGCTGGCCTATGCACTACCTGTGTAGGCCGGCCATACAGAACCTTGCAGGCCGACACCTCATACAGAAAATGATATCTCTGCACTACCTGTGTAGACCAGCATGCAGAACCCTTGTAGTGAAGCCTAAGGTGGTCGGCCGGCTGAACATTAAATGTGGGCCAATGGGCCTGCCTTCTTGTACAGTGTGTATGGCATGGCTGGCCGGCCTCCTCCTGCCCTATTGTTCATTAGGCCTGCTCCCCCTACAGGACCAATAGGCCTACCTTCTTGTACAGTGTGTGTGACATGGCTGGCCGGCCTGCTCCTGCCCTATTGTGCATTAGGCCTGCTCCCCCTACCGTATGTAGAGGGTGGCCGGCCAGCAGAACATTGAATTTGGACGAATGGGCCTGCCACCTTGTGCAGTGTGTGTGACCATGACGGCCGGCCAGCTGAACATTGAATGTGGGCCAATGGGCCTGCCTTCTCGTATAGTGTGTGTGACATGGCCGGCCAGCCAGCTCCTGCCATATTGTGCATTAGACCTGCTCCCCCTACAGTATGTGGAGGGTGGCCGGCTGGCCGAACATTGAATTTGGACCAATGCACCTGCCACCTTGTGCAGTGTGTATGACATTGCAGGCCGGCCTACTGAACATCTAATTTGGGCCAATTGGCCAGCCTGCTTTGACCCTATGGTGCACTATGCCTGCTTTGCTCTGCAGTGTGTAGAAAGTGCACTGGACCTCACTTTGAGGCTGCATAGTTAATCTAGCATTTCAGTAAGCAGTCCAGAAAGATTTGCTGATAATTGCTGCATTCTGCTGCAATTTTGGTTATGTTGAGTTTGAGATGAGTGTATCAAATGATGCACTATGCCAGTCCACCCCATACAGACTGCACAGTAAGACTCAAATGATAGACAATTAAAGTTACTCTACTACATAATGACTGTAGAGATTGTCTACCATCTAAGCCTCACTCATATCAGATGCCCATCTTCTATGTCTATGAGTGAAAACAAGCAACAGGGCAGCTGCCCTGATAGTGCTCTATCTCATATGGGGCAGCCTGCTTTTGCAGCCTGCATTGCTGGGCCGGCCGACCTGCCTACAACCTGCACTCGAGCTGGCCAGACAGGCTATGCAGTCTGTATGGGGTGGACAGCCACCCCCCTGTGGTCCCCCATCCCATATAGGCCAGCCTGCCTTTGTAGCCTGCATTACTACACCGGCCGCCCTGGCTGTGACCTGCAATCAAGTCGGCCGGACTGGATATGCAGTCTGTATGAGGTGGACAGCCCCCCCTGTGGTGCCCCATTCCACATGGGCCAGGGTGCCCTTGCAGCCTGCATTTCTGGGCCGGCCAGACAGGCTATGCAGTCTGTATGGGGTGGACAGTCACCCCCCTGTGGTCCCCCATCTCATATGGGCCAGCCTACATTACTACACCAGCCGCCCTGGCTGTGACCTGCAATCTAGCCGGCCAGACAGGATATGCAGTCTGTATGGGGTGGACAGCTCCCCCTGTGGTGCCCCATTCCACATGGGCCAGGGTGCCCTTGCAGCCTGCATTCTTGCAGCGGCCGCCCTAGCTGTAACACTAACCTCACCTCGCACATTTAGAAGTCAAGTAATTACATTATGAATACTCCATTTTTCTTGAAAACTCTTTGTGCCCTCAGCTGCAAACTCAGCCCACATGAAAGCCTGCTTTTCAGCATATGCCCTATGCCCATTCTTGATGCTTTCATCTGCCCTTGCTCGCCACTTTGATTCCTGGTTCTGAAACCACCATACTGTCCAACACATTTCATGCTGCACCAACTTCAGCTCTTCACTCCAACGGTCATACCATGCTTTTGCTTTCAACCAATTGACTCGATAAACTAGGAATGGGGTGGGGAACATAAGCTCATTAAGGTGATAAAAATCAGATAAGATTAAAACTCACACTCATACATCCACTCACTCTGCTGACTATTCACTGCACTGTTGATTCTCCAAAACCAAGCCAGCCTATCAGAACCCTGACCATGCCTGTTTTCCTCAGTGACTTCTTTGCTCACTGCAAGGTCCTCCGCCTTTAGAGATTGATACAAAGTCAGTGTATCAGAGTCAGCCCCTAATCATTGCATTGCTGCCCTTGATCGATGGTATTCTCGAGCATGTTTGTTAATGGCCAGAGTTATTTTTCGAAGTTCCTTTGTCGATCTAGTACCCTGATGATGGACTGATTTGTTGGAGTGCAATTTCTCTCGAAACACCACAGATCTGTCGCCAAGGGCTTGACGAAGCTTTTCCAGGCAGTCATTTGCTTGACCCTTTCGAAGCTCTAGTTCTTCTTGTCGTAATGGCATGATAATATCATCCATGATGACATCAGATGCCTCCCATGATGGCATCCAAAGTTCTGCAACCTCTGCAGGTGAGTCAGCATCATCTCCGAGGTCCAAAATACTGTCTTCCCCTGGATCTTCAATTCCTGGAAAATTATATCCATCAGCCTTCTCCAGGCACAGTTCAGGGTCATCCTGTTGCAATCCCTCTCCCCCCTCCAATTCCATACCATTTGTTATAACCATTGCTGTCTCGTGGAATTTATTAATCCGAGACAAGAGCTTCTGTCTTTTTTCTTCTATGATGATTCTCTGAGAAGCAGTTGGATCCTCCGACTGTTGTCTTATAGAAGATCTCAGGGCGTCTCTAGTAATACAATTTGAGTCAATCATATTTTGTGAACTTGAATATCTTACTGAGTATTTTCTATATTGATACCCTCGATCAACCATGCAACAGCCCCAGTCCTACCATTGGTGGACAGTTCATTTTCAGTCAACCTTAGCCTTATTTCAGCCATAGTCGGAGCTTTTGATGATTTACAATCAGCGTTAAATCAAGATTCAATTTTACCAAACCTACCTTTATCCATCTTAAGCTGATAGATGTCAAGAAGCTCACCGTGGTCAAGAGCTGCTAGTTCCGCTTTCTTCTTCCATGTCTGGACATCAGCCAGATCAAGAGAATTTGTCAATTCTTCATATAGACTCTGAGTGTTGTTAACACCCTGTAAGGCTTGATGATACTTTTTCAGTAATGATTTGACTATTTAAATGTTGTGTCAGTCAAAGGTAACATTTTGGAAGCAAAGGGGACTTGCCAATTCCAACCAGCTTCTTCCAATTAGAATCCCTCATGTGGTCATCCAGGACTTCCTTTCTGTGAGAGAGAGTCATGGATCTGGCAGTGGGAGAAATCTTGTTAAATGGGGCCCAGAGGGTCTCCAAGATTTCGCCATCAATATGACCAGCTCCTGTAATAAAATTGAGGCTGAATCTGGCAAAGCACAGTAGCTTATGGGCGCTCAAATGAAACTTGCCAATTGCTGGCAATATTTTGATTAATCGAGGAAGAGACAGGTGATAGCTCTGATCCACCCGTGCATGGAAGTGGATGCTCCACTGGCATGCAACATCATAGATTATGAGTGCACTGCCAATATCTTCCGATGGGTATTTCAACGCATTGCAAATGGAATAGTCCATGTTCATTTGCCTAACTACATAGTCAGCCCAAGGTAGTAATACAACTATGGAACCACATACCGTTCTCCCTTCTGAAAGTCTACCACAGCATGAGGAACAAAACATCCATGCCTAGCACATGCTGTTGCCCCAATGCCTGTAGCTCTCAGGTTGCTTCTCTGAACATTGGCTGCATTCACAGCACGGTGATTGCTACAAGATGATTTCTGAGATTATATTAGACAACATTTCCAAGGAAACATGTCATGAAATATGACAACTCACCTCTTTCTCTTCGACAGACTCTGTTATGTGAGTTTCATAAGGTCCCTCTGTTACCATGTATCCCTTTCCATCTGCCAGTGAAACATCATCTTCTGGAGTCTTCATTTTCATATGTTGTGCTGTAAAATTTCCATTGATAACATATCTTTGCATGACCAACCAACTACATCCACCAAAATTAGCTCG
The DNA here is from genome assembly GCA_016628565.1 of Suillus placidus. Classification (NCBI taxonomy): domain Eukaryota; kingdom Fungi; phylum Basidiomycota; class Agaricomycetes; order Boletales; family Suillaceae; genus Suillus; species Suillus placidus. Next base: position 209,554 of record JABBWD010000020.1, read on the forward strand.
TTTAGCAATTGTTAATGATGGAACTTACTCATCATAGGAATCCTTCCATGAAGAGGGTAAGTTGATGCCAGGTTGGGGACATGCTGGACAATAAAGAGCTAAATCCCCTGGGCCAGGAGATCTGTCTGTCTCATGTCCAAAACCGAACCGTATTCTATTCATCAAATCCCTCCATATACAAGACACCCGCATAAGTTCACAGTAACAATCCTTTTTATCATGTAAGCCTGGAGTACAATAATAAAGAAATCACTCACAGGTATTTTATGAGGGAAAGCATTGTCGGTGAAACGACGTAGCTTTTGATAGAAACTCATGGCTGAGGTCTTGCACTCCAAAGCGTCTATGAGGAAGTTATCTAGAACGTCGAAGGTGAAAGCAGATTGAGGGCAAGTGATGCTGGCAGGAAATAACCTCGCTTTTAGGAGATGTAGGTGTCTGTCCTTCTCAGCTCCAGGACACTGACACCAGGATACACGGTGTGAGTAAACTCCAGTGGAATGCACAATAACCAGGTTGGATAATCCCAACTGAGTTTCATGCATAGTATCCCCTTCTCCATGTCCAAACACATCTTCCATGGCTCCAAGATCTGACCAGGGTGATGGATTTGACTGCTGCAACAAATGAGGACAAGGACGTCCCCCATGACCAAGATACACTATATATCCTTGGTCCCGCAAGGTGGTAGACTCGTAGAACTTGCCGTTCCAAAGTTGAAGGTTGTGGAACGGATTGTGTTGGTGGGCTTTAACTGCACATGAGGGACACCAAGCATGCTCTCCTGAGCAGGACAGACACCGAATGAGCCCCTCTCCTATACAATCCTCACATTGCCCATCATTGATCAGCTGTTCCAATCCCAACAACACCGAAACATATTCATCACGCCAAGGCAAGTATTCCCGAAGGAAATCATTTTGGGTCTGCAATGTTGGCCAATTTTTGAGAATAATGATTTCAACAAAACTCACTTTGGTTTTTCATTGAATATTATTTGAGCCTCCTGTACCAAAATCACCATATACCTCTCTGTCACATTCCACCAGAGAATAATCTTCAATATTTTGCTGGTGTTTTTGTTTCGATGGTGAGACTGGCTCTATTTCACTGTCAGAGTCTTCATAGACAATTGAAGCATTGGCTTCTCTCCATGTATCTTTTCCCCTCCGAGTTTTTGATGAGACATAAGTATATTTGTAAGCACCTCGTTTTCTCTTTGTTGGGCGAGTATCAGATGAAGATGAAGCTACTCTGAGCCTATTACACCTTGGTGTGATTTTTGAGCTCATCGAGATTATGAGTTACAAAGGCTGCAGTGCAACATGATTTTTTGCATGGCTACATAACCTGCCCAAAAAAAGCAAATATTTCCGGGATTTCCCAGTACTATTTTCTACCGCTTTTCTGCCTCTTACCCTTCTGCCTCCTTCCTACTAACTCTAAAAAGAAGCTCTGCATGGGAAAACCTGGCCTTGGCACTCCCACCCTGTTGTGCACAGCATCCTTCATAAAGTGGGCGATTACAAACTGTTCTCCATTAAGCCAGGGGCCAACAGAGTGTTCTAGCACCCTTCCTGAGATATAGACCATTGTTCCAGGGGAATAATTGAGCTCTGCATTGAGGTCTGCCAAAGCCAATGTTGCATCGTGGTTTCTTCCCAGACTGACCAGAAGATCCAAAAGGGAAGGAGATCCACCCCCATCTCTGTGGCTAAATGTGACCCGATTAGCAATGATTTCAAGCCCTGAAAAGATTGAGGGCCAAGAGTCCACTGGGGCAGATTTTCTTTTGGGTCGTTGAACTTTCTTAATGACCTCAAAAAATGCCGAAATGCCAGCTTGGAAAAGATCCGGCACCACCACAGCAGTGATAGCATTCCATAGAACTTCTGATGTTGTCAAAGCTGCTAGCCATTGTTGGACCTTCTCCAATTGGTAGGACTCTGATGTCACCAAAGGATCCATTAGTCGCTAAGAATAGAGTTAAAACTAGACTCAATATAACAACTTAGTGAAAATACAATACCTCTTGTCTTTGCATGAAGTATGCAGACACCACTGTTATTCTACCAGCCCCGAACTCTCCCCCTCCATCTGGGACCATATAGCCCTCATCTCGCCAATTTTTTTTTTGAACTAGGGGAAAGGGATTTTAGAAGAGAATTCCTTAAGCTGACAGTGATGTGGTTGACATGCTCCTAATTAATTAATTAGCCTTGAGGGGGAATCCCCAACCAGAAACATACTAGACGAGAAGGTGTCAAAATATTAGGAAGGTAAACCACTAAAATTTTGCCGTGCCTGTCTACAATTGTTGTTGGAACCAAAATTTTGCCGAGCTTCGCTTCAGGAAAGAACTTCTTCAGTCTCTCCATTTGAGCAGTTGGCGACCCATCCAGATTTGGTGGGGACAATTTGGCCTTGTCAACATACCGGTCCACATCCCAATCAACATTCACTGTAGTTCTGCATTTAAATTCATGTACAGCCATAAATATCTCCTCACTCACTGGGGTTGACCATGGCATGTGCAATAGTTAGGGCAGCCCGGTTAATTTCATATTCTGAAATTGACCCATCATTAAAGGTCAAATTATCACCAGGTGATTCCAAGCACTGCCGGAGCTGTACTGCTATTCTCATCCTTGATTCCCTCAGTAATCAGTAGTCGGCTACAATTAATACTGAACCATAGTTACCTAGCTTTATGCAGTAATTCAGTTTCGACTCTGCCATCTTTAAGGACACCTAGTTCAGATGAATTGCCCATTATCTCTCCAACCCTCCTGCCCAGAGTTGCCAATAGCTCAGTTGTCCTGCTTTTGAGGTCGTCCATTAGGAATAAGAAAAAATAAACCATAGTTCTTGCGCTCCGCACTAATGGCTTGTTTGGTCCAATTAATCATGATGTGATTAGACAATAAGACTATATGAAGGTAAATCTGTTGTGATGTAATAGCCTAATGTGGTCTAATTAAATTGGACCCTTTAACCACTGCGGTTGAAATACTTCTTGAAGGTGCATAGTGGTCTTCACTTGTCAAAAGATTGCCACAAGGTCATCCCAGCAGAGATGTGTATTATTGCTAGTTGGTAAAATAGAAGGTAGTTTGTTAGGTATTGTACACATGCCAGATAACCTTACCTATGATAAAGTTGGCTCAGCACTTACTAGTCTATCCAAATTTCATTGGTATCCAAGTTGGATCAAAGGATCACAATGAGGTCATCCCCAGGATTGCCTAGCTCTCACTCCAGCCACACAACACGAATTTACTTGATATTAAGAATTCCTGAAGTGCTGAGCCAACACTTTATCATAGGTAAGGTTATCTGGCATACGGACTTGGATGACCTCATTATGATCCCCTTGATCAAACCAACGAGGTCATCCAAGTCCGCATGCCAGATAACCTTACCTATGATAAAGTTGGCTCAGCACTTACTAGTCTATCCAAATATCATGGGTATCCTAGTTGGATCAAGGGGATCACAATGAGGTCATCCCAACAGAGATGTGTATTATCTTTGTTGTGATCCCCTTGGATACCGAAAAGACTAGTAAGTGCTGAGCCAACTTTATCATAGGTAAGGTTATCTGGCATGCGGACTTGGATGACCTTGTTGTGATCCCCTTGATCCAACTAGGATATCCGAATATCATGGGTATCCTAGTTGGATCAAAGGGATCACAATGAGGTCATCCCAGCAGAGATGCGTATTATCTTGTATAATCTTTGGACTGTAGGTCAAATGAAGTGCTAAAAATGGGAGGAAAGTGTAGTTTTTTGTACGATGTGATGAATTTTTCGTAAGAAGAGTCATGTGTAGCAGAGGAAGAAAAGCCATTCTGGTTAGGTGTGGCATTGGGAGGAAAGTGTAGTTTTTCATACGAGGTGATGAACTTTTCGGAAGAAGAGTCATGTGTAGCTTTGAAACAAAAAAGATCAGCTCAACAAACCAGGCAGGCACAAAAGCAGGAAAAAGAGGCCAATTAAACCAACCCAAAGATAATATAGAAAGCTAGAGACGACGAATTTTTCGTAAGAAGAGTCATGTGTAGCAGAGGAAGAAAAGCCATTCTGATTAGGTGCGGCATTAGAAAAGTGTAGTTTTTCGTACAAGGTGACGGATTTTTCGTAAGAAGAATCATGTGTAGCAGAGGAAGAAAAGCCATTATTGCCCTTTAAGTCGCTCTCTCACGATCACATGACTTAGATTTTGGGCAAAAAATTAGGCATCACATGACCAAAAATACCCATAAAGGGCAATACATTTGTGCTGTTGCTGCATCTAATCCAAAGTATACAAGACTACAAAAAAAACAACTACAAAAAAACTAAGGTAAATGATGCAAGACAAGGATGGAGGGGCCCTCTCCATCCTAGCCTTGCACCCTACAGTACAAAATATAGGTAAAAATGTGGAGTAACTAAGTAATTAGTAATCTAGTGTAGTGCAAGTCAGTATGATATTGAGTATAAATTTGGCGCTTACCAGATTAAACCAACAAAGGAGCAGTGAAACCAAAAATGTTATAGAAAGCTAGAGAAAGAAATGCGGTTAGTATGAGAGTATATTTGAAACAAAAGACAGGCTCAACAAACCAGGCAAGTGCAAAAGCAGGAAACAGAGGCCAATTAAACGAAAAATATTATGAAAAGCTAGAGAAAGAAATCCGGTTAGTATTGAGTATAGTTGAAAGATAAAAATACCGGCTGAATAAACAAGGCAGGCGCCAAAGCTGGAAAAGAGGTGAACAGGTGCAAAAGGTGGAAAGAGAGGTGAAACACAAACTATATCCCCCAGGTCCCAAAATTCAAGGCGCCAGTCCCTGGGGACATGGATAGCCAAGAAATGAATCCCCCAGATTCCAACATTCAAGGCGCCAGTCCCTGGGGACATGGATAGCCAAAAATGAGCCCCCAGATTCCACAGATTAAGGCGCCAGTCCCTGGGGACATGGATAGCCCAAAAATATGCCCCCAGATTCCAACATTCAAGGCGCCAGTCCCTGGGGACATGGATAGCCAAGAATTGAGCCCCCAGATTCCAACATTCAAGGCGCCAGTCCCTGGGGACATGGATAGCCAAGAAATATCCCCCAGATACCAACATTGTAGGCGCCAGTCCCTGAGGACATGGATAGCCCAGAAAGAACTAGAAAATAAGTCAATAAGGAATGCAAATGATAGAGACTGACCTTAAGGCGCGCTATCAAACAAAAGCTTGATAGCGCGCCAGCTATCAAGCACAGCTGTGAGTAACCAAGAACAAGTTAGTACTACAAAGCACAGGTAAAAAAGACTTACTAAGGGCGGTTGAAAATTGCTGTGGCACTGCCTTTGACCACTTGCAGCTGCAGTCTGCAAGTAGCCAAAGGACAGGCACAGAGAATACATAGGTGGTAGGAGTGGATTAGGGTGCAATAGGAATGATGGTGGAAACATTGTGGCGGTTGAAGTTGAGAAAGATGAACCGTGGGAATGATATCAATGGTTCATTTATTGTTTATTTGTTTGTTTATGCTTGCACCGGCTGTTTCCGCGCACAAATCCACTGACTGCCGGAACAACAATCGGACTTTGCCGGTGGACATCACGTGCATGTTTGGTTGGTTTTTGGACGTTTCTTTTGTCAATGTGTCTCTTTTGCTAACGCGTCTCTTTTGTCATGTGAGTTTGTTTAATTTATTTCTGTGTTATACTGACTAGTTTTTTTGCACATGTTTGTTTTGTCAACGCGTCTCTTTGGCTGATGCGTCTCTTTTTGTTTGGCTGACACGTCTCTTTTTGTTTGGCTAACGCGTCTCTTTTGTCATGTGAGTTTATCTTTGTGTGGCTTGTGGTATACTGACTACAGTTTCAGCTTTTCTTTTGTCAGCGCGTCTTTAACGCGTCTTTTTTGTCAAGTGCTAACGCATCTGTTTGGTCATGTGAGTTTTTCTTGTTTTGTTTTTGTGTGGCGCGCGCAACTCTGCCAATACTGACTACAATCTCAGCTTCTTGGACACTCTCCCTCATCAACCATGGCCCGCACCAAAAATACCGCCAAGAAATGTACTGGTGGCTCAGCACCACACGTCCTCCTCAAGATCTCAACAACACGCGTTTCTGGAGGAGACGGCCAGAGAAACAGGGCTTTGACTGCCACCAAGTGCGCCTTACTTGTGGGAGGTGGGGACTTAGAAAAGAGAAATGCTCAGCATGAGGTGCGTCTATTTTGTCTGCCGTCTATTGGTTGATTTTTTTTATCTTTCATTCTTATCAAGGCTTTGACCGCCACCAAGGGTACCTTACCTGTGGGAGGTGGGGACTTGGACAAGAGAGGTGCTCACAATGAGGTGCGTCTATTTTCTCAGTCTTCTTTTTGCTGATTCACTTTATCTTTCTTTGTTTTAGTATTGCATACTCTGCAGGGATGGTGCAGAGCGCTATGAAGACAATACTTTGTTCATGTGCGCTCTGTGTCCCAGAGTAGTCTGCAGACTCTGCCTCCAACTGCCGCCTGACATAGAGACCAAAGTCCTGCAAGAGGACGTCTCATTCAGGTGCATTTGTTGCCATATCAAGATGGAACAAGGCGCCGCCTATTGTGTGAGTCTTTTTTTGATTTTTTTGATTGGTTCACACCTCATAGATAACACCACATCACTACAGTGTTTCTATAACGCCAACGGCCTTCCTCTTTTGGACAGGTTCTTACCCATCAACGGCGCGCTCAAGGTCTCTGAGCACACTCAAATATCAGTGGCTCCGGTCATTTTCATTCATCTTATCCTCGTCGACTTCAAAGTGGCTGGTAGCCCTTTTCAATTTGCTCACTCCTTCCTCGAGCCTTACTACACTGACGGCGGCATCAAATATCTCCAGGTCTACTACGACATTGGTACTAATGACAAGCTTGCGCCCTACCGAACCAAAGTCCGCCAGATAATCAAAGGTTTGAGGAACTTGTTCATCTGGGAGCGTGTTGTCATTGGCGTGTCCACTCACACTGACGAGGATTTCGGAGACCCTTTTACTGGGTATGGGGATGAAGATTCAAAGTCTTATGTGAGCACTCCGGTTGATGATGTGAGTTTTTCTTTTTTGCAGTCAGCCAATAATGACTCTTGTTACAGTTCTTGGAAATTATTCTCCAACCCTGGCAAAGTATCATTGACCATGCCCAGGAATCATACCTCTGGATGCTATGTTGCGGCTCCCTTGTCAACAACTTAGACTCATTCCTTGGCTTGCAAGAGGCAGTGGTCCGGTAAGTTTTTTTCGCCTTTATTTGACATGCCTTGTCTAATGTTCTCACAGACACAAATTAACCAGTACCATCACATTCAATGCTCCTCGTTTTCAACCGTCTTTCGCCTCGCACTTGCTCATTGCATTTACGGAGAGAGTTCTAATTGGAAGGTGCTCACTTCGGTTGGCATTCAAGGACATGCTGGCGCAGTCCTGTGACCTTGGGCGCCACTCTGACATATTTTTGTTGACACCTGTCAAGCAGGGCGCCCTCAAAATCTCTAGGTTTGCATGGGCTAATGTGGAGGTCCGTCCTTGGGGCAACCATCTGCCTATCCAATGCAGTGGGTGTGGTTGGGCTAATTCATGGAGGTCCGCCTATGTCAAGGGCAGCAAGGACAAGTCTTACATTTTTGAGTGCAAAAATGACTCTTGCAGTGTAAACCACACTTTCTCTCAGCCACCAGGGTCCACAGTACTGTATTCTGGTAGGAAGAATGGTAGTACTTGGTTGGATATTCCATTGGAGACACAGCTGGCTTGATTTACTTGTTTTTCTGCAATATTTGTCTTACCTTGTACTTCACTCATGTTATCACTGTTCTGAGTTTGAGTAATCATTTGTTTGGTGTCTGAATCTTGAGATTTGGTGTATAAGCTAATGTCATTAAATTTTTGAGTCAGTCAGATGTACTTAGGTGATTTTGTACTTATGTGATTTGAATCATGTGACTGTGTTTTGATCATGTGACATGGTTTGTTGATCAGATTGTCACCTGATGAACATGTGACCATGTTTTGATCATGTGACATGGTTTGTTGATCTGTTGTCAAGTCAGTTGGGACTGGTTGCACATTCTGCAAACTTATACCGGCCTGCATTCCTGAGATTTTTGCATATAATGGCTGACTGGACACATGCATTCAAGGGTGTTTTGGATGAGCACAAGGCTGCCTATGTTTCAGCAAAAGGAAACACAGCCAAGAGGGCTACGATCCTCAAAAGCATCAAGGATACTATAGTTGAAACCGATCAGGCCAAGGATCCTTCTACCATGCTTCCAGACAAAAACTTTCGGAAGGTGAGTTTTCAGTGTCTTTATATCTACATTAAGCTAATTGTATAGGCTATTCGTACATACTTGCGATTCCTGGAGGATGACGAGGATCGGGACCTTGAGGAAAAAATCATTCAGGGAGGTCATAAACTCGTGTCCGGTCCAGGCACTATCACTGTAGACATGGTCAGAGACCGTGAGGATGATAAGCCTCTGGATGCTGCAGCATTCAAGACTGAATTCTCGGGTTTTGATGTCGCTCAGAAATTGTTCAAAGAAGAAATTGGGGAGTATGACAAGAAGCGACGTGACACCTCTGACCTAAGGTCCATGGGGACAATGACAAAGCTGGTCCGGTCCTGGTATAATGCCCTGTCACCAGATGTCCTTGAGGAGCTCAGACTTGTGGCAGAAAGGTGGAACCAGGACGGTCCTCATTCTGACACCAAGGACAGGTATTTTTTCAACACTACATTTATATATTTAGAAAAAACTTATGTGTATCTACAGATACCGCAGCCGACACCAGAAGAAAATTATGGAGGACTTCATAAAGATGGCAGGAAGAACTATGGGTTTGCATATTGTGATTCTTGCAGCTCATGATCGAGGGGAAGGAAAAATGCCTGGAATGACCATGTCAGTGTGATGTTTTTCCATTCACATTACTATTAATGATGGATTGGTTTAGCTGGGAATCCTGTCCCAGGAAGTCGAAGAAAACTTTTAGTCTGGCCTCCAAAGAAAACAAGAAATGGGCAGGAGAGTCACAAGACCGACTTACTGACTGGCTGAATGAAATGGAGTATAGTAAGTCTTGGATACTGTAATTTATTTAATTGCTAATGATCTAGCTGCAGGCCTAGACCCAGAGGACCAATCTGACGAGGACGATGAGAAGTTGCCTGATTTAACAGTGCATGTAAATGACGAGGGCTATCCTTGCCTACCTACAGGCTTTGAATCTCTCATGCTCAAGAACCAGCAGAAGGTTGTATGAAAGGTATTTCAAAAGACTTATGGTGATTTATTTCTATTTTTGAAGTAGCATGTTTTTCTAATGGCTCGTATTCAACAGCGGTCATCTCAAACAACCCTCGGGCTGCAGTCCCCTGGGGTCATATCACCCAAGATCCAGACCACCACCTTGACATAGACTGCATCCCTCGGAATGTTGTCATCAAGGATCCTTCTCACCTGCAGAAGGACGCCATCAGCATGATTTTTTCACTTTGGAAATATCGTGCTAAACAGAATGAACCAATTGTACGGTTTGTTGGGTATAAGGAAGGTGACTTCCATGATTCACTGGCTAAGAAGGGCGATGTAAGTAAAAAATTGAGGAAGAACAAAAAATACGTCGAAGTATCAACTGATGAGGACGAGGAACTGAAGAAGGCCCCCCAAGCCAATCTTTCTTCTGATGAAGAGGACGGCTTGGCAGTACGTGCTAGCCACACCCTGTCTCTTTCTGATTCCTGTCCAAAATTCCATTTCAGTGGTGACACAGTTTGTTATCTTCAGTCCCTCTCCATTCTCCCATCATACCGTCAACTGTTGGCCTTAGTTCAAAAACTTTCCGAGACAGTATGTATAATTTACTAATTTTGTGATTCAGCACTAAATTTTACTCTTTTTTAAAAGCAAACTCCGGATCCTAAGGGTAAGGCTAGGAAGCAACATCTGCCTGTCTGGGCATCTTGGACATGGTTGGAGGCATATCTACCTCAAAATATGCACAATGATATTCAGGCATCCTCCGTGGCTTTGGAGGAACTAGGGAACTATATCATCAGATCTCGTGGTTAGGGTATGATTGTTGTCCTTGGACTTGGACTTCTCCTTCGTGAGTGTCACCGTGCTCAGGAGTATGAAGCAGATGAGGCTGGAGATGATGTACCTGAATATTTGGGCGCCTCCATCTTTGGCATCCAGGTAGGGGAGAAGATTGAGGAGGAGATTACCAGAATCCAGTTGAAAGTGGAGGGAATGCTGCCAGATAGTAATGAGAAGCAGATGTCGGTGAGGGAAGAAGTTCATATGAGGCGTCTGGAGAACAAAAGGCAGGTGAAAGAGAGGAGGGAGGCAGAGCAGGCAAGGGTGGCTGAGGAGAAGAGGGTGGCTGAGGAGGTGAGGGTAGCTGAGGAGAAGAGGGTGGTTGAGGAGAAGAGGGTGGCTGAGGAGAAGAGGGTGGCTGAGGAGAAGAGGGTGGCTGAGGAGAAGAGGGTGGCTGAGGAGAAGAGGATGGCTAAGGAGAGGCCTGCCACATCAAAGAAGGCAAACAGTACTAAAGCTGGGGGAAAAGGGAAGGGTAAACGACCAGCAACAGATGTGAATGATTCACCCATGAAAAAGATAAAGACATCTGCTCCTCCTGATCCTCCTCGTCGCTCTGCCAGAGACAGAGTAGCTTCAAAGAAGTATAAGGACTGAGACACTATTATTATCACAATGCCTTAGAATTACTTTCTTGCAGTTTGTTGTCATGTACACTTCAATTTTCATGTCAATTTTTGAGTAATATTTATGTTAGCACTGGCAATACTTTACTCTATGTATGGTATGGTCAATATAATTTAAGCAGGTGGTTGTGCTAGGCCTATGTACCTATGGAGTATGCACAGGTGGGACAGCCGACCCACTGATAACATATTGGTCTATTAGGCCAGCCAGTCTGTACATATGTAGAACATGGCCGGCCGACCAACTGATAATATATTGGCCTATTAGGCCAGCCAATCTGTACATATGTAGACCATGGTCAGCCGACCCACTGATAACAGATTGGCCTATTAGGCCAGCCAGTCTGTACATGTGTAGAACATGGCTGGCCGCCCCACTGAGACCATATTGGCCTATTAGGCCAGCCAGTCTGTACATGTGTAGAACATGGCCGGCCGACCCACTGATAATATATTGGCCTATTAGGCCAGCCAAGCTGTACATATGTAGAACACGGCCGGCCGACCCACTGATAACATATTGGGCTATTAGGCCAGCCAGTCTGTACATATGTAGAACATGGCTGGCCGGCCCACTGATAACATATTGGGCTATTAGGCCAGCCAGTCTGTACAGATGCAGAACATAGGCGGCCGGCCCACTGATAACATATTGGCCCATTAGCCTACCTGGTCACCAGGTAAGAAGTGTAGGGGTAGACAGTGCTTTTTGTTCAAATATTTTTGGGTCACCATTTATATTATCCTATATGAGATATATGTTTTATTAGATGAGTGAAGTTGGCTAGACCTACTCCGGTATGGAATCTCATTTTATAGTAGAGTATTTAAGACAGGGTCCTACATCATCAGCCTACACAGGTATGGCAAAGATATCTTTTCTATATGGGGCATTGGCCTGCAAGGGTTCTGCATGACTGGCCTACACAGGGAGTAGAGAGATATCTTTTCTGTATGGATCATAGGGGTTTTGCATGACTGGCCTACACAGGTAGTGCAGAGATATCATTTTCTGTATGGGCATAGGCCTGCAAGGGTTCTGCATGACCGGCCTACACAGGTAGTGCAGAGATATCATTTTCTGTATGAGGTGTCGGCCTGCAAGGTTCTGTATGGCTGGCCTACACAGGTAGTGCAGAGATATCATTTTCTGTATGAGGTGCAGGCCTGCAAGGTTCTGCATGGCCGGCCTACACAGGTAGTGCAGAGATATCATTTTCTGTATGAGGTGTCGGCCTGCGAGGTTCTGCATGGCCGGCCTACACAGGTAGTGCATAGGCCGGCCAGTGTCCTGTACACCAGGTTTTGCAGGCCAATGTACATGTCCTATCAACAGGTTCTGCAGTACTATAAGACTGAAAGGTGTGTGCTGTCCTACCTGTCCACACAGTCGAAGAAAAGGCCCTTTACCGGCTGCTTCTCAAGAACAACATGGGCCAGTTTTCAGGAAAAAAGCAACCCAACTGGATCATGCTTGCGCAGGAATGGCAGCGCCATGCAAATGGGACGAGTATATTTTACAAAGTAAGTAGAGTTCTGCCTCAGAATTTTTTTTCACTCACATGTCTTCTGCGCACAGCTTCCAGAGCACCTAAAGTCTTACTTCAAGATCTGGAATGAGCATTAGAACGAGCACAATTCAGTAGAGCAGAATAAGAGTGCTTACGATGAACTGCAAAAGCTTCTCGCTGTACCCATTGGAATGCCCGAGATCACACTGGCACAACGCGAGACTGTCGCTGACCAGATTCTTGGTAGTGCGCGACCAGCAGCCAGTGATGAACTTTCTGACTGGCAGATCGGTGTCATCCTGGGCCATAGCAGCTCGCGGCAAACACTCTTGCAGTTGCAGTACGACAATCCTGCTCCCACAGGAACACGTGGAGGCTCCACGTGAAGCAGCGTGCACAGCATACATGCAAACGGTGCTGCAAGGCTGATTGTCCAGGAAAATTCAGGAGTCAGCCATGCAAGTACAAGCCAGTGAGTGTTGCATTTGCCATTCGAAAGACGGGAGCCTAAAATGATGTTCAGTCCAATGGCAGCAGTCAACAGTCGCTAGACTCACTGCAGCGTGACACTCTGTGTGGTCCCGCATGGCAAAGTGCACCACAGCATCCTGACACTCCAGCATATGTTTACATGCATCATGACAGTTGAATAAACTGTGCACGATGGATTTGTGCTGGCTACATTGACATTTGATGGGTCCAAAAAGATGCAATGAGGTAGCATCCCAGCAGTACAAATGGCTCGGTAATGCAAGATGCCACTGTCGTTGCGTAGTGAGGGTAAAAGGTAGCATCCCAGCAGTACAAACAGCTTGGTGATGCAGCGAGGGAGAAAGGTAGCGCACACCATCCCAGCAGTACAAACAGCTTGGTGATGCAGCGAGGGAAAAAGGTAGTGCACGCCGTCCCAGCAGTACAAAACGGCTTGGTGTGCAGCAAGGGAGAAAGGTAGCATCGTCCTAGCAGTACAAACGGCTTGGTGATGCAGCAAGGGAGAAAGGTAGCATCCCAGCAGTACAAACTGCTTGGTGAATAGTCGTTGTAAAGTGACATCATTTGAAACATCCTCCAGCTGTAACCACTGAATGATGTGTATAGTGATATTCAGTACTCAATTTGGTGACTCAAGAAATTCATATTACACAATTTAATGACCCCAGAAATTTATTCAACATTATTAACCGCCGGTCTAGGCTCTAGCATTACTGTAAGCCAGCCAATGATTGACGCGAGTGCTCAGGGGCTTCACAAGTGTCAGAGTGTGTGGCAGTTTTCCATGATATTGAATGTGTTGTATAAAGCTGATAGATTCTAAATCAGCAAGGACTGAAGATCACTGTGTACTACTCACTTGTGCATAATAAAGTCGGCCAGCACATTGTCCCTTCCTCACATGTTTACAACAGAGCCGGTGCTTGTGCCAACCCTTGTAACAGCTGCATCAACTCGGAATACATTGCCATCGCTGCTGAGAAGGGTGTTGATTCTCAGATGACAATGTCGTTTGAAAAAAAAACACAGAACTGATAGATGCGTCTCCCTTTATGAAGGGTGACGAGACAGTTGTGTACATAAGGTTGTACAGTAGCGTCATTTAAGAGTTTCTCAGGAATGGGAAAGTGCTTCGCGTTGCATGAGTGATCAGAACATCGTGTAAGCATGGTAACCTGGCGAGGTCTGCTCCACAATGCAGAATATAGCCTACACCGCACATGGAATTCAAGAGTCTGATTAAGCTGTGAGAAAAGACCAGGAGAGAGAATCAAGATAACTTGCCGATGATGTGGGTAAGATATATGTGCAAGTGTTGACCATTGTAATAAAGGAATGATAGCTGTAGGCGACCAGTGCTGAAGATAACTGGAGAGATGAGAGTGGGCGATGAGAGCGGCAATCTTATAGTAGTTTACTGACCCCAAACTGAGCATGCTCTGCACAGAGTATTCTGCAAACTGAATTCATTAGCTTTATTTGTTTCATGGAATGAAGCAACCATGGACAATAAATCTAGCAGAGTATCGTAAGCCCACCTGATCTTAGACTTAGACTTTGTGAACTGGCTTTTTTGTTCGTAAAAAAATGGCACTATTGCCCCCAAACATCCGCAGCCTAGCCCGAAAAGTGAGAATTGTGCAACGTCGTTCACAATACAGGACACCTAAAAAGTGGATGTGATGATTAATTGTTAGGGTTGCATATAAGTAGGATAACACGTGTGGAGCCCAGAAACAGGATCTACCCCTCTTGCTCAATAACCCTATTAACATGCCATGGCTTGAGCAGGAAGATATCCAAACATCCCATGATGCGAACTTGTTCAATGACGACATGGCAGACGACATGGAAGATGCTGCCACATTTCAAACCCCAAATCAGTTCGACCATATGGACCCCAGTCTAGCAAGGATGACTCGGATGGACAAGAGGGAGTCGTCGCAGATGGACCTAGATGATGCCACAGGACAGCCCTCAACTGGGTGCGATAAGAGGGAAAAGTCCAAGATGGTACGTCCGGATGTATGAGGTTAATGTTGGGCTCAAGGTCTGTCCAGGTATCAGACAAGTGTTGTATCAAGGAAGTAGATTACTCAGCAGAAGCAGAACTGCGTGAAACAGTGTACAGTCAAACGGAGCAGATCAACTATATGAGGCGTGAGATGGAAAGGGTTCATAGTAAGCTCACTAGACATCACGGATATCTGGCTCATGGCCGTGTAGGAAGCTCAAAACCTACAACAAGAACATATGTCCAGCATGGAAGAGATCAGAAAATGGTGGGAAGTAGCTCTGAGAGAGCGGTGTAGAGAACGATCCTAGGATGAGCAGTAACCAGCCATACTTAGTCTGCACTTATCCTAACCATCTCCGACACTCTCCGACGCTTTCTGCATCAGACCCAACATTTTGTACCTTCAGACTTGTTGGACCTCCTGCGCACTTGTCCATCCTATGTCCAGTCCTGTTCTGTCTAACCCCACTGGTGCGTAGTTGATTATTCCCATTGACTCAAGCAGTCTACAGTGTTATTACATGTGTGCTCACATGGCCCATGCACCTCATGGCCGATTACATAGCATTGGACCCAATGTTTCACTACTGTTCTCACCTGTACACCTCCGGACTTTCACGTACTTAGTTAAATAGGGCTAGGGCGACCTTGTACAATCACCATCTAGTAGGAGGGTAAATTCGCTGATACTTGATCACGCCATACTGAGTATATAGTTGGCCTTAGTCAAATATACTTGGTTATCGTTCGTTTCGCCTCTGGACTTCGGTCCTATCGTTCCCTTAATGTTCCCTTACCTTCGCACACTAGTCCCGACACTTTCCCATCATTTCCTTTGCTTTCCCATACTCTCTACTGCCGAAACCTTCGGACCCGCTGTTTCCCATCATCGGACCTTGCTATGTACCTTCGGACTTCATGTCAGACCTTCGGACTTTGCCCCATTGCACAATACTTACATTTGGGACTTATCTCAGACAGCAGACCCCTTAAGGGTCGAACACTCTTGTCTATCACAAGTGAAGCAGACTAGGCAGAGCAAAAGACTCAACATACTGGTTAGGTGTTTATTACGATTCTCACTCAATCAGGTTGCATACCCTTCAGCAGGACGCACAACTCACCAAAGAATTTGAGGTAAATCATTTGGACGTTCGAATGGCAGACACCTGTTGATGACAGTGACAAGGCTAGCCGCACCGAACAGCACCAACAGCTTGAAGATTATATGAGAAGAAGTTGTGAAGCAGTCGGCCACGCAAATTGTGAGGCAGTAGAAACTAGTGTGCAGAAAATTCTGGAGGATAGTCGCAATCGCTTTGAGCAAGAACTAGCTCAGCGTGAAGAGGAGTTCAGTAGAAAGAAAGAAGAAGAGGTAAGGTGAATAATTTGACACAAAAGGTGGTTTATGACAGCCACGTAGTTTCTAGAACGTGAGAATGTGAGATTCGGCGAGATGGAGCAGAGGCTGAACCACGAAGTTGATAGATTGAGGGTGAGGATATTGATTTGTGGGCTGATGAGTATGCTGAAAATACCCCAGGTGGAAAAAGAAAGCGAGCTGGCCAACATGGAACAGCAGTTTTCCAGGAGTTACAGATTACAGGATAGGGATACAGAAATGGATAACAGGCCTTGTCCATCCGCAAAGCCATCGGCAGGTACCCCATGCCTAGATACCATCAAGAAGTTAAAGAGAATTTGTGGAATATCGTGCAGGACTTGCCTTGTATCAGTAGCTGTGGAGGTGAGTGCCTGGTGTATTGTTGGATATGATGTAACCTCACAATACTAGACGGACACGCAGGAAATCCATCAAGAACAACCATTCGAGAAAGATGCACCACGTCAACAAGATGACACTTCACCTAGTGCCAGTATGGAAGATGCGATCACAAGAGGTGTGGAGGCCACGCTGAGGCACATTCTCATCGAGAAAGACTTCCCGCTCGTCAAAAAGTGCAGTCCCCGGAAGAAAAAGATAGAGGATGAAGAAATTCAGCAAGAGAAGGCTGCTGAACTGAGCTGCAAAAGAGATTTTTTTCTGGTAAGCCGAAAGATAGTATCGACTTTGATTCCACTTACATTGAAGTAGGGAGAAGTGCGGTGAAGAGAAGTGGCCATTCCAGAGGTCAGAGGCATATTTCAGGGAAATCCTTCATGATCGTTACAAGTGCTTGCATACGATCTGGATGGCTGTGCAGCCCAAGGTCACATGGAAGGCTATATTGGAGACCCCTGTCGAGGTGGAGAAGAGGTTGATTATGAAGAGGGATGAAACACTGAAAGCAACTTGTCAAACGACGCATCGGAGGAATGTATGCCTGCAATTTCCAGACAATTTTGGTACTGAAGACTTCTCAGAAATATCGTCATAGGATAGTGGTTGTCGACCATCTCGTCAAACAAACGGCCGACAAAAATGAAGAAGACCTCCCAGCCTGGCGGTGGCTTCAACGACTGATCAAGATGTTGGGAGAAGGCGGTATGAGTTTGGAGGAAAGCAATGTGGAAAATGACATTGAAACCGTTCTTCATGTCAAGAATATGGTATGGCGCCGAGCGGTAGAATGGGAGATGGACATCGTCGATCACCAAAGACTTGTGGATGACGATATCTTTGCCCCTCAAGGCTCAAAACCAATGAAGTGGATACGCGCAGCCGGGAATCTGATGACTTCCAGGGCACAAGTCGATGGGTTGCCTGTAATTTTGTATAATGAAGGGTGGCTCGCTGGTCTGACCAAGTGCCAAGTCAAGAGATTGACGATCTCAAAAGAGGAATTCAGGTGGATGAAAGTCATGATTGCATAGTATTGAACAGCACGGCGAGATTCTTGGGAAGATGTCACTTACTTGCAATGTGTAGATAGTAATATACTCACTAATGAGAGAATTTGTGTTGCTATCCCCCTCCGCTGTGTGTATGGTGGAGGAGTTGAGACGAGCATATGGCTGGACCCACATGATCCAGAGGATCACAGCACAGGGAGACAGAGGTGGTGTTTGATAGTACTGTCCTATGAGACAGTTGTCGAATGGTGCTGGGTGATACCTATGCGGTGTATAACCCCTTCAGCAGTGAGCTGATGGATGCACTGGGTGATACCTATGCAGTGTATAACCCCTTCAGCAGTGAGTTAATGGGTGTGCTGGGTGATACTTACGCAGTGTATAACCCCTTCCCTGGGCCATGGACGATGAGCTCAATGGTACAAATGATTGAGCTCAGAGTGATGAAAGTCAAAAGCATAGACTTGGACGATGGGAATGATGAGCTTGATAGTACAAACTATCGAGCTTGAGGTGATGGGAGTCAAGTGTACTTCAATTGATTGGCCATATCGTTCTTTACCTAGGCTTGCACTTATGTGGGTGACCAATTGGGCATTCACGAGCGCCTACGTATGATCTAGTGGAGGGTATTGTTAAGGATTATCCAAATCCGAACATGTCTCCGCATTGTCAGGCGTCAAGTTTACTAGGTGGACATGCAAGCAGAGCTTGCACATCCAAACAGCTATGAATCTATTGAAGGAGTAACATTGGAACTGTAGTGTAATATTGAGAGTGAGCTCGATAGTACAAACTATCGAGTTCGAAAAAAATCTGGAACTGTAGTGTATTGAGAGTGAGCTTGATAGTACAAACTATCAAACTCGAGGATATCGGAGAACGATGAGCTCGGTAGTACAGACTATTGAGCTCGAAAAAAATCAGAAGTAGAGACAAACCTCTGACGAAATTGGAGATGGCGAGACAAACAGTTGCAAATAATCTTAGGTCAGCATTCTAGATTATGTCGCCCACCTACATAGTAGGATCCCAAAATGATTGGATGACATAATCATATTTGTAACTATTTGTCCCACTGATCTCAAATTTCATCACGTCTCAAGCTACTCCTTTACTATAGTCTTTAGCTACAACCATTTGTATGGTTGTAGCATTATCCTTACCCTTGCAAATACAACAGTTTGTACTGTTGTGGTAGTATTATCCCCTTAGGTTTTCGAGCTCGATAGTCTGTACTATCGAGCTCATCGTTCCCCGATATCCTCGAGTTCGATAGTTTGTACTATCGAGCTCACTCTCAATACAATACAGTTCCAATGTTACTCCTTCGACAGATTCATAGCCGTTTGGACACACAGGCTCTGCTTGCATGTCCACCTAGTAAACTTGACGCCTGACAATGCGGAGACATGTTCGGATTTGGATAATCCTTAACAATACCCTCCACTAGATCATACGTAGGTGCTCGTGAACGACCAATTGGTCACCCGCATAAGCGCAAGCCTAGGTAAAGAACAATATGGCCAATTGATCGAAGTACACTTGACTCTCATCACCTCGAGCTCGATAGTTTGTACTATCGAGCTCATCATTCCCATTGTCCAAGTCTATGCTTTCGACTTTTGTCACTCTCATCAACATTTGTGAATATGGAATCTTCCCAACAATATGGCCAGATTGCGCGCCCACTTTGTTCATGGGCACTGGAATTCTGTTGTGCTTGTCTTGTCAGATCTAGATTACGGTATGTATTGTTCCATCGTCCCTTGTCATGCATCCAAATAGTATCTATATAGGCAATCACCTTGTACTTCGTCGTCTCTGATGCCTTGTCTGTGAGTTGCTCCATTCTTCCCTTGTTTTTTTTTTTCATTTAAGTCCCGCTATACCAGGATCTACTTCCAATCACACAGCCATCAACCTCCCTCAATTCTCAATGCCTGTAGCCTGTGCAATGCTCAAACAATGTGTTTGCGAGGAGTGCATTGACAAAGACAGATATGACAAGAAAGGCACACCAAAAGGAGTGCTCATGGCCAAACATTCAATTGTGTCTCATATCTTGCATGTAAAAGCAGAACACGCTGCAGGTAACAGTGTGATTATTGACGTAGATTTTGCTGCCACTGACCTTTCTGCATGCACCACAGATAACATGTCATCAGTCGCCATCATCGCCGACAATCTTAGTCGCTTGACCCTTGCTATGGATATACCAGTCAATATTTCTTCGAGCTCGACAGTTTGTACTGTCGAGCTCAAACCTGATGCAGTACCTGTCTTGAAAAAGGGATGTGATCAACGCACCGCAAAGGCATTGGTTGTCCTTGATAACATCGAGTCCAAAATCCAGCAATGCTTTCGCCTGTTGCTGCATTCTTTTCGCATTGATCACGTTGGTCACGAGCTATGTTTACTTCATAAAGCTATGCAAAATGTCAGTCGGCAGTCCGATATCGTAATTGCATGAAAGAAGGCAATCAGATCGCACATGGACATATTGGCAACCCAGCTCAACAGTTATGAGCCATCCGATGATACACCTGTCGAGATCAATACTGGTAAGCGAGCGTGTGGATCATCATGGTAGTTCTTTGCTTATCGTTCAGTAGATACCCTTCCGCAAGATCCAGTCAATGAGTTAGACAAAATCACTCAAATTGTCCTCTTCCTTGGCATCATATGCAGAGTTATTATAGGGGTCAGCAGGATTAGCTGTGATCTAATTATGAAGATCATTTCCATCATATTATTTCTCGCATTCCGGAGGTCAGATAACGGCCTCAACTCCTCCCACACAAATATCCTAAAGCGATCCCAATGACCTCAGAAAGCACCGAGGCCAGATTCCATCTCAAGGGAAAGATTGTCCCATATGCCATCTGCACTCATTGTCCTACACTCACGACTAGAGTTTAAAAGTCTGGTCCAGTCCGGTCTTTTTGCTTTATTTGGAGGCAACCGGACCAGGACCAGTCTTTTTATTCCCATGATATCAGTGAACCTGGACTGGACCCGTAAAGACCGATGTTTTTGGTCTTTTGCGGTCCTACAACTGGTTGTAGGAGTGTAGTATCCCTTCCCACGATTCTAACGGTGGTTCATTTGTATTAAACGGTTAAGAGCTGAGCAAGATATGAGCATTATAAAAAGGGTGCCCAAAATCCGCCCTGTATGTGAGTCAAATATGAAATGTCATTACCATGGTTAGGCTTCTTGACGAAATATGTGCTGCTAGTCAAGGCGATACTATAGCTAGTCTTATCTTGTCAATAGGGTAAGATATAAGCAAGATATAAGCTTGACAAAAAATCGTTATTGGGCTTGTCTTTGAAAAATAAAAGTTGTCATAAGGCTTAGGTGTCTTAATGTTAATTGTGATCATAGTCTAGGCAAGTCTATAGCTACTCATATCTTGTTGAACACTCAAGGTTTGGGTAAGTTATGAGCCAATCGGTGATTTTGACTTGCCATTCTAACACATCTGATCTTTGTGCTAGTCTTGGAGCATGATAATCATCAAGAGTTATCTAAATTTGATGTTCCATACCATTTTTGAGGTCTATGAACACACTGGTAAAGGTTTTTAAGCTTGGAAATCAATCCCTGGTTCAGTGCCAACAAGCCTAAAAACACGCCCCACAGACTTATACGAGCCATTCTTAAAATGCTTATAACTTTCCCAAATCTCAACCGATTTTGAAGATCAGACCACCGATAGAATCGCCTAGATGAGTACTACCCATATATAGGCAACCGGTCCCAAAAAAACCGGTTCAAACCGGTCTTGGACCAGTCTTTCATTTGTTGCAAAAGTTAGGCAACTGCAACCAGACTTTCCTGGACCTGAGGCAACTGGCAACTGAGGTCCGGTCTTTTTTGGTCTGGTTTTGGTCCGGTTGCAGTCTTTTTTCTGTCTTGCAACTGGACTTTTAAACTCTACTCACGACCAAGTGTGGCGAGGCATTGCTTGTTGGTGCTGATGGAAATTCCAAACCCAGGAGGACCTTCATGTACCACGATTTCAAAGATTATCTGTTTGGTCTCCTCTCTTGTATAGATATCGAGGCCATGATGGATTAGACATGCAACAATCTCATGGACTCCATTGATTCCCCCCATCCATCCTTCATCAAAACCCCCTTTGAAGCTCAATTTCTCCATCAGTTTGGTGGTCCTCAGCCAGGTTCACTTTTTGTTGATAGAGGAGAGGAGGGACACTATGTCTTCGCTCTTCATGTGGATTTTTTCAATCTGGAAGGTCTGAATATCCGTGGAGCTAGTACATCATGCAGAATCATCTCTATGGCGTGCTTAAATTCACCGGTGGATATCAGATACAAACCAGA
The DNA here is from genome assembly GCA_016628565.1 of Suillus placidus. NCBI lineage: Eukaryota > Fungi > Basidiomycota > Agaricomycetes > Boletales > Suillaceae > Suillus > Suillus placidus. The sequence goes on from JABBWD010000020.1 coordinate 231,480, forward strand.
GAATATGTATCTTGCAGGTATCATCCCAGGTCCAAAGCAGCCGTCACTGGAGAATGTCAACCACTACATATCACCACTTATCAATGATTTGGTAGATGCATGGCAGCACAGTATCAAGTTCTCCAAAACGGCTTGTAACCCCATGGTCAGCTTACTTGTAGCGCCATCAGCCCTGTTGTCTGTGACCTACCCGCTGCTCGTCATATTGCTTCTATGGCTGGAGTTGGCAGTCACTTCTATTGCAGTGCGTGCAATTGTTATCACAAGTCTACCTGTGGAAGAGTCGACTTCGAGAAGTGGGAACCTCATGACAGAGCAAAACTGCGAGAGTATGCTGAGCAGTGGAGAGACGCCACTACATCCTCTGAACATGAAAGACTGTTCAAGGCTCATGGTGTGCGCTATTCTGAACTCTGGCGCTTACCATACTGGGACCCCTCCCAGCAGCTTGTCGTTGATCCGATGCACTGCATATTGGAAGGCTTGGCCCAACACCACACCTAAGCCTATTGCTTGCATGTCGCCACTTATGTCGGAAAGTTGCAGAAAATTCCTCCCACCTCCTCTGTGCGACTAAATCACCATGCGTCTTTCCATATATATGACTATCTGCTCCTATTCGGGCCTGCTCACTCGTGGTGGTGTTTTCCTTTCGAACATTTATTTGGAATTATACAACACATTCCTGTCAATCACAAATTTGGTATGTCCTTTCAAAGCACGAATGAGAAAACTAGACTTAATTCTTTTAGGGGAGCTTGAAAACACATTGCTTCTTTTGTATACCAAGGCTGCAAGACTTCGCCGTTGGCTCGCCTGACCAGACTGTCCGCCTGCTATTCAAGAGTGTGGGGTCATGTTTGATCGAGTATATAATAAGAGCGCTACAAGTTCTATCCACAAGCTTGCCAAAGATCCCATGAATGATGTCATCAAGGTTGCCGACTGTGGAGCAACTAGTGCGGTGCCTGAAGACCTGTATACCCTCATCAGGTGACGAATGGCAGTATTACGGTATTACGCGCTACACTCAAGTTCGACAGTGTGATCTACAGCAAGGTGTCTACACACTTGGGCAACAGCCAGATTTTCTTCTATCCTTGCGGAGATTGGTTGTTAACCCCTGTCCCTGCCATTATCAAATACATTTATAGTACACTGACAGGAGAGTTATTGTTTGCTGTACAGCAACATATCCCACTAGATCACCATACCATAGATCCCTTCTCGATGTACCCTGATTTTCTGGCAAAATTGTACTTGACGGACCTTGAAACCTGCCTTGAAAATGCCAAGGTGTCATGGGTCATTAGTCACTTTGCGCGATGGAGGGTTTCTGACCGTCACACTGTGATCCTATCCTTATCTCGCAACTGAAACTGCCTATCCAACACTACTATATATTCCTGACTGAACTTGCATTGTTATAGATTTCAATATGAATATATTGATTTGATCTTGCGTTTTTGCAGGCGGGTGAGTGGGCGATGGGTGGGCGGGCGATGGGCGGGCAGGCGATGGGCGGGCAGGCGATGGGCGGGCGATATATTTAATCCGAAGACAAAACTTGAAGTGTTGTCATCACATTTTGTTGCCACCGTGAACTTGAAATTTTTGGCAGGGTCTAATTGTTTGATACAACTTAACATAGTGACCATGGATTAAACTTCAAGTAATTGTCCCAAGTTGAACGTCATAATAAAACTTTAAATTCAAGCACATGCTCAAAATCTGACAAAATTTCTTATTTTTGGTGACATAAGGTCAGTGCCAAAATAGCTGCCAAAGCTTTATATTTTGGATTTTGCACAAAACACTGACAAAATTTGAAGTTATGTACCCATGTTTAAATTTCAAAAATGTCCTTTGCATTCCAGATCACATTAAAACCTATCTTAAATATCTCCAGCCCTGCTGTGACTACGTAAACCTTGCGGGATGTTGGGATATCATTCAAGAAGCTGATGAGTGCGAAGCAGGTACTCCCAAGCAGAAGTATCATATGGTGTGATCAGATGGGACTGCCTGTGCTCGAGGACAATACTGGGAGCCATGCATAGTGGAGAGACAACCCGCACAGACATGTCGTTCGTCGTGTGAACGGTTGCTGCACCCACACACTCGTTGCCAGTTGACACACAAAGGCTTGTTGGTAGAGCACAGCAGGAGCAACTTGTTGACTTGTGTGGTGATGGTGGGGTGAGATTTGTCCCAGAGCCATTTGGCAGTACAGTCAATGAAGCTGTGGGTGTGCCTCCCCAAACAGACTGTGCACACAGCTGGGGATTGCTGTACGTGTGTGCTGTCCTGAAAACCCAATTGGTGAGAAGATGGGCGCATGTCACAAGATGAATGAGTTTGAGTCTGTCTGTTGGGTGACGCTGAACGTTTGCGATCACTGGTATGCTGTGTGCATGTGGGACCTGGTGAACAACCCAAACATCTAGAACATTAAGCTGAGGTGGTGTCTTCAAGTGTCCCTGTAGAGCACAGCCCTTGTGAACACTAATCACAGGAAAAACACATGGTCAGAGAACAAAATGCAGACACAAAACGCAAAATGCAGACACAAAGACACAGGTGCAAACACAAATGCAGTATTGAACAAAGGCATGGAAGACGACAAAAAGTTGGAAAAAAGTATAGTTAGCGAACTGGACATTGAAAACCATTATATGTAGATGGACCCGATAATCAAACTCATTGTCTCAGTGCCGTCAATCCTTGCGATAGATGTGATCCAAGATACAAGTGATCTCTACATCATCGATGATTGAAATATCCCAGGCACCACCCAGTAATGGAATGGCTTGATGCCAGGTGTGATGTTGTTCTTCTTGATACATTGACAGCGCACGCTGATCCAGCAGATCATCGGAACACCAGTATTGGTGCAACATGAGTTTGCCCCAAAAAACCGTTAACATCCATACTCTGTTGTCATCCCACCCTCGCTCTGTCAAGGAAGCGACCAGGCAAGGGATTGCCTGAGCAAAATCCAATGTGCTCAAGCTGTGGTCGGGAATGACTGTTGCAGAGGGTCGAGTAGCGCTAGCCGGCATCCATGTGGTGGTGCTGTCTGCCGCAGTGTTAGGCACCATTCCTTCGTTGTTGGTGGTGCGATAATGTAGCCTTGCATCAGCTAAACCTATGTTAGTCCAGTAATAAAGCTCTACATAATGGCCCTTCTCGAGTTTGTGCAAGGCAAAATCAGAGACCAGAATGCTCACGTTGGCGTGCAAGGGCCTCGGACACATAGGAATGGGAATGTGCTTAAGGCGGTTCTTCTTCCTCACTTCATTGTCCACTGTGACTTCTTCAAGACGACATGCTTGAAGTCATTGCACTGCTCCCTCCTCGGCAAGATGGTGCTGCTCTGCTGTAGCAAGTTGGTCCACACCAACTTGATCTTGCCATTGGATGCTGGAGAGGGCCAGGCCTCAAGCACAGAGCTAGCTGAGAGACAAGCCAACCAACCAAGCAGACTGCTATGGTGGTGAAGTAGTGAAAGACCTAACCCTATAAACATGGCTATCTATGGCTATCTGTGACCTCTGACACCCAACGGAGACCTCTGACACTCTTTGCTGAAGCCCCTGGAGCCAAACCTCCCTACTACAATGCATTGGTTGCTGTCCACACTGCCTGCAAGATCTCAGCAGCTCACTCTTCGGTATTATTCAATGCTACAAGTGGCGCATGGCTTGCCCGGTAGAAGTCAGACATAAAGTCTGGACAAATTTCTACATGTGGGTCAGAAAGAAGCCGATTCATGATAGATAAACTTAGGATTGGAAGACCTTTTAATTGAGCAGGCTGGTAGTTGTGCAGCAATGATTCTAGCAGCAATAACCAGAAAATATCTATGAGCAGTGAGAATGAGGAAGAAAGAAGCGATCCAAGCCCCACTTGTTCGCATCAGGCATAAACCTCATTCCAAGCACATGCTCATGCCTCATACTAACTTAGAATAAAATCTAGCATAGCCAAACCATGGAGTTGGCTGGCATTGCAAATCGGAGCTTAAACTCCAATGCCTCAGCATCAGCAAACTACTAATTTGGTGACAGATTTCACATGAATCACAAGTGTACACAGATCTACACAAGGTCTCACAGACATCACAAGTGTCACAGAATAGCACTGATAAACATTGAAATGTACAATAGTGCAGGAGGAGCAAATCAGAACAGTATATACTAGTATGGTTATATCACATATGTGAAGTATGTATTTGTCAATAATATACTATGGCTGAACCTAAGTTAAAGTGCACTCAGGTACCGCCTTGAGAACTTGAACCCACAAATGTTGCAATACCACTTTTTTTCCTCTCTATATGCATAAGCCCTACATTGAGGTCGGCCATTGTAGAATATACAACCTGGCTGAGTGTCTATAGAAATAAACACCTAACCAGTATGTCAAGTCTATGCTCTGCCTAGCTGCTTCACTTGCAAGCAAGAGCGTTCAACCTTAAAGGGGTCTGCTGTCTGGTGTAAGTCTAATGGTAAGTACTATGCAAGAGGACGAAGTCCGAAGGCAAAAACATCGGGTCCGAAGGTATATAGCGAAGTCCGATGATGAGAACAGTGGGTTCAAAGATTTGGGGAGTGGAGAGTACGGGAAAGCGAGGGAAATGATGGGAAAGCATTGGGACTAGGTTTCAGTGGTAAGGGAACAATAATAAAACAATTGATGAAAGTCTAGAGGCAAAATGAATGATGACTAAGTGTATTGTTGAAGTTCAACTAAGTACTCAGCATGGGGGTGACCAAGTATTGGGGAATTTACCCTCCTATTAGATGGTGATGTACAAGGTCGCCCTAGCCCTATTTAATTATCTATGTAAAAGTCTGGAGGTGTACAGGCGAGAACAGTAGTGAAATATCGGGTCTGACAGTATGTAATTGGCCATGAGGTGCAGTAGTCGTGTGAGAACACATGTAATAACACTGCATACTGCTTGAGTCAATGGGAAAATGAACTATGCACCAGTGGGGTTAGATAGGATAGAACTGGACATAGGATGGACAAGTGCACGGGAAGTCCGATGAGTCCAAAGGTAAAAATGTCGGGTCTGATGTGGAGAGCGTCGGAGATGGCGAAGATAAGTGCAGACTAAGTGGGATGTTGACATGCTTCATCGAATGACTGATTATGAGCTCATACAGGGATCATTCCCTACACCGGTCAACCTTCTACTCTTCTGCCATGGGGGACCCTGTGACAAAACTGTCCAAAATCCTCTGTAGCTGGATGAATGAATTACTCCGGAATTCTCAGATAGCAAGATTGATCCTAAATCACTACAAAAAGCCAAGTAAGCCGGTTCTAAGTTAGGGTTTTGTGACACAGACTGAACTGCTAAAATTTTAAGGCTGAGACTATGGAACCAGTGGCAGAATGTTCAACTGTCCAGTTCTGGTATTGATGTCAAGACAACCACCATTGCTGATATTGAACTCTCCAGGGCTGCAGCCAGTATAGCTTATGCTGCCATTAATAGTGGTAAGCTTTTATTTGAATTTGACTGGGCCTGTTTGTGATTATTTGACACATGCAGCATCAAGAGGTAAGTTTGTCTACCTACACTTCTTAAGGTACACAACTAACTTAATGGAGCTAGCGCCTTCAAGACCATTTGTATCAATCAACCTCCCTTACTAAGTTAGCTGTAGTTCGGGATTGGTTGTCCAAAATAACTGTCACCGAACAATTCTTGTCTGCCATTACCAGTATTATTGCCCCAGATCAGTATCTTGCTGGCGCAGAATCAGTGTCAACCCTGAAGAATATGGTTCATACCCCAAATCTGGTTGTTTGGCCCTTTGTGTTTTCTGGAATTGAGGTAATTGGGAAGTTCCTTTAGTCATCCCTTAGCAAGCACTGTCTGTCCCTTCCATTGTTTACTGTTTACAGTCCTTTTTTTGTCGCATCAACTGAGAGATGCCCTACCATTGAGATCCAGGGGCATCGCCATCAGTCTATGACCTTCTGGTTAGCCTGGGGTGAATCCACAAGGCCATACTAGACATACCAGACCTGGGTGCCCAACTCCAGTATCCCCCTGGGACTATGGCATATATTTTAGGCAAGGTGCTGGAGCATGGTGTGCCAGGTTGGGGTGATGGTGAGAGAATTATGATTGCTCACTTTGTCAAGGATAAAGTCCACAACAAGCAGGGTATTCCAAGGCCAAAATTTGTGATTGCACGTGATTTTTTCAATCGGGTGGGGGCTTGTAGAGGTCTGAAACCTGTTTGTAGGAAGACACCAAGAAAAAATGGTGGAGTTGGAGAGGTAGTGCCTAGGCAGTAAGTAGAGTTAATTAATATACCTAGAGGAGATGTGGCTAGATTTGATGAAGATAATTTTTCAATTGCATCGCTTGCCTTACATTGGAATCCTCATTCTCATTCCTCTGTCTAACTGCTATGTCTGGTCAGAAAAAAACCTGTCTCAAGGCTGTTTCATATTCTTTCAAAGACAGAGGTAGTTTATCCCAACAAAAAGACCTGGATGTCGACTATATCGCCTACACACCTACAACAGGAAAGAGGAGACAGCCCTCATGGTGCAAATCTCACGCTGATCAACTCTATGAAGTATCAGGGGGGCATTCCTCCTTCCCCAGCCCAAGGAAACGGGCAAAAGAGGTCACAATGGAATTACCAGACACCAATATGTATGATGGATATCAAGAAACATTCAGTGGCTTTGTTCTGGAAAGAGAGGCTGCTCAGCACACAAGAAAAACCAAGGTACAACTTGCAGTTCATAGCTTACAGATAACTCTCTTCTCATGCTAGATAATATAGATGCAAAACAACTTCATAACAGAGTATCTTCCTTATTGAGATCCTCATCCTGGAATCAGATGATTTGTCCATGCAGGCATCTGTGAGACTTGTCAAAGTGCTGAGGCCACATTCAGTTGTTCAACTTGCACAGGGGACCATGGCTGGTGTCACCTTTGCATGATCAAGTCACATCAGTCATTACCTTTTCACAAAATCCAATTGTGGATCGGCAGGTGCTTCAAGGATGTCACTCTTGCTGACCAGGGCTCTATATAGTACTTAGGTCATAGTGGAGAGTCTTGCCCTTGGTATGGAGCTTTGAAAATTTGTGGAAGCCAGGTGGAAGCCTTGCCTCGTGATACCACCCCCATCGCTATTGTACATTCTTCTAGGGTGTTCATGCATAACATAGCATGGTGTCATTGCCAGGGATCCAATTCTCAACAGTGTCTACAGCTCCTTAGAGCAGGACTATTTCCTGCCAGCTGCACCCACCCTAAGACTGCTTTCACCTTCGAGGTACTAGATCATTTTCTCATTGATGCCTTGGAATGCAAGACTTCGGCAAGAAGCTTCTTTGAGAAACTCACAAGGCTGACTAATAATGCATTCCCAGATACTGTCCCAGTGAGTTCGAGTGTGCTTGATCCAGTAAATTTTTCTGAATACCTGTGTCATATACCAGATTCCAGACCTCGCTAGACCTCCATTCCTCGTCTCTGCCATAACTCTGGACCTATGAATGCCTGCAGCTAGCCTGCTTCATCCCTTTTCTGTCAGCTCCACTCTGATACATATCCACCTCATAATCATACCCCAGTCCTTTCTCCATTAGATTTTTGAAACTCCGGAACTCATCTGTACCTATCTCCGGACCTAATCTCCCGTCCCCATTATTCCATTGTGGATATCATACCTCAGTAGGAATGGCCCTACTACCTCTGTCCACATCCCAACTCTGTTTCCAGACATCCGGATCTCTGTAGTTAGTCTGACCCCCTGACCCCTATGTCTCTGGAAGTCTGGATCTTATCTATATATCTCCGGATCTATTTCCCATGCTCTTGTCCATATCTCCTTTTAGGCATCACCACTTTTCCGGCCCTCGGATAGGCTCATATCCGACTTGTTATGTTCTGTTCCCCTATTTTCATCTCTGTCTCCATTCTGTTATGTTCCGTCCCTCTATTTCATCTCTGGCTCCATTTTGATATGTTCCACTGTACTTACTAATTAGCTCTCTCCATTCTCCGTACATAGCCTTGCACTGCGCTGACTGTTGTTCCATATGATACCTACAGTATATAAACCCCTGTAACTCTCGGTATTTCCTCAGTTTGAATATTAACTTAGTTCCTGCCCATTCTGTCTTTGAGACTTTAGTCCATCTTAGTCCTATCCTTCCTCAGGCCTAGGAATTGATATCCTAGGCCGGAGTTTTGCCTCTCCTGCACTTACTCTCTCTCCACTCAAAGACCAACTCCTATCAAACTCCGTCTCTACCTTAGGTAGTCCAACTCTGTTCGTTTCTACTCCAGACCTTGTCCATAGTAGTTCCATTCCTTCTATGCCAATCTCCACTCCGCCTATCTCAATCTTCGCTCCACTCTGCCTATCTCATTCTCCGCTCTGCTTCCCCTATCTCATTCTCTGCTCCGCTCCCCTATCTCATTCTCCACTCTGCTCTCCCTATCTCATTCTCCACTCCACTCCCCTATCTCATTCTCCACTCTGCTCTCCCTACCTCATTCTCTGCTCCACTCCTCTTGTCCTAATCTCTGCTCTGCTCCTCCTAGTCTATTCTGCCTGGACTTTGTTCCTTGCAGTCTCTTCTCTGTTAGTCTCTATTCAGGACTTGCATGGAATAGTCCATACACTTCTCCCTACCAAGTGGACAAAACTCTTCTGGAGTTTCCCACGTTTTTCTGGAAGTCCTGCCTGTACTCCATCAGAATAACCTACCTCAGAAGTCCTCCAAACTTCATCGTTTTCCCACTGGACTTCCTCTGAAATTAAGGGCACGTACTCGGGTAAGGGGCACAGCGCATGAGCTGAGGCCAAGCCCCTCTGAATTAGTCCCCCTTGAGCACAACCTTAATAACCTGGGTATATGTTGATAGGATCAATATTGAGAACTCATGAGAGTATCTCGGCAGTGACAGGACAGAACTGCAAATGGTTTGGATTTGGCCACAATATGAAATCAGGGCCTGGCCCAGGAGATCTTGCTCTCTTCTGCCCTTCATGTCCATAGCCAGGAATCAATATGTCTTTGCTTTGGGAGCAGAAGTATGAAAGACAAGTGGGTTGATTATTAAAAACTCTGGCCAGTACACCTACTACAGTAGCCAGTATATATCCTGGCCAGTCAGTCTACCTTGGTATGAAGCTGGCCAGGCTCAGTTCTACTTGGCATAGCCCAAATGCTGGCCAGGAGTGAAGGGGACTACCAATGCTAGGACGGCCATTAATTCTGTTTTTGCTTAACTGAGGTTAGACAAAGCTGACTTTTGGTTGCAGGTGGCTTGTTATGAGGAGATTGGTAGTAGATGGAAACTTTACTGCTCAGCACATGAATATGCGGGAGCCTGAACTAGACATCTTCCTCTCAGACAGTTCAGGTTATATGGTGACGGATGCTGAATATCAAGCTCACTTGGCCTCAGCGATGGAAAGTAAAGAGGTGAGGCAGCTGGTTTGTTTTCAGTAGCATTCTGAATGTGTTAGAAGAGGTCCACATGTAGCAACCATTGAGCAGTCAATGCAGCAAATGCACACTGAAGCAACCTTTGAGCTACTGGGGTAGGTGCCACAGCTTGCGCTTAGTATGGATGTTTTGTTCCCCACTCAGTAGCAGACTTCCAGAAAGGTGAACGGCAAGTCTTCTTTAATTTATTATGTGATGGCTTGATGTGCTGATAAAATCATGTCAGCCACATGAATATAGATTACTCTATATGCAAGGCTATTAAGCATGCTGCAAATGCAATTAATACCTCGCTGGTAATTTATAATGTGGGGTGTCAGTGGAACCTTCACTTTACAAAGTGTGTTGACAACTGCTCTGACCTGACACTCCCTGACAACAGAGATTGTAGCTGCTGTTGTGAAATTTCATCTCAGCGCTCATAAGCTAGCTTGCTTTGCTAGATACAGCCTAAACTTCATCATTGGAGCTGGCCAGGTTGATGAGGAAATTCTGGAGACACTGTGGGCTCCCTTTAACAAGATATCCCCAACAGCACATTCTATGAGCCAAGCCCACTGTCAAGAAATCCTTGATGACCATATGTGTAACTCAAATTGGAAAAAACTTGTAGGGATCGGTGAGTGCCATATATGAAATAAATGAGACTTTGATTAAATATTTTCAGTCAAGACTCTGTTACAAAAGTACAGACATGTGAATAAGGGCATCAATGATACCAAGATCCCATTTGAAGATCTCACACAATCCTTGGACATCAACAAAGTCAGCTTGTGGGAAAGTGATGAGAAACAAGCAATGGAACAGCGTAGAGAGCATCTCAACATATACCATCTAAAAATAGATAAAGGTGAGTTTTCAAGAGCTTCTGCTTGCTTTGGTGTATATTCTGATAGATTTTTGGAAGCCCCTACAATGGTGGAAATGTGGCTTAAATTAACCAAAACAGAATATGCTGATACTGGCAAATTGGGCTCGGTATACTGGCTTATGGATGGTATCAATTTGGAGGATGTGCAGTGAGTCATTTCATCTAGTAGTGCCACAGTTTGGCTATGGCCCAATCAGGCTTGGCATTTACCGACAAACTTGTAGTTCAGTGATTGTAGTGAACTAAGCCACTGATTTGCCATGTAAACTGGTTCATTCTGTTAGTCAGCCGCAAGAACTGACTAAAGCCAAACTACGGCTTGAACTGGCCTTCAGCTGGTTCAAGCCGGTTGAACTGCTTGTAAAACGTGGAATCAATACTTCCTCCGACTTCCTGCTTGACTCTTGGACCTACTCTACGTTATTTCATACCATGAATAAGGTCCCTACTCTAGTTGATGGCAGATTTAGGCTGGGAAATGTTCTGGGGTCTGGCTCATATGGTACGTGACTATGTCATTCACATAGTGACTATATTCACCATCTGTGGCTTCACTTAGCTGTTGTGTACCACGCACAAAACATCAAGGATGATTCAGTCGCTGTCAAACTCAAACCCATCATCAACTGCTCATCCTCTGTGTGCAATGAATACAAGATTCTGAAACAACTCACAGGCAGAGTTGGGATCCCCCGTGTCTTTTGGTTTGGCAGAGAATCAACATACCATGCTTTGGTTCTTGATCTGCTCGGGCCGTCGTTGCATGATATCTTCATTGCGCATGATCGAAGATTCAGCCTTCCCAATGTTGTGAATCTAGGAAACCAGTTGGTTAGTAGCCGCTTTGTGAAAGGCCACTGCAGAGAGCTAACTCCATTTTTCCAGCTCTCATGTCTCAAATACATCCACTCACACAATTTCATTCATGGTGACATCAAACCCCAGAATATCTTAGTCGGTCTCGACGATTTGAAGCACACCGCTGTAGAGAACGGTCCTAGGATGAGTGGTAACAAGCCATAATTAGTCCGCACTTACCCTAACCATCTCCGATGCTCTCCAATGCTTTCTGCATCAGACCTGACATTTTGTACCTTCAGACTCGTCGGACCTCCTGTGCACTCGTCCGTCCTATGTCCAGTCCTGTCCTGTCTAACCCCACTGGTGCATAGTTGATTATTCCCATTGACTCAAGCAGTCTACAGTGTTATTACATGTGTGCTCACATGGCCCATGCACCTCATGGCCGATTACATATCTTCGGACCCAATGTTTCGCTACTGTTCTCGCCTGTACACCTCCAGACTTTTATGTACTTAGTTAAATAGAGCTAGGGTGACCATGTACAAGCACCATCTAGTAGGAGGGCAAAGCCCCAATACTTGGTCACCCCATACTGAGTGTATAGTTGGCCATAGTCAAATATACTTGGTTATCGTTCGTTTCGCCTCTGGACTTAGTGTCCTATCATTCCCTTAATGTTTCCTTACCTCTGAAAGCTAGTCCCGACGCTTTCCCTTCATTTCCCTCGCTCCCCCATACTCTCCGCTCTCCAAACCTTTGGACCCGCTAATCTCCGCATATCGGACTACGTTCGGACTTCACATCGGACCTTCGGACTTCATCCCCATGCATAATACTTACAATTCAGACTTATCTCAGACAGCAGACCCCTTTAGGGTCGAACACTCTTGTCTATCACAAGTGAAGCAGACTAGGTAGAGCAACTAGACTCAACATACTGGTTAGGTGTTAATTACGATTCTCACTCAATCAGGTTGAATACTCTTCACCGCCTTCATCATCGACTTTGGTATTTCGAAGGAGTACTGCAATACTTCGACCAGAGCCCATATACCATTTCGCCAAGGTTGTTGTCTCACCGGCACACCTGCATTTGCCTCAATCAACAGTCACTTAGGAGTCGAGCTGGGTCATCGTGACAATCTCAAGTCCCTCACATATACGCTGATATATTTCTTGCATGGGTCACTCCCATGGTTAACCAGCGATCACGAGAAGCTCTCCAATTCTTCCATGCTTGAGCGCAAAGTAAATACTACTGTTGAAATCTTATGTCACAGAATTCCCGTCGAGTTCGCAAGTCTTCTAATTTACACACGCTCACTTGCATTCTTGGAGGATCCTGACTATGACTATCTACATTCATTACTCCATGGTATTTCTGACACATCGCCAACGCCAGCTACATGCCTTTTGGATTTTGGTCAGCCTGATCCTATCATTCATACCCCTGCATTCTCCAACAAAGAGGTGGTGGCCAAGGTGGTGCAACCACATCCAATGAAGGCAAACCCTCCTCGCAGATCAACTCGTGTGTGCGTAATTCCTTTTCATCTTCCAATTTGTAAACTGATGATCCTGTTTTTCCAGAAGCCTCCGCCCATGTAATAGCCCTGGGCCACTACCTGCAACCGCTTCCACTTCACACCGCAACAAGGAATGTGTCGTGAGATGAATCATGACTCTATTGAATGTTTACTACCTGTACATACATGTGTTGATATATTGTTGCCAAGACTAGAACTAGCTGTATGAATAGCTATTATAGAAAAATTGTCATTCCTGAATCCTGAATCAGACACTCTCAGGTCTCGACTCTTACGGCGTGCCCTCTTATGTCTTATCTCAACACTCCCTTCAACATATTACGCTGCCACAGATCCTGTTCAATCCTTGCACCAGAAATTCAGTCCCATGGGCCATGGTGAACAAGGTAACATGAACCTTAATTAGTCGTTGAGTGTTAAACTTATTGAAAGGTCTCCAGTCTTCAGATACGAGATCGCCCGGATCAGTACTTGCCATCACGTCTATGACACCCGAAGCTATTGGGGACTCTCCACTAAATGTGTCACTGCCCTTTTGTTGGATGACTTCATTGCATGCTGCATGGGGGGATATTCCATGAAATGTGTTGGTGCTCTTTCGCTAATTGGATTGTAATACTCAATCGCCGATTAGCCAATCGACTTCATGGATGAACACATTTTTTCAAGGTTAGCTCTAATCTATTGGCATTTTGTGGTGTCTCCCCTGACACAGGCTTATAAAAACAGGCAAATATGTCGTTATATCTGCATTGCTTCTCTTACCAACATGGCACCTCGTCGGCATGCACCCAAGATGACCACCACACCTGCTCCCACTGTTCTCATCCCCACTGGTGTTATTCCCATCCCCATTGATATTATCCCCATCCCCACTGATGTTATTCCCGTCCCCGCTGGTGTTATTCCCGTCCCCACTGGTGCTATTCCCATCCCCGCTGGTGTTATTCCCGTCCCTGCTAGTGTTATTCCCGTCCCCGCTGGTGTTATTCCCATCCCCGCTGGTGTTATTCCTGTCCCTGCTGGTGTTATTCCCGTCCCCGCTGGTGTTATTCCCGTCCCCGCTGGTGTTATTCCTGTCCCCGCTGGTGTTATTCCTGTCCCCGCTGGTGTTATTCCTGTCCCCGCTGGTGTTATTCCCACCCCTGCTACCATTGTCCCCATCCCTGCTACTGTCGCCATCTGCACTGTCGTCACAGCGAATGCACTTACAAACCCTAATTGAAGACGCCAGCTCCCTCATAGATATCGAGACGTCGGCCCTTCTCAACCTACGGTGGATGAAGGGGTATATTTTGACCTCAACAATGTCTCTGGTGATGATGACAATGAAGAGTATGGCCCACCTGCACGTACCATTAGGGCTCCTGCAGGCCCTAGCCCACTTCAGACAGCCATGCATACTGTCCATCCCACTCAAACTACTCTTGGACACCAGTAGTCTAACAAAAAAGGCCAAAGGTGCTGATGATTTCCATTTCTTTTTCAGGCTGAATGAAGTTACTGGGTGCAATACCTGCATACCTTGTGAGTGAGCATCATCTCTGTGATTCCTGTGTTCTTTCTTACATCATTCACTAGGCAGTTGCATGAACTTGACCTGACATACAAAGTTACAATGTACAAAACCACCACGAGCAATACAGGCCCTTGTCACCATGTATACAAGCATAATACCCTCATTTACTTGGAGGAGGCAGGGCACCAGGGCTGGCCCATACAGATCAAGCCTTTAAATGCTCTTCTTGACGAAGGATGGATGGTCACAGCAATACATGAAAGGCTCAGAGATCCGACTCGCACAATTGATTTGCTCAGAGATGTCCCTAGTGATGCACTGCTCAGAACTGGACAGCCAGGAACTCTGGAGGACGAAATTCCTAACTTCACCCTTGACGAGATGCATCGACAACTGGTGAGGTTTGTTGTTGCCGACAATCAGGTGAGTCACTGTTCAATTTCTATGTGCTATTATTGATAACACATTCAGGCAATCAACATCATTGAGTGTCCCGAGTTTCGTCGGTTGATTCGCCTTCTACGGCCAGAATTGAATGAGAGCGATATCTACCATCGCACGAAATTTCGCGAGTTGATCCTTGAGGCCTTTGATGAGTACTTTGAGACCTTGAAAGGGGACCTTGCAGTAAGTACAGTTGTCTAAAGTCGCGAAAAGTATCTGATATCTTTCAGATGGCACAGGGAAAGATTTCATTTACATCTGACCTGTGGTCAGACTCCAACCTCCGGCCTTTCATGGTGATAACAGCTCACTGGATTGCCAAAGATGCAAAAACTTCTGTGCTCGTCTTGAAGGCAGCGCTGATCGCTTTCAACCACATGCCAGGGAGTCATGCAGGAGATTGCCTAGCCCAATCGATATTGGGCCTCCTCGATCATGCCGAAGTGACAGAGAAGGTTTGTGCTTAGCTTTACTGGTGACATGATCTGACTCCATTTAGTCTGGACATTTTACCCTGGACAACGCTGGCAACAATCACACTTCCATGCAAGAGTACTCACATCTACTGGAGGAACGTGGGATAGAATTCAATCCTGTTGAGCACCAGATTCCGTGCTTCCCCCATATTATCAACATATGCGTGAAACACATTATCAACAAGTACTCGATCACCAACTTTTCAGATGTGTCGGAGACATGGGTAGTCAATGGTGAGACCATCAACAAGGCAGCATATGTCCAAGCCCTAGCAGGCAAAGCCCTTGATTGAGCTAGAGTGCTTGTGTGCACAGTCTGTGCATTGATCCAGCGCCGTGACAGTTTCATGCTCACCATTACCACGGGTAACAACAATAAATGGTTCCTAGACCACACAGGTTCCCCCACCCGGCTGCCTGTCATACAACTCCTCCATGATGAGCCAACACGTTGGGACTCGGTCTATGTCATGTTGAACTGCTTACGAACCCTTCGCCAGGTAAGCCTCTGCCCCACTAACATCTACCACAGACTAACAGTAGCCTAGGCTGTGGATATGTTCTTTCAGAACCCAAATCAACACCTGATCGCTGACAAGAAATTGACTCCAATGGAATGGCACTTTCTGCAGGATCTCAAAGTAATTTTGGAGGTCAGTGCTAATGTATTTTAAATCTACAATCTGTCTCACTGTCTGATATTAGGTACCGCACACTGCTCAACAAGCAATGTCAAGTGAAAGCACTCCGACATTGAGTTGTGCAGTTCTGACCTTTGAAAGATTGATTGAGGGATGGAGTCACATAGTGAACCACTTCTCGCACTTTGCGCCTCTGATGGGTGCCACCAATGCTTACACGGTCTCTATGTGTCAGTTCTGCATATTTTAATGGAAGTCTGATTCTCATTGTTACTTTTAGTCATTGATCCTGCTTCATGGATGTCGTGGATGGAACACCATTGGGGTCAACAGCAAACTAATGACACCAAGAAATTTATCATGAAACTTGTATGTACGTCTTTTGCCAATAACAGTGCAACATTGAATGTATCATCTAGATGCATGCCAAGAGAGGGACCTTGGCCTCTGGTTCTGCACCCGCTGTAGGGGCAGTACAAAAGCCAAGCACGCTAGGTTCATGCCTCTACAGCCTTCCTGACATAGACATGCCATCAGATCACAGCAGGGGTGCCCAAACAGTCCAACAGGAGTTCAATGCATACAGTACAGCTACTCGCAGCCCCAAAGGCACAAATATTCTCTCGTTTTGGATGGTAAGAGCCTTGTATCTCCTCAAGCTACATTGTTTGTCATTGACCAGGCCTCTCAGGGCATGTTTCCGACAGTCTTTGCAATTGCCTTGGACTATCTCCTGATACAAGCATCCACTGTCCCCTGCGAGCGCATGTTCTCATCGAGTAGCAAGACTGACATGCAAAAACGGAACCGCCTTAGCCCCATTGAAGAAGAGGAATCTAGACTGTGCGATAAAGGTCAGTTACAGGGCGGTCTGCAGTCAATCCTGTGCGCGAGTGTAAAGTCGGCCCAAAGGACAGCAACTGAGAAAGGGAAACCTCTAATGTGTGGAGGGAAACCTCTGATACTGGTCGAGGACTGAGAGACGTGCGAAGTGCAACTTGTATGACATGCGATATACGAATGCGCGCGATTACACGCGAGTGCGAAAGGTGGTGCAAGCGTGTGTGACTGGGAAATCGAAGGGTAAGGCTAAGGATTGTTTCCTTAGAAGAGGGAGAGTGTCTTAAGACACGATGAGAGACGCGACACGAAGGCATGCAGGCGAGCAGAGCATTGTTAGAGAGATTTAGATTGTCAGTCTGAGGGTAGCTAGTTACAGCGGGAGTAAAGTGCAGGGATCGATCCGGAACCAAGTCCAAAGACTTGAACTATATGTACTACTCAGCTGCGCTTGCAGTGCTGAACCAAGTCGAGTAAGCTAAAGATAGAAATGTAGGTAATATACTAAGTAGCGTGCGCTAAGCGCATAGGCATGTGAAAGGTGACGAGACGAGTTAGCCAAAAGGAGAAACCATGGGAAAGACGCACCAATGAACCAGCAAGGACATGGAATGGATGGATGGACGAGCATGTGAAGGTCCTAAAGTGAGTGCACGCGATGTAGCTAGAGCATATGCGACGCCTGTCGAAATGCGATAGCGCGCAAATGCGCAAGACTTGTCCTGTGGACTAGAGCTGGAATATGATAAGGGAATGGGAGATACTGAGAGGAAGCGCCTGTATAGATGCAAGTCTCTACACCATGCTGATGGAAGCACTACAGATCATCAAGTTCATGCTGAAAAAAGATAGGCTCAACTTCACCAAAGGGTGGGCAGCATCACAGCGAGACATGGAATATGAGGTGCTACGTGATGTAGAACCTGGCGAGGTTTTCGCATCTAACATTAGCAGAGCTTCATCCGGCAGTTCCACACACAAAGTGCTCCTCAAAGCTATCGCGGACCAGGAGTGCGATGATGTTGAGGATGCTGCCATCATCTATGCATCGCTATAACTACTTCTTGCTCATCATTTGTATTGTTTACCTACTGGCACTGGCACCTTACATCCTTCACTCATCTCCCTCCCTTTCCACAGCTTAATCAACACGTATTTCACCTTAGTCTTTGGTCTCAGTCTTCCTCCTTTGCCTCATCAGTCACTCGTCTCTACTAGCCTTGCTGCCCTGCTTTCGTGTTTACAACCTTGTCGTCTTCTTAACAGTCACGTGTCATACATGCCCGAGTATTTCAGATAAAGACCAGCATGTTCGAAGAACACCATCACCACCCACTTGCAGACATGATTGGAGCAGCTCCTCTCACACCCGCATTTCATATTTGTCCATTTCAAACCCAACATCCCATGATTTTGATATTTCCTGACCTTTGCGAATTTACACTATCATAAGCTGGCTTGAGCCGGCTTACAGCGCTTATTTCAGTTACATTAGCCGGACTGTGCCATAATTATGTAAGCAGATCTGTCTTTGCAGTTCTGGTCAAGCCGGTGAATTAGAACCGGCTACTGCCGGCATTAGCCGGAACCACAGCAACACTAATTTCATCACCTTCACATTCAGGCACATTTTAATTTAGCCTTAGGGATGGATTGAGAGTAGATATTCGGCAGCTTCCCAGAGATGCATCTGCCACTCAAAAGGCTGTGGTTGCAGAGAAACAACAAAAATTGGCTGCATGGTGTAGAGAACGATCCTAGGATGAGTGGTAACCAGCCATAATTAGTCCACACTTACCCTAACCATCTCCGACGCTCTCCGACGCTTTCCGCATCGGACCCGACATTTTGTACCTTCAGACTTGTCGGACCTCCTGTGCACTCATCTGCCCTATGTCCAGTCCTGTCCTGTCTAACCCCACTGGTGCATAGTTGATTATTCCCATTGACTCAAGCAGTCTACAGTGTTATTACATGTGTGCTCACAC
The DNA here is from genome assembly GCA_016628565.1 of Suillus placidus. NCBI lineage: Eukaryota > Fungi > Basidiomycota > Agaricomycetes > Boletales > Suillaceae > Suillus > Suillus placidus. The sequence goes on from JABBWD010000020.1 coordinate 250,120, forward strand.
GGCCCATGCACCTCATTGCTTATTACATGTCATCGGACCTGACATTTCGCTACTGTTCTTGCCTGTACACCTCCGGACTTTCACGTACTTAGTTAAATAGAGCTAGGGCGACCATGTACAAGCACCATCTAGTAGGAGGGCAAAGCCCCGACACTTGGTCACCCCATACTGAGTATATAGTTGGCCTTAGTCAAATACACTTGGTTATCGTTCGTTTCGCCTCTGGACTTAGTGTCCTATTGTTCCCTTAATATTCCCTTACCTCTGAAAGCTAGTCCCGACGTTTTCCCTTCGTTTCCCTTGCTCTCCCATACTCTCCGCTACCCAAACCTTTGGACCCGCTGTTTCCCACCATCGGACTTTGCTATGTACCTTCGGACTTCGTGTCAGACCTTCAGACTTCATCCCTGTGCATAATACTTTCCTTTCAAACTTATCTCAGACAGCAGACCCCTTTAGGGTCGAACGCTCTTGTCTACCACAAGTGAAGCAGACTAGGCAGAGCAAAAGACTCAACATACTGGTTAGGTGTTAATTACAATTCTCACTCAATCAGGTTGAATACCCTTCAATGGATCTCAAAATATCATGAAAAACTGATGCCATGACCAAGGGCATTGAGGTAAACTCAGTTACAGTGCCTATGGATGACATCAGATATTGCACAGCAGAGAAGAAGGAGCTAGGGCAAGAAGTTGCAGATTGCTGAAGAAGTTCCTGCAGAAGTGATAGGTATTTGGATGCCATCATCAATACCTCACCATGATGCTCTGGCCCTCGGCTTGGGTGCTCTACAGATCAAAGAACTCCAGTTACAGCAGAGTTAAGCAAATGATTGCCTAGAAAGGTTATAGCAGGCTCTCGGTCATAAAGCAATCATTTATTGTCAGCACTTTCAAAGTGCAGATTCCACATGGGTTGGCACCAGGTCAAAGCAAGAGGCTTTTCGGTGCCAAATAAAAATAGATAAGTGTGTTCGAAGTTATCAAAGGGCAAGGAATGTAATGCGGAGACTGGGAGTAGGTGAAGAAATTCTGCCCAGCTAGCTCACTATGAACCAGGAAGTGACCGAGGAGAACAGATATGGATAGGGATCAGACAGACTGGCTTGGTTTGGAGGGTCAATAATGGTGGTGATACTCATGAAGATGCATGGATGGATGAATGTGAGTGATACTTAATATTTAATGTAAATTCTGACAATAAGTATTAGTCTACAGGGTCAATTGATTAAAAGCTAAGGCTAGGTGGCAAAGATGGGAGGAGGAATTGAGTTTGGTTCGACATAAGATGAGTTGGACAGTTAGCTGGTTTGGACACAAGAAGGATGAATAGGATAGAAGATATCACCAAGCTACAAAGCTTGGCCATTAAGCTTATGCCCAACAGCAGGTGCTCTTATGGGAAAGGTTTTACTGGATGCAGAGAATTCATTCAAGGATAAGATAATTGTAGTAACTTAACTATACAATTACCTTTATATGTCTTAGTAATTGTAATGCAACCACCATGCTATCTCTTACTTGGCATCTCACTCAGGATTTGGCCAGCACATGGCCGGAGGCGTAGAACCTGTGCTGGCCAGACCCCAAGTGAGAGGTAGTAGGCCTGTAGAACCTGACCGACTAGAGGCGTAGGATCTGTGCTGGCCAGATCCCAAGTGAGAGGTAGCAGGGCTGTATATACTGACCGGCCAGAGGGGTAGGTCCTGTGCTGGCCAGACCCTAAGTGAGAAATAGTAGCCTGTATATACTGACCGGCCAGAGGCATAGGACCTGTACTAGCCAGATCCCAAGTGAGAGGTAGCAAGGCTGTATATACGGATCAGCCAGAGGTGTAGGACCTGTGCTGGCCAGACCCCAAGTGAGAGGTAGCAGGACTGTATATATGGACTGGCCAGAGGTATAGGACCTGTGCTGGCCAGACCTCAAATGAGAGGTAGCAAGGTGGCAGATACTGACCAGATGGAGGCATAGGCCCTGTACTGGCCAGACCCAAGTGATAGATAGATCAGTCAATTCTAACATACTATACCTATTCTTACTAATTTTGATTCTTACTTATTTGGTTCTTTTCACTGCTTTCTGATATTTTAAAAAGAGATCTACTCAATTTTCAGAAATCAGTACCTGGTCCTAGCTTGACTGTCAGAATGTTCCAATTTACCACTCAAATTTTTACTAGTTGAATGTGAGAAAATGAGGAGATCCCTTTTAAAAAGTAAGAAAAACATTAAGAAGGATGAAAACAGTAAGAATACCTATATGTAAGAATTTACTGATGACTTGTACCTAGCATTTGAGATCTGGCCAGAACAGGTCCTACACCTCTGGCCAGTCAGTATATACAGGCCTGCTACCTCTCACTTAGGATCTGGCCACCATAGGTCCTATGTCTTTGGCCGGTCAGGTTCTACAGGCCTGCTACCTCTTACTTGGGGTCTGGCCAGCACAGGTCCTATGCCTCTGGCCAGTTAGGTTTTATAGGTCTGCTATTTCTCACTTGGAGTCTGGCCAGCACAAGTCCTACGCCTCTGGCCAGTCAGGTTCTACAGGCCTGCTATTTCTCAGTTGGAATCTGGCCAGCACAAGTCCTACACCTCTGGCCGGTTAGCATATACAGGCCTGCTACCTCTCAGTTTGGATTTGGCCAGCACAGGTCTTATGGCTCTGGCCGGTCAGTATATACAGGCCTGCTACCTCTCACTTGGGGTCTGGCCAGTACAAGTCTTACGCCTCTGACAGGTTAGGATTTACAGTCCTGCTACCTCTCACTTGGGGTCTGGCCAGCATAGGTCCTATGCCTCTGGTCAGTCAGATTATACAAGTCTGCTACCTCTCACTTGTGGTCCAGCCAGGACAGGTCCTATGCCTCTGGTTAGTCAGATTATACAAGTCTGCTGCCTCTCACTTGAGGTCCAGCCAGGACAGGTCCTATGCCTCTAGTGTAGAAAATAATCCCAGGATGAGCCTGTATTCATATGAAGTATGTCCACCATGTCCACACCTATCCTAACCATCTCCGATGCTCTCCACATTGGACCCGACACTATTTACCTTTGGACTTGTCGGACCTCCCGTGCACTCATCCATCCTATGTCCAGTCCTGTCCTGTCTAACCCCACTGGTGTGTAGTTAATTATTTCCATTGACTCAAGCAGTCTACAGTGTTATTACATGTGTGCTCACACGGCCACTGCACCTCAAGGCCAATTACATATCTTCGGACCCAATGTTTCACTACTGTTTTCACCTGTACATATCTGGACTTTCACGTGGATAGTTAAATAAGGCTAGGGCGACCTTGTACATCACCATCTAGTAGGAGGGTAAATTTCCCAATACTTGGTCACCCCATACTGAGTGTGTAGTTGGCCTTAGTCAAATATACTTGGTTATTGTTCATTTCGCCTCTGGACTTTTGTCCTATTGTTCCCTTAATGTTCCCTTACCTCTGAAAGCTAGTTTGCATAACCTTCACCGGCCAGTCAGATTATACAAGCCTGCTACCTCTCACGTGAGGTATGGCCAGCATAGGTCCTACACCTCCAGCCAGTCAGTATCTACGGCCCTGCTACCTCTTAGTTTGGATCTGGCCAGCATAGGTTCTACTACTCTGGCCAGTCAGTATTATTTACAACCATGATATCCCCAGTACATGTTTACTGTATGTAGAATTAGCACTGGCCAGGATGCCCTCTACGTCCCGACCAGTGCCATGTCTACATATATCTAGTACAACCAGCCAGCCTGTGGCTGCACAGGTTCTACGGCCATTTGGCACGTCCGGGGTACTGGTTCTACATAGAGAAATGACTGAACTATGTGCATGATGACCCCAAAAAGTGATTTTTCTATCGCTGGTTTACTGATGTGCTGAACCTGGCCTTCCTCGCTGCTACTATCCCAGGTAAAATTGGTAATGTGCATTACTGTGGTGGAATGGATAATGCAAACATAGCCAACAAGGTGATGATCACCAGGTGCATTAGATCTTTACCCTCACAGCTCCATTTTACATAAACATCTTTGTCCATATACCTAAGTTCCAGTATTGCTCTCTTCCTCATAATTTTCATGGCAGCCCTGGTTGTTCATGCCAGAAAGCTACCCAAAGTGGAGCCAATTCAGGTCACCCTACTTCTTGCCATCCTCACTTGCAACGTAAGGATCCATGTTCTCTGTTTTATTCATTTACATAATAATAAGTTTTCCTCAATGCACAGGCATCCTCTGCAATCTTCCGACTGTTGTTCATGTACCACCACACGACCTCCCTTACATCAATAGCACCGGGCTCGGGTAACACTTCTTTAGAAAAGGCAATGTTCTATATATTCCATATGCTCAGTGACTGGCTGGCCGTCGCTCTGCTGCTCGTTCCAAATATCAGAGCCATCTTCAAGACGGGCATGTGGGGGGATTGGAGAGCCATTGATCCTCTTCCGCAAGAACAGGAATGGGTGAGAAAAAGGAAGGAAGCTAAAGCACGAAGGAGTGGGCTTATCGTTTGATGCGCGGGCCACACATGGAAGGACGTAGCATCTTGTTTATTAAATGACGCTTGTTATATATTATGCCTGAGCACCTGAATCACTCCTGGCTAGAATACTGGGTCCCGGCGATATTTATACTGAACACCGAATTCTTCACATATCATTGACTCAGCAGTTGATGAATCAATGAAGCATGCGTAGTAAATGACTATGAAATGAGTATTACAGCAACAAACTAAAGGTCTGATAAAATGACATTTGAGCAGTCTGCATCACGTCGTATTTAATTTTGTTATAATCAAAGGTCATTCCTAGTCCTAAATCAGTATCTTGGGCAACATGTGGCGAAACTAATGACATATACGATCATGAGAAGCGTCATCCTCTGCTACTTGCGCTTTGTGAAAGTGATACGAAGGTTGTAAGGGAGCGTTAGGGCAAAAGGGGAGAAGGCATTCTTCAAACCATCTTGATGAATCGAATCTTCCGGTAATGTCCACTCGTACTCCCGGAGCAACATTACGGCTAGGGAACGCTGCTCGTAGAGCGCAAAGTTACGAGCAGGGCACTGCCGAGGTCCAGAGGCGAAAGCAACCCAAGCATCTTTGAGAATCGAGCTCTTCTCGGTCTTCTCGAGGAAGCGGTTGGGCCTGAAAGTGTTGGGGTCACCCCAGATGTCATTGCGGTGATGGACGGCGTAGATGTTATATATAAGTGAGGTTTTTGATGGAATGTAGTACTTTCCAAGGGTGACATCTTCCGCAGTGACACGAGGGACGATATATGAGATCGGAGTGTTGATACGAAGAGCTTCGCGGATGCAGGCGTTGAGGTAAGGTAATGACGCAGCGGAAATGGTATCAACACTAGGATCAGCAGTAGGTCCAAGAATGCGAAGAGTTTCTTCGCGCGCGGCGGCTTGAATTTCTGGATGAATCGCAAGGAAGTAAATCAGAGTGGAGAGACCTCCAGCAGAAGTATCCTAAAATATGTGCTGTAATTGATGTATGCTATCAAAAGGCAGCGCGTTTGACTTACGTGGCCAGCTATGAAGAGGACGACCATATTATCGCGAAGCTCCTCCTCGGACATCGTAGGCTCTTTTAGCATGAAAGTCATCATATCATCTCCAGGGTCATTGCGTTTTGCTTGAAGCAGCATTTTAAACTTGTCGACCAAGCTGTCCATGCGCTTGATGACTTCCTTGCGAGGAAAAACCTTCTCGAGGAAGGGCATAATCAGATAAAGAGGGTTGGCAATGTCATGCATAATGCCATTGTACTCTTCGACGAACAAGGAGTCGGTGCGAATAGCATCAAAGTCATACCCAATAGCTGAAGATCCAACTGCATCGAGGGCAAAACGCTGCGCGAGATCGGCGAAGTCCACAGTATGGGTGTCATTCTCCTCTGAGGGCGGGTTAATGATATCAAAGAGGTTCTTGGACAGGTATGTGAACTGGTCGACAGGGACGGAAAGATTGAACGCATCTCGGATGACGCTGGAATGTTTCTTCCACCGGTCACCATTTGCCAAGAGGATGTTTGAGCCCCCGATGAAACGCCATAACAAGAGGCCATCGGGCGGTAACTCTTTCGGGTATAACAAAAGGTTCTCCGCCATTTCAACCGCAAGCTGGACGAGGATACATAAGAGGGCCTTAGTGACAACACGAAGTGCATACCTTATGGTCAAGAATGTGAATCATCCATCGGCCTAGCGCCCACACGAGAACAAGTCCTTCACCTTTCTCGTTTGCGTATGGCAGAATGAGGCGCTTGATGCGCACATCCTCGACCTCACCTGATAAATAACTAAGCAGAAGAGGGAAAATAGCCACACGAGGGAGATGGCGCAAGTGTGATGGCACGGTGGACAGTTGAAAAATCACAAGTGCGACTGCAAGACTGGAAAAGGTCCAACAGAGTGTAGCAGGATCCATGACAACGTGGTAGAATCAAGATGTGAGCGATTCTTGGACGAACGTACATCCTATCTCTTTAAGTACTAGAAGTTCAGGGGAGCTAGCAGATGGGAAGAGGCAGCAATAAGTATGATGTCGTGATACATCAACTTGAAATTGACGTTGCCCAAGCGAAAAGTCACATGTTTTCCTGCGCTAACGAAGTCCGGAGAATCTGTTGAAGTGAGCTGAAGCGCTGTTCTTCTGACAGATAATATTGGGCAGCTAGTGGGGCAGAGAGCTATTGCTGGGTCTTCCTAACATTGCCAACCCTTGCCTACTTCTGCCAGTCGGGTTCTCCGTAAATCTATTTATTTATTGACCCCAGGAGATTGGCAAGATTTGTATATTGAAGTACATACCTTAGGGACAGGCGCAGATCTGTGCTTGAATCACAATACGCTTACAATTGGCAGTCTCTACAAGACGGGTGCACAGCTACCATGGGTGGTCAGGTGAAAAGTATAAATGTGAGCTGACTATGTAAGTACACCTTCCTTTCTTGGCACTGAGCCGATCGGTGCCAACGTTAACAGGAACAAATCAGGAACATACCGTGGACTCGTGGCTACAACTTGAATGATGGCCGGGAGATCGTTCGCTGTAACTTGGCTGTAACACAACTGTAACAATCGAAACACTTGGACTCTCAGCTCTGTCGCCGTCATCAAATAATGACAATTGACTTTTCACTGTACCTGGTCACAGGCCGGGAGCTGCTGCCACCAGGAAAGGTCAGAGATACCCATGATATCAAGCGTCATTAAAATTTAAAGCCGCTCCCTCATTTTTCAGGAATATCTAGAATCCTTGGAAGAGGTCTGGGAATCATTCTCCTTTGGGAGCATAAACGACATGTGCTAATCGGTGTCTCTATTTATGCTAATTTTCCAAGGCCTTGCAAGGCGGTGTAACCGTTATTCAGATCCGAGAAAAGAAGTCTGACACACTAGAAGTGAGAGGTGGTCGTTTGTTTCTTCATTCCTCTTTCAGATGGTTTGCTCTAGTTCTTGGAAATCGCACAAGAGTCAAAGATCCTCTGTGAAAAATACAAGGTTCCTCTTATCATCAATGATCGTATTGATATCGCGCTCGCCGTCCAAGCCGATGGTGTGCATCTGGGGCAAACAGACATGCCGGTTCATGTCGCAAAAACTTTACTCCCCGCGGGAATTGTGATTGGTGTTTCTTGCAATGATACAGACCACGTGAAGAAGGCAATAGAGGACGAAGTTGACTATATTGGCATCGGTGCCGTCTGGGGTACGACAACTAAGAAGCTGTCCAGCCCAGTCGTTGGCGTCAGAGGGGTTGGCTCACTGCTCCAGGCTCTGGATGGCACAAACATCAAGGCCGTTGCAATTGGTATGCAGAAATGCATACGCTACATTCATTGTGACGTCTAAAGACCTGTTCCCCAGGGGGGATAAATTCCACTAACGTCCTGAGAACCTTACATGGATCTGTGTCAACCTCTGGACACAGATTGGATGGTATCGCTGTGGTCTCGGACATTATGGCATCTTCAACACCCCGTTCTGCTGCCCAAAAGTTGAGGGATAGCCTCGATGCGTGGGTTCACCATTTCGATTTGCAGAGTCGAGTGCCGCAAGTGTACGATGTGGAGACCATCAAGAGCGGTGTTGTCGAACTTATGCAGGTAATACGAGACAAGAGTCCACTCGTTCATCAAGTAGATGCTCTCACGCGTGATTCTGGTGCATGTTCACTGACTGTCACGCAGATCACAAATGTCGTGGTCACAAACCAATCCGCGAATGCTACCTTAGCATTGGGTGCAAGTCCGATTATGGCTACTGCGCCCGAAGAGATGCATGATCTTAGCCGCATTCCGGGTGGTTTACTCATCAACTTTGGCACCATCACGAACAAAGGTAGCATGATTCTTGCAGGGCAATACGCAAACGAAGCACAAAAACCCGTAGTCTTTGATCCGGTTGGAGTTGGCGCTACTCAGTTCAGGAAGACAACCGCTTCAGAACTCCTGAATGCATGGCAGGCTAGTGTTATTAAAGGTAATGCTGCCGAGATGGCTTCTCTAGCTAACTCAAACGAAGTGTGTGACACATCCTGTTTCTGTGTAACTTGCAAATTCACATTATTTATCTGCAGGTGCAGGCTAAAGGGGTTGATAGTGTTGGCTCTGGGTTCGCAGATCCGGCGTCATTTATTCGTGAGATAGCCAAGAAAGAACGTAAGTGCGCCGTGAATATCGTGAGTTCATGCGCCTTAAAAGCATGCGTCGTAAGGTTGCGTTGCTGTCATGACGGGACCGACAGACTGGGTGTCCGATGGTGCCATCGTGGTGAAGTTGGAGAACGGCCATAAAATGCTCGGTGACATTACAGGGTCTGGATGCCTTGTTGGCACCTGCGTTGCTACATTTTGTGCTGGTGCCTCAGTCCTGGCCGCTGCCCCTGAAACAAGCCCTGGGCCTGAGCTCGCGAAGCTCGTTAGGGGAAACATGCTGATAGGCGCTGTTGGTGGGCAAGTCAAAATCTGATCAAAAAATTTCGTGCAACAAAAGACTGACTAATGATCGTAGTGTTCTGGCTCTAACGGTGGCAGCCGAGTGCGCAGCAAAAAGAAGCGACGTTCATGGATCTGGAACATTCCTCCCAGCCCTTATAGATGAGTTGTACAACTTAAAGCCTGAGACTGTGCTGTCTAGAGCAAAAGTTCAAGTATTGTAATGTCCTGTTCTTACAGCATAGCTTGTGGATAAAATATTTGGGCAATGCGAAGAGCATATTAGCGACTGAATTTCTCATGTACAACACTCTTCTAAATGGACCTGGCTAATGTACAGTGGTGGAAAGAGTAATTTCATTTGGTACGTCCAAGATTCTGGAGAAAGGCATAGTATCAGTAGGCTGAAGCCAGTTCTTCTCGTCGTATTCGACGTAAGGGGACGAGTCGATCATGTGGAAAGTATATGCAAATCTTGTATGAGCACTAGTATTACGCTCGGACTTGTGAAGGACACTGCCGTGGATGAGGACGAGATCACCTAGCATCTAATGTTCAGCGATGGACATCTAGCGCACAAGTAACCATCTACCTGGCTCGCAAGCTTCCAGCACATAGTTTCCTTCTGAGACACCTTCTGACGCATTCTCCCTCGGTTTCTCGCTTATGTCGGATGAAGGAGGTGGAGGGGTGGCGAGCTGCTCGAAACCGGTACCACCCCCTAGTAAACGTATAAGTCTCTTCGTGATCGGAGTTGTTAGATGGGATCCGGGCAAGAACGACAGGGCGCCGTTCGTGGGTGTGCACTTCTCAAGAGCTATCCAAAACCCAAGAGCACTTGGGGGTGACGTGTACTATATATGATGTGTATGAAGATAGCATGAACAGGGGGGAAGACTGATACTGACAAGAAACGTGCTGAATTGTCAAATGGCCTATTTTAGACTTGGATTCAATACCGGTGACTTGTCACTTACGAGTCGTTGTGTTCGGGCACTCCAAGGTTGGTGTGTTAGCTGCCTGAAACAACGTTACCGCCTGATGTCAGTTGCTCACCTGCGCCACCGGTCTGTGACTGTTTGAATATAATCATTGATTGCAGTGCTAGCAGGTTTATATCACTCTCCAGCAGGTGTGTGATGACTAAATATGATCTTTACCAACTGGATCATGGTGGAATCGCAGGTCGCGCGCTAGAGCCTTCAGTCGATCATTTTCCAGAGTAACGTTCCGGAACACGGGGTCCAGTTCGTGAAGAGCTAACTTAAGTAAGATGAATGTGGGGATTTGCGAGGATGGGCAACGAACCGTGACCGATCTTATTTACTGCCCTTGCCTTATCCCTGGTAAGTTTCCCACTACTGTCGACAGCATCTTCATCAAGGAAATAGCGGATCTTGTCGCCTGAATTCAGAAAGTAGTTGTCACCGACGTGGTCCTCATCCGACGTTGTGAATCTGGTCTGCCACGCGTCTAGAGCCCTGAATGCCTGCGATTTAAATGGTGCGCTTACTAGGGGATGGTCCTCTGGTGTAAATTCATCAAGGAGCTCTTTGGCCCGCAACAAAAGAGAACTTGTCTGGTCATGCGAGAGAAAGCCAGGGACGATCAAATACCTATGCACAGCGGTCACTGAGAGCAGCGAGTTTCCTAGATATCTGACCTACCCGTCCCTATAGAACTGACCGACATATCAGAGGTCAGGCGTGACAGAAGATTGAGGAGCACGGTTCAAACTAGGACCAACCTTGTCGATCTGCGCCTGAGAAAGGTATTCCAGAGGTTGTGCAACTGCCATGAATCGTTCAGAACGTTGTCGACGTTGCTTGCTTAGCGCTGAGCACTGAGGGAGAATCCTCTCAATCTATACGGGCCTAAGATAACCTATCCTAACTTCTAAGCACTGATTGTCAGACTGGACCGGTCGGATCCGGTAAATTTTGATCTCCGCCGGCCGGTAGCCTCCTGCCACTCCGCCTCAGAAACTCAAACCTTGACCCCAACCACCACTTCTATCATTACATCAAGGAGTCCTGGCTGAGACCCATGGCACCAGCGCGTTCTACCAGACGCAATCAGCATGAACAAAGTGTATCCCTACGCTCGGGCCAGGATGCATCGCCCACCGCAGATGGCCCCAGTGGCGACCTCTTTCTCGAGCCCATGATGGGAACACCCCTCAATGTATACATCGAGAAGGAAGTGGAAGATAGAGATACGCTCGTCGAACTCGTAACGGTAGGTCATCCTCTAGTCACTTACCGCACGGATTGGATCGTGTATATATGAACCGTCAATGATGTGTTGCTAAATTCCATCTTCGGCAGAAACACGGCGGCACATCATCGCCAGGGTACAGTGGGACGCCGTACATTCTTGGTGAGTACAGGTCCTTATCATGTCCGCCGCAATTCATGCAACTGCACCTCAGTCGATCCACATAAGGAATCAGGCCAGAACTTGTACCGCCAGTACGCCGGTAAAAAGGGTAAAATCGTTCTCCATTACCGCTGGGTTCATGAGTGCGTTCGTGCTGGCGCTCTTCAAACGTTTCAGAACAACTGGGCCGGTTGCAAGGTCACTGGAACGGAGAAGTTTGTTTTCCTTTTTACCAATTGGTCTTCTCCGTGTTGAATAACCTTACCAGAGTAACGCCACCTGCCATCGTCCCGTCCCAGACTGATCAAACGCGCCCCGCCACATCTCAGCCGGCTCCAATGCAGCCTATGGCCACCCATCCGCAAGCAATGCCTCCCATGCCCCCTGGGGATCCCATGGTTCATCCACCTCAAACATCCTACGGCTATCCTGTGTACGGCCATCCAATGCACGCACCCCCTCGAGGTATGCAGCCGCCGACAGCCGCCCCGCCCCAGTCATGGCAAGCGCCAAATGCCATCGCGCCACAACAAACGCACATAACCTCACCTCAGACTGCCGCAATGCTTGCCCGACAAACACATCCATATCGGGATGAGCCTTGGGTGACGCCCTTCAATCAGCCCCCTCCCCATATGGTAGCTGGGCCGAGTGCGGCAGGTTATGATTATAGATACGGCGATGACCGTCCTGAATGGGTTCCCCCGGCTAACGACTATCCTTACGACCCTGCTTCGGTAAGTTTTCACGCGTGTTAGTCACGGTTGCCATTCATATGGTCAAAATCAGTATGAGCATCCTTATGATCAGACTGCACCTTACATGGCAGAGGCCGGACCGCCGACGGCTGGCTCGTCTTCGGTTCCCGCTGATACTATTCTTGCTGAGAAGCCTCGTGGTCGTAAACGCACTCGTAATACGGTAAGTTTCATTTCATCCATTCCTGCATGATATATCAGTGTAACTTTAACATTTATTATTAGGCGCCGCCCGCCGCCCCACCTTCTGCTCTTGTACTGAATCGCCGAAATCCCCCAGCACATTCACCAACCCCTCCAACGCGCGTGATTAAGAGCACATACGGAGGAAACTTGTTTACCTCTGATGATGTATTATACCTCAAGCGATATATTGATTACTGTCAAGAACAAGGTCTCGTTCTGAGGTGAGCACTTGCGGTTAGATCGCAACCAAGACTAAAGTATCTCTAGTTTGAGAGAAATCTGTGAGAGGATTGCAGTTAAAGTAAGTTGCTTACATTTCGGGTTGTTCAACTTGTCTGACGCTGCCGTGCATGGTAGGCGCCCCATCATACGTGAGCGTATTTTAAGTAAGGTGGTATTATTGATCTGATGAGCGCCGCAGATTTTACTCTTGGCGCCGATACTGCAATAAACATCAGATCCGGTTGGGTGGCTACTCGATGGACACAGGCGACAACAATACGCCCCGCCCTGAAGGCGAAGTTGAGCCCGAAGAGGAAGAGCAACTACCGCCACTCGGAACTACGGGACCTGGTATCATCGCAGCTGCACAGGCTCGACTGCAGCAAGATGCTGGTCGTCCACGCAATCGGTCTCCGACTCCACCTCGCGCTCTCTTCAGAAGTACGACAGGAAAGGGGGTAGCTTTCACGGATGAAGACGTTGCGTTCCTGGTGCGCTTCATGGAGTACCGGAAGTAAGTCCCCCCAAAATGGGTTTCCCGCGGTGGTTTTCATAAGGTGTCTAGGTCCCAAGAACGATTTGATATGGTTGCGTTTTGGAAGGATGTTGCTACCAAGGTAATTGACTCAAAACATACCGTTTTATTTTCTTGACCGCTCGTCACTTTCAAGGCTCCGCATCACTCGCGCGCATCATGGATGAAGTTCTGGCGGCGTCACAAGCATGAACTCAACCGCACAGAAGAGGATGAACCTCTACCTCAACCACCGGAGAAGAAGATGCGTTACAGCCGTGGAGATGACATACTTCTTGCGAAATACTTTTTCACAAAGCCGGAAGGGACGTCAGACAAAATCTTTCAGGCGTTTGGTCGTACAGTCAGTCTTCACTGTTCGGTATTATATTGAGCTGGCTGACCTGGTCTTGTTTACAGCATCCTCATCATCCTTGGAAGGGATGGCAGGAACACCACCGTATACACAAAGCCAAGATCGATCATTTCATTCAGCAGTTGGGGAATGGTGAGAACATCGACATTGATGAGATTGGGGAGGAACCTTGAGAGTCTTGCGTCTACTATAAATGTACTTTAAACTCTAGGGTGTTTACGGGGTAACTTCGCATCTGGGCGACAGTCGATATATATAGTACTCAATGTTCTTGACAGTGATGATGTGAAGGTCAAGCTGCCTAAGCTGAGTCCTGACATATAATGCCAAGATTTGCTTGAACTTTTATCCCTGACAGACTTATAGAAGCCTTGAAGACAGTCGTCCCTAAGGCTAAGGCATCAATTATTTCCATTTGGCATTGGCACTGCAAGTTAAAACATCAATGAAAGTTATCATTGGCGCTTACTACTTATCGTCAACGGTATAACGCGTCTGGTGTGAAGGCACATGAAATTTAATATGCCAATGGATTGGAATCTTGGCCTAATCATAGATTCAAACACCCCCTCGTCCCCCGTACGACTGCTGATCGTAGTATGTGAAAAGATAATCCTGAGAATACCTTACACGATAGTCATAAAAGACATACCCACAACGTCCCACGGAGTACGGTACATGAAGCCTCATGGCGCTCTTCTGTAAGCCCTAAGTAGCTTGATGCTGCTGATAAACTCTATCAGCAGAAGTAAGGGTCAGTACTTATCAAGATACCGCGTGATTACGACGAGGGTGGGCACACTAGTAACAGTAGTAACACGTCTTGTGAGCACGATCACGTTCAAACTGTTTTTGCAGGGGTGGTAAGTTATTAATATGGAGCACGTATCAGGCAGAGCAAGTGATGGAAACGGGCCTCCACTCAAAAGCGATGTATTAAGCGATTGGGGACATGACCGGGATTCGGTGGGATAACCAGAAAGGTATGAACAAGCGCCCGTACGAAATGGAACTTTGGATGACCTCGTGTATTTTGAGCTTCTTGGTGATGGAGCCGTGTGCAAGGTCTATATAAGGCAGTGTGAAAAAGTACCCCTTGTGCGGACTGAGAAGGGTTTTGGAAGCACCGGAGTAAACTCTACCGGATTAGTGCGGTGTCAACCAGAGAGCTGATGCGCGTCGCACACACTGGTGTTCTGAGATCGGGGCGCCGAGGGGCGGTGACTCCGAGACCCTACTAACAAATGATATTAATAGTATTTTGGGGTAGAACGGAGTTGATAGTGGACGACTCATTGAAGAGCACGGAGCTGGTTGCTCTATAAGGTGCTCTCAGCTGCTGCAAGGTCAGACAATGAGATGTATTGTTCAATGACAAGAACAAAAAAAGACGCAAAGGAGTTTAATGTTTTGATTTGTTTGTGTGCATCAACAGGGCCAATCGGAGTTTTAAATAGTATTATCTCTTGTGACGGTTCCTCCCCGTTAACGACTGCTACTTGTCCTTTCACTCATCCTCATCATCAGTCATCGCGCCGGGCGCTCCTTCTCTTTAAACCGCCATCATGGCGAACGTAGCTACCCGTAAAAAATCAATAGTAGCGAATCCCGGTCTTGTAATTGAAACTCCAGTCGCTAACAACAATATCCTCAACAAGGCAGCTTCTCAATCAACATCTCTCTACCAGCAATGCTCTGCCTTACGAACTCGTTTGATGCGCATCCCTGGCTTTTCAAATTTCTTTATACTGTCATCTCAGTCTGGCTCTCTTCGTCAATCCACAGATCCTGTCACACAACTATGGGATTGCTTCTCACTCGGAATATCACTCTGTTTCCTTTACGAGCTTCTTCCTGGAAGAACAAATCCACCTACAGTCAAGACAGATCCTTCTGTATTCGACGTCAGTAATGAACGCGCAAAGAAACATGCCATTGCAGTCTTTGTCATGAATATCAAGAATTTGGACAACTGCGAGCAGTTCACAGTGACGGATTTATGGGAGAGACACTCTACAGATGGGCTAGTAAAGGTGCGTGTCCGACTTATCTCCATAGATCGCTCTAACACCTCATGATAACCTAGGTCGTCAGCACCGTGACCACCATTGTTGACATGTTGCCGTCCGCATTATTCGATGCAGCTCCTTCGTCACCACCATTGACGTCCACGCATGATTCAATTGACTCGTTAGTGGGTGATGTGCAGAATACGCCCGTTCCCGCCTGCCCGCAAGATACAGCCCGGAATAATATCATCAGGGAATTGGTAGAGACCGAACGGAAATACGTCCAAGACTTGGAGGTCATGCAGGTGCGTACTCTATATTTGCATCCAGTATCTCTTATTTAATTTGACAACAGAGATATGCTACGGCGTTGTCCCAGAGCAATACAATTGACCAGGACACCATCCACTACCTTTTCCCAGGACTGAACAAGCTTTTGAACTTCCAAAGGAAGTTCCTTATTCGATTGGAAAGCACCGCAGAGATGGCGTGGTTGGATCAGCGCTGGGGACTTCTCTTTCTGGAAAACGTGCGTGTTTCTCGATTCTACTTCTCTTGAATATGCGTGTCTATGGTTCTTATTCGTGGTTCTTTCTGGGAACAATAGGAAGAGGAATTTGCAGTATACGAACCCTACTGCGCAAACTATACCAATGCAGTAGATCTCATGGTGGCGGAGGAGCAGAATCTTTCGGTGAGCTGGACAGTTCCTGTACCTTGTATTGTTGGACTGCTTCGCCATATGGCGTGGCGACGGAACATACCGCATCTCCTAAAAATAGGAATATCCATATACTGATCGCTGTCCTCAGGTCCATAATAATTTGATCAACGCCAAATCGGAATTGCCTGCCTTTTTGATCAAACCAGTCCAGCGAATTTGCAAATACCCACTGCTCCTTGATGTAGGATAATTTCGCCGATATCAAATCATCATGAATCTGATTGGATGTTTCTAGTCGCTTATTAAGGCTGCATCTGCCACCGATTACCCGCATTTTGCGGAACTGCAAGCTGGATCCGCAGCTGCTAAGCGCATTACCGATAAGATTAACGAGGCACAAAGACGGGCCGAAAATGTCCAGACGGTCAAAAATCTTGAAGGCCGCGTACAAGACTGGAAAGGTCATCATTTGTCCAATTTTGGCGCCCTTCTCCTCGATGATATCTTCACCGTCACCAAGTCTGACGTCGATCGGGAATACCACGTATTTCTCTTCGAGAAGATTATACTTTGCTGTAAGGAGGCATGCACCTCCCCCTCAAAATAGCAAACGCAGTGGAAAGAATAATTCTATTCTTAAGAAGCAGAATGGCTTATATGCGCCTGCCCCGCCACCCATGACCTCACCAAACATGCGAAAGGACACTCCTCTCCTGTTGAAAGGTCGTATTTTCTTGAACAACGTCACCCAAGCTATTCCTAGCTCGAACCGGAATTCAGTTGGTAGGTCTGCCGGCCTTTGCAGTTGTCTCATACTGATAATTTTCTTCAAGCATCATCGACAGTCAACCCCCATTCCCTGGCTGTGTGGTGGCGAGGCGATGATGACCTCGAGTTCTTCACCCTTCGTTGCCGATCCGAAGAGCAACTACGGCAGTGGGAGGCTCAGATTAATCGCCTCATCAGAGAAGTTGCCAGTCGAAGGGCGTCGGAACGAAATTTCTCCCAACTCATGGCTCAACACAGCAGTCATACCTCCGTTCCTGCTGTGCATATGGCACGTTCACTGTCATATGCACACGATCGTGGTACCTCGTTGATGTCGCATGCCCACTCCCCACATAGCCTTCCACCCCACCCAGCCAGCACTCGCCATCGTGTCAATGCATACAGCACCAGTGATGATGTCTCGGTGGCCGGATCTTATTCTAATGGTGGCCAACCTGGCTACTCGTCCACGGAAGGTTTCGAGTTCGACTTAGAGGACGAGTATGAGGATTACCCTCCTGCAAGCCTACCGCCATCCGGTCGTGGCACACCCATGGGTATGCATCGAATGCAGAGCATGCCTATCGAGCCACGCGAGTCTGCTATTGTCGATGACCGACCCCGAGCCAGGACGGAAGACATCAATGGTCACGTTATATCGCAATGGCGGTCGACCAATGGCGTTTTGCCTCTGCCACCTGGAACCAATCCCCCCATCTCCCATTCCTATCGCCCTATGGGGAACAGGGTCAATTCTGCTGCAAGCTTTGGAACCGATCGACCGCCTCGAATGCCTTTGCAAGGCCAAATCAGCTCGTCGAAGCTGAAGGCCTTGTACGATAGTGGTGGTTCCCGTAGTGTTACGACATCACCAACTATGAATGGCAGTACTGCACCTCCGTTGAGCAGATCACGGAGCGCTAGTCAGCCTAGCGCATACGTACCACAAATGCCTGCGCCTCCTCCTGTTCCCAGCAACGCAAAGTGGGCTCATCGTTCAGAGGATTCCGCTGCTTCGAGCAGCAAACGGGGTAGTGGATCGAGTCAGTCGACGGGTGGGGGGTCGTCGGAAGAGTCACCACATAGCTCCTCGCCGATCACTCCATTCGGATCTAGCGAATCATCTCTTGGTGGTTCAGCTCTCCGATCTTCTCGGTCACAGACGTTTGAGAGCATGATATCTAACGGCGCCCACCTCGCATTTTCACCCCCAGTCAAGGTGAAAGTCCACTTCAACGAAGACATATTCGTCATCCAGGTCCCGCGAACCACAGAATATTGCGACCTTGTCGACAAAGTCGGCAAGAAAATACGTCTTTGTGGTCCGCGCCGCGACGATACCCCGTTGCGGGTAAGATATCGGGATGAGGACGGAGATATGGTCTCTCTAGGCTCCACCGAAGATGTCCAAATGGCTTTCGAGTCGTTCCGACCAGGCGGACAAGTCACACTCTTCGTGACATGATTCCACCCTTATCATATCGCATCGCTATCTTGTCTTCCACTCTTCGACCTTCGCATACATAATTTGCTGTTTCCCAGGGGGACTCACACTTCTCTCTTTGTACATAATATATGTATCACTGGCATGTTCGCACCACATTCGTTCTATATGGTTTTCTCTATCGCTTTCTGACCTCCTTGATTCAGGTGCTCGTCGGGCTCGAGGCCATCCTATGTGGTTCACATTTCTTCGATAATCTACATGGCTCTCTTCCTTCCTTTGTAGTACTTTGAATCCTTGGGCATTCGTATCATCTAAAAGTGGAGCACTAGTCACGTGTAATTTTTATTAGAATACTGCACTCATTGCTACGTTTCAAATACATCATGTTTATTAGCGTCTGTACAGAGCTGTGTGGGTATGTCTTTGCATCTATCACTGACAAGCCACGGTCTATATGATGAGCGAATCGGAAGATGACCATTGTGTCAGATATCACAAAGCATCGGGAGAGATGTTGCCCAATGTGTTCAGCTCCAGTGCACTAATGGCACTGTACAACGATTGTGTATCTCCACCGCGCTCAGATTGAAGATCAATTGTTTCCTGCAGTGCTATGTAAGCCATGTATGATTACCCCGATAGACGCCACTTACATCAAAGTAATGATTGACAAGGCTGCGGGGCGCTACAACAAAATTTTAATAACGGTCAAAGTGTACAACAAGAGCACATACTTCGTGGAGTTTTCGGCAATCGACAGCTGACACCGCTTTGTAGGATATGATATGCAACGAGGCCAGTCCTAGACACCGCTAATTACACCCGTTCTAC
This sequence comes from Suillus placidus, assembly GCA_016628565.1. NCBI lineage: Eukaryota > Fungi > Basidiomycota > Agaricomycetes > Boletales > Suillaceae > Suillus > Suillus placidus. The sequence continues at coordinate 269,222 of JABBWD010000020.1, forward strand.
CACCATAACGGCATGCGACCCACCATCCTGTTTGATGCGATGCTCCTAAACCGCGCCCCGTATCTCCGTGGAAAAACTGCCGAGATTTAACTTCGGTATAAGCCCAGGCGTGAAAATACCAATAAAACGTTACCTCATAAAAGGAGACGTAATCACGGAAGTGCGGGTCCTGGTCAAGCTTCACGTTTCCGCCGTTGGTGGCCCTTTTGCCTTCCATGTCACGTCCAAAAATGTGAATTATACGATGTTGTATTTCCTCTGCCACCTCCACGAGGTTCATGTAATCTCCACTTCCGGTGGGACATTCGACCTGAGAAGGTGTCAGTGTAAAGGGACATACAAATCAATCATTTACGCTTACCTGCAGCTCATCACCGTAATATTGATAAAACCGCTGCAGACTCTCTATCAAAAGGAAATTGACGGCAAGCCCTAAACACTGATTAGAGACGAGCAATTTAGAAATAGTTAAATCAGCTTACAGATTGGCCCTCTCCAGTTTGAGTTTCCACCGAACATTCCAGAATGGGATTCTCCAGGCCAATACCCTACCTCATGCCAATCTCCGTTCACTTGCATTCCCCAAGGCTTTTCCTTATGCAGCTTGGATAGACTATCTCTGTTCATTAGAGCAGCCCGGCGACCACTACGTAGAAAACACTTACGAACGAATGCCGTATTCGCTGAAGAACTCATCCTCGTCTAGCATCTTCTCCAGTATGCGTATCAGACGTTCTTTGCTGGCCAAAGCAAGTAAACGGCGTTCGCCTCTACCTCCAGCTAACACATGGTGAATAGCATACGTGAAAATATGTGATCAACTCACCCCTCATATTGGCCATATTTCTCCCCGATATTTCGGGCCGGTTATCGATAAACCATTCCATGCGTTTCTTGAATCCAGGGAATCGATTGATTACGGCGGGTTCCAATACAAGGGTCGCATAGAGAGGAATAAGACTGACAAGGCTCCTTACGGGAAGCTGAACCGAATTCGTTGGGCCAAACTCAATGGCATCATAGTACATGCCATCTTCTTCGTTCCACAGGCTCGACTCGTCATCACCTGACCTAAAAGTCATAGCATCTGCGATGAATATGAAGTGCTAAGGCGAAGTGAGCGCGTTTGTAAAATTTGACTGGCAGGACTGACTCACCTCGAAGAACTTGGAAGCAATGTCTTCATATACAGCATTGTGCTTTGCTAGTTCAAGAGCTATGTTCAACCTAACGAGTAATGAATGTATATCAAATACGAAAGAGACATGGAGCTCACATGTTCAAACAATAAAATGCCATCCAGGCAGTGCCATCTGCCTGGCGTAGGTTTCCACCCGTGGGGAGCGGCTCCGAACGGTTAAAGATGCCGATGTTATCAAGTCCAAGAAATCCTCCCTCGAATACATTGTTCCCCCCGGAATCCTTGCGGTTGACCCACCTCAAAAAGTGGCAATCAGGCGTGACGAACGAATAGAAAATGAACTCATACTTACCACGTGAAATTGAGCAGTAACTTCTGGAAGACACGTTCCAAGAAAGGGATATCTTCTCTGCCAGTAAGTTTACGTTCTATTTTGAAGACTCTAAACGTCGCCCTACATCACTATCAGTGATGCGATCCCGCCATCATGGAATAATTTGCGTACCAGGCATGGACCTAGTTCACGGATCATTTAGAAGGTGAACTTGGTGATGAAATACGAACACTAACAGGTGGGTTTACATCACTAAAGTTCCATTCGTATGCAGGAATCTGACCATCGGGCTTCATATACCATTCTCGAGTCAAGATATCTAATTGCTTCTTTGCAAACACAGGGTCCACCACGGCGAGGGGGATACAATGAAATGCTGTGTCCCATGCCGCGAAGAAAGGGTATTCCCATCTGGAGTCTTCCGTGAGCCAAGACCTAAATCAACTGAGCTGCCAACTGACTTATCAGGCATGGAAAGAATATCTTCTATGTGCATATGGCGCCAGTGCTGTGGACTAATGAGTGCTCAATAGATTGGTCGCATATTTGACCAACCTTGTTACGAATATGTTGGCGTCCAGGGGGAGGGGGAGGTTGGGCTGGATCACCTTCAATCCACTCCTTTTGTACAAAGTAATAGAACTGTTTCGTCCAAAGCATGCCCCCAAGTGCTTGCCTCATAACCTGCTTCAAGTCGTCGCTAATGGGACCAAAGAGCAGAGAACTATAAAATTCATTTGCTTCTTCCCGGCGCTCCTCTACAACATCATCAAAAGCACCCTCGTCTTCGAGGCTTCGGTCCTTATTGGGAGAAAGTGGAGTCAACTTCAGACGGACCACGGCACATCCACCTCGGCCTGGGACATCGCGGAAGATATAGTGCGCGGCAGACTTGGTTCCACATTTTTGGGGGCTCACAAACGACAGCTCTTGAGATGGAGCTTCGAAAGTAGGAGTAGATACTGCTGGACGCGGAGTACTCGAGCCATCCGTCCCTTGTGAATCTGAGCGCCTTCGCTGAGGTCTGTGTGATGGAATGATATGATCGTGAAAGGCATCTTTCACGCATACACTCTGATTCATGCCGCCATACAATCGGCGGAAATTTGTGTTGTTTTCTGTGAACAACAAATCTGGTTTTATAACAGCATCTTCATCGCCAACAAATTTCCCGTCCGGACCCATAGGTGGGGGAGACGGTAGGCAACACAGGAAGTTCCCCCCCATTTCGGGGTGCTTAACCTTTATGTAGCTAATATCATCATCGGTAGCGGCAGCGGATAGTGATGGCATGGGCGGTTTCTGTGCGGGCCAGGACCATGTATTCCTGAACCACAGTTGCGGGATGATATGCAAGGTGGCGGGGTCAGGTCCACGGTTGTAGCTCGTAATACGGATGTAAACATTGTCTGGGTCGTCCTCGTCTTTTGCATACTAGATATTTTGTTATCACCAATTATCACCACACGCAGGAGAAACCGACCTCCATGAAAACATCCCAGTAGCGATCGTCGTTGAAGACGTTCGTATCTAAAATTTCATACTCCTCAACGTTCCGGTCACGTTGGATGTTCTCATTCACTAGTTCCTCGTATGGATACCTGCGTTGAGGATACTTATATAAGAACTTCATATATGAATGAGTTGGGGTAGAATCCAGGTAGTAGTAGATTTCCTTGACATCCTCTCCGTGGTTTCCCTGGTGGCCGGTGACTCCGAATAGCCTTTCCTTCAGGATAGAGTCCTGCTCATTCCAGAGAGCAAGTGAAAAGCAAAGGCGCTGATGACTGTCCGAGATGCCACCAATGCCATCTTCGCCCCATCTGTACGCTCGGGATCGCGAATGTTCATGGGGGAAATGACTCCAGGCGTCACCGTTGTCTGAGTAGTCCTCCCGTACAGTTGCCTAATATGACCTTCTCAGCGCACGATCACCGAGATGAAGCTCGCACCCACCCATTGCCTGTCGCTGAGATATGGTCCCCACCGCTTCCAGTGACGCTCACGATTCTCATCCTGCAGCAAACGATATTTCTCAACTCCATGATAGTCCACGCCTAATGATTCAGATAATCTCTGTCTATAGCTCCTGGTCGAACCATTTTCTTGAATCTTGAGATCCCCTGAAACAGTCTTTGAAGTCTTTGGTGGTGGTTTGGGAGCCGGTGGTGCCAATTCTGCCTTTGGGATTTGAATCGTCAGTCCAGGATCACGCGATTCTGTTTGCTGAATGCCATTGGTATCTTCAGCCCCTCTAAAAAGTTTCTGCTGCAGGCTCTTGAGAGAATCTGACGACATGATAACAGGAAGGAAGATAGTGAAGTTAGTTATCAATTCCGTATGCGATGGAAGTGGGGTGACCCATTTGAAATTCTAGTCTATCGGTGGGGCCTCACGCGCCTCACGCCTCATGACATCAATCAACGAACATCAAGCGACAACCCACGTCAAAGTTTTTAAACCAAGATTATCAATGGTGTAGGGGAAAACAAGGGGTATGCGTGTAGTATACTTGTCAAGTTTGTTGTAGATGGGCCTCAACACGAGAAAAAAACCGAAACAACCTAGATTGGCGTATATAAGTGAATCAAGCCTGTGGAGTGACGTGAGATGATAAGTGAGACCCGCCCGCAGATCAGATGGGAAAAGTCCAAGGGAAATATTAGAAGTTGCCTGGAATATGTGGATGATTTATAGCTTTAATTAGCGCTTCACCAAACTGCATCCCCCGCCAACAGCACGCTTTGCGTCCAATCATCCTCGCTAAATTCATCGTCGTCTGGAAAGGAGACATCGAGATGACGATAGGGTGCTCGCACGGACATCGTCGCCGGAGATCTTGGAAGTCCACCAGGTAATACTGGCGTGAGCAGGGCCACCGACTCACGAGGCTCCATAGGTACATTCTTGGCAGTTTCATGCCCAACAGAAGTAGCGATATCCGATTGCTCTTCCTCCTCGATGCCTAACGCAAGTGAGATGGAAGATGAGTCAATTTTTGTGTTCAGCACAGGAGGGAAGCTAAATCTGCTGGTAGATTGAGCTGTCATCATGGACACCGGAGACTCCGAAGTTGACGAATTCCGTGAGTATGCTGGGGCGAAGTTGACGGGTGAAGACATGGGTGAAGCTGAGCGTTTGGAAAAGAGTAAATGAAGAGATGGTTTTTTCATTCGTTTTGCGCGGGAAGCAAAGGAGTTGGAGCGCGTGATCTCTGCCTGTTGAACACCAGGGAATGACATAGACGGTGTTGATTTGCGATGCATAACTGTGTGCAACTGTGCGAAGTCTCCGCCAGTGGATGGGAACTGGAATTGTGGCTGGTCAGGTCGAGACGTGGGTAGCGAGAGAGGTGAACAATCGGCGATAACTAGGGTGTGTGGCGAGGTCGAGGTTTGAGGTTCAGTGATGTCATCCAGGAATGGAAGGCGCTTGGAAGACCGAATGGGAGATTTCGACGATATAGAAGGGCTGGACAGAGACGACGTTGAGGATGAGAGCGACGGCAGGGAGTAAGGGTTTGGTAGTTTGACATTGACTGAAGGCGGGGTTATGGGATGCTCGCGCTGCGAGGACTGGGACACCGAAGAACTATCATCTGTGTGTGCAAATGATGATGCGTCAGATGTTGACCCCGCAGCATCCAGACTCGGCCTAGTCGATATTGAAGACTGTGACGAGCTAAGATCCACAGGCGTATTCGCTGGTGCAGTGAGTGGCTCAACCACGTCATCGGCAGGAACCTCTGGAAGTACCCGATAGGAGGATTGGGCGTCGTCGTACGTTGAGGTTATCCTGACATCTTGTTTGTCGAGCTGCTCTTCTTCCACCACGTCGTGAAGGGACGGGACGCTCTCCCGCGAAGGGCGGGTAGGTGCAACTGGACGCTGAACTCCATTCCAGATACCTTTGCTTTCGCATAGCGCCTGCAACAGGGACGGGTTCATGGTCAAGCTTGGACACAAGACAAGCAGCAGATTGTTCAATGGCATCTTCGTGTCTTGACTGCGTTGGGATGTCGCGTTGATCAGCTCTGTGACCGTGAGTAAGAGATCACGGTTTTCTTGTGGCAGGCGGGCAATCAGCGAGGAGAGTGCCTTGCGGAGTGATTCTGATGGTGGATGTAATCCTGAGAAATTTGGCATAGCCAGAGTAGACAACGAAGGAGGCTTGCGCAATCCAGGGTGGATGCTCCGTGGACTTGGGGCAGGTTCTAGCGTATTGTGTGTGAGACGCTCCGATGTCATTGCCGCTTCGAACGAAGTCGACAGAGCATTCGTTAGAATTGGTTCAGGAACTAGGGCACATGTTAGAAGCACGACATGCACGATTCGATCAGCCACGTACGTTCGCGGAGGTAGGCCTTGAAGATGGATGCCACGGCATGAGGGTCGAGATCACCAGGACTGCATTGAGCAATGTCAAAGTCGGCACCTACGAACACAATAGTAGCCAATCCAACTGCACTGAAGCGTGAACCTTACCAGTATCAAATTCTGATCGTAATTTTGCGACATGAGACGACCTCCCATTGACACTAAAAAGGAAGAATGAGACAAATACTCTCTGATAACAAACGAGATCGTACCGGAACAACCCAAGCTCCTGTACACCCCAGGTAAGGATGTGCTGCGCACACCTGACAACCAACGCAGGCAATTGGCGGCTCTCCAGCGCAGCTGAAGGAATACTTGGGGCACTGCTCGACGTGTTGTCTGAATCATATGTGGTGCTGCTATCGAACTCCCTGGCACGCAACGCGGCGCGGACCGAGTCAATCGCCGTGTCCCTTACGCATGTCTTCATGTCTCGTCCAAAAACAAGTCCGCCAGCAACACCGGTACCTCTAGGACTCAAGCGGACCGGACCACGCAGACGCTTTCCAAGAATAGGGACAGTTGATGCCAAAAGACCCTCATGGTCCGAAGATGAGCTAGCCGAACTGATACTCCAACTTCCAGAAGATGCGTGAGGTGCGTGTCGGTGGGTCTTCATAGGTGGTTCATCAATGCCAGAACTAGCTCGTGAGAGGGGCGAGCGACTGTTGTGTGCCCAGCCTGCAGGTGGTGGGTAGCCCGAACCAGGGGAGGAGGCCTTGCCCCAGACGCGGCCCATCTTCTCAACGGCACGCCTAGCAAGGCCAGCAGCTGGGGCAAGACCAGTTATGCTAATGGCTGTCTGTCTGAATGATGGTGGCGAAGGTGTTCCTGGCGATGCTGATGGAATGCGTCGGTGCGGTGCAGGATTGTCTGGAAAATTGCGCTCTGGGTGCAAAGGAGAAGATGAGCGGCTATCCAAGAAACTATCATTCGTGCGTGATGGGACAGGTGATGGCCTTCTTGGGCTAGAAGGCAGGGTTGAGAATTCAACAACTGATCTTCCCTTATCCTCCGATATGGATCTGGGAACAACGGGAATGGTATCCATACTGGTGGAAACGGTCGCTGCAGCAGTGCAATCCGGAGCCGAGGTCATCAATGTTAAGGGAGGGCCAAGATTGACAGACTGCGAACGCCTGTCCCGGCTCACTTTGATGGATGACGCAGGAGATCCACGACAGAAAGGTGATGTAGAGCGTAATGGAGTGTGGTATCCCTTCTCCGCAATCCTTTCACCATCTTCTTCTTCAGGCATATAATTATCGTGGAACGCACTCAAGCGCTTGCTAACCGGAACGATGGTGTGATTCGACTGCAGTGACTCTGCCATTGAAACTGGACGAGGACCTCTTGTTCCAAATCCGGGCTTGATTGTGTGATGGCTCAACGTAGAATCGCTCTTCCTCCGGATCTCCTTCATATCCGACTTTTCGATGTCTCTTCTTTCATTCTCCTTGGATGCCGCAAATTCTGAAGCTTCATCTGTTCTGCGCATGTAATCCAAAGCCGGCGCAATAGGACTCGTGGTGGTCATTACCGAGACTCGCATGTCGATGTTTGTGTTCACGGGCGCGAGGCGTGACACGGGATGTGGCGCAGCAATCTTCGGTGGAGGCGGTGGTGGCGCAAGGCTCACCGCGGGTGAGACGGGGGCCGAGTCTGGGTGTTTTTTGCTGAACACATGCGAAGCGAGGGAGAGAGTCAACTGTTTGGCCCCGTACGGGCGGGATGGTGCGCTGCGTGGGGTCCCAGGGTAATATTCGTCGCCACTCTGGGAGTCCTTCACTCTGCTGCCACTATGCTGCGATGAGCCAGAAGAGACATTGAGAGTCTCAGATTTTTTCCGTCGTCCACCAAAGGCACGGGAAAGGCTGAATCCTGTTGATAGACTAACGCTTGGCAGGGTAGGAGCTGGTGATGACGGTGGTGAAAGTACCGTAGCAAGCTGTGGGCGGCTGTTTACCTGACCCATTGAAGGTGTAGAGGAAAACGAGCAAGGTTTTGGGCTGGAAACAAGTCCACCTGAACGACTCTTGAACGTGGAGGAACAAGATGTAGGGAGCAGCTGATCGGTTGCGATATTGAATTGGGTAGATGAAGGCCCTGCAGGCAGCAGCGTGGAAGATGCAGTTGATGAAGACAACGAGGACGAAAGTGATGCCACAGACATGGAGAACGGTTTCTTGATCTGGGCAACGTGGTGGTCCTGGGAGCGAGGATGATTTCCAAGCATGATGTTAGTAGGCGACTAGACAGATTCGGACAAACACGATATGGACTCGGGGATAGCCTTTAATAGATAATTATGGGTCTGAAACGCGAGGGTAGGAAGTTAGCATGGATCTGTCACAAGTGGAGAAAGAGGCGTAAAGGCACGAAGATAGCAATGCGGTAAGTGTGAGGCTGGAAGCACAAGAAGACGATTATAAAAGACAATGATAACATAGCACGTACCGTGCGTATTTAAAGTAGCATGAACAGAAGTGATAGGATCAACAGTGATCCTAAGGCTAGACGTTTTGAACAAAGATATTTGTTTAAACGGCAGCAGCGGCTTAGTTGTAACTTTAGCCTGATAGGCTGTGGTCTAGCTAATCCAGACGGGTCAGCCAGGACCGTACACCAGAACGCTACTGGTTACAGCGCTTGACTGCGCTTTAGATGATGGTGGTCAAGAAACAAAGAGACGGATTACCGCCCGTCGTTGTCGTCGTCGTGTGCTTTCCCTGTTGATCGCCTTGAGGCAACCGTAATGAGGCAAGTCTAAATTTGCATAACACAGCCACACACACACACACACACATACAAGTCCCGGCGGTACCACCTTCAAGTAATCGTCACACTAAATACTACACCGAGGAAAAAATTTATAAAACAATTATGTATAGTTTGTCCAGAATGATGTGTCGATCTATATTTGTCTAGATCTAGTGTCGAATCAGGCCAAGGACCGGCAGCCGAGTGTAGATGGATCTTTATGGCGTGACCAATAGCTCCTTCACCAGCTCATAGACGAAGAATGACGTGGCGATACTAGGTGCAACTTTGACTGCTCAAATATTTCAGTCTATGAATGTCGTGTGGGTAATGATTCACGCTCACGCAGATTTGGCCATAGTCCACGATACAATCCTCGGAGTCCTTCCGTGCGAATGATAGAACCTAATGCATCAAACGCACCATTGTAATGATATCCCAGCCCCCCATGGGCCATTCCGGTCACTTGCATCTTCCGTCTCAGCACATCGAATGGGTATGTTAGAGTTTGTGATATGGATCCTGCAGTAACGGATGAGAAGCCCCTTGAAACAGTAGTAGTGCTAACGTACCGGCTAGCGCTCCGCAAGCCAACTTCCTCACAACATTGTTTTTTCCAGGAGGTGTCATGACCCCACGCAACGCCTCGTATGTTGCAAAGTTGATGCCTACGTATGGTGCAACTCCAACAGCAGTAGTAACCAGGCCCCGGTAAAGACCGGGAATTCCACCTTCTTCGCGCATCACTTTCAATGTCATCCCGACCACGGTTAGCTCAGCTCTCTTTGATATCGTTTGGGTCAACGAGCTGGAAGAAGTATGATATGCAGATGATAGCGCCTGTTTCGCCCCAGATACTGCCATAACTGAGGAGCTTGGCAGTGCTTGTTCCGTCTGCAGAGGTATGCTAGCTGTTGCGATCGACAATCTTGACCGTACAAGGTCTAGTGGGTATGTTGCGCCTGGGGGATGTATGAGATAATGATAAAGCAAAATAGGCAATCGCTGCGCACAAACAGACGTGATCCCTGCTAGCGCACCACTAGCCAACCGTTTGGGGGTATCAAGTTCTGTTGTCCCATAGGCCGTAAACCACTAAGAAAAATTAATAAGAGGGCTTCAAGGTACCGATATGGCCCGCACCTTCTTCAATTGTTCGTACGTAGTGAACTGCACGGCGCTGTAAGGCACGATCCGGAGGCAGTTAATCCCGTTCCCTCTCATGAAGCCTTTGAAGCCTTCCTCCTGCCACATCCTGACAAGACTCCGCCAGACCCCCTTGTACTGGCCATCTGACGTTCGCGGTTGCACTTGCCTAGTAGCGCAAAAAGAGTTTGTTAGATCGGACTGCTCGGAGAAAAGAACGCAGCAGTGATCCGAACAAACGGAGATTGAATTACTGTGCAGGGACTCACTGGATGATTTTGAGCCTTTCTAAAGGACTAACGACTGTGCGTGAAGCAGCGCCAGCAGCTCCACCTGCGACAAAATATGATGCTATCTCTGGCATCCAGAATGTTTGTTTTTGCCCGTTCACAGCTGCCATGCCGTTGGAGATTTTCGGCTGTGAAGATTGTGACGACTGTGTGGATGTCATGACAGCCTACACAAAAAGTGCATGAAGAGAGTGATTAAGGGTTATATATGATAGGAACGTGAAGGGGAGCGGGTGAAGAAAAGCACGGGGCTCAGCGCTCAGCTTGTGGTGCTATAAGGACAATTACTTGGTGTATGCAGGTGAACGTTCGTTTTGATCGGTTTGGCAAACGGAATCATCACGTGATTCACATTCAATGGAGCACAGCACAAGGTTGGCACAAGGCCTGAACTTTCTTGTTCAACGTTTGAACAGCTATTAGAATGGAAACGAAACAACCTACAGAGCAACAGCATTTACAAGACACGATTAACTATCCGATTCTGGGCTTCTTTCTGGCAGAACCTCCCTGACCACCTGAGAAGCTTCCAACGGCTCCCCCACTAACGCTCCCGAAACTAGCAGTGCTACCTGGTTTCGATTGTTGGGAAAGATTTAACTGAGACTGCTGTGATAGATGCTGCCCTTGAGCCTGGCCATGCCCTAGAGGCACTTGCGACAGTGTCTGTGCCTGCGTGGGTGCAGGCATGCCCATCATAGATGGTGCCTCATCTTGAGTGATTCGCCGTTGGGGCGGCAGGTGGTGGGCGGAAACAGGAAAAAACACGCTACATTATTGTGAGCGACAACGAGGAGATTCCATGAAAACAGGCTGCATGTAACGTACTTTCTTGTCGGCCGAAGGTCTTCTTGGAACCATTTGTGTGCCAGCGCTTCTTTGGCCGTTAGGCGCTTGTCCGGATCATACGCGAAGAGCTGGCGTATGAGATCATAACCTTGCTGCGAACGGATGCGCGTTTGGCACCACTCGGCGAGGCGATTTGGGTACCTGTAATAATTTCGGTCCAAGACCATCCCGGATGCAAGGGAAACAATTCACGTGTCGAGGCGTTTCATATTCTGATACTCTGGCATGTCTTTGAGGCCTGACCAATCCTTCTCTAAAAGAAGTGAGAGGAACGCGCTGGTAAATATGCCATCTCTTACCTGTTGGCGTTCCAAGGACCTCGAAGATCTTGAGTAGCTGATCGCGCTGGAAAGGTACATTTTTCTTAGAATCTAATTTTGCCTCATCGCCCTTGAATATCGGCCGGAGACTCGCCAACTCAGCGAAGACGCATCCGATAGCCCAGCAATCTACTGCCTTGTTGTAATGTTTTGCGCCCAATAGGAGTTCGGGAGCTCGGTACCATATAGTAACAACAACTTTGTCACCCGCAAAAAGCGGTTGAAGCGGTTGGTATATTAATCGTGCAAGCCCCAAGTCTCCTATTTTCACCACACCAGATGCAGTGATGAGGATGTTGGCAGGCTTAAGGTCCCTGTGAAGGATATGTGCAGAGTGAAGGTATACCAGGCCATTAAGAAGCTGATAGATCAGGGACTTGAGAACTTGTGATGCGATCTGTATCCGAAGGGTTTGCGAATAGTGATGTATTACTTGCTGCGCCGAAGTGTGGTCAAAGAAATAACTCAAAATATTAGACAGATAGGACGTACAAGAAAATCATGTTCAGCATACTCGAAAACCATGTATATCGACTTGTCTTCAAGGATAACTTCCTTGAGAGCAACAACATTTTCATGAGACATTTCTCGATTCAGCTAGATGTAACGGACCGCTGAAGTCTTGTGATGCAGAACAAAATGAACAAGCTTACTGCGATTTCTCGAATGGCGCTCTGACTGATACCAGTATATGTAACAACATCCCCTTCTTTATCTGGTTTAAATTTTTTAATCGCATGAATCTGCCCGTCTGGTTCCAGGCTCTGCGCTTTGTACACGCGACCATACGTTCCAGAAGATATGAAACCAAGGATGGTGTACTTGGACGTGACAGCCTGGTGTAAGCGGTCGCGCTTAGCGCGATAGAAGCGCATTGGGTCGGACTGGAGGAGCGTGTGCGACCATTCTTCATGCATTGTGAATTGATTAGAAGCTGGGAATTGTGTTTGATGATGGCTTCATCAAGACAGTCACAGTGGTAATTACACAACATTAGTACATCATACGTAGATCCGTCAGCGGAATTCGGATTCATCTCTCTTCATCACATCCATTCTCAAAGACTAGTCGTCGCTCATGTTGACCTCGAAATTATGTGAAGACGTGGAAGCCGCCGCCGAGTTCTGGCGTCGTAATGGCTCTCAGCCTCAGGTCCGTGAGGTAGCTGGGGTCACTCGTCCCGATGGGCCCATTCGCGTACCAAGCGGCGAGTCTTGCAATGATGCTTCTGTCGGTCCATCTTCCTACCGTCCTTCTGTGCTTGCCAGCGAACGTGTCCTTCTCTGGACCACTCCTCACGGTGTCACTTTTCAAAATAAGCTAGAACAACTTTATCCAGAGTCTCATATAGTCAAATTATTCTTTGTCATGGCAGAGTCCCTTGACGAAAGCACCCGCAACGACTACGGCGCAGGCCTGCTACATTTTAACCATTTCTGTGATCGTCTCTCCATACCGGAACAAGACCGTATGCCTGCCTCCGAAGTCCTTCTTTCCATCTTCATTGCAGATGCTGCCGGTTCAATCTCCAGAAGAACCGCGGATAATTGGCTCGCTGGCCTTCGCTTCTGGCACGTCATTAACGGCGCTCAGTGGCACGGTGAACGCTCAGAATGTCTTCGTCACGTCCAACGTGGTCTTCACCATCTCGCTCCGCCAGACTTGAACCCCGAGCATCCTCCTCCGATCACTCTCGAGTCGCTCATTCAGTTACACCAAGGCCTTGACCACTCCAATACCTTCGATACGGCAGTTCTGGCCATAGCCTGTCTCGTTTTCTGGTGCGGTTGTCGGTATGTTTTTTACCATTTCTCTTTCACCCCCTTCTAACCTAAAATACAAATAGTCTGGAGGAATTGGTCATTCCCGCTTCTGATTCCTCTGATATGACCAAGCACGTAACCCGCTCCGTCTTGCCCATTGTCACTCAAGAGTCAAACAATGTGCGTCACTCGACCTTCCACATACCATGGACCAAAACCACCGGTGATAACGGCGCCGACATCAATGTTACCTCCAGAGACCATCTTACATGTCCTCACGCATCCCTCTTCCGTCATCTCGAGGCCAATTTCAACATTCCATCTCACGCCCCTCTCTTCTCCTTTCAAACCCCCACCGGCGCCTGGACTTCCATGACTGAACAGTGGTTCCTGAAGCGCTGCAACCAGATCTGGAGCCCCTGATACGAATCGGCGGAGCCATGGACCTTCTCATAGACCCGGAACGTGTTCCCTCAGACGTAGTCACTACCAAAGGGCAGGGAAATTTTCGCACTTTCTTAACCTACTGGCGCCATATCGCAGCCCTTCCTCATCGATTCGTTCGCATACATTCAGTCATACAATACATGCAACGTCATCATATTTTGCTTCCCACTGCCGCATCACGCACTTTCGATTCACGCATTTCGCACAAGAACCACCGTTTTCCGTCATCGCTGTTGTTATGTAAGTAGCCTACCGCACGGCAGAATGTCACAATTTGGCCACGTCTCCCGTTGTGTTGGTGTGAGTTGCTCGAAGAGGAACTGCCCTGGCGAGGTTCGAGCCGCCGTACTCTCATTGAAGGTTCGTCTGATCCCGTTTCTGAATTCCCGATCTGCTGCACACTCGGATGCAAGTACGATTCAAGCGCTTCGCTCCAGACTGCGTGTGCAGACGCGATCTAGCCACTTCGCTTTTGATCCTTAGTGTCTAATGGATAACTGACCCAATAACTTATATAGAAAGATATCGACTGTCATATGTAGTCAGGAGCCGGACGTCACATGCACCGGGTCTGGCACGACAATAAGTTGTGTAAGACTATAAGAGACTATAAGTGGTGTTCATGAATAAGCAAAATTGTGCAGCTACTGTATAAATCTCGGGTATAAAGATCACGACTGATCTAGCCAACATGAAAGTATGCGGTGCATTTATTGGCAAATACTAAAAAGACCTGTGTAGATCACCTGGTAGCTTGCATGTAATTAGGAGGGGGCGGGATGTCCCCAATAGTTGCAGAAACACTCTGCGCTGATGCGCGACGCTGCACTGGCGTGACCTTCGAGATGCCCATTGAATCATTGGGCACTGGCAGCTGGAATATATTTTGCCGAGTACCTGGAGCTTCAGGTAGAGGGCGGTGTGAGCTTCCTGACTATAAGAAGAGTTGAATAAAGTTGTTCGTCAAAGCGGAGACAAAAAAATGGAGTTCCTACCTCATCAACCAGATATTGAGTTGCCGAGCTTACTACGGCTTCGTCTACAGTGGGCATGCTAGAGCTAGGGGCATGTAATCCACTTGCAGTACGAGGCGAACTTTGAGAATCATAGTCTGCCTGTTGATAAGACTGCCATGAAGTGCCTTGGGAAGTGCCTCGGGAAAAGTTGTCTTGTCTGATAAGGCTAGCGTTACTTCTTGTCTCCACCGAGGAAGAAGCTCCCCTATTAGCGTTTTCTGGGGGATGTTGAGGCGTACGAATCCGGTACAAATCCTGCGATGCTGCCTGTGCCGATTTCCACCGCCGATAAAAGAAGAACGCAGCTGCCGATGCACAGAGAGCCACACCGACAGCCACAACGATACCGGCGATAGCCCCAGAACCTAAACCTCTGCCTAGCGTATAAGTCACTGAGGTCGTTGAAAGTAAGTTATCTCACGTTGAATTTGAAACCGCATTGACACTGCATACATGTAGTGGTTAACTAATTTGTGGGGGAAAAGTTGATCGACGTACGCACCTTGAAGGTGAAGTTCCGCCGGAACCAGATGGACTTCCTGACGAACTGGAGGAATTGGAGCTGGAAGAAATGGGGCTTCCATTAAATTAGCATTATGACGCATGAGAATGTGCGAAATCAGTGCATAAACATACTCACCTTGTTGTGAGCAGTGCGTAGTCTATGTTGAGTGTTTGTCCATTTGTTTCAGGAAGGTTGATGAGGGTCAGCTGATGCTGACCAGGGCCGAGATTGTCTGCATGATAAAGCATGACCTCATAGAAAGTCAAATATGTGGTGGCATTGTACGAGATGGCTTGTTGAGAGTCGAGAGAAACACTATACAGCCCGTTGCCAGGGCCTACAGTGCCAAATATGCTCACAGATTCGGCTTGATAAGAGGTTGCATGTTAGCTAGGAATTTCAAGATTGTTCATTGCTACATGACATGCCCTTAAATTATCCATCAGCGCAACTATGGATAACTTTTGGCTCTCAGCGCTCACTGTGAATGTTAAGGTCACACTGGCAGCACTAACACTTGTGGAACTAAACGACGTCATCGAAAACTTCCGTGGCAGTGGGAGAGAGATACTTACTGCCCTGTCCCATTATTGAACAGGTTCACACCAGTGGGGTTCGTATTCCACGCTGGCTCCTGGTACAGAAATCTGGGGTCTGTATCATCGACCGTCTCCGTTACTAGCTGAGTCCCGTTAAATTTGGTCTGCCAGACCACCTTTAACGAGCGACAACAATGAGCCGTCGAACTGGTTAAGGTTAAACACACTCCACCATATCGATATCAACGTAGAGGCCTCCAGTGGCAGTGTTCGTAATCGATACTGTATGTAATCCTTGAGTCAAGCCACTCTGGTTGAAGAGCACTTGTTGAAACAAATTGGCATTGGATTGGCCAGTGTTTCCCGCGAAATTTGCATTGTCAACCGTCACGGTGTATGTACCATGATTCGATCTTTTAGCACCGTATATCCAGAAGGCCGTGCCGTTGAAGGAGAATGTGGCGACGCTCCCTGTTACGTTCGACGTCTGGAACGTCCCGCGGAAGTATCTGAGAATAGTTATTATTCATGAATCGCAAGGTAAATGACATAAAACACAGACTGGTCTGCTAAAGAGTCAAGAGAGCTCCCCGGAACCCAGGTAGAATCATAGTGTATCAGAGGAGATTTATCGTCGAGGAGAAATGAAACCGACGACATCTTAGGCTAGAGCACTCAGCAAAGGAAGAAAAGATGTTAAAGCGCATCCAGCGGTCCTCTTGTGTGATTCGAATTTTTTTTGGCTATCTTTGGACAACAAAATTACTAGCATGGTGACATACATGGTGGGCGGTGATTGATTGATCGATTGATACAAATACAACCGAAGGGCATCTGTACAGCGTCATGTACAGGTCCTATGCTGTCCTATGTGAGGAGAGAACCTCGATATCAAGATGCAGGACAGTGCATACATGATAAGATGAATCTCGTCAGCATAGGTCAGGCGGCATCCGCAAAGTCTGGCCAATGAAAGTTGATAATCAGCGCTCTAGTTCCTATAGCAGGTAGCAAGAGCAGAGTATGTGCGCAAATGAAGCTGCGGTGTCGGGCCGGACGGCGTTGCTCCGCGTTGGCGTTATCATGCTGCGTTATGGAACTCCCAAAACGCTGGATATCTCAAAATACATGGGGCCAGTGACTTTCAATCAGGAGAACTGTGGAGAGGTGTCAGTCACTGTGGGAAGCACCTGACGTTGTTGTCATGAAGGTTGTTGCCGGGATGACTGTCCGAAATAACGTCATCTTTCCCGAACCCCTGTCACAGTACCCGGTTCTGCGGGTACGAGATGGCTCCTTCAAACTTATATGCAGCAAGATCCGAGCAGCCCATGTTAATATTCTTTTGCTGACGCCGTCGGGCGCTGGGCAATGTTTATTCGTGCTCCGCTACTCTACAGCTCCATGCAAAGTACTGAAAGTGCTCAGCTGATGGGATAGATATGCTAAATCATAGTGCATGCTTCACGACAGCGGGTAGGATTAGTTAGGGTAGATGAGTCGGATGGGCTCATCGTCGTACTGATGAGATAAACTCTTATGGTCACAATATTCAAGTTAAGGCGAGATCGAAAAGGGTAGTGCATGCACATAGGGATTGATGACATGGGTTCCTATAAATCACAGACACCGCACATATCGTTCGCTGATTAGGTTGCAGTGTCGTGTTTTCATAGGTCGATTGATGAAATATAAACATCTGAATCATTGATATCGCGACAAGCAAAGGAAAATAGCAAGACTGGGAATGTCATTCCATGTGAAGGTAAGATGTACATACATCAAAAACATATACCAAAGCAATGCACCTGACTATGGTCAGAGGCTTGGGACGTGATCTATGAGACCTTCAGCACCTGTGTGTTCACAAAAACTACTCTCAAGAAGGAGGAGCTCCGCGCGCCTCATGATAACCTGGGCTTTTATCTCAGAATTTGATGCAAGCAGCAATACGGATTACTCACCTCCGCCGCCCCTGTCTCCACGTCCACGCCCGCGTCCCCTGCCACGTCCACGATTTTCGTCGCTTCGCCAGTCTCCATCAGACCGGCCACCCCGCTCGACCCGCTCACCGCGTCACCCGCTCACCCCGCTCACCACGGTCACCCCGCTCACCACGGTCAACCCGCTCACCACGTTCAACCCGCTCACCGCGTTCACCACGTTCGCCACGGTAACCTGCAAAAATGATGTGAGTGAATATCGTGAACAAAATGATCAAGACAGACCACCGCGCTCGCCGCCTCGGTAACCGCCACGGAAGTTCCCTCGATCGCCGCCACGGAAATCGCCCCGCCCACGGTAGCCACCACGTCCACCACGTCCCTCACCACGGTAACTACCTCTGCCACGTCCGCGACCTCGTGGCTGTGTGAAGCCATCATTCTCAGGCTCCGGAGCAGTGGCAGCGACAGCTTCGACACCATTCACAGGTGCGGGTACGGATTCAGCAACAGGAGTGGCTGATCCTGAAGGGGCAAAACTTGCTTGTAGGTTTGCGATCGATGGCAGACCACCTTCCTCGTCCGCCTCGGCCCAATCAATGGGCTGCGCAGGTGTATCCTGTAGAGTCAATGGTCATTATAATCCGAAGCACACTATATCTTTGGGCGAATATCTAACTTACATCGGCTTCCACGGATAAAGGTGCAGGTTCTTCGTGCTCGTGAACACCGTTCTGTGTCAGTTCAATCTCGGATTTCTCAACCCACTCAGCAGTATTCTCAAAATCAGCGGTCTCAAGCTCGCTCGCTTGCATGAAATGGAAGCTACCAGTGCCACTCAAACTGCTAGCAGTGGGGATGCCAGCAATAGGTTGAGATTCAGTGTGCGAGTTACTTGAGGGCTCAGAAGCAACTTCCGTTGCTGCATCGGGCTCTGCCGGTAAGGGTGTCGGTTCACGTGGGGGGTTGAGGAAGGACTGCACAATATCCAGCAGCCTTGCATCTATCAGACTGTCAGTTTAATCTTGGGTTGTCGAGTCCGAGGGATGTTCTTACACGAAACGCCACTGAAGTCGCCTTGTCCAGAGAGCAGACCGGACAGTATTGCTTGCTTGAATTCTGACTCCTCGTTGATGAGGGTCGAGCAGACAGAAAATATTGCTTCCCCTTCCGCGTCATTGAAATCAAGAACAACCGGAAGAGGCTGACGATTTGAGAGACATGTATGCAAACGGATTAGAGACAGTATAGCAGAGGCTTTTGTAGCTGACAATGCCTGGAATAATTCAGCTATAAAATCCGTCAATTACAATCAATTTCCTACCTCGGCAGCAGCAACAGAGTCAGCGACTCTGACAGCCTCTGCAGCTTCAGCATCTGCACGTTTGGCTGCTATTTCGCGCGCAAGATCAGCTTCGTGGGACTGGCACACAAAAAGATTGATTATTTTTGTCGATGGGTAAATGATGATATTATTCGAACCTCGATCAATTTTTTGACATCTTCTAATTCTTTCTGAACGGCCTCCAACGAAGGAAGGGTCTTCAGAGTTCGTTTTTGGTCATCGTTAAGTTTTTCGTACTCTGTTGTTGCATAACTCGCTACGCGGGACTGGGAGACATACGTCAGCTACCTGGTGCTGAAGCCAGAATGCACGATAATAGTTTCACGTACTATCTTTTTATTCAAAGCTTTTAAGCGCTTCTGGAGAAGTTCTACGACTGGACTAGATTTGGAGGTCAAATCGTCGAAGGTCGGAGCTTCAGAAGGTGCAACAAGTTCTGGAGCAACTGTATCCTCCTTCACATCAGCCTCTTCTGGTGCCCGGTCAACGAGAGCAACAGGAGCAGCATCAGGAACAATGACGGAGCCTTCGGCAGGCGAGTCTGCAGTTTTTGGCTTGTTTGATCGACGTTTTTTCTTGTGAGCTTTCGCCTGTGACGTAGGAGGGAGAGCGCCGGGAACAACACGGGCGTTTGGAGCATCGACCATACTGAAAAGCAGATAGTAAAAGATGAGGTAGTGCAAGAGCAAGACGGTTAACTAAAGTGCTGAAGAAGGGTAAGTCAAACGCTCGAGGGCTGAAAATTCGGATTCTCACGGTTGAAGCCCATAAGTATTGCATAAGTACATCGCAATATTAATCTTTGCTCTTCGCCATCAAACACGCCGCCAGATAAGCCAAATCATCGCCATGAATGCGGCAGACTTTAGCACCAATAGGCACTCCGCCAACGTGCACATGGCGAGTAAACATGCGGATCTTTATTTCAACGACGGAAATATAGTCTTGCTCGCTGGCATGTCCTATTTCTTGGTTCATCAAGGGCTTCTGGTACGGCATTCCGAAGTTCTGGATGAGCTCATGCGCTCCATGGACAACACTCCGACACTCGAAGACCGCCCAGTCCTTACCTTACCAGACCCGTCTACAGATGTAGCGCACTTCTTGAAAGCGATGTATGATGGAATGTTAGGACATGTGTCTTTCTCTCTCCATTCTGGCTGACATTCAGCAGATCATTCGTAACTTATGATTCAGAGGGATTTCCAACGCTCTCAGGTCTCCTCCGCATGTTGACTAAGTACAAGGTGCACCATCTCCGGAACGATATCTTACGCGGACTCTCCAACTACTGGCCTACTACCCTCGCCCAATGGGACACGCGTGAGGCCTCTGTGACCGGACAAGATGGTTCCTATACACCACGCGATTCTCTCCCTCACCCTATGTTAGCCGACTTAACTAATCGCCTGCTTAATGTTGACCACTCTTTGAACCAGAGAAATCATTAACCTCGCTCGTGAAATCGATTACCTGCCACTTCTGCCATCCGCAATGTACGACCTAACCCGTTCCACTCCAAGTGAGGCTGCGATTGGTTTTGTGTCACCCTTCACCGGCATAAACGTCAGATTGGAATACGCCGATCTTCTGACAGTTCTCAAAGGTCGCGAACAAGCTTCTCGTTTTTTCTCAACGTTCATTGTCAACAATCTGGAAGGAAGGCAGCCTTCTCGATGGTGTCTGCGTCGCAAGGATGGCCACCCCGTCAACAAGAGGACCTGTCAGATTGCGTTCGAGGCCATCACGTTCGAACTTCTACGAGACATCAACGGCATCATCAGTAATCGGACCTCGGACCCACTGTACGCGATGGCCGAAGCAGAGCAAATGCAGATCCGTGACGACCTGTTGAACAGCGAGGTTTCTCCCATGAAAACGTGCGAACACTGTCGGGTGGAGTTTGGAGCGGTAGTTGATGCAGCAAAAGAAGACTTCTGGAAAAAGTTGCCCAAGTGGTTCGAGATAGATGTTTCCCCCTGGGGTTAATTCTTGTCTGGTCAATCCGTTTCTTATTCGTTTTGTACTCTGAGTTCAATGAAATGTCCTTTGCCCTCAAATTCCCACCTCCCTATGGTGGGTTCTGTAGACAAGATTCGGTCATTTCTCTACAACGAGTCCACACCCGTTGTGCCTTCGGCACAGGAAGCAAAAGGAGCGCTACGCGCTCCTTTTTAGCTTCCTGCGCCAAGGCTTCATCCTAATAATCACTGTGCCTTCGGCACAGGAGGCCAAAGGAGTGCTTCGCACTCCTTTGGGAGGTGCCTGCAGCACCTTGGTATTTCTTTGATACTATATTTTATATTTTTTGACATCGTAATTTCATTCTTTGAGCATGCAAAATTTTGTATACTGGTCTGATTTATCATAATACTTGACCTGCTATCACATAGGTGAATTTATTTATTTTATCATTTTTCTCAACCCCCTGTCCTCCTGTTGTTCTCCTGTTCCCCTGTCATTCCCCTGTTCTCCCATTGTGTTCTCCCATTTTCTTGTCATTCTCACATTCTCTTCCCATCCTTCTGTCTTTTATCTGCTGTTCCCCTGTGTTGTGTCAATTTTTTTAATTTTTTTGTTGTTACAATGTTGCTACCATGTTCTCCCATTCCCCAGTTTTTGAGTCTCCCAAATTTTCCCATTGTCTTTTCTCCTTTTCCAATTTATTTTATTTTATTTCACAACCTCCTGTCTTTCCATATCTGTTGTCCCCCTGTTCAAACACACAAAAGCAAAAATACTGTGTTTGATTTGAATTTTTTTCCATTATTTACTGTGCATACAGTTACAATAAATACTCACTGCAAAAGACAGCAGTAGTAACGGGGAAGGGTTTGGGCGATTTAGTCGGCGCTCGAAAACATGTGACCAAACCACACGAGATTTCCAAATAGAGGTTAAGCGAAATAAGCGAAAACCACATGGCCCTACGCGAAAGCCATGCGAGGTGGCGAAAACCCTCACCTGCCACTTCTTAGATTGCAAGAAGAAGTGCGGGAAAGTTTTGCGTCAGCGACAACTGTGGGAACATTATGTTTACAGCTGTTACCAAGAACAATGATATTAGTCTTTTTTTTTTGGAGGCACGGATTCCAAATCGAATTAGGAAATATACTTTGTTCTTGTCGTTCGTTGTGATAACAACATATCCTCACCATGGGCAATCATAAAATCAGTGCTGATCTGAAAGAACGTGCGCTAAACCTCTGGAACACGGGCTGGGACATCGAGGACATTCGCGATACTCTAGGAGTCTCCCGTGCAAGCATTTACCCTTCATCAGCAAACTAGGATTTTCGCCACAGACATTACAGGCCTCACAAACATGCCACACGGTTTCACAGACCTCACAAGGTTTCACAGGCCTCACAAGGTTTCACAGGCCTCACAAAGGTTACAAGACTAAAACTACTTAGTAGTCTGAACTTGATAAGGAGTGACTATGGTAGACTGTGGGAAATTTTTCGATAAAATCAAAGTTGTAGCCCTTGTCAAGGATAGTGTATCTATAGTCTCATGACATTTTTGGGTTAAGATCCCAGTGAGTTATAAGCAAAACACTAGAAAGTGGTGTGTTCAAGAAAGTTGGTTTTTTTGCCTCATTTTACCACCAGGCGTGTAAAACACCAAAGCACGTGACCTTGCTGACAAATCACAGCAACCCGACGTGTCTAGTGTAGTAGGACACGTCCGTCAGTTCGCGCAGGTCCGCAGGTCCCGTTCCGTCGTCTTCGCATTGTGGGACGCGCCGCACTAGTGCCTGTCCACTAGAGGACCGCTCGCAAGCACCAAAACCACTCACCGAAGGGGCTCGCCCGGCTTCTGAGTCTTGTGTTGCAGTGTCGCGTCCAATGATCTCGCACTGTTTCAAGGCGATTCCGTCGAAATTTGACATGCGCACATGCAGGAAGACGGTGTGTTTTCTGTTTCTGTATATATGTACACCTGTATATACGTGCACCCCCATGCAATATAAATCTTTGAATTTGCTTAATTGTCTGGGAGAAATGATTGAGAGCGCCCGCCCATCCTGCCCATGTAAAATTCCGCTGCCGGAGCTCTCAGACACCCGTAAAATCTCAAGATTTTATGGTAAAATAAAGTGCGGCGGGCACTTTACTGCAACTTTTCCATTCTTTTCTTGTAAAATGCGGCGTGCAGCACAGCGAAAAATTGCATTTCTAATTTCCTTGCCTCAAAATTCTGCTTTAACTTAGCCTTACATTTTAACTACTGTCTCTGCTACTCTGAATGTTACTAGGAGGTGTGTAGGTTTTACCCATTCATTAAATGTTGCAATGCGCCTCACACTCAGACTAGGGGTGCTGCCCTAACGAGGCAGCGTGACCGTTTGTCACAGTCATGCTGCTCTTTGTCCAGCACTATCTAGATCTAGCTGTCTCCCGCCACGTCCAACAGCACCTACACCTCCGCCACCTCTAGCTATAGTCAGTATGGGTTCAAAAAGGTCAGCTCAAGCACCCTTGATGCCAATATAAAGCTAACCTTCCTTCAGCAAATCCAGCAAACCTCTACAAGCGGCTGATTACACCGTCTGAGGTTTACACGACGTTCAAGAAGATGTCGGACTCCAACCTTCATCTCATAGGTCTTTCGGATGAGTATACTTGTCCTAAATGGATGATTCTCACCGTTATGCCTTAGCGAGCATGAACATCTGCTCCAGGCAAGTTTTACAGAGGCAAATCCAAGTGCGTGTATTGACTGGCTGATTGTAGTTCCACATTGCTGCCTATATGGACAACAACATTGCTGGTATCTCTCAGGCGCTGTGCGTACTTTCAGAGGAGAGCCTTTGCCACAAGTTGAATTGAACCGTATTTTCCATGCCATCGGTCAGTCCTATTGCTTATTTTTTTTGGGTGTATTCTCATCCTTCGTTACAGTGTATTGCTTCCCGCCAGCCATCCAATATGTCTTTGCATTCTCCTGAAGATCCCCCTTCACGAC
The DNA here is from genome assembly GCA_016628565.1 of Suillus placidus. Classification (NCBI taxonomy): domain Eukaryota; kingdom Fungi; phylum Basidiomycota; class Agaricomycetes; order Boletales; family Suillaceae; genus Suillus; species Suillus placidus. Next base: position 292,967 of record JABBWD010000020.1, read on the forward strand.
CACCACACAACCCACCTAGCTCGTACATTACTCAATGGTCCATTGTGAATCCCCTGCCAGCAGCAGTCAATCTCTTCCATGCACTCTGCTAATCACAGCTACCGCCCTACAAATTCACCTCTATCTCTGCAGTGCTCTGCACTTGCACAGGCTGTATTGTCCCTCGGCAAAAAGGCACATTTGATTTGTTTTCATCGTTGCACCTTCCATCCGAGTCCTCCCCAAATTTTCTCCCAGCAGTGTTCCTCAGCTGCTTCCTGCAGACCCATACAACAACTTCTTCCAGGTAAAACTCTTGTTTTCATTCAAGGGCACTGGCACTGACAACAAGTACTTGTAGTCTTTGCAACAATCTTTTCCACCGCCACCTCGCCCGCCTCCAATCAGACCCAGAAGCCTCCATCCGCACCAACATGTGTATTCTTATCGGTCGGTTGGGTCCTTCGCTAGGGCATAACACCAAACGAAAAGTTCTGGTTCCTGCATTCAGTATGGCGCTTACCCAGTGAAACAACCCACTCGCATAGGTTTTCTGCTTTGTCTCCGTCAAAAGGCTTGAAACTGCTTAGCCCCAAGATTTCTCTCTCCACACGATCTTCAAACAACAATGGTTCAATGCCTAGCATACACCGTGCTTAGGACACCCATGAATGGAATGATTGGCATGACGGAGCTTACTCTTGACTCTGATTTGAACCGATCGCAATGAGAGAGTTTGCTCTTAGTGCATTCATTGGCTCGCTCGCTGCTACTCATCATTGATGATATTTTGGATATCTCGAAGAGTGAGAATCTATTCCCGATGTCAATGCATTAATCTGATTATGTGTTCTACAGTTGAGGCCGGTCGAATGACCATGGAAGCTGTCTCGTACTCCCTCCACAAACAGTTTTCGGCATACTAAAGACCCTTGTCGTCCGTGCATCTCAAAACAACCTGGATCTTACATATGATGTTGACCCAAACATTCCTGATCAACTTATCGGCGACTCACTACAACTTCGTCAAGTCATCACGAACTTGGTTGGTAATGCTATCAAGTTCACACCGTCAAAGATCTCCCGCAAAGGCCATGTTGCACTTAGCACAAGGCTACTGGCGCTGGATGACTCAAGTGTGACCCTAGAATTTTGTGTTACCAATATGGGGATTGGCATTGCCAAAGACAAACTGAATCTCATTTTCGACACCTTCTAGGAGCCTGTGGATTTCGGAGCTTCGAGCAGCGTTTCGCAATGCACCACTCTACTGCACAACACTCTTCACCCAGTATTGCGTCCTGCTCATGATCGACGTCTCCTTGTACCAGCTCAATGTTCCCATTGCCATTTGGAAAGCGGCTTGGTTTGACGGGTGGCGGGTACACCATTACATCTTGGGGCTCTTTCGGAATCTTCCCCGTCTTACTGGAAGCATGTCTCTGTGCATAGACTTCGGCAGTAGCTGCTTAGAGCATGAGAAGAGTGAGTTCATTTTCACTATGGTCCTTAAGATCTCACTGAGGCGTGTGCAGTCTATACTTACATCCAAAGTCGTTTCTATCGGTCGCCTGAAGTTATCCTGGGCATGAACTATCACATGGCTATTGACATGTGGAGTTTGGGTTGCATTCTCGCCGTTCAAGTTCACAGCCCGTGGATCAACTTAAACAGTCGAATTCATTGGAAATACTGTCACCCTCCAAGCCTGGCTTCAAGATGCTCACCAGAAGTAACTTCTACCTCCCGTCTTTGCTAAACTCCACTAACATACTCGTAGGGCGCGCTGCACATACTGGCACGGGAGTCCACACAGCTCTCTTTCGTCCCATGTTGATGTCCTTGGTCCCAACAGTTCGTGTATCACGGATGGACATCAGTGTCGGACAGAACACGTTGAGGGTGAGGGCGCGAGGGCAAGTCTGAATGAGCACCGCACTCCCAAATTCTGTCGTCAAAGGACCATCCTTCTCTAATCATTAGTGCACGTCAACTTGTCGATCTCTTGCTACAGATGCTTCCACGTAAATAGGGATTCTCTTAAGTTATAGCCCCTTGGCAATACACATATTCCTCCTCCTCCTCTTTGACACTGTCTTCCTTGACGCTATCATCCATAATGCTGTCGTCCTCAACATCGTCCTCCTCTGTCCTGCTTAAGATCTCAGCAACAGCGTGCACCTTGGCTGCCTCCCTCATCGCCTCAATGACCTCAACCGTTTTCTCATAGCTCGAGAGGTACTTGTAAATGGTCCTGATGACATCTGCTTGAAATCCTTGCTGGACCGCGAGCAATTGGACTAAGGTGTCGAAGCCAACCTGGGCAAAGTGCGCGACGTCACCCTCATGTACATCGCTATGAGTGGTGGATGTGCCTGAAGCTGTTGTAGTAGAATGGCTGCTGGGCTGTTGTCCTCTCGCGCTGTCTTTGAAGAACGTGAGCTGGAGCATTGTGGCTGTAGAGGTGTGTGTCAGTGTGTAGTCCATATGCTGTGATGAGTGCAAACCGGCACTGTTGTTTGATGCTGTGGAAAAAGGCGAAGATGCAGCCAGTAGCCCCTTAAGTGTTTGAAGCTCCCCTTTAGTGCTGTTTTGCCACCGTGACCACCATTGATGCGCTCCCGCTGCACGCACGCATGCACATTCACCCTCATTTCTTTATTTATCACACTGGACTGACTCTACTGTGTTTCAAAGCATGGGCCAGGGAACTATGAAGAAGATTTCATCCACTGCAAAGAAGTCAGCAAAGGGGAAGTCAACAACTGCATCAGCATCGGCTCTTATTGCACAGCGAGAGGAAGCACAATGGACATTATTGAAGGCCAAGGGCACACAATCGCAGTACCATGGACATCTGGTGCGGGGCCACCAGTTCCTTGTGGATGTGGTCGAGCAGAAGAAGACTGCTCTCATTAATGGTGCTCAGGCTGATGATGAGCTCATTGACATTGATGCTTATAGCCATGCATTTGACGACATTCCCAACAAATACTCCTCTTCCATGCTTGAGCTCTTTCTCATCCAGAAGGGTTTGACAGAGGCACGGAGTCTGAGCACAACATGGGGGGTCTTCTCGGCTTTCAATGATCTGTGGAAGAATGTGTAGGTGATTTCGCTTTCGTCACCTGTTTCCCGGCCTCACAACATGACATTTGATGCCCATGCAGCCAAGGGGAGACCTACCGAGGGCCCTACCACTTCGATCCAGCTACTGGCATAGTTACGGGAAACCCGGCACAGTCTGCAGCAGTGCAAGACATGATGGAAGTTCTGAAGAATAATGAGGGAGCAGAAGGTGGCAATAGGAACCATGCATCTGCCATGATGATCGAGGATATGCGGAAGATTATGGCATGGTCCTACAAGCAGTGCCCGGGCGAGCTGATCAGCCTCATCTACTCCCGAGTTCAAAGTGGGTTGCCCCTTGACATGGATGAGGTGATTTCAGCTCAGAAGCACCTTGTGATCCGTGCATTTGCAACCACAGGGTTTACGATTTGGACATGGTGCGTCTGTCAGTACAAAAGTGCAAAGACTAATTATATTGGCTGCCCAATCCCTCACAGGAATTTCGAGCTTACGAAAATCAGACGTAAAGACGTGGTTTGGAACTGCCAGGGACTCCCACCATACAACATCCCTTATGACTTAGTGAGCCTGCTCAATCACAAAGGTTGGCAGTGAAAAGGCGAGACCGACGGTGCCTTAGAAGGCAGTACAATGACCTTTGTGTTCCTGCCAGTGAATACTGACATGAATTGTGATATTGAGGCCACAATTACGAAATCTACCCTCAACACCAGACACCCGAGATCTGCATGTTTACCCATCTTCGAGCATGGGTGAAGTTCTTTGAGGAGGTTCTTCTTTGACGGCCATTGGAACCTGATGAATTTATCTTTGCCTGTGTCGGTGCAAACAGTGTGGTATACCCCTCTGATGAGCTGTCTTATGATAGTGTGATGAAGATGCTCACTTGGATGTGTAAGGAGGTGGGGCTGACAGCCAGGTACACCACCCATTGTTTCCAGCGAGGTGGTGCAAGGTATCAATTCATGTTCATACCTCTGGGGCAGTGCTGGTCACTCGCCACCATTGGGTGGTGGGGTGCATGGGCTGAAGGTGAAAGCGTGAGTGGCTCATTGTGCAGCGCAAAGTTGGTTTGACCAGCATTTTCGACAGGTCGATACACTAATCCAGTACCTTCTGGATGAGCTCACTCGGTACAAGAAGAACCACAGGGATGCATTGTGCCCCATTCCTTGGGAGGGTGACAAGAGTTTCAATGGTGACCACATCTTAACTGCACCTGTGACAGCAGCCGAAACACGGGAACTCAAGATGTCATTCAATCGCGAGCTGACCCGGCTATCTGGTAAAGTTGAGGAGGTCCTAGACAAACTGACACTCACCCCACCAGCATCCTCATCCTCCTCACCATCACCCCCATCTTCACAATTTCCTCAGCTCTCAATCCTGACTCCCATCCCTTCCTTGCTGTCTCCATTGCCATCTCCACCACCTTCACAGTCCCTACAGCTGACACCATCTCATGAAGCATCACACAAGCCCCCAATACCCCAGGCACATCCCCAAAGCACCCACCGGCACACTGCAGCAACGAAAAAAATTCTCCCATTCCCAGCATCAGAATTCCAGATCTTCCACGTGGGTTAGAGGCATGGTGTGCTGCTGTGAAGCAGTGGGAAGATGCTGCAGCATCTATCGGAGGCAAGGCCCTTAAGGATTGGCCGGAGGAGTGGTATACTGGTCCCATGCGCACAATCACTGGCGTGAAGCGGAACATCCTCAAGGTGATTGCTATGGAGTTTTACCAGTGGGTCACCTTCCATGCTCCTGATGTGGCTCCGAGAGTGGTGCCTGATTGGTTGTGATTCCTGTTGCTCCTTTCGACAGGCTGCATGGGGACGAGGGAGTGTTTCTGGAGGAGTACCCTGAAGCCAACTGTGGTGCCAAGCCACTTTTCGACGCAATCCAGCGCCAACACGAGGGACGCGGGGAAATCACTGGACGAACGAGCAAGAACGGCCGGCCAAAAGTCCGAGCCTCCACCTCGCGCTGAGAATCACACTGCATCTACATCATGCTCAAAACACATCTCACACACATCATGCAATCATCACTTCCATGTCCCCATGTAGCACCTTCACCCATCCACACATGCACATTTGTAGCACAATCATCAGAACTCACGCACAAACTGGCCTCACTGTCTCTCTAGTTCTTAACTTAGCTGTTCTCCTCGTAGATTTGATTTGTTGTTTTGTGGATTGTACCACAGTGGACCCAGAAATTCGATTTGTTTGCCAAGTGGCTTTTACGCAGCGACACATCATTGTCGAGAGAGACTCGAACAAGAACGCTGGCGACGAAAACTTCAACAAGGTTCGGACAATGGGAATCCGGCAGAACCCGAAAGTCACGTGAACGCATCACGTGACCATAAAACACTCGACATAAGTTCAGGCACACAAGTCATGTGACTATTTGCTCATTTTACTAACATTATAACAATTGATCCAATTTATTCTAGTCATAACTGTCATAATATTAGACTATCAAGTTTAGTCAAAAGTGCAAAAATTTTGTCAAGTCTTTCCCAATTCTAGTCTAATCCTACTAATCATTGAGCAAAAACTCGAAAATCTCTGCCAGCCACATCAAGTGACCTTGGTTGACTTTGCTTAATAAGGAAAAGTGTGGTCAACCACAAGTCTTTTTCCTAATCTTTCTTTCCTCTCTGTCTATTTCTCCCTTTGATTCTTTTTCAGCTCTTTTCTGAACCTTCAAGTGTTGATGTTGATGTTGATGGTGGTATTGGTGCTGGTACTGGTGAGTCTCCCCACTCTCTCTGACTGCCTCTCTGATTCTGTGCTCCTGCTCCTGCTACAGGCTCATCCTATCCAATTTTCGCATTTTGGCTACCTAGTGAGTCTTTTCCATCCTTCTTCTCTGATCCCTCCTCCTAGAGGCTCCTCCCATTTGGCTATTTGATAAGTCTCTCTTTATTTTCCTACCTTTCCTCTCTGACTCCTCCTCCTAGAGGCCCCCAAATTTCGCATTTTTGGCTACTTGGTAAGTCCCTCTTCATTTTCCTATCTTTCCTCTCTGAGTCCTCCTCCTAGAGGCCCCCAATTTTCGCATTTTTGGCTACTTGGTAAGTCCCTCTTCATTTTCCTATCTTTCCTCTCTGACTCCCTCTTGTAGCCCTCTTCCCTCCTCTCTCATTTTTCGCATTTTTGTCTCTTTTGTAGTTAGTAGTATAAGTACATCTGTTGTAGTAGTTACTTGAAATATAACTTGAATTTTCGCATTTTTGTGTTTTGACTAGAATGGCTAGAATAGTAAGCTAGAACTACAGACTACACAAGCTTACAGGCCTACAAGTTGTACAGTCTGTGCCTCCTTGTACAAGCTTGTACAAGCCTGTATAGTGGGGACTTAGCTGTAGGCTCTGTGAGCTTGTACAAGCTTGTACAGGATTGTACAATCCTGTACAAGCCCCCCCTAGTTTGCTGATGTTGGGAAGCAATTTTCGCAGAGTATGGCACTGTCAACCGTCCCCCTTCACCAATACGTGGCCAACAGCTTCGTATCCTCACCCGTGCTCTCATGACAGCCTGTGAAGCCTTGTTTGCCGAAGAATCAGACCTCTACCTCGATGAAGTTGTGGCATGGCTTGCCTTGACACACGGCATCAGCATTTCCGTCTCTACACTTTGCTGCAACCTCAAGGAAGCAGGGCTCACACGGAAATTACTGCACAAGCTTGCTGCAGAGAGGGACGAGGAATGCCGGCATGAATGGAAGGAGTCGATGCGAACAAACTTCGCTGGTGATGGGTCAGAATTTGTTTTCGTAGATGAAGTCAGCAAGAATGAGATAACATGGGCTCGCCAGTATGGCAGGGCAATGGCGGGTCAATGTGCAGCATTGACTGATGTCTTTGTCTGTGGAGATCACTACTCACTCATTGCAGCAATTACAATGGAAGGGTACATGGCAGCACATGTAGTTGAGGGCTCATTTGATAGTGAAAATTTTTACGAGTTCATCACAACAAAAGTGGTGTGTGCAATTTCACATTTATCTACTCATTCTTTTCATGTAGCAAGTTGTTCCTAGCTTCCATACATGAACCCATTCCCCGCAGAGAGGTCTGTACTTGTGCTCGACAACTGCCGCATACACCACAACGAAGAACTGTATGACCTTGTCTGTGATGCAGGTATGTTATTACTTCAATACTTGACATGGAGAATGATCGAGACTCAAATTTTCTCCAAGGTTGTCTCCTTCTCTACCTTCCGCCATATTCCCCCGACTTGAACCCAATAGAAGAATCTTTCAGCGCACATATGTTATTTGCTGTATGTCGAGCCTCTCAGATGTTGAAACTAATAATTGCATAGTCAAAGCATATCTCCGACGCCATGCTCACCGTCTCCGTGATGATGATGACCCAATTCGAGTGCTCATCGAGGCATGTGTGTGTATCACCCCAGAGATGTCCAAAGGATGGTTCCGTCATGCTGGTTGTATCATCAAGTAGCTATGATATAATAGCATTTCATTTTTGAGACACCTGCAACTAATAGTACAAACATTTTGAACAATTTTGTGAGACAACAAGCGAGAATGGACAACAGCGAGAACAGACTACGAGCAAGAACAGACAATGAGTGAGAACAGACAATGAGCGAGAACACAATGAACAAGAAAAGCACAAATAGCAAGCATGATGGGTAATACTGTCTAAGAAGGTGACTCGGAAAGCCATGTACCTGCAATTATTGCATCGCAAAACTTACGTTGATGAGAAAGAAATGTACGCCAGCTAAGCACAGTGAACCTGACAGACTGCCAATCATCTGTTGTCAGGCTTTCGACAATGCGATTGCCAGGATTGTACCCGAGCTTTGAAAGCTTCTCCAAATCAGAGGCAGATACAAGGAATTTGGCACAAAATGTCTCCAACATGACAGAGTGTTTTGTGGTCATGCCTGGTGATGGATACAAGTCTGTCACACTCCCGGTGGCTGGAGCTGCAACTGATGGCTGTGATTGCACTGCAGGTGGATGTATGGTGTTTGGAGGAGGTGGATGGTATGAGTATTGATAAGGATAGTATGGCAAATGATAGTATGAGGGAGGTGGTGGGTGCGGGTGCAGTGGGCCTGGATGGTGTGCGAAGAACGAAGGATCAGCTCCGGGCCTTGGCGGCATGTTATTTTGATAGTCGGTCGAGATAGTAGATCGTCCAGAATCTCATTCATAGTAGTTATCGAGAGCTGTTTGAGTATCGCCACGACTTGCAGTCGCATCAGGAGTGTAGTCTTCACCTTTGACATAGGCACCATAGGCTGCGAACATTGTCATTGAAGAACCAGGTGGTGGACGAGCAGGTTTGATAGCCTTGTCCTTTGTGAAGTAGTTCGACATCAGAGGCATATCATATGTGGCACGAGGATCGGATTGTGTTGACTGACACTAATTGACATCAGAACAAAGACACGAGACATAAATAACAATGTCATATGATTGCAGCACCCCATACATTGAGGCAAAGAGAGGTCAGTTCCAAAAACATTCCGTTCTTCGCATATATGTGCTTGTTCGGGAACAGAGGATGGCTTCCAATGGGGTAGCGACGTTCTAACTCCACAACTTCCTTTGTGCTTTCTTGACGCATAGCATTCTAAAGTGTGTAGGCAAGTGGTTAGTGTCCATTAGCATATAATCAGTCAGCCGTCACTCTCACAATCTGAGCTTTGTGAAACATATACATATTCTGTTCTGGTCGGATGCTTGAATCTTCATCTTCCTCGTAGTACGTGTTATCACGAAGGCTAGACATCTCTGGTGGCTATTTGACACAATAAGCATACATTTCAATGTAAGACATAACATACCCCTTCGAGATTGATGGGCTTCGGAAGGTAAAGAAAAATTGTGTGACCCATTGTGCGTTCCTGCACTGCATCGAGCATTGCTTGAAAGCCAATCTCGTCAGTTAGCAGTTTCATGGGTAAACTTGCGGGTGTTTCGAACTTCCAGCGTAGACGTGAGAGAGTGAGGTTTGCCATTGTAGTCTTTGCAGCGCTGGCAACCTCTTGAACAAAGGCCTTGAATGTGCTCTCAACCGTGAAAATGAAAGGGTTGCATTGAATGCTCTTCATAACCGTAACCATAGTTAGTTTTTTCCTGCGACCTTGTTGCTGGGAGATGGTTTCAAGGTGAAGATAGGCTCGTACTGACAAGGACTGTGGCTGAGTTTCATCATTGGATTCGAAGACAGCCAATTTGTTGCATGTTCTACAACTAGTTTTGGCTTTCTTTGCCTTCGCACCCTTGGATTTGCCAGTTGATCGAACTCGACTTTGTTCATCTGAGTCATCGTCTTCACCAACAGGTTCGGAAAGGGCTTCAGTCTTTTGCTTATGACCTTGCTGGGGCTTTTTGGCAGCCTGTGTTGGCCGTGGACTATTGATAATGGCCCCCTTCAAGTTGTCAGGTGCAAATTCGTTGATAAATATGTATTTCTGTACAGTGCCGGCAGCTCAATGTTGTGTCAGTATGATAGTACTTACTACTACCAATGTCAAATGTCAAATAGATCTGGGCACCTCACCAGGCTTGGGATCAGTTCGAAGACTGTTGGAAAGGAGTTGGTCATGCTCATCATCAGACTCCATTATGACAATATCTGAGCCTTCGGAAGGTGTTTCTGATATCCCTTGTGTGTAAGACATTGTAGTAGTAATGGTAGTTTGCGATTCAGGCTTCGCACATCTCAGATAGGCACTTTGTCCAAATTCGGACGCGCACAAAAAAAAAAGACCAATACCATTATTCTTGAAAACCACTGTAACAATACTTGTCATCTTGCACTCACCTTCCCAGCATCTATGTAGGATGTTCTTAGTGAAGACACCTCCTGTGTGTCTCGTGTTCTTTTGTCAGACACAAACATGTCCTTGTTTCTGTCAAAGGATGTGTTGTGGGAATATGCTAACATACATTGTAATGGTGCTGGCACCAGCCTCCGACTCACTTATTCCTGGCATGTTTTATGTCCATTGAATTAAAGGCAAACTAATGTTTTTATTTCATTTTCCATTGGTAAATGACTGGTAATCCTATGTGATTCTACTGTTGATGCATGATGTTCTTCGACTCATCAATGTCCATCTTAACCAGTCTAAGTCTTTAGTCAAGTGGTAAGTGTGACAGGTCACAGGACAGAAACATGCTGTAGATTCAAAACCTACTCAATAATCTTTTTTCCTTTTACCATGCCTTGAACATTCACTCATGGATGGATCCTTCAAGCTTCAAGATCTATCTTAAGTAGTCATAGCTAGCTGGCACCAGAACATATTAGAAATTTGCCCTCTTGGGTGGTGCAGATAAATGGTTAATAAAATTGCGCAGGTCTGTAAGAAATGGACACTCTCAGTCATGCACGTGAAGGCAAATGTCTATGATATTCACATGTAAGAAATGGACACTCTGCTCAAAGTAAGTAAAGGTGAATATGTGTGAAAATGTAAGTATCTCACCTCAGTTGTGCACGTGAAGACAAACATCTGAGGTGGCACTCTGATTCTGCAGCTAACTAAATAGAATGAAAAGATCTTGTATCATCAAATAAGTATGTGAGACCTTGACAATGATATATCTGGTGCTGGCCAATCGTGCACATGAAGGCAAACATCTGAAGTGGCAGTCTGATTCTGCAGCTAACTAAATAGATCGAAAAGATCTTGTATTGTCAAATAAGTATGTGGGACCTTGACCATGGTATATCTGGTGCTGGCCAAAGCAATTAAAAGATTCATACTAGTGCTGCCGTGGTCCGGTCCAGAACCATGGTTCAAACCAGACTTTTGGTCTGGTTCTCTCAACAGCCAGAACCGGGCCAGAAAACGGTTCTCGGTTCTAGGTCATCCTGAACAGTTCAGTTCTGGTTCAGCCTTTCCAAACCTTTCCAAACCTTTCTGCATTTTGACTTCGACATCATCTGCCTCGATGTCAGACTGACCTTCGAGATTCACACTTTTGGTTAGTCAGGCTGCTTTTAGCCTTTGGAGGTAAGTACTGACTTTTTTTGGCTAAAAATTCAACTTTGGCATCTGCCATCAATTTATTATTATTATTCTTCTCAAGAACGGGCTATGACACAACTGGAATCGATTCTGGGATGGAGGCGCATCATCAGCACTGCCACAATGGCAAAGCCAAGTACTGTAAATAGTTGAACTGTGAGATGCAAGTTATTTCAACTGATCAAGCTCAAAAATTGTTTGGTTCAAGTGCCGAGTCAAATGATGGATGCACGCCCATGTAGACTTGGATCTGGATGGGGAGTTCTGTCCAGCTGGTGAGCACTTCAAGTTTATATCTTGACCCATACTTGCAATTTTGCATTTACAGTACTCGGGCTGCGGCTCAGGCCAGAGCCAGCCGTCACTGGTGACTTTGGCCCAGCCTGGATTTTTGCAAGCCTAAGCCATCTTAAGCCAGGCCACAGCCATGGGGCCACCATTTGCAGCCTGTGAGTGTGTTGATCTTCCTTTGCGAGCTTGAGCCATGCTGATAAAAGTCATTGTCCACTGTTCAGCATGCCATTCAAAGTCATCGCCCATCATTCGCAGCCATCATCACCCACCATTCACAGCTTATACTCGTGCAGTGCCATCATCATCCCAACATCAGGAGAACCAGGGCAATTCGATACGCATCTTGGATGAACCCAGCAGAGATGAGAATGGATCTAATAGTACTCTCACGAATAGTATGGGATGAGATCATGCTACCTAGTACCCATTGTCAATGTACTCGAGAACGACTTTGAACTCAAGCGGCACTCTCACATCTGGCTGTGTCAAACTGCAGCTTTCATGTCTATTCCCCTCCAAACTAACACATATTTGTACAGAACGAAGAGGCGCGCCTGCTGTAGTTTTTGATGGGGTAAGTCTGTCTGTTTGTTTGGATTACATTTTGATGACTTTTACTTGCGTGTGTGTCGAGTCTGCTGCATATGTTCACTGTAGTGTATTCAAATGCTTCAAGAATTATCAAGCAGCTGCTCAACATCTTAGGCTGTACCTGCCTCACGCTGCCTACTTGCAACTTGCGAGTTACATTTATTTGTTTCTTCTGCTGTTTTGTTGTGCTAATGGCATTCGTTGGACAGTCCGCTGCACCCGCCTGAATTCCAACACCTCCTGTTACCTTCTCGTGCCTGCTACCACTCTCCTGCACTTGCCGGCATTGAGTAAAAAAATTATGGTTCAGTTCCCGTTTGGACCAGAAAAAAACCGAACTGGACCATTGAGAACCATTCTCAATGGTCCGGTTCTGGGTTTGACGATTTTGAAGAACCAAACCATGGTTCAGTTCTTGGTTCTTGTCGAGGACCCTCTGAACCAGACCGAACCGGACCACGGCAGCACTAATTCATACGTACAATAGGGATTAGACAGATAAGAGCATACAAGACAGACATAGAACAATAACAGAAACATATGAGACAGACAATAGACACGTCTTGGCTGTGGTGCACTTGCTGTTCCAACAGTAGATGCGATAAATCATTTTTGCTCTTATCACACCTTGACATTCACTAGCACTCAGTACTCAACTACTCATGGACAGTTTTTTGGAGGTTCATATGAGCATCCTAGCTAGAGTGGTTACAACAACAGACAACAGAATTGAAATTTGTTTGTCTTGGATAGTGCAGGTTTGAAACCTGCTGATGGCAATGTTTTTTCTATTGGAACACACCTTATATTCACTCATGAATAGTTTCATCAGAGGTTTATCTCAACTGGTCCTAGCCAAGTGGTTACCACAACAGATTCAAAATCTGTTTCTCTTGGACTATGTAGGTTTGAAACCTGCTAAACAACATTTTTTTCTATCACAACACATCTTGAAGATTTGCTCATGATTGTTTCTATGGAGGTCCATCTTGACTGGGCTTAGCTAAGTGGTTACTGCAACAGAATCTAAAACTGTCTCTGGGACTATACTAGTACTCACATGGTGTAGGTTCAAAACCTGCCAATGTGACAAGGTTTTTTTTTCTGTTAGAACATGTTTTGAAGATTCACTCATGGATGGTCTTTTTGGAGGTCCATCTTGACTGGTCTTAGCCAAGTCATTACCAAAGTCAAAATCTGTTCCTCTTGAACTGCACAGGTTTGAAACCTGTTGACAACAAGGTTTTTTTTTCCATTGGAACACACCATGACAATCACTCATGGATTGTTTCCTCAGATGCTATCTTAACTGGTATTAGTGTAGGGGGCAGAACTACTTGAGGTCAGTTTTGCTGGTTATAACTGGCAGAACTGGCAAAACTCTAGGCTAGTATGTAGACTATGTCATGGTGTACAACATTCCTAATGATGACATTCACATTGCCTTGTCCCATCCATCATCCTTGCCATTATAATTAACCACCTCAACCTCATCTAGAATAGCCTGTAGTATTATTCCTTGTTCAACCCGATCAAACTTGCCAAAATCAAAAGCATTTCCTTTGAGCACTTCAACTTTGTCAATACTCTGAACTTCTTCAGTCCTCTTCAACTCTTTGAGAGCCGCAAATTCAGCAGCAACATCATCAGGTGAGATACTCTCTGAACCAGCAAGAAGATCATTTGCATCATGAGGCTTGGTTGAGAGCAGCAGTGCCCATGCAAAGGATTCTTCAAGATCCTGCACAGTCTAAACAGCAATGCCAACCTCTTCGTGAGTATGCATGTGGCATGTCAACAGCTGGTAGACTTCCCAGCCTCTGTGGCTTTTATGGTGCTGTGGTGTTGAAGGTTTGCACAAATTTTGCTGGTGTTTTGAATGTGTCAACTGAGAGATTACACCATTGAGTGGATTGTGTTGTGCCGAGATCAGAGAATGTGTGCTCTACTTTGCCTACATATATATAGCCCTTTCGTGTCCACGAGGAGTTGATCCTCCTCATCAGTAAGGTCAAGGTCCATCGTGAGGGCATGCGCCTGCTTGCCACAGAGAATCATAGCAGCCTAAGATGAAAGGCAAGACACATTAGTAACCACAAAGACACGTCCAAGATGCGAAGTCGCGCAGCCAGTTCTCTATCTCCTCCAGAAGCTCGTGCTTCAAGTCAGGGCACAACTTCGTGCAGCCATCAAAAAGGACGAGGATGTCCGCCCATGCGTGTTTCAGGTGCTGGCCTTCCATTTCAGGCGCAGGAGCCTTGACAATTGGCGGAGTTGCCATGCGAGCCTCTGGTTCAGGCGAGGCAGCAGGAGTAGAAGTAGGGGTGGGCGCAGAAGTAGCCATCTCAATGGTAAAGGAAGGCATTGTGTTACAAAGATGTAAGAAGTAGAGAAGCAAGACACCGCGAAATGGGTGTCTTATATATTCAAATGCGGACCGTCCACATTAGGTCAGCACAATGGCGCCAATTCCCACTGTCTCAAATCAAGGCTGGCTATCACCTATCGTTTCTCACCCAGAGCGGAACACACACAGTCACGTGACCCTCAAAATCGAAATTTTGCTAAGTCCATTCGCGCTGTGTCGCTGACTGGGGACAGTCAGTATTTGAGTTCCCCACAGTTGTAGAGACTCGCGCCTATACAGGCACTTCCTCTCAGTATCTCCCATTTCCTCATTATATTCCAGCTCTAGTCCACAGGACAAGTCTTGTGCATTTCAACAGGCGTCGCGTACGCCCTAGCTACATCGCACGCGCAGCGCGCTCACTCTAGGACCTTTGTGCCCTCGTCCATCCATCCATTCCATGTCCTCACTGGTCCATTGGTGTGTCCTTCCCATGGTTTCTCCTTTTGGCTAACTTGTCTCATCACCTTTCGCATGCCTACGCGCTTAGCGCACACTACTTACTACATCACCTACATATCTATCTTTAGCTTACTCGGTTCGGTTCAGCGCTGCAAGCGCCGCTTAGCAGTACATATAGTTCATGTCTTTGGACTTGGTTCTGGATCGAATTCCCACACTTTACTCCCGCTGTAACTGGCTACCAACAGACTCACAATATAAGTTCTCTCAACAACTCTCTGCTTGTTCGCGCGCCTTCACATCGCATCTTAGGCTCACTCCCACTTCTAAGGGAACAACTCTTAGTCTTACCACTCGATTCCACGGTTGCGCACGCTCACACCACCTTTCGCACTTGCACGTAATTGCGTGCGTTCATCTATTGCACGTCGTATCAGTCGCGCTTCACACGCCTCTCAAATCCCAACCAGTATTAGAGTCTCCCTCCACATGTTAGAGGATTCCCTTACTCAGTTGCTGTTCTTTGGGCCGACTTAACACTCGCACACAGGATTGACTGTAGACCGCCCTGTAACTGACCTTTCTCACACAGTCTAGATTCCTCTTCTTCACCGGACTTTCACATAGTTAGTTAAATAGGGCTAGGGTGACCATATACCATACCATCTAGTAGGAGGGTAAATTTCCTGATACTTGGTCACCCCATGCTGAGTATATAGTTGGCCTTAGTCAAATATACTTGGTTATCGTTTGTTTCGCCACTGGACTTTCATCCATCATTTCCTTAATGTTCCCTTGCCTTTGAAACCTAGTCCCGATACTTTCCTCTCATTTACTTCACTTTCCCTCACTCTCCGCTGCCCAAATCCTCAGACTCGCTGATTTCCTCATTGGACTTCACTATTTACCTTCAGACTTGACGTTTTCACCTTTGGACTTTGTTCCCTTGCGTAGTACTTACCATTAGACTTACACCAGACAGCAGACCCCTTTAGGGTCAAACTCTCTTGCTTGCAAGTATAGCAGACTAGGCAGAGCAAAGACTCAACATACTGGTTAGGTGGATATTTCTATAGACACTCAGCCAGGTTGTATATTCTACAGTGCGCGACTCCTGTGGAAATGCGATGGTGCACAAATGTGCAAGACTTGTCCTAAGTATAAGAGCTGGAATATAGAAGGGAAATGGGAGATTCTGAGGGGAAGTGCCTGTAGAGGCACGAGTCTCTACACCGCAAACTGCCGAAGAACTGTACATATGTCTGTGTGAACCTAAAAACAACTGTCAGCTGACAAATATAAAGAAACCAAAAGAACAGAGGAACAATCAAAAGAAGCCAGAGAACCAGGAACAGGTTGGATCAATGTATCATTTTTAGATTCACCACTGATACATCAGCTGCTACTGCCCATAAGCACATGGCTCTTTCCCATCTGATAGCAAAACATTTCTACATACTGGTCGAATACTTCTTAAGGTCCATGGGCAGACTAGTCACAATCACAGCTAACAAGACTAATACAATGTAACAAGTATGTTCAGTTTTGCACCCTCTGTGCTCGCCAATGAACTTTATGATCTGATGTACTGAATTAGCATCAACATTGTGAAGCAGTATCATGAGGTTAAACTTATCTTTGTGTTTTTTTGACCGCAAAATATCCTGTCAAGATAGTTGGTCATTTAGACGACTCTCTGACCAAATAGTTCATGTGTATGAATCATTGTATCTCTTTGGTCAGTAATACCTCTAGATAGTAGACATTGTGTTCCAGCCATGTCATGAAAAATTGGTACTCAACACTATTCCAGAATGTCTCTAATTCATCTGCTGAGCCACTATTTGAAATCTTGAAGGCAGGTATAAATGACTTGAGCATTTGATATTGCTCATGCAAGAGAATTGTGGTGTGTGACATGGACTTAGGGGTTGGTCCAGTTGAAAGTGCATGACTCCTCTAGATCAGACAGTATATATTTTAAGATCTTCTATAAGGGATTTGCCTAATCAGTGACAACTACATGGTTGCTAGGTGATCAATCCCAAAGCTCAAGACAGAATTCTGGACAAATTATATGTGCATGTTGTGGTGCACCTCAGCCCACCAAAAGTATTGAACAATCCACTAAATTTTGAATCAGTGAATGACATTGGATTGAAATACACCCTATTTACTAGCTTGGTCCTCTACATAGCACCCATTACTGCAAGTGAATAATGGTATGATGTTGATATAAAGTATAAAAAGAAATGTATGCACTAGGGAACTGGATTGGACAATAGATGGTTGGTGACATAGAGCGCTTAGGTGCAGGAAAGTGCACCTATATCGCGCACATGTCACCTCTATCATGTGTGTGTTGCCTTTATCACGCAAGTGTCACCTTATGCATGCATGCTATTAGGAAGTCACTCAAGTCATAATATGTGCCATATGAGTCTATAGAGACTCGAGTCTCTACACTATCTGTATGGCTTCAGTATACTCCTCTTAAGTTTTATATAATTGAGGACAGCCCATAAATACTCTATGAATTCACTGTGAGTTGGAGATTTATAGTAAATTTACAATAGCCTATTAGTCCTGACTTTGTTGTACATGCCAAGGACATTAACTAGGTCATGTTTTAGGACAATTGGCATTTCTTGCTTAGTATATACAGTTGTTGTTGTTCTCATTGAGATTGCAGTCACATAGAACCTCAAAGTATGTCAAAATACTATTTGACAATGCCACTTGAGTCTACATAAAGTTCTCATTGAGATTGACACTGCAAAGCATTTTGAGATGCTATTCAACAATGAAGACTTAAATCAAAATTCACACTGAAATTTATGGCAGCCAAGCACTATTACAATCATATTCCACAGTACAGACAACTTTTTAAAGCTTCAAGAAATCAATACTATATATAATATATATACATTAAAACAACATCTCTGTTTTATCACAGTTGATTACCTCTTCCATCAAGTGGATGCCTTTGGCTATTGAGTGGTGTAGAGAGTCACCTCTCTGTATACTCATATTATCCTATATTGCAACTCACTATTACTCAGTTCACTGCCAAACTGGCACCATCATCCTTGCATCATATTTGTAGTCAATCCCTATATGAAGTGCTGTGTTCCCACACTTCACACACTATAAGTGTCAGAGGCCCACATCTTTCTCATGCCAGGCAATACTTTCTGCACTATCCCATGCTTTAAGCGCCATGTATCGCCTATTATCTAGGAGCTTCTATACATTGTCCAACCAGCCCATTGGTATATATTGACTATATTCTTATTATCTCTATGTTCCTTTCATAAGACATTTTTTTCTTTTCATTATATCTTTGATTAGTGTTTTATTTTCTCATTGTGTTACCCACACTGGTTCAGAAAAGTTTAGGTTCAAACTGAGGTTCAGAATCAGACTCCAGCAGCACTAGTTGCACTCAGGACATCTCAGTCTGATGTCTCCATCACCGTTCTTGGTCTATCCTCTGGTTCTCCCAGTTCTCCAGACTTCAACACATTAATTAAATTTGATGTGGTATTGATGTGGCAAGCAAGAAACCTTACCATAGTATGCAATGCATGATTTTGATTGGGCCCCATACACTAGTAGGTCATTACACAAGTGACTCCTGCATGATAGTTTCTCATTTCTTCCTTCAATCACCACAAGTACCTTAACTCTTATAATGCCTAATCTCATAGCTGAATGTCTTAGATCAATCATTTTACTTTTTTCCCTCCTGCCATACTCTATCATGCTCCTTCCATCTATTCTCAAATTACAATCCTATGGGTTTGAACTGTTGTTTACCTTAGCCGCCCTCAAACTTGTCACTTTGATCGCCAATACATATTATGTGTTTTCTTTGGCTCCAGATTACTTTGTAAGCCCTAATCTCAGCTATGTTTTTAATTACCCATGATGAACCTGCAGTTCTACACATAGGGCCCACTTGGTCACAATTGGATTATACTTATTACTTATATACTGTCTATGTGTGAGCTTGGTGATCAGTATGTGTGGTGTTATATAACCCTATTATTAGCCCTGCCTAATATCCAAATCTTGGCCTTCCTCATAATGGCAGTGCTAGTTGTTATTCTCTTTCCTACTGTTCTTGGTCTTTATAGGTAGCAAGAAAGACAAAGCCCACTTTCATGTTTATGGAGATGTCCATGACTGGTTTATTATCAAGTGAGGTAACTTGTTGATATGTAAGCACACTAATATTCTTTAGATGGAATCCTACTAACAAGTATCCATATCAAGTATTAATATCAGATGGTATTGACCATGTAATTGAGGTGTCGATAGTCATTAGAGATTGCTTTCCCTATAGGCTGCAGGTGCCCAATGAGCAACCAGAAGAGACAAGTATGGAATATCCACCACCTTACAAAGGATTATTGATTTTTGATATCACTCTACTGACTGAATTTATAATCCAGTTCAATTTTCATACTCACCACTCCATGTCTAGTCTCCTACCAATATGACTGTGACAGTGTAGGAAGTTGTAGTGAAGGTGTTTGTTTGAAAGTTTCTTTCTATTACCACAATTTCACTCTTTTTGTGCTGTATAGTTCACTTTAGTACTGCCTCCCTTCTTCCTCAATGTATTTCTTGAATCATAATTGGTGCCTCTAAATCTACTGATTGCATTTGATTTTCAAGTGTCTGCCAGGTTAATTAACAAGCTTTTACTACTTGCTATCCACTGACACACGTGACCTCTCAACTACAAATATATCATTCAATCTCAAATCCTAGGTAGTAGACAATAAGAAAGTTGTCATATATTTGACAGATTATTCAAGATCTGCATCCATCTCAAGCAATCTCACATTCAACAATGGACTATAGTAAGTGTTCCACCAAAAAAAAGCTAACAGTACAGAGGGTGATGCCACTCACATCAAGCAGTGCACTGTTCTGATCATTACAAACATGGACAACAGTGGCCTTTAGCATAATGGAACAGTGAACACCATGAATGAGCAAGAAGATATCTACAAGATTTTATAGTTAGTAGATATGTGTGAATGAGAAGCAGATTACTCACCAAAATGCTTATTTCTATGATCATGCAGTACATTTTGTAATGTTTCAAGTTTTCAAATAACTTCTTCATTGCCCAGCACCTAATCTCCACTAATAATTCAGGTGATGCATCCAATGATCTACAAGTAGAAAATTAGTCATTGAATTACATCTGAAAGTTGTTGTATACTGTACAGGGTCATGATGTCACCCCAGCTATATAATAGGAATCTACTAGGTGATTTCCCAGTGTCTAAGTGTCTTCTTGAGTCAACATTGACAGATAGGCAAATGTCTGTGGATACACATTTAGAAGGCACTTAAAGATTCTTTCTGCTGATACTATAGATAGAGTGAGGATCATGAGACATATACAAAGGTGGAGCAACTCACTTTTGAGTTTTGATGGTGGAATGACACATAATAGCAAGGAGGAGAGAGGATGGGTGAAGTGGTGAGTGGAATGAATAATGAAAAACAATGAGGGTAGGGATATGGGGACTATGAATAAAATTCAGGTAAGAAGAAGTTCAGGTCATGCTATATATGTATTCCCATGTTGTGAAGGGCTTTCAGCATGATAGACATTTATATGATTACATTAAGCACTAAGGCTAAACTAGCATTAGCAGGAGAGCAGGTACTAAATAAGTGGACAATATCAAGGTCAGTCAACAGCAAAAGCAGCATATCATGGTTGAATGAGACAGCATAGTACTCATTTGACACAACTAAGGCAAAATCATGATGTAGAATCTAGTGTATTTCATAGTGCATATAATCACTGAAAACA
This sequence comes from Suillus placidus, assembly GCA_016628565.1. Taxonomy (NCBI): domain Eukaryota; kingdom Fungi; phylum Basidiomycota; class Agaricomycetes; order Boletales; family Suillaceae; genus Suillus; species Suillus placidus. The sequence continues at coordinate 313,614 of JABBWD010000020.1, forward strand.
ATGCACACTGAAAAGCCAATCTATTCTATATGAATCTGATTGAGTTCATGCCAAAGAGGAAGGATGCTTGAGCTAGTATTGCAGAAATATAGGCAACAGATTGCAAGACTATGTTTAACTGATAGTGGGATGCACTTGAGCTTGGTCTTTAAGATGAAGCTGTGAAAGACATGTTGACTGTTGTTAGCATAGGAAATAACAAGGGATCTATGGAAAGCAAGACAGCCGTGCTTGTTTTGTCACTGTGACATTATCCATAATAGGTAATCACAACATGAGGACTCCACATACCATATGAACCTCCTTCAATAAATATTACCAAGCACTGTGGGTAGTAGAATCAATTAATTTCAATGCACCATGCTTCCGATAAATGTCATGTGCACTGTGTTGGACTTTTTGCGTCTGTTTGAATTTCAACAGATCCTCTGAAGGTAAGGTGTCTTCGTGAATTCGGTTTGTGCATGGGGATGGCCAGGGTGTCCAGAGTTGCTCTGAACCCTGTGCCGCCCAGTAATTCACTCAGATGGCACCTTACTCTTTGACACTCATACTATTTTGCTGGTACTGGATACCTATTCTGTCTTCTACCACTACTCCTACCTCTCGTCTCTACTAAAGGTACTTTCATGCTCTTGCGCTCTTGTCTTTTGTGCGCTCATGGCCAAAGGTTCTGGCTTTGGCCATGCAAAATGATGGCCCTGCTGCCATTGCCGCTCTCAGATTTGTCTTGAAGCCGCAGTTAAGACTCTTGCCAACAAAAAATCTGCTGCTGTCCGTGAGACAATCTTCTTACTTAGGTGTGGACATACTTGTGATTCCCTGTGTATGGAACTTCCTGACTGGCCCAATCTTTTTCCATTGATCCGTCATTTGCTATCAGTGACACCAAACTGCTCGTGTCATTGCAGTGTCTCACAGTGGCTTACAAGTGTCTTGCTGACAAGACAGTGCCGTCAATGCAAAAGCAGGCAGAAATAACTGTTGAAAAGCTCGTCGACATACTTGGGATGGTGGAGAAGGGTTCTGCATTTCTCAATAGCCTTGTCCCTCTGTACCCAAGCAATGTGAGCTTTCACAATTCCCCATTCAGCCCTGCCGGCTCCCTTACCTCCCACCCATCGCCTATGGTGGAAATTATTTCGATTGATCCACATTGCCCACCGGTTCGAAGTACCAAATCCCACACTGAAACACTCACCAGCAATCTGATTATATGATAGCAGCAAGAACTTTGTAAAGGCTCTTTAAGCATGAGAAAGCTCATCCAGCGAGGAGACATTATTGAGCGGCACTTTTGTACCCAAACAGGGATGGTGTCAATGTATGCTGGTGCATTTTTCTAACCCTAACCCTAGGGACACAACAGGTCTGATCATTCCCACCTCACCATGCCCTTCACTTCATGATGTAATGTGTGATATTCTTACTATGCTCGAATCCGACCAAGGCTTCTGTTTGTTCTTGCCCATGGTGCTGCTAAACATTGTCTTGACTGAGCTTCTGTGGCGCACGGCTGCTCTTCCTATGTTTCCTCGTCTCAAAGAGACACACAGGTCCGAGCATCGACAATGAACAATATCATGAACCAGGTATTTACCACTCATATGTCTCGTCATCTGCCTCCTCGTCAGAAAACCAAGCAAACAGCCCCTCCTCTTCAACAACTTGTTCAGCAGGGAGTAAAGATGCATCCGGTTCATCCTGCTCCGTGAGTGAATCCAGTCAGCGATGGTTAGCTACATCTAGTTTACAATCCATTAGAATAGAGCTTGTTTAAATTAAATTAACACACAAAAGACGTACCAAGACCCAGTCCTCTGTGTACACCACCCATGTAAGTGTCGTCAGCACATAACAACCCCCTCTGATGTTCAAGGAGTGGCAAGTTGTCTTTGGCAAAATCACCATAAACTATCGGTGGCGGCACCTGTTTGGCAAGTTAGATAGAGTGAAGCAAATCTAAGTAGATGCGCCAAGCTGATTGGCGGGTGACTGGAGGCTGACCAAGGTCATCATAATGATGTTGAATATAATGATTGAGGGGTTGAGGCACCAAGTCGAATACTGGATGATCGGGTTTGATATACGTGCGCCGTACATGATCTATGCCGTCCTGATCAATGGTTACCTAGTGTGTATTAGTATGAGGATGTACTAGTAGGAAGAATGAAACTCACCTTAAAATCCATTGCCCAAAAGTCTTCAGGGGAGTCATAGATTAGGTTCAGCACACTGTGAGGTAGAACCTAGTCATTTGGAATGTGAGAGTGGTGTGCATGAATGGCATGCCAAAAAAAATACCTTGTTACGATCCCGTCTCTTTGCAGTATTATTGACATGGTCTTGATACCTGTCTAATTCACACTGCAGCCATGGGATACCTTGTTACGATCCCGTCTCTTTGCAGTATTATTGACATGGTCTTGATACCTGTCTAATTCACACTGCAGCCATGGGATGAACACCTATCTAAATACCATGACCTGAAGCACATTATCAATGTCATACCAAATGCTCACCACGCCTTCGTCCAATAGTGATTCAAAACCAGGAGTAAAATGCCGGCACAACTGGGACCAGGCAATTTCAGGCATAACATTCTTTTTGGTGTGCATCCACTGGTGTTGCAATGTGCTGTGCAGCGACGAATCATACATTTGGTGCAGCATTGTGTGTGCATTAGTGATTCCATAGTTCTCAGATCCTGGGTCACTTTGCATGATCATCAGAATGTCTGTCATAAACTGCTGAGTGAAATGGCACAATGGGTATCAGTTTGAATAAACTTGCGACCTAGCTTTTCAATCGTGTCGAGATAGTATGTGAGTATAAGTTGAGGGTTGCGGTTCAAGTGCTAGACCCATATCCACATAATACGGATACGGCCGGAGAATGGCTCTATTCTTGTGTGGAGTCCAAGACCAAACCAAAGCCATTTGTCATGCTGATTGACAGCGAACAAGTCGTTCACACCAGCAGCCCAGAATCGTCTCTGCTGAAGCCGACGGGCTTTCCGCTGATGCACCAGGCCCGCCTTGTATGCAGCAAAGTATGAAATGACCACATTCCTGTGATTTTCTGGTCAAATTCACTGTAGGTCAGTAGGAAATGAATCAAATACCATGATACACTCATATCCTTCTCGTGAAAGAGCAGTGAGACCATTTCTCATGCACCAGCATTTGGATATGCCTCGCAGAGGTCCACCATGGTGTCACGGATGGACTCAATAGAGTGGTTCTGCTGCCGAGTACGCTGAAGACCCATGGCATTACATATCTCCTTGAACTTTGTAATACTGCGCGCACAACAGACCGTCAGGATACAATAACAATTAGTAACATTCAACTGACCCTATTCCATAGCGGGATGTATCAATAACCTTCCACAAGTTTTCAATGATCATCTTGTCAGTCTGATGGGCTTTCCACAAGTGCAGGATGTGAGGTGTAATTTCCTCAAGAGGTGCTACCAGCACAATGTTAGTTAGACTGACATCACCAAAAAAAAAAGTCCACATACGAGTCGGCTTCCATTGGTTAGGCATGCCAGGATGTTCAGAGTGTAGACAAGCGAGTTCCATAGCATTGAGGAAGTGCGCCAGGATTGTGCGATTCCGAGTCGGATAGAGTCTTGGATAGAACATCAGAGTCTCGGATAAGAACAAGAAGAACAAATGGAGTTACCAGCGACTCAGGCAGAGTTTCAGTCCAATAGATAAGTATTATGAAGAACGAGAAGAACAAATGGAGTTACTCGGGCGACTCAGGCATGGATGCAGGCAGTGCAGGAAATAACAAACAAATTTCCAAGGAGGCCATTATGTGGTGATTGCAATTGGAAATGAATCCTGCAGGACCCTGACTCAGGCACATGGTCAGACCGCCGCCCGCGCATAACCGTTACACCAAAAGGTGAAATACTGAAAGCTTAGCTTTCAGCATCAGCGATGGTATATGTACTGATTATGGGAACTCAGGTAAGCCAGCGTGCTTACACCCTCCCACGCTATCGGTACTTTTTATCCCCCCACCAGTCCTGCTCCCAATCACAAAGGCACTGTGGTTTGTATGGGAATTTCCGAAATAGGAGGGTACATATGGTCACCCCAAGGGCGAACCTTGGAATTTGACCTGGAGTGGGTTGGAACGCCCGACCTCCTGCAAACCCTGTCAAAATCGCGAACTGCAGGACGAAGGTAGTAGCTGAGTGACATACCTGTTCTCTGGGATGAATCCACCGTAACAAATTCTGCAGGACAGTTACCAGACCAGTCAGATGCTCAGGTGCCACTGCACTGTAGAGACTCACGCCTCTACAGGCACTTCCTCTCTGTATCTCCCATTCCTCTATCATATCCCAGCTCTAGTCCACAGGACAAGTCTTGCACATTCGCGCACTATTGCAATTCCACAGGAGTCGTGTATGCTCTAGCTACGTTGTGCGCATTGCACGCTCATTTTAGGTCCTTCATGCCCTCGTCCATCCGTCCATTCCATGTCCTCGCTGGTCCATTGGTGAGCTATTCCCATGATTTCTCCTTTTGACTAACTCATCTCGTCTCCTTTTGCATGCCTACGCGCTTAGCGCGCGCTACTTACCATATTACCTACATATCTATCTTTAGCTTACTCAGTTCAGTTCAGCGCTGCAAGCGCCACTTAGCGGTACATATAGTTCACATCTTGGGACTTGGTTCTGGATGGAAATTCCCGCTGTATCTAGCTATCCTCAGACTCACAATCTAAAACTTCTCTAACAACTCTCTGCTCATTCGCGCGCCTTCACATTGTGCGTCTCATCGCTCTCATCGCATCGCAGACTTACTCTCACTTCTAAGGGAATAACCCTTAGTCTTACCACTCAGTTTCATGGTTGCGCACGCTCATATCACCTTTCGCACTTGCGCGTTCGTATATCACTTGTCGCACAAGTCACGCTTTGCGCGCCTCTCAGTTCTCAACCAGTATTAGAGTCTCCCTCCACATATTAGAGGATTCCCTTTCTCAGTTGCTGTCCTTTGGGCCGACTTTACACTTGTGCACAGGATTGACTGCAGACCGCCCTGTAACTGACCTTTATCGCACAGTCTAGATTCCTCTTCTTCAACTGGAGCCCACCATGAGGGACACTCCTGAGAGTACTGGTAGGGTACTTAGATCACATAGTCGCCGCAAAGCCAAGAGAGAAGCTAACACCACTTTTGATAAAGCTGCATGCAAGTATAAACAGAAAGCCCTCTTCCCCTTAGCATGATGCGGTCGCCCGTGCAAAGTGTCATCACTCGCGTGCTCCGACATACTGCTTTTTGCATCCTCTGTGGAAAGACCAGCTTCACCAGTCATGCCTTCAACACAGCACTCGTTGAAAGACTCATAGGATGGTCTCGAGCTCGAAGATAACCCTGCCAGTAGTGATGCAAGTCTGCTATCTGTAGTGACTCCGATACCACCCCTGTCACTCAAAGCAGAGAAAACCAACCACCAACTCCTGCCTGCATTGTTCTGAGGAATTCCCTGTAAGTATCCACTCTATTTGCACAGTGTTACTAACCACAATCCATCTGTAGTATGGGTTTGACCCATCAGCCATTGGTGAAATTAACCATACCAACAAGCACCACTGTGCTTGATACTGCCAAGACTATTTTAAGTTTGAAGCTGGGACTACCATCCACTTCAAAGACCATGGTCCCCACTAACATTCCTCTCACACCTGGTGACCCTGCTGCACTCCCTCAGGTAAATGATACCCTTCCCACTAGTACTACTTCATCTTTGAAGAAGCCTGCAAAAATGCAGCCAGGTCCAATGAAGAAAGGGCAGTAAGCATGTGCTTTCTTATTGAACAGATTGGTGCTTATCTAAATTGCATAAGAACCTTTGTGCCTTGTGCTGGCTTAAACAGGTTACATCTGGTTCCACCAATGAATTCAATGCCTATTATTCTACATTAAATGAGGTGCAGATCCAGGTATTATTTCACTGATTCACTACTATATGGATCTTTCATGTATTCTGCTAACACTTCTGTCTGCAGTCTTATGATAGGGAGGCTGGAGAACTAGTAAGTACAGCCTTACCATTCCCAATATCGAGTTGCTGAGACTTGGTAGGAAAAGGCAGGGCGCTGGACGAAGAACAGTGATGTTGTTGATGGTCCCATGTATTAGCTTGCCTAGGCTATTGCTTGCCTGGTATCGCCTGCTGGTTGCCTCCTGATTGCTTGTGCTCGCTTGTCTCCCTCACCTGTCCACATCATTTCTTTTTTTTTGGACGAGTGATGTGTATTTGCAGCAACCGAATATATCTAGTTCTACAGATATGCTGTCTTGCTACTTAAGGGTCTTATATAATGTTGTGTATAATGACAACACTATTATACACGGAAGACGTCTTGCCAGTCCTTAAGTACATGGTCTACGACTTTTCTAGTTTTCATGGTAGATAATGTGGTGAGTTCTTGGGAGGATTTAGTTTGTTGTCCTTTTCTTGTCTTTGCGTAGTCGTACCAATGTAATACAATTTGGGTTCCTGTCTTTGTTCTAAAAAAAGGTAGGTATGTTTCACCCTAGTAGGTCATGTTTCAATCTATGAAAGTCTGTTTCAACTTTGTCGTGTTCTCCTGAGGTTTGTGTCTCACTTTCCGTTGAAAGGGAGAGTCAAAGTATGTATATGTAAAGCTAGACTGAGAGCTGTTCAATGGTTGTATAAGACACAGTTATACAACAGTTAGATGAGACGATGACGACAATAGTTGTATAGTGATCGCAGTATACAACTACAGTACACTTTTTCATAATGCATCACCTTTGGGTGGGTCCCATTGTGGGACGCGGGCAAAATGCATGCGAAATGCATAACACATAATGCATAAGCCTCCAGACTGATTTATGCATTATGAGGCCGTGTTCGGGTCAGCATCAGTCACTGTCTGCACCTATACTAATGTAGTTTAGACTATCTAAAGTGCATAGCGGTGTCAAAATTTGTCTTTGTTCTCCTCTCGCATGTGAATGTCCAATAAGACCCGCAAACCGCGGGAGAAGCCAGCTCCCTACAAGAAGTGCTGATCATGAATACGAGTTTCCAGGTGGGGACAACAAGATTGTCGAGGAAGTTCGAAGACAAATGGCAATTGAAAGGGGGGATATCATGGAGGTGGATTCAGATCACAAGGACGGCAACGAAGATGAAAATGCAATGCCGGAGTACACTTTCATGCAAGTATTCATGCTGTGCCAGCAACTTGAAGATGCTTGCCTCCAATTTGGCAAACTCGAGGTCTCATTTGATCTCTCAAAACAGCTGCAGGCATTTAGGGCTTGTGTGCGCAGAGAGGAAATTCGCGGAGCAAAGCAGACAACAATAGATTTGTACTTTGGCGGTAAATAGAAAATGATATGTTTTGTACCGCTCTCAGCTGTCACACTGTTGAGGGAGGTCACATGGGATCACAATGTGTCACATATGTCACACAACTTGGTAATGCATAAGGGGTGATAATGCATAGCCTGGGAGGGGTCCCGATGTTATGCATTATGAAAAAGTGTACTGTATCTGATAATCTGATAGTTATATGGTCAACCTTATCAAGGATCTGTTATAACTTTATTGTTTCAATAACGAAAGTCAACCCTTGATGTCAACAAGTCCCTTTAACGAATTAACATAAGGACGGTGATGTGTATGGCTTTAATGATCAAATAATATAGTGTATACAGTCAATCCCCTGTAAGGCAGTGTATAACTATAAAAGGAAATGTTTAGTAAGCTTACTTCAAGGCACTACTTGGCCTGCACTTTAGATCTTATGTAATCTCACTTGTTTGAGAGAAGGTGTAAAGTGGGAAGTTATATTTTTGGGTGGAAAAATGTGGCCCTTTTGTACCTTTTTGGGATCCCCTTACATAAGCAAGATTGGATCTTGCTTTTAGATCTACATTTCTATCTAAAGTAATCCTACCAAAGCAATTACAAATGACAAGCTGTTTGAAATTGTGTGGAGCCATTTGAAATTGATGTGAGACATTTTGCCATTTGAGTCAATATGAGTCATATTGCCTTTTATGGCAATGTATGACTAAAGAAATACAAACCAGTAAATTCACCAGTCACATGATGTGCTGACAAAAATAGTGGCTGAAAGAAACAAAACAGAAATAAACAGAAATGTGGCTGAACAAAGCCCAAATACAAATAAACAAACTGAAACATACAGAAGGTCACATGATCACTAAAAATACAAGGTAAGATCGATCTGAGAAGTGAGAAGCTAAATAAATCAAGGAAACTAGAGGCAACTCGGTGACAGCAAAGGACTAGACAATCTCTCGTACCTTTCCTTATCACACTTTCTATACTTTCTATACGACAGGTATGGTATCAATCACATACCATGCATGACATCCACCCCATACGAAAAATCGCAACTGTCCTCAGTTGAGGTGTTCATCAAATTTTTTTTATCTGTTTTGTCTCCATTGATTTTCTGGATTTGCGAGATGAAAGCATCCCTCCAAAAACCGGAAAATTATACTGCAAAGTTGGACATAGTTGTTGTAATACTGCCTGGTGATGTCTATCCCAGTAGTATAACATTTGTTGATAATGAATGCTGATATATTGGAAAATGAAATCCTCATGAAGTTCATTACAGTCCTTCAGGAGAATGTCAAAGAAACTGGAAATTCTGTGTTGCAAACGGGATTCGTATATATGGTCTTTACCGTTCATTGTGTTATTCATCCTCTGAGAGGGAAGAAGAATCTGATTTGGATGGTGAAAATTTTTCCTTGGAGTGTTGAGCGTCGACAAGGGTGTCTGCAATGTCTTGCAAGGTAGGATCACTTCGGCTTATATACGGAATTAGTCTAAAGGCAGCTACACCACGTCTAGACAGAGTTCCGTTCATTTCTCTTAATATGTAAGATCCTCCCCTGGTTTGTCTCTCAACAACAAAGGGTCCTAAGTATCTTGGTTTTATTTTGCGATTCAATTCTTTGTCGATCTGAGTGTTACGGACTAATACGAGATCACCAGGAGTGAATGATTTCTTATGCATCCTGAGGTGATATTTTTGTTCAAACTGAAGCTTGGAGTTAAATCTTGCCTTTTTCAAGGTCTTTGCGGCACGTCTCAAGTCTTCAGGTCTTCTTTCAATTTGGTGTATTCATAATGCAAGGAAGTCAACGGGATTCATATTTGTGTGAAATCCTTCAACAAGGAATGTAGCCTCACTTAAATCACAAGGTAAAATGGGATGTACTCCATGTAGGAGGTAGAATGGTGAAAACCCAGCTGCACGGCTGGTTGTGATGTTTTCAGCAAAAAGTGCCTGAGGAACCTTCTCAGGCCAACGGGAGATATGCTTTCTGCAGATTTTAACGATTGCTTCTCTTATGTTAAAATGTCCACGTTCAACTACCCCATTTGCTTGTGAATTGTAGGGTGAGATTTGAATCTGTGGAATATCTACTTGCAGGAGTAACTGCTGGAATGCTCCCTTAACTTCGGAGCCATTGTCTGTGACAATTTGTCCTATGGCACCATAGCAGCAATACAAGTCTTCCCAGAAGAACTTGGCCATAGCTTTAGCGGATGCAGAATGTAATGCTCTTCCTTGTACGAATCGTGAAAGATCATCTCGAGCTAACACTAGATGCTTCATACCATTTCTGGCAGGCATCTTGAGTATGTCAATATAAATCTTGGTGAAGATAGTAGCTGGTGTAGAAACAGTAATAGGAATATGCATTTTCTTTGTGGTACGAATCTGGCAGTCATGGCAAGACTGCACATGATGCTTAACGTCGGTATACATGTGAGGACAGAAAAATCGGTAATGTATGGTTTCAAAGGTAGTCTGTACACCTTTGTGGCCTAAGTCTTCATGTGCACCGGTGAGTATAGAAATACGCTTGTCTGCATTGAAAATTACTAGTAGAGGTGGTCTATCAAGCAGGCGTTTATACATCTTGCCCTTCTGGACGAAAAACCTAGTGGTTCGCTTGACAAACTTGACTCTTTTTGCGGTAGCGTCGAAGCTAGGAGCTTCTAATGTTGTAAGAAATTTGTAAATGTCTGACAATGTCTGCTCCTGATCAGCAGATGACAAAAATACAGATGGCAGGTTACGTGGATCGTACTGAGATTTTGAAGATGGTGAGAGGGATGAAAATAAGGCTATGTCATCCAACCAAGAGTCATCTTCAGGTGGGACTACTTCATTTGAACCGAGAGGGCGGCTAGATAGTCCATCTGGTCCTTTAAAACTTGTCACTGGTACGTGGTGAAGTGTAAAATCAAATAGGAGAATTCCTTGTATCCACCTATTTATTGTTGCATTTGGTTGAAGGTCAGGTTCATTTAGCATGCCTTTTATATACTTGGCATCAACTTCAACATGTAGATTTTGTACTCCAATGATATGGAGTTGATAATGTCTTAATGCACGGAAAAGTCCATAGAGTTCTAGCTTGGGCTGGGAGTAACATGATTCAGGATCTCCCATAGGTAGAGAACCATATCGTGCTGGACGTCTTTTTCCTTCATCATCAATTTGCGATAGGATGATTCCTACGGCTATATAGCTGGAATCAACCGAAATGTAGACTGGATTTGAAGAGGTATAGTCAATGCTTCTCATAGCTGGCGCTGAGCATACACGTTGCTTCAAAGTTTCGAAAGCATTATCTTGCTTATCTCCCCAAATGAAAGGGGCATCTTTCTTCCAAAGTTGGGTAATGTATTTTGCTAGTTCAGAGAATCCTAGTATCCAAATACAAACTCAGGCAGCTCCTTGACTCTGAACCACCACCATGGTCAGCAGTTTCCCATGCATAAAAAATGCGGGCAAGGTTGAGCAATACGGGCTCATGGTAACAAAACTAGCTCGCCAGCAGCACACGTCCTGCAAAAGACAATGTACAATGAATAGTAACCACCACATCCATAAGCTAAACACCAAATACACCCCTGCTAGAAATCCGCCTGCATGAAAACGCACCAACAACGTCACCCCCAACCAACGTCATGACCACCGAACAAAACCACCACAAAAACACCCAACAAAATAACAACACGATGACAATCCAAATTAACAAGATGAAACTAACCCGGATTCAGCACGACGATAAGAAAACATGTGCCCAGACGTAAAATAACAACCAACAGATGTTCTTGCATTGGCTAACACACCACCACTGACCACTCTATGTAAAACAGACACCATATAGACAACCTCACCGCACCACGGCCCCTCCTACCCCCAAAAGGAACTCGGCCACGACGCACTGGCCGAAAACAACAAGTGAACCTACCAAAGAACTGAGCCCCAATCCACGGTATAAAACCCCCCCCTCCAGATGATAACAACCCGTCCGCCCAAAGATGAAAGACAAAGAGCCCACCTCCCTTAAAACCCTCTCTCAGAACACCAACCCATACCCCACTACCCCTCATCTACCATCCCAGACCCTGCACGCAGGACCACAGTTCTTCCCCCAGAATGTCCTCCAGGACGACGACAATATGGAGCAACCACCAAACTTCCTCCCAGACCCACCATCCTCCCCAGCCTCTCACTCCCCCCCTGACACCCCCACCCCCACCCTACGAGTACTCAGTGGGCCCGCCCAGCCTACAGACCTCTTAGTCTTCCAAGACTTCAAAGTGACCACAACTGCAGAAGCACCAATGGTTAATGTCTACCAGAGCGATCTCAGTAACTCTATCCATGCCCCGGGTAACACCATGGTAGACCAAGCCATGAGCGGCCCACCCAGCCCACCTGCACCCCATACACAGACCGTGGAGGAAGAGTCCATACTGGCCCACTTAGCACTGGCGGAAGCCAATAGGTCTGTTCTGAGCCAGAACGGCCTGAACCACCGCACCATTCTACTGCAATTCACTCCCACCCCACAAGGCAGTTTCCCAAAGGTGCACATGGTGCATTCCACGCAAATCTTTGACCACCTAGACAACAAGGTCTTGCTCGCCTGATTCCAGGTGGAGCACCCTAAATTTATGGTCCGCGTCTTTGACCACTCAGGGAAGGAAATAGCAGAAAAGATGGCAGCCGTTGCGGAGCGCCTACGCGCTAGCATAGCAATTATAGCAAACTTCATTCATCAGGACGCTCCCCCAATCCGAGTCTCTCCTCCGCAACCCCAGGGCGGCAGAGGCTCGAAGGAATTCCCAGTCTGTTTCTTAGTCCATCAGATCACAGAAGAAACCAGAACTCTCATCCTGAACCAACAAATTTGGTCCACGATGGATACATTCGAAGCACTCCTGTTCAACTGTAACCACCCCCAAGAACTACTATTCTGTCTCTCTGGCTTCACCATGTTTGACGTAGACGTTGTCCGTAAAATGGTAGCAGATGTCTGGTTTCACGATGACAACAGACACCATATTAATGACATCTTCTCCATGTCCGGTTTCCCAGACGACGAACTGGTCTACAAGGCCACAAGAGACCTCACCAGCTCCATCCGCATCAAACTCCTCGACTTCAAAATAACAGGTGGCCTATCAGTACCGCGTTTCAATATCTTCGCTACGAGTCCCACCAACGACGCGAAGACGTGGACAGATTTGAGGGGATTCCTACATCTCTTAGAGTACCCGACGGGTCTCGTCGGATGCTGCATAGCAGCGGTGCTCTACCTGTGTCAGATTTGCCACTCCCTCGCGCATCCGAGAGGCTTATGCCCTTTCCCACTTACCCCGCAGTGGAATGGACCCAAGCTCAGCAATAGAGCCACTGCTAGCACATCTCGTCAGTCTGGGAGACCCAGGGGAGGCAGACCTGGGCGCCACACATAGTATCATCACACTTAGCTTCCATATCAGTATATACAGCCTTGTACAAACCCTCTATCATGAGTTGTTATCATCCAAACCCCACTCAGTCACCCTACGCTTTACCTAACCCATACGTACATGTAATATGTTACACTGACCAACATCATAAATATACACCTGTTGTTACACCAAAAACTCACACCGAAACTCAACCCTGCCTCAACGACTCTAAAATAAGCCTGGAACTTATCAAAACAAAAGTTGTTGACATAGCACTAACGGTTTAGTGAGACATAAACTGTCTACCCTCGGAACTCTCTGCCCAAATATACTGGTCGTGTTAAATGGGACAGGAAAGCGAGAGTTGTCTCACCAATGCATGGCGCATGCCAGATCACGGAAACCTATTTAGGTTCAGACGAGCCATACCGAGAGGCTTAAGTTTTCACTAAGTAGCAAATATTGATGTTCAGGGCAATAACATTCGTCAAAAGTGCTAACCTGGTCCACTGATAATCAGCCAGGATATGCTGGTTCTAAGCTACATAATAACTGTAAAGTAGCCTTAGTACAACAGTTACCCCAACTTTAAATCTTTCCCCCCCCCAACCCGGTCTTTGTTTCGGTCTTGGCTCTCACCCCCCTGGACATGGAGGAGGGCCGCTTCGTACCACTGGGAGGCCCTCCAATGACAGTCCATGGGGATCAGGAAGTGGAACTGCCCTACACAGGCAAGAACAAACACACACTCATACTGTGAACCAAAACACCTCAAACTCGCCACCAAGCCAACGACTAAACATTGAGCAAAGACACGAGCATCGGAGACCAGGAAGTCAAACCGTCCTACCAGGACAAACATCAACCCAACCCCACACAGCAAACAACAACAAAAACACACCCCTCATACAGGACCCAAACGAGCAGCAAAGATCCCTCTCAATACCCCCAGAACATAGAAACGGAAACACCCTATACGAACAAACACTAGCTCAGCCACACACCGGAAACATAAACAACACAAACACACCCCTCAACCGAGACCCAAACTCCTCAACCTCACCAACCCCACCGAGAAGCCAAAACACCGAAACACCCAACCCCACCCCAACAAACAAACCCCCTCCACCCCCGAATAATGTTTACCCGCCCACATCTCAAACAACGACTCGTACAGATGCTGAACACTCCAACAACAATAAAAAAACAAGGGTGAACCTAAAATTAGCATCTCTAAACATTAAAGGACGGACCTCACCTAACCTTGGACCAAGTCCAATCTCCAAATGGACAGCTATCAATAGAATGATGAGAGATCAAAAAATAGGAATACTATGTTTACAAGAAACTCACCTGTGCCCCAAACACCAAACCCAAATAGAAAACCTATACACGCGCAGACTGACAGTACTGAACTCGAGTAACCCAACACGCCCCGGCAGTTCGGCGGGTGTTGCTTTCATACTAAATAATGAAATTACAAACTCCTCCAGCGCTCAAATGCGAATACTGATCCCAGGACGAGCAACTACACTCTCAGTTAAGTGGCATGATAACAAAACAATAAATATATTGAATGTATATGCACCAAATAACCCGAACGAGCACAAAAACTGCTGGGAAAAGATAAAATCTGAATGGTCAAGACTAAACCTTGGAATGCCGGACTTCATGATGGGAGATTTTAATATAATGGAAGACCCGATTGATCACTGTAGAGACTCATCTCTCCCTGGGCTCATAATCACACATATTCCTATTGACCTCGCCTCTATCCATCATCCGCACACTAAAGTAGTCATGCGCGACACAACGCGCTATCTTTCGCGCACTCTTTCTAGGTCTGGCGCACTCTCTCCGCATGTCCTGTCCAATTGTCCTATAGTTCATAGGTGAGTCTCGGCCTTGCATAATCATAACTAATCATATCTTGTCACCCTATGTCATCTATGTGCTCACCTCTCATTTCATACATATTAATATTACCTATAGCACTCCCAATCCAGTACTGCGCCCTGGGAATACCGCTTAGCTAGAGTTGCATGTCTAGCGCTTCATTTTACATTACTTACTATACTTTTCACCATCACCTCAGTACCAGTTAGAATTTGAATCTACTTCATTTCTGCTCATTCTGAAGTTGGCGCCTAGTCAATAGTCAAACTCGTATCCTCTTTGACTTCTCCAAAACCGGTTCTATATCGCGCTACTTCTATCGCGTGACTTTCGCCCTTCGCCCTACAACTCGCGCTCTCACACGCGCTATAGGAAATCAAGCTCAATTCATCAGCTATCAATTCCCTTCCACACATTAGGAGGAACTTTCTCAGTAGCAATCTCCTTGGGACGACTCTGAACACTCGCACCCAGAGGTTTTACTTAGCCCACTAGTTTTCAATTACTTTTCACAAAGTACAACATTCCTCACCCACATCACGCCCCAGTGAGGTTGGACAATGAAGCCGCAATTGACGCCCTATGGGATTTAAAAATCACATTAAAGATACAAGACACATGGAGAATCACTCACCCGACTAGAAGACTCTTCACTTTCAGCAGTAACCACCAATCACTGTCCAGACTTGACAGAATATATGCATCAGAGAAGCATGCTGATAGCCTACTCGACTGGGACTCACTGATAAGCCAAGTCCTTACAGACCACAAAATGGTAACAGTAAGGTTTGCCCCACCCGATCTACCCCACATAGGGAAAGGACACTGATCCTGGCCAGTGGGACTAATATCTGACACCGCCCTCATAAAACAAACTATCGACCTGGGAATTAAAATGCAGAACACATTAGAAACCCTGACACCATGCTCAGAAGACGAAAACCCACAAAAAGCTTGGCCCTCCTTCAAAACCGGCATGAATAAAATAGCAAAGGATGTAGCAAAAACACACCTATGCAAAATTAACCAAAGAATACAAGCCCTCACTAAAGACCTATGCAAACTGACCAATGCGCCTGAAATAGACTCGTCGGAAAACATGAGACTGAACAGAATACTACTGGAAAAAGAAATAAGCCATTTACAAAGAAAGAAATCCAAAAAATCCTCACTCAAAGCACAGGCGCAATGGGCCACTCACGGAGAGACAATAAGTAAAACTGGTCGAGAATGAACAGCCAGAGGACCCTGAGAGACATCATACACAGACTCAATATCCCAGGGACTAGCAGATATACAAATAAATCAGAGGAAATGGCGGAGATGGTGAAGACATACCATGAGGAAATTCAAACAACTGACAACCAACAAAATGAAGCCGATAAAGCCGCAGCGCGGAAATGATCCTTGGCAGAAATACCAGAAGAGCAAAAACTTGCAACACCAAATGAACACATGACCAAGGTAATACGTGGAGAACACGTTCTAGAGGCCCTCATGTCCTCGAGATCAGGAAGCGCGGCTGGTATTGACGGAATACCATATGACGTATGGAAGTCTCTACATCAAAAACATATTGAAGCGGAGAAGAATCAAAAACCGAGCTTTGACATCATTAAAACACTGACTCACATAATAAATGACATACAGATCCATGGTGTAACCGCTGACTCCTCATTCATGGTAGGCTGGATGTGTCCTCTGTACAAAAAAAAAGAACGCGATAAAATCGAAAATTACCGCCCAATCACACTATTAAACACTGATTATAAAATACTCACGAAAGCCCTTGCTATGCAAGCTGCACAGATCATCCACAAACTAATACATCCAAACCAAAGCGGCTTCATCCCGAGACAATCAATTTTCGACCCAATACACCTAGCCCAGACAATGACCACCTATGCAGACCTGATGGAAGAAGATGGTGCAATCATAGCGCTTGATCAGGAGAAAGCCTATGATAAAATCTAACATACATACCTATTCGAAGCCCTAGAAACCTTCAAACTGCCACAAATGTTCATCAACACGGTAAAAAATCTCTATGAATCAGCGTACATGCATGTAGTGATAAACGGCTTCCTACGCTCACCGTTTAAAGTTACAAGGGGAGTACGACAAGGCAACCCCCTGTCATGTCTACTATTCAACCTGGCAATAGAACCATTAGCATGTATGATATGAAACTCAACAAAAATAAAAGGATACCTTATCCCTGGCATAGTAGACCGAGTAAAAGTCAATATGTACGCGGACGACACAACTATATACCTCTCGAAAGAGGACAAATATTCTGACCTAGAAGAAATACTAAAAGATTGGTGCCTAGCATCAGGAGCCAAATTTAACATGGAGAAAACAGAGATCTTACCCATAGGCACCAAAGTCCACCGCGAACGCGTGATACAACAACAGAAAATAAACGCCCTAGATGAACCATGAAATGCATCAGTCAGAATAGCGAAAGACGGAAACCCAATACGCACCCTGGGTGCCTGGATCGGCAACGACATCGAACAGGCGACCTCATGGGAGCCAGTACTTGAAAAGATAGAAAAACACCTCACACGATGGGGTCTGTGCCACCCATCACTAGATGGGAAACACCTCATAATACAAATGATAATAGGCGGGATGACTCAATTCTTAACTAAAGCGCAAGGCATGCCGAAATCAATAGAAACAGCGATAACGAAGAAGATACAAACCTTCATATGGGATGACCGAAGGACCCCACCAATAAGTTTAAGCCGCCTAGAAAGACCAATAGACGAAGGAGGTCTAGGACTTTTAAACATCACTGCAAGGAACAAAGCGATAGAGATCACCTGGGTTAAGGCATTCATGGACATGACCCAATCCCGTCCAACATGGGCGTTCATCACAGACTCCATAATAAATACCCTGAAACCCAATGGAATCAGAAGCCAAGAAGATATAACAACCTTCCTCACCTCGTGGGACCCACCAACGCAAGGCAAAAGGGTTAATCGCCTACCAAAAACAATAACAAACCTGTTAAAGACAGCACACAAGTACAATGTAAGCTTTGCACCTGTAAAATTATCAGACAGCCTCAAGAATCAAATGCCAGTGTGGCTCCATCTTGGCACACCTCCAAAAACATACCATAAGGCGAAAGATAAGTGCCTGCAATCCAATCATAACATTAAATCAGTTAAGGACCTCAGAGAGACATTGAATAGACTAACAAACACTGGCATTCACAACACCATAGCATCGTGTGCATGCAACGAGTGTGTTGAGGACTGCCTGGCAGGCTGCAAAAACCCGGATAAATGTGCTCGAGTAGCTAAACAAATCCTGGATAACCTAACCCCACTATTCAATCCCAACACTTCTCCAAAGAAAGACAATCTAACACTAACTCACCGAAGAATGGAAAAGAACACCAGAATGAGGTCACAATGCAACGGAGAAACAATCTTTGACCCATCCATCACAGCGAAGAACCACATCTCCCAATGCTTCCATATCTTTGTCAACCCGGAACGACTAATCCAAATCCCAGTGTACCGATTGCACACACCAACGACCGGTCGGGGCATAGGAACCGAAACCGTTAACATCTACACAGACGGTGTCTTGTTACTTAAGGGTCTTATATAATGTCGTGTATAATGACAACACTATTATACACTGAAGACTTCTTGCCAGTCCTTAAGTTCACAGTCTACGACTTTTCTAGTTTTCGTGGTAGATAATGTGGTGAGTTCTTGGGAGGATTTAGTTTGTTGTCCTCTTCTTGTCTTTGTACAATAGCACTAATAGAATACAATTGGGTTCCTGTCTGTGTTCTGGAAAAAAAGGGGTAGGTATGTTTCAACCTATGAAAGTCTGTTTCAACTTGGTCATGTTCTCCTGAGGTTCGTGTCTCACTTTCCGTTGAAAGGGAGAGTCAAAGTAAATATACGTAAAGCTAGACTGAGAGCTGTTCAATGGTTGTATATGACACAGTTATACAACACTTAGATAAGACAATAACGACAATAGTTGTATAGCGATCATGGTATACAACTATCTGATAATATGTTGGTTATACGGTCAACCTTAGCAAGGATTTGTTATAACTTTATGTTTCAATAACGAAAGTCAACCCTTGATGTCAACAAATCCCTTTAACGAATCAATGTAAGGATGGTGACGAGTATGGCTTTAATGATCAAATAATATAGTATATACAGTCAATCCCCTGTAAGGCAGTGTATAACTATAAAAAGAAATTCTTAGTAAACTTACTTCAAGGCAACTCAGTAGGCCTGCACTTTAGTTTTTATGTAATCTCACTCGTTGGAGATGGTTTAAAGTGGGAAGTTATATTTTTGGGTGGCAAAAAGGGGTCCTTTTATACCTTTTTGGAATTCCCCTTACTAAGCATGATTGCATCAGATGGATTGGTAAGAATACCAGGCCAAAGGGAGAGATGAATCAGCTTTTAGTAATCTACATTACATACATAGGGTAATTCTTACAAAGAAATTATAAAGCATGACCAACCATGTCAATTTATGGTGAGTCAATCCAAATGTTGTTACAAAGCCTGACCAAGCATGACTAAACATGTTGTGTCAAACCAAATGTTGTTACAAAGCCTGACCAAGCATGACTAAACATGTTGTGTCAGCCTTAAAACCAGTAAATTCACCAGTCACATGATGTGCTGACAAAAATGGTGGCTGAAAGAAACAAACAGAAATAAACAGAAGTGTGGCTGAACAAAGCCCAAACAAAAATAAACAAACTGAAACATACAGAAGGTCACATGATCACTATAAATACAAGATAAGATAAATCTGAGAAGTGAGAAACTAAAATAGAACAAGGAAAATAGACACAACTTGGTGACAGCAAAGGACTAGACAAACTCTCGTACCTTCCTTATCACACTTTCTATACAACAGGTATGGTATCAATCACATACCATGCACCACAACAGATCGTGCAGAAACAATGGAAAATATAATGCTACCTGCGGGAGCGGAATCTGGGTAGGAGATGGTAACCCTATGAAGAAAGCGATAAGAGTACCCGGCGATAAACAATTGAATCAAATAGGAGAACTAGCGGCGGTACTAGTTGCCCTACAATCAACCAGCCCACTAACCCCAATAAAGATTATAACTGACTCGAAGTACGTCATCAACGGAATAACCACCCACCTAAAGGAATGGGAAGACACCGGATGGATAGGGATTGACAACGCCGATATGTTCAAAGCCATAGCATACCAACTGAGACGGCGCCCAACATCAATGACATTTCAATGGATAAAAGGCCATCAGGGCCATGTCGGAAACGAGAGAGCAGACCAACTCGCACTCACCGGCGCTCTCCGCCCGGAACCAGACCACATCAACACCTATGTTCCCAGAAACTTCGACATACAGGGAGCGAAACTAACAAGAATCACCCAAAAGTTAGCATACAAAGAAATCACGACTAAAACCCACCTTGAATACAACAGAACAACACTGAGCCTCTGAGATACCACCAGATATGCCATGGAATTACTGTCATCCTCCCTAGAAACAGATGGCGCGATATGGCGGGGCTGCAGACACAAAGACATATCAAAAAAGATACAGATGTTCCTATATAAATCGTTAAATAACGCATATCGCATAGGCGAATTCTGGTCACAAATACCTACATACAAACACAGGGCAATGTGTCAACTATGCCGAGGTGAAACTAACTCCATGGAGCACATCCTAGTGCACTGTAACGACCCGGTAAGAAAGACTGTATGGGATTTGGCTAATCACATTTGGCCAACCAAACACGGACCCTGGCCAATACCCCACATCGGCTTAATCCTTGGCTGCGGAACCATCACTCTCCCACAAAGACTGAACGAAGACAACACGAACAGTAATAGAACACAGACAGGAGCTTTGCGCCTCCTAAGAATATTAATATCAGAGTCAGCATACCTAATCTGGACTATGAGATGTGAAAGAACAATAAGAGACTCCTCACACACTGAGGAAATAACCAAGAAACGTTGGCTCAATATCATCGACAGAAGACTGCAGCTAGATAGAGCAGTAGCAAGCAAAATGAAACAAAACACCAAAACGGCAACAACCGTGAAGACCACATGGTCAGATATCATTAACACCAATACACAGCCCCCCCAGGATGACTGGGTGACTAACCTAGAGGTTTTAGTGGGTATCGATCTACCCAGGCCCTCGCAGACCATGGTAACCAGGTAGAACTAGAGTCCCACACTACTCCACTCACATGGAGTGTGCATAAACTGCATTTTTCCTTGGACGACAACTAGAATTAGGGGTCGCTATAAGTGTTTATGTAGGACTAGACGGTGTCAGTTGCTACATAATATAATCGCATTTTCAAAAAAAAAAAAAAAAAAATACGAACTGTTCCACAAAGTCCCATAAATCCTTGTGCTTCCTTAATTGTAGTGGGAATTGGCCAGTTAAGAATTTTGGATACTTTTTCTGTGTCAGGTAGCCTTCCTTCTGGGGTACAACATTGTCCAATGATAAGGACGTCTGGAAGGCATAACTGAATTTTTGTAGTGGAGAATGTTGCACCTATGTCTTTTATACGGTGCATAACACGGTGAACATTATTAGCATGTTCCCAAATAAATTGTCTAATCCCTGGATTTTCTTCTAAGACCTCGGGATTACCTTCATCATCAGGATAGATAATCTTCGGTCCCTTGACCGGAAGATCATCAATAAAAACATTAGCAATGTGTGGGATTTTGTCCTGCAGTACAAAGCTCGTACATTTCTGAAATTCTGTAGGTGCATTTGTATAGCCCATTGGTAATGCTGTCAATCGTAGCAATCCTAATTGAGTTAGGAAGGCTGTAAGATCTCTACTTTCTGGGTGCATTTTACGTGCATCAAATCCCCAGAATAAGTCAAATACGGTATAACACTGGGCTCCTGCAAATGACTCTACAAAGTCATCCACTATAGGAATAAGGCCAGCATCTCTAATAGATATTTTGTTGAGTGGTTGTAAGTCATGGACTAATCTCAGTTTGCCATTCTTCTTGAGTACACAGAACCATCGAGAATGATAAGCAGATTGGCTCGGTTCATATACCCTGGCATTAATTTTAGACTTGAGTAGTTCAATTACTTTTTGACGTATCCCAGGAGGGATAGGAATATTCTTGTATTCCCAGGGTGCATGAGGCACGGTGGGAATAATGTATGGAGTGAAATATGATTCTTTGAGAGTTCCCCTATCGGTTTCTTCAAATGCTAGGGTCTCTTGATTTAAATTCATGATATGCTGAAAAAGCTTGACTTCTTCAGGCAATAGATATTCTTGATATCTTAAGGCTAACCATGTGTTCATGAGTTAAACGACCATTAGGAATAAATTCAGGAGGGTGCGGAGTTAACGGGATTAAATTTTAAAGTGGGTCATGAGGAAATTGACGATCTACTCTCGCTGCTTGGGGAAATGTTCCTGACATGGGCTTGATTTTCTTATCAACCCTCTTGTACATAGTAAGTACTGGATTTTCCTCAAGGTTGCTAGTAGAGTCACAGGAAATCAACATATCAGACTCAGTATCAGAATTTTCATCTGAGTCTTCAAATGTACTTGGTTCATAGTCATTTGTAGTTGTGGATTTTGTAAGTCTCTCAAAACATTCAGCTATAGACTCATTTTCAAGTAAATCAGAAGGATACACTAGGATCTCCTGACTTGAATCTTGGTCTATAGGCTTTGAACACTTGAGATTTAAGACTTGATCATGTTGTTGACACTTAGAATTTTCATATGAAGTTTTGGACCACGAAAGATTAGAATTACAGAACAGGTAATTCCTATCTAATGCTATCTCTTGACTTTTTACAACTTTTTCCCCTAGCAAAATACTTGTACATGAAAATCTGCACCAGAATGGATGAAAGTAGACAGAGGCGCTAGAAACAACCAATACAAGCAAACATACACAAGTGCAACGAGAAACTGAGGCAAGGACAGAAAAAGAGACGAAAATATAACTACATAGCTGCAAACATAAGCAGATGAGGGTCCATATTTTTTGAGTTAAGAAAATTTTGATGCGAGTCAATAAGAGTCGGACTAGGAATAAACATGATGGAAATATATGAGAGCTTGAGAGACGGAGATTTTTTATACGATTTTTAGATTTTCTGATAAATAAATTCATAAGTCGCGAAATTTTTAATAAAGCATAGAAGTTTACCTCTAGAGTACTAGAGAAAGAACTTCTTGCCTTTGGATTTCAGCACCTTGGCTGTATTTTCGGAATTGTCAGAAAGAATGTACCACTCCTTTGAATAAAAGGGGTCTTCGAACTTTTTGGCACGAAAAGGAGACATGGAAATAACGTGAAGTCCCGTGCGCGCGATTCCAAGCATGAGATCCCAATCTAACACGAGACTAAGGATATCCTTGACGGATCCGATGTTGAGTAGACAAGATTCAGTTAGAGCGCTGATGGTGTCCTCATCAGGACAAGGCATAAGCAGAGCCTCTAAGATTTTGGATGCAAGAATGGGTTCTCCATGATGTTCGACGATGGCCGCATATGAGTTGAGACATTTATTCTCGCTCTTGGAGAAAAATTGATTAATGTCCTCATACTGACCTTTATAAGTTCTCAGAGTCAAACCGCCCTGAATATGGAGCATGTGGTCACATTTGATTGTGCTTGCCTGTGTAGATGCTTTGGCAAGCATACGAGTCGAAAGTACTGTCTCGATGACATTGATAAGATGTCGAGTGTGCGCACGATGGTCTCGAAGCTCGCGAACACGTTCGTGCCACGTTCGTCCGGATCGAGGGCCACCGGTTGGGAGTCTAAGTCCCCCAGGAATTATGGGGTGTCCAGAATAAGTGCCGTCCTGGAACATATGCGAGTTCCAGTCGGACGTGATGATCCCGTCCTGGCAAAAACAAAAGGATTCAATAGCTTCAACAATATTAGGAATGTATATAGAGTGATAGTCGTTGTATGTAGCGTGTGTCGTTGATAGATGTTGTTCGGCCTCGAGTTGAGTGAGTCCATCGAACGAAATGACTTTTCAGCCGTCCGCACGAGCAATTCCTCGATAAGGGATAGTACCTGACATAGGTGCGGGTGATGGCGAGTGGTGTTTGTCGTTCATGTCCTTGCAAGTGTTAGTTTCGGACACGAACAGTTGAGATGGAATGAGGGACGGCATGTACTCAATGTCGTCCTCATAAATAGTGCTAAGACTGGCCTTAGAGTTGGGAGGTGTGACTAAGTAGTTGCTTGTTGGCATGATAGAGCCGGAATAAGTGGACTTTTGAGCTGCGAAGAATACGTCCACTGAATCTTCATTTCGTCGAGCATGTTCGTCATCAAACGAATATGCCAACTGTGACAAGGTGCTAGGTGATAACGGAGGTGTGGAAGCAGTCAACGAGCATGAACTATAAGTGTCTGAAGGTCTAACACACTCGTCTTGAGCTGTGCGTGACAACATCGTGGTGAGCGCATCGTAAATATCAATAGATTGAACGTGCCCACCCCTGGGGACATTCAGATTGATATCCTTAGCACTGTGGGCCTCGAAAAATTCTCCTTCCTCCAATCCTGGCTCCGTTTTGATTTCCAGACTTTGACCATTGTCTCGCGTGAAGTCCCTGACAAAGACGGTATCTGGTATAGTGTCTATGGGAGGAATCAGGGTTTCAGTGCGTGGGTCAGAGTCTGGGTCAATTGCAACAGTAGGGTTGGGGACAAAGCAAGGTTCATTGGGGAGAGAGAGTACAGGAGATGTAGTAGTTGTATCATAGTCATGAGGGGTAGTGGATGCATTGGATGAATATACATTGGGCAAATCAGAAGAGTCGATAGACGGATGAAAGACGTTAAGAGATTGAGAAGAGTCGATAGACAGATGAGAGACATTAAGAGAATGAGAAGAGCCATTGGACAGATGAAAGACGTTAAGAGATTGAGAAGAGTCGATAGACGGATGATAAACATTAGACAAATGGGAAGAGTCGATAGACGGATGAGAGACGTTAAGAGAATGAGAAGAGCTGTTGGATGGATGAAAGACGTTAAGAGATTGAGAAGAGTTGATAGACAGATGATAAATGTTAGACAAATGGGAAGAGTCGATAGACGGATGAGAGACATTAAGAGTTTGAGAAGAGTCGTTGGTTGGATGAAAATCGTGAGACAAACAAGAAGAGCTGGTAGACAGATGAGAGACATTAAGAGAATGAGACGTGTTGGACAGATGAAAGACGTTAGACGGATGATGGGTGTTGGCAATGGGCATAGTTTTAGTTAGCCGCTGTACCCATCCAGGATTAGGAAAAAACTCACCCTCCCCACCAATAGATCCTCCTCCAACATCATCTGTGTGAGAGCCACTAAGAGACAGCTGCCTAGGAGGAGCTTCATTCAAAATGGTCCCAGCCAGAGTCTTGAGAGCCAGCGTGGAATTGTGGAGTGATGGCTGGTGCTAAACCATTAGTGTCCACAACAAAAGGGCCACCCGGGTCGTCAGACAACTCATCCCATTGGACAGGAGAGTAAGATAAAGAGGGGAGGCTAGGGCTTTCGTCACTGGTGGTGAGTGGGGAGAAGGGAGTAGAGTGGAAGGAAAGTGTGAGCGCGTCACTTTGAATAGAAGTGCTGAACCGGAAGTTGCCAGAGTTCTGGATTAGGAAGTCGGCCACTTCAGCGTGTGTATCGTCGAAAATCTGTTCCGGCATATTCCGAGGTGTCAATTGATTGCTGGATTGGGAAGTGTGTGTGAATTTTGACTGCCTCGCGCTGTTTTTCTCAGACATGAGGCCAAAGGGTGCTGGGCGCAGCATTAATTTTGGCGCTTCTTTTATAGATTTCATGAATTCATTTATTTCAATTTTGACTGACTTATTTGGATAATTGCTGACAATTTCATCTCGAATAATTCGATCAGCTTTGAGTTGGTTTTCAAATATTTTGGTCACATGATTTTCGATTTCGGAGATTTCTATACCAACTTCTGAATTTGGTAATCTCTCAGTAATCTCGCAAAACATTGATGTTTCGCCCATATTTGTGATCCAAGTTGATGGTTCAAAATCCCAATTAGGGTCATTTCCATCAGGTGTGCACAAAAGTTCGTAACGAACTTCTAAATCCTGTGGATTCTTAAATAATAACCATGTTCCATCCTTTCTTTCGTCAATGGATACATAATTACCTCGCTGCCATGGTCGACCTAATAATAGACTGAATGGCACATGATCACCAACAAATAAATTCACATGAGTACTAACTCCTCCACAGTCTAGTGGAACATTTTGTACCAATCCGCGAAGTTTGCCTTCACCGCTGTTAGCATCATTCATAGATACTGCCTTGGCAATGTCGATAGGTCTATTAATAATAGTCTTCCAAATGTGCTTGTTTACGATATTAAGCTGGGAACCCGTGTCAATTATCGCATTAATTGCTTGACCGTCGCAATGCATAGCTATTTTGATTAATAGCCCGCGTGTCTTGGTCCAAACTGAATGTGCCTCTATCTTCGAGTCATTAGGTAAGGACTTCGGTTTAATAGCATTTGCGAGGATTCCACTAAGCTCGCGAGATGTTCCTAGAAGTTCTCCTACCTCCAGTCGGATAGGAGTCCTCAACACGGTTTCCAGAATTTTCTCTGGCTTAACCTTAGCAGCTATGTCAGAGACTCGTTGACTTGTTGTCGTAGTCTTACGATCAGGGTTCAATGTAGGTTTGAAAGGTGAATCATTATTCTTGGGGTGTTTCTCAGTACCCTTCCTTTCGTCCACATCATCCATGACAATGTCTTCGCTGTCCCATCCTTTGTCTAGACTTTGCTCAACTTTTCTCTTCTTTACGGGCTTAGTCTTAGCATCTGGAGTGGGTTGTGTGGACTTAGGCTTGGCCTGAGGTTCAGCTTTCTTAGCTGGACTGGTGGGTACCTTATCTTTACCCTTATCCTTATCCTTATCATTCGATTTCCTTACATTCTTAGATTGACCATGAGGAAATACCTCCTCGAATCTCTCACGTCTTCCTTGAGTGGAGTTTTGAGTGACTCTTTCAACCGGGAATGTGTATGCTTCATCGTCTTCGATATCAGTTTCTTCATCATCACTTTCCTCGTACCGGTTGATTGACTCCTCTGTGTCAATATCATTGCTATCAGAACTCGCGTAGTCTTCGATATACGTGGATCTAGACTTTTTCGAATTATTTTTCTCATTTGCGCTATAGGAAAATGTGTCACCACTATCCACCTTAATGAAGTGGGTTACTGGCACTTTATCTTCTCACTTTAGCACTTCCAAAACTGTTTCTTCAGGTAGGCATCTTACACCTCTTCCATCTGGTCTAGCTATGTGACCTTGGGGTGTACGCTGTAGCTTACCGTCTGAGACTAATTTATTAACTTGTGGACACATAGGAATACTATGTCCTTTGTCACCACACCCAAAGCAAGTGCGTTCGTTGAAAGGCGTGTTCGGTGGGTTATAGAACCTAGTACCAGGTTGTGGTCCCTTAAAGTTAGAACTTCTGTTATCATTTTGCCTTACATTATTTTGTCCATTTTGATTGTTGTAAGGCTTATATTCTGCTTGGGTAGTATTACCTCTTTTCAAGATAGGGGCTGCTATCATCTCTTTGACAGTGGGATCAATCCGTGTTGCCCTATAGTAATACAAAGCGTAGTCGGGGTCATCAAGTGAAATCGTATTCAATCTCTTGATGAGTCCTTCCATTTCATCCATAGGTTCTGGCGACGTAATGCCAGGTTTCTTATCTTTCAAGGAAGTCTTAGTCTTAGCTTCCTTGACATTTCCTTTCGCTGTCTTTAGCGATTTCTTTACTTCCTTCTTATCCTTTGGCTGTTGAGCCTTCTTCTTCTTACGAAAAAACTCGGTTTCAGATTCACTAGACTCCGAGTCAGATTCAGACTTGGTCTCGACTTCAGAAATTAAGAGATCTGCATCAAACCGGTCATGGTGTAGCAATTTCTCTGCTATTGCGACAACTCGGTCTACTGGGAAGGCTTCTGATAGATCCCTTTCCGGATCTTTAGCCATGAGGCGTGCTTCAATTTTGATACAAAGTTTCTTATAAATTCCTTCCCAGAAATAGCTAGCATATTCTTTGCTAGTTAATTTCTTGGCTTGCTCAAGCCATCCTCCAATACGAATAAATCCTCTCACATACTTTTTCCAAGCCGTGAGCGTAGGGATTTTCTTTCCTTGCGTGGTCCTAACATAGGACCATAAGTCTTTGTGTCTATAGTGCTTCGTGTCAAGGTCTGCATCATAATACTTTAGAATGTCAGCCTTGAGTTTGCTCCAGCTATTTAGCCTGAAGCTTGGTAGTCCTTCGACGAATTCGGTAATGTGTTGGGACATATACTGGGTGATAGATTCACATTTCTCTTCATCGGTGGATACATTGTGATAATCACACAGTTTTTCATAGTGTTTCAGAAAGTCCTTGACTTCTGAAAATCCCCCCTTGAATTTGGCAGGTGCTGCCTTAGATCCAGGGTTGGGTAGTGTACTAGTGTTAATATAGATCGGCTAGTCATGATTTGACTGATAAACGTGTTATGTGTGGCAAGATTTTAATAGCGTGATTTGATAGTGCGAGTTCAATAATATGTGGGTGTGTCTTATACGATGAGTTAAGTCTCCAGTGACTTTGAATACGTGGGCGTGTCTTATACGATGAGTTAAGTCTTGATTGACTTTGAATATGTTTTATGATTAAGTTCTGGTCGAACTTATTTGAATGATTGGCACGAATGTGCTCTTGAAACAAGAAGAAGCCTCCCTCGCGGTGGGCTCCAGTGATGTCTTACTACTTAAGGGTCTTATATAATGTTGTGTATAATGACAACACTATTATACACTGAAGACTTCTTGCCAGTCCTTAAGTACACGGTCTACGACTTTTCTAGTTTTCGTGGTAGATAACATGGTGAGTTCTTGGGAGGATTTAGTTTGTTGTCCTCTTCTTGTCTTGTACAGTAGCACTAATACAATTGGGTTTCTGTCTGTGTTCTAAGAAAATGGGTAGGTATGTTTCACCCTAGTAGGTCGTGTTTCAACCTATGAAAGTCTGTTTCAACTTGGTCGTGTTCTCCTGAGGTTTGTGTCTCACTTTCCGTCGAAAGGGAGAGTTTGCGTCCATATTTGTAAAGCTAGTCTGTGAGCTGTTCAGTTAGTAAGTTGTATAGCAAGCGTGGTATACAACTGTTAGTTCAATACAACGATGATGACGATAGTTGTATAGTGATTCGTGGTATACAACTATTTATAATAATACGATAGTTATACGGTCAACCTTATCAAGGATCTGTTATAACTTTATTGTTTCAATAATGAAAGTCTACCCTTGATGTCAACAAGTCCCTTTAATGAATCAACGTAAGGACGGTGACAAGTATGGCTTTAATGATCAAATAATATAGTGTATACAGTCAATCCCCTGTAAGGCAGTGTATAACTATAAAAGGAAATGCTTAGTAAGCTTACTTCAAGGCACTACTTGGCCTGCACTTTAGATCTTATGTAATCTCACTTATTTGAGAGAAGGTGCAAAGTGGGAAGTTATATTTTTGGGTGGCAAAATGGGGCCCTTTTATACCTTTTTGGGATCCCCTTACATAAGCAAGATTGGATCTTGCTTTTAGATCTACCTAACAAGGTAATTACAAATGGCAATTACAAATGACTAGCTGTTTGAAATTGTGTGGGAACCATTTGAAATTGAGGTGAGACATTTGCCAATTGAGTCAATATGAGTCATATTGCCTTTTATGGCAATGTATGACTAATCAAGTACAAACCAGTAAATTCACCAGTCACATGATGTGCTGACAAAAATGGTGGCTGAAAGAAACAAAACAGAAATAAACAGAAATGTGGCTGAACAAAGCCCAAACACAAATAAACAAACTGAAACATACAGAAGGTCACATGATCACTAAAAATACAAGGTAAGATGAATCTGAGAAGTGAGAAACTATATAAATCAAGGAAACTAGAGGCAACTCGGTGACAGCAAAGGACTAGACAATCTCTCATACCTTTCCTTATCACACTTTCTATACTTTCTATATGACAGGTATGGTATCAATCGCATACCATGCATGACACCATTGTGTGGGGTGTGTGGGACTCTAGACTACCTGGTGGCCTCATTCGGAGAGGGCCTGGGTGGTTTGATACCCACTAAAACCTTGAGGGCGATGGCCCAATTTTTGGGGAGGGGTCGGTGGACGTGATGATGTCAGTCCAGGTTGATGTGACCAGGTGTTGGAAGGGTATGGTGTGGTTTATTTTTCTTGCTGTAAGTCTGTCTATTTGTAGTCTCTTGTTGATTATTGATGTCCATCGCTTTGTTGTTGTTTGTGGGGAACAGTCGGTGCTGTTTATTGTTTTCTCGCATCTCATGACCCAGATAAGGTACACTGATTCGGAGATTAGTATTTTCAGTAGACGAGAAGCTCCTTTCCTGTTTGGATGGGTTTCTGGTGCGTCGTTTTGTTGTGGGGGTGTTATGTTGATGTTTCCACATCCTAGGATCGTTCTGAGGCTTATTTGTGGCCAGGCACCATATTTTGTGGGCCAGGTGTTCCTGGCCAGGGACCAGATCAGTGTGTTTGTATTGTGTGGGCACTCAGTTAGTATATGTTCCATGGATTCGTTATCTGCGTTGCAGTGGGTGCATCTCGCACGATGTTTGTATGTAGGTATGTTAGTCCAGTATTCACTGATTCTATGTGCGCCGTGCATGGCTTTATATATATATTATCTCATTTTTTTTGATAGGTCTTTATGCCTGCATCCGGTCCATATTGATGTGTCTGTTTCTAGTTGTCCTGTCAGTTCTTGGATAGTGAATCTGGTGATGTCTAGATTGCTCGTGGTTTTGCGTCTCGGGGCTATTGGTGCGTGTTCTCATATACCTTTATATGCTAGGGCTTGTGTGATTGTTGACAGTTTTGCACCTTGTAGGTTGAATTCGTCAGGGACAGATAGGTCTAGTTCATCTGCTAGGGGCTTGTTTGCTCCTTCTTTTGCTAGTTTGTCTGCCTGTTCATTTCCTTGTTGTCCGTTGTGGCCTTTTGCCCACTCAAATGAAGTCTGTGCTGATCTTTTGCGCAGCTGGTATACTGTTGCTCTTATGAATTCGCTATTCACGATTCCGATCCAACCAGCGTCTTCCCAGGATGGGAGGTTTTTTGTGAGGCAGTTTATTGTGTATCTGGAGTCGGTGACAAACATTATCAGTATGTATGGTTCCATTCATTGCAGTGCTATTAGGATTGCTGATATTTCCACGATTTAGTTAGATTCCCTGGGATTTTAAAGGCGAGGTTGTTTAGGTTGTTTTCACCAATCCAGATGCCGCATCTGCTTTGTGAGTTTTCTTTCCTGTTGTTGATGCACGAACCGTCGGTGAAGATTGTGATGTGGTCTTGTAGTAGGTTTAAGCCTCTCGCCGGTGCTTGTAGTCTGTGGGCTGGGGTGAGGGAGTTATGTTTTGGATCCGAGAAGATTCTGAAGCATTCTGCAAGGTTCAAGCGGATGGTAGTTGTAGGGTCGAAAAGGATCTCTCCTTGTTGGTTTTTGTGGGCTTGGTGGTTCTTTTCCTTTCTACAGCGGGTGAGGGACAGTCCGTCTTTTTTGGGTTTTGTCTTTGTGTTGAACTTCGGGGCAATCTTGAATAGGATTTCATTTGTGGTTTGTGTGCATTTGTGGGGGTCTTTGCAACCTATCCTGCGGTCTTTTTGGCATGCCAAGCAGGGGCAGTCTTTTTGAGGGAAGTGTTGGTTGTTGTTGTTGATGCGAGTGAGTCTTTTACATATCTTTATGAGGTTTTTGACATTCACTGATGTGTGTGTTTCATTCAGGCACTTATTTTTTGTTTTGTGGTAGGCATTTGTGGGGGTTCCTATGTGGTTCCATGTTGGTAGTTTTTTTTCAGATTTTTCGAAATTTTGATTGGCACGAAGCTAATATTGAACTTTCTGGCGGTTTTTAGGAGCATTTGTGCTTTGTGTGGTAGGGAGCTTGCTTTGCTACCTTTTGTTGGGGGAGTCCACAATGTTAGGAAGGGGTTTGTGTTTTCGTTATTGTCGATGCATGGTCTGATGTTGTTCAGTATAAGGTCCATTAGTATGGCCCATGTTGGTCTGGACGAGGAGAGGTCTAGGTAGGATTTCACCCAGGTTATTTCTATTGCTTCGTTCCTTGATTTTATGTCGAGCAGGTTGATGCCCCCTTCTTCTTTTGGTCGGTATAGCTGTTCTATGTTAATTGGGGGGGTGCAGGCATCATTCCAGACGAAGTTCCTTATGCTTTTAGGCATGCCTTGCGCTTTCGCTAGGAATTGTGTCATTCCTCCTGCCACCATTTGTACTATCAGTCTCTTTCCGTCTAAGGTGGGGTGGCTGTTATTCCATCTTTTTAGTGCCGTGTTGATGTTATTTAGTATTGGTTCCCAGGGAGTTAAGTTGTTTGTTTTGTTCCCTATCCATGCGCCCAAAGATCTGATGGGGTGTCCATCAGGTGCTATTCTGATGTTTTCGTCTAGCGGGGGTCAAGAGGGTGTATTGCTCTGGTTTGTAGTACTCGGTCTTGGTGTGTCTTCAAGCCTATCGGTATAATTTCTGTTTTTTCTAGGTTGAATTTTGCGTGTGACGTGGTGCACCATTTTGACAGGATTTCCTCCAGGTCGCTGTATCTGTTGGTTTCACTCAGGTATATTGTAGTATCGTCTGCATATAGGTTGACAATGATTTTTTTGGTGAGTCCTGGTATGTTATATCCAGACAGTTTGTCCGAGTTTTGGAGGATGCATGCTAATGGTTCTATGGCTAGATCGAAGAGGAGGCATGAGAGTGGGTCGCCTTGGCATACTCCTCTCATGACTCTGAAGGGGGTACTTAGGACGCCGTTTATGGCGACTTTGGTGAATGTGTTCGAGTACAGTGCCTTTATTGTTTTGATGAAGGTCTGCGGGAGGTTGAAGGTTTCGAGGGTCACAAGTAAGTAATCATGTTTTATCCTGTCATATGCTTTTTCTTGATCAAGCGCGATCAGGACTCTGTTTTCTTCGGTGATGTCTGCATAGTCTATCATCAGTTGTGCCAGGCAGATGGGGTCAAAGATGGACCTTCATGGTATGAAACCACTTTGGTCGGGGTGAATTAGTGAGTGTATTTCTCGACCTAGCTGCATTGCTAGCACCTTTGTGAGGATTTTATAATCAGTGTTTAATAGGGTAATTGGGTGGTAGTTCACTATCTTGGTTCTGTCTTTTTTTTTGTATATGGGGCACATCCAGCCCAGCGAGAATTCTGTTTGATCTTCAATACCATGTTTTTGTATGTCGTTTATTACAATGGTAAGGGTTTTTATTATGTCGAAGCTTGGCGTGTCTTTTTTCTGATTGTCAATGTGTTTCTCGTGCAGGCTTTTCCAGATCTCATATGCATATGGGATCCCGTCTATGCCGGCTGCGCTACCTGCCTTCGAGGCATATAGTGCTTCAAGTATGTGATTTTCTCTCAGCGGCTTGTGTAGTGGTGAGTTCTCATTTTGTAGTGTTTGTGATTGGGGTATTTCCCATAGTGTGTTTCTTATTTCCATTAGTCTTACTTCTTCTTCTTGTTCTGACAGGTTGTCTTTTTGTAGGTTTTCATGGTAATCTCGCACTATTTCTGCCATGTGGTCTGATCGCAAGGCTAGGCGGTTTTGATTCGGTATTTTCAGTTGATGTATAATGTCGCGAGGCTTCTTACTGCTGTTTATTTTAGACCAGTATTTGCTTATTGTTTCACCTTTGTCTGCCCATTGTGCTTGGGCTTGTTGTTGATGATTTTTAAACCTTTTGTTTTCAAGGTGGGTGATTTCACTCTCTATCCAAGCTTTTTGTCAGTGTGTTGACTCATTAGTGTCAATGTCGTTGTTCTCAGTCATTTTCCGTAGGTCCTCTTCAAGTTGTCTTGTTCATTGTCTAATTTTGTGTAAGTGTTCTTTCGCAGTTATTTTCGTGTTTTGTCTTATTTTTGCTTTGAATTCTTCCCAGCTTTGTTGTGGGTTCTCTGACTCTGTCCGTTGTTGTTGTAGGTTGGTGATTTCTTGTTGTGTCTGTTGTCCTATTTCGCTAATCTTTTCTATTAGCTTTTTATCGTTTAGTAGACTTGTCGGCCAGGACCATCGGCCTTTTCCGATGAAGGGGGTGTTTGTCAGTGCATACCTTACTAGGATCATTCTATGATCTGTTGGTATGGCTGATGTGCATGAGTCCCATCTGTAGATGCTGTGTTCGTGAGCTGGTGAGGAGTAGATGTGGTCGAGATGGGAATGTGAGTTCATGTTGCTGTAGAATGTGAAGGATCTCATTGTTGGGTTGTTGATTCTCCAGGAGTCTTGGATATTCAGTTGGAATCTTAGGTTTCAGAGTGCTTCTATTGCCAATTCGTTGTTGAGGCGGGCAGGGGCGTGGTCCAGAGCGTCCTCCGTGATGTTGAAGTCTCCCATTAGGAAGTCGGGGTTTGGAAGGTCTTTTTTTTGCCACAGTCTCATGATTGTGTTCCAAAATTGGGGTGTTGCGCGTGGTTGTTTGGGGCATATATGTTAGCTATTGTCAGGTGAGTTTCATTGCGTCATTTCGTTCTTAGGACTAAGGCTCTCCCTGGTATGATCTCGGTTGGTTCTAGGTCATTTGGGTCGAGTATTTCTTTGTTTATTACAAAGGCAACTCCTGCGGAGTTGCCTGGGCGGAAGGGATCTCGTGAGTTCAGTACTTTCAGTCTTTTTGAGTATAGTGCCTCAATTTGTGTCTCGTATTCAGGTTGTAGGTGGGTTTCTTGGACGCATAGGATACTGATCTTCTTTTCTCTCATGACGTGATGGATTGCTGACCATTTTGATATTTCGTTGTTGTTTCCTAGTAGGGTAGATGCTCGGCCCTTCATGTTTAGGGTGGCTAGTAGAATGTTAGCTCTTGTTTTTTTCTTTTTCAGTGTTGTGCGAGGGGTGTCTCGTTGTGAGTTTGCCTGGTGTGGCATTTGAGAGTGGGGGAGTCTGCCTCCAATCTCCTGTGTAGCATCATCTAGGTTGGCCCCGGCAGTTTGAGGGCTTCCCCCTCTGCTGCTCAGGAGGCTCAAACCAAGGCCGGGAAAAGAACCGAAGAGTGAATTTAAATTTTGAGAATGTTGTGTGGTCGATGTACTGCGCCTTCCATACGACTGTCAAGAGTTGAGGACTGTCATATCCCGGGCAGTCATGGTGGATAGATGTTCGCACTACTTAAACGAAGTGAGTCCTGTACTCACAAAGTCTTTTTGCAGTCACTTGAGCTCCTCAGCATGGCTAATCCTTGGCCTAAATAGGCCTCCATTTTTGGCTTGCGCCGTCAGGGCACCCTTGGCTTTCCTGTCTCGCTTCTGCAATCAGTATATTTGGGCCAGGGGCTGGGAGTGCTTGGATCTAGCCCTGTAGATCCAAGTTTGCGAGTTGTGTCCACTATCAGGAGTGGGTGCACTTTGCGGGGGTCAGAGGTTCTGGAGAGGGGGGGGTTTATTCAAGTACGTGTTTACATGATGCGGGGTACATAGACTATGGTACGTCAGACATTGTGGGCACGGGTATGTTCAGTATCTAGTGAGGAAGACCATTGCTAGGGTTTCCCCTTCCCTTGCCTTTCCCTTTCTGGTTCGTCACATTGGGTCTTGAGTTTGTACTATGCTTAAGCCCATTCCAGAGCGGAACAGTTGGGAAAGGGCAGAGTCCGCGAGGGTGGGCGATTGAGTGGCAGAGGGTGCATGGCATGAAGTTAACTGTTGTACCACTTCCCTCAAGTTCGGAGGGGTAGGTAAGAGAGTGGAGATAGGCTCTCAACTTTGTCCAGACTGCAGGGTTGTTCGTGGGGCTAACAGCGAAAACATTGTAGCGTGGGAGAAGAATTCCTCTGCTAACCTTAAAGTCAAGGCGCTCTACCCAGAGTGAGTTGATGAAATCCCATGCTGCGACATGGATGCAGTCTTCAGGGATGTCGCTCTCAGACATAATGTTGCAGATGTCCCATCTGGTTACGTCTTCCAACCAGACTTCATGGACAGCTGTTCTAACAGTTGTGATGTCTGTTGTAGAGAAGCTGTGAAGGCAAAAGAGGAGTAAGGGGGGGGGGGGGGGAGTTTACTCTGAAGAGGTGAACTGCAAAGGAGATTTCAGGTGAGGACCAAACACATTGGTCCAGGATGAGTTCCTTGGTCTGGTCAGAGATGTTGTAGACTAAGAAGCTGAGGGGGTACTCTGTGTCTTCTTTGCTAGCATTGGGGCATGGTGGGGACACCTTAACATCCTGGTCGTCCTGGTGAACAAAATGAGCAATGTCCGAGACAGCTTTTCGCAGACATTCTACGAGGATGGGACCTTTGACGGAGGGGTTCTTCCCGTCATGGTCAAAAACTCTCACTAAGCTCTTTGGATGGGGGACTTTGAGCCAGGCTGTGATGACCTTGGCTGCTTGGTAGTCGAAGAGCTGGGCTGCGTGGGTGAGGTGGATGTGGGGGAAACTGCCAATTGGGATGGGGGTGAACTGAGGAATGACAGTGAGGGAGTTGATACCATTTGACTTAATGATGGACCGGTTGGTTTCGGCGACAGCTAGGTGGGCTCTGAGTAGATCTTCTTCCGACGCCTGTGAGGATGTAGCAGGTTTGGAAGGGGGTGGGCTGGGGATGGCCACAGGTGCAGGAGTCTGCACAGGAGATGGGCGGAGGGAGTCAGGGGGCATCTCTACCATGGTGTCCTTCACAAATATGAGAGAGTTAATTTTTGGGGTGGTCACGTTCTCTTCTGATTCAGAAGGAGGTAGTTTGGAGATGGAGGTGCAGGGTTGGGGCGAGGGGGTGGTGGGGGTAGAGGTGTTATCTTCTGTGCAATCCCCTTTGCCTTGTAAGACATTAGGCAGGAAAAATTGTGAACCTGTGCGAGGGGGTCTGGGAAGGGGTTGGCATGTTCCCATTGGAGAGGGATGAGCGTTGATGTTGGCAGATTTGATGCTGAAGAGGTCCTTCATATCCTGCAGTGAGGTTGGGGGTTTTCTCTGTTTTGGTGAGGTTTATATATGTGTTTCTTGGTATGAGGGGTGGTGTTTACCTTGCATTGATGCCGCTTATTTTCTTGGGTGGGCTGTGCAGACTGTGTTGATTGTTGTGTGGTGCGATTTCTGTTTTTGGTTGGTTTTCGTGATTATTAGGGATGTAGGGAGGGTAGGGTAGTGCTATGGAGCCGGGTATTGCTTCAGTCTCGGGTTTGAGGGAGGGGGCATGGTGTTACTTATCTCGCTTGTGGGGTTGGCGGGAGTGTACATGTATTCTGGTGGTCGTTTGTTTTTGTCAGTTATGTTTATTAGTCGTTTTAACATGTGTTGTTTTACGTGCAGTCAGAGGGTGATAGTCGGGTATTCGTCTAGGCGTCACCTTGCGTTTTGAGGGTGTTCATTTCGTGTGTGATTTTGTGGTGAATGGGCTGTGGTGTTGGGTACTGTGGTAGTTCTTATGTTTTGGGGCTTGTTTTTAATGTTGCTTGTTCTTTTTCTGTTGGGCGGGTATTTTCTTAGTCTATTCAGAGGTATTTTGGTTGGAGAGGTTTGTATTTCGAGGCCAGTGGGTAACTGTGAGCGAGAGTCGCTCAAGCTTGCCCGCATGTAGCGTGGGAAAAAACCCTCCATGGTCGTGGTATGGGTTCAAGTGCATCTGGTCCCACATCATTTCTGTTCTTTCACTGTTGCTTGCTGGTTACCTCCTGATTGCTTGTGCTCACTCTGGTTCCACATTATCATTATTGTCCTATATTTCCCTGTAGTGTGTTTTCTGATTGTGGGCTGAAGCATTTGTACCAGTAGATTATAGCACAATTGACTTGAATATAATCAATTTTGTCATACCACTCAAACTGAATCAAAATGTGGTGAAATATGATATCGATATTCTTAACATACCCTACAACATTTGAGAAGATTACAACAGATGCGAAATATTCTATTAGTCTCCACAGCAAGTCTCTTGTGGTGAAATATGTTGCTCCCAAATCCATCATATTTTGCATGATTCCAATGGTTTTGGCCATGTCCAGTTTTCACTGGGATTCACTGTTGCTTCCTCGTATCCTTTCCCCCCCCCCCTTCTGCACATTAGCCAGTGTTTTCCGTGCCTCCTCCGTTTTTTAACATATGTCACGTGACTTACTCTTGCAAATGTCACGTGTCGGACCATTCTAGCGTCACGTGATCTACGCGTCACAACTTGCCCTTGTCACTCTTCTTGATCCTTGAATATTGAATATTTGAATGCTCTTCTGAGTCTTCATTCATGGCTTCAATCCTCGATGCAGACACGACTCTACAGCATTCAGCTATTAATGAGGCTTGCGATGAAGACTGCCACGAGCTACATAATGAGCAGGTCTCCGAGGGCGATAGCGACTGTGATGTATCCGACGGTCCAGATGATGGATGTCCAAACGCAGAGTCAGACTCGGAGGAGCCGGTGGAAGACAACGAGGAAGACTCTTTGCGGTACGTCTGCTACAACTGCCCCATTATTTGCTGACGGGCCCGATAAGCTTTGAGGCAATACAAAAAATCGAACGACTAGCGTTGTCGTTTCTTGAACAGCTCGCTGGTTCACTACGAAACCCACGAGCTGATATAGCGTACACCAGAAGCTCTCCAGCAGCTATTAATACAAGATTAAAATATTCTAAAATCGAGCTTCAGTTAGCCGACCGTCACAAAACGTCCTCCGAATGGTATTGTCTTTACCCGGGTCAAAATCTGCCATTGCAGTCCCCTGATATGCTAGTATTTTTAGCACTAGAGTTATACGATACCCTCTTAAGCGAAGAGGAGCGAGTATAAAGCCATTCGGTTGGTCCGGTAGTCGTTTCATGACGGCTTCGTTTTCACCCAATGGCCGTTCGAACATAGCGCAGATTTTACGTGTCATGGACTTCGCTCACCAAGCCTTGGTCGACAATGTACCATTAACAAAGCGGTATCTGTCTTTCATGAAGCCTGGGAAGGAACTAAGAAGAAGCTGACCGTGTTCCTAGTGACATGTACTACAAGGATGTCCCCCTCTTCAAAGCTCAGGGAACTGTTGATCGAGTGCGTTCTTTGAGTCCGGAGCGTCACCGTTCATGCTCATAGACGTCAGCTGGTTGATGATCTTGCCGTGACATTGGGCCTAGAACGGGCCGACCTCAAAATCGTAACCTCTCGGTCACCTTATCATGGATATAATTCCTTGAACATTGTTTTAGCGTGCCGCGTCGAAGGGCCTTATATGCGGCACTGGACTGACAATTCACCTTCTCGAAGGCGATGTAATTTCTATTAACGACTTGGAGGTGAATACATTTTCCAGAGTCACAAGCCCAGATTGTGAATGTAATTGCCATAGGGCACTTTAATACCTACGGGTGAAACCATAGAGCGATTTGAGCTGAAAGGGGATATTTCATGGGTTCTTGTGGTGGAAAAAGAGGTATTTCCTGGAGGCCGTTTTTTACAGGAGATGTTGATCTGGTTCTCGTTCTAGGCCGTCTTTCAAACGTTGTGTCGTTTTCAGTTTGCAAGCCATCGGTCGCTTTCCGGTCCCGGGCTCATAATCACTGTGACTAAGTGGTATGATTCTAGCTGCGCTGCTGCTTATATGCTTCCTCCAGGGTAAGGGATATCCTGACGTGGCTACTCGACAACTCGTGAAAACCTTGTCAGACAACCTTCCGGCGCAGTGAGTCGAATCTGCAGCATTTCCAAGTCCTCATCATCATAATCAATAGCATTCCAATCGTTGCACTTGTCGATGGTGATGCGTATGGACTCGACATTCTATCGGTGTACAAGTACGGCAGCCGCAGCCTACGACATGAGAATAAAAAACTCGCAGCAAAACGAATCGAATGGCTTGGCATCTGGGCATCCGAAATTGCAGAGTAGATATTGATGACTTTCTACCCCCGTCCATACTGAAGTGGCTCACTCTCATAGCCTTGAAATCGATTTGGACACACTGATCCCGATCACGCTGCATGATGAGAAGAAGGTAGGATGGGCTTCATTGCCCGCCGTGAGTTCAATCATGTCATTCTCCTCCGTAGGCGCTCGCGGTACTCAGCCGCCCCACCGATGTTGTACCCACGAAATGGAGGCAGGTGCAGTTTCATACCGCAACTCGATACTGAACACGCCCACAGAAAAGAGCTCACGCGGATGCTCCACATCCGAAGGAAGGCCGAAATCGAGATTCTGTCGAGTTCCTCAAGTCAAAAGTCTAACTCCCTTATACATTACTTGGTCCATAAAATCTGCCACTTTATCGAGATGTCTGCCTGACGATGTAACAAATGTCAAGCGTAATATCATAGCTCTTTGGCACAATGGACATTGACAACATCCTTCGCGAGTTTATGGGCAACGACGTTCAACGCAGCACAATAGCCGTCACGAATGTACGCGAATGAACGTAAAGAATGTGCCAAAACACGTAGAAGATAGAACACCATAAATACGAAAGTACCCACATCATGCGGTCAATGTTCATTATTACCAGGAGATCAGTCAAACTAGGTGTGGAGAAAAAAAATAGGTATATAAGACAAATGTTCTAAAAAGCAAGAGAGCTAAGTTATCGCAGGATACTTCGTGGCGCATATGTATTCAAGAAAAATATTCTGGTGGAGGGTCCTGCAATCCTTCCTGGGCTTCGAGACGTTTATCGTGCTCGAGCTCGAGCTGCTTCTGATGCTGAACCAAATCTGTGTAAAGTGATGAGAGCGGGGGCTCCTGGGAGTTGCTTGAGCCGCCGGCTGGTACAGTGAACGTACTCATCGTTGCAGCACTCGGCGCGAGAACTGAAATATTGAAAGGATCTGTATGTGGTGTAGAACACACGTGCGAAGCAGAGTGTGTAGGTGCTATGGATGGGTCGTGGGGATTTGGGAGAGTAGGCACATCTTCCGTAGTTATCGGTTGAGTGTTTGTTGCCGACGATGATGTGCTGTAGCGGTTCCAAGCAGATACAGGACGTGGACTTCGACTCGAAATGTCGCTTAACAGGGGGGCGATGCTTGAGATGGCTGAATGGCACGAGGAGCGCGAGATATCGGGCATATTCGGGTACGCAGGATTCAGCCGTGGTGGAGGTGGACCCAGAAGTTCTCTTTCTGGAGACACACCAGGAGCGGGTGGATGGTATTGACTAATTTCCGACGACAAAAGGGCAGGCCCATCACTGGTTTTCTCCCGAGCGATACGACATCGTCTCCTCAAGTACCAAACTAGCATCGCAGACAATATCAAGAAAATCACTGGAACCGAGTCAACGTTTTGGAAAGAAGGCTCGGACAACGTCAGCTTACTTATCCCAAATGCTAGACCGGTTCGCGCGGCAGCACTAAGTCCTTGACTGGTAGTTGAAGTCGACCCGTATACGTTGTTTGGGGCTGAGCTTGAAGAACTGGTGCTAGAGGTGCTCGTATAACTTGAGCTGGAGCTAGTGAGTGTGCCTGTAGTGGCAGTTGTAGAGGTAGAGCTGGACGATGTGGAGCTGGACTGAGTGATAGAGGTGGAACTAGAACTTGTGTGAGTATTAGAGGTGTAGGTCGTACTAGATTGATGTTTGACGCTACTGGACGTGGTCGATGTCGATGCCGATGCCGTGGTGCTGGATGATCCATTCCCGTTGCCGTTGTTACTGTGTGCGAGCAGTGAATTTGAGATGACGATCCATTTCTATTATCATACGAACTCACGCAGGCTCTGGCAGGTATACAACGCTGGCTGCAACGTCGATGGACTGCAAAGCGAGAAAAAAGGCCAAGGCCGGAAGCGAGAGGGACATGCTTACAGCCTCAGGTTCTGCTAGTGTGGCACTATTCTAGGTGCAAAGGGCGAGGAGCACTGAACGCGGTAAAAGGAGGCGATCTCTTAAAAAGGCGTGCCCATGAAGACGGATACAGTCTTCCACGAGTGACCAAGTTAGCATGGGCGCCGAGAACAGTGATGAGGATCAATGCGAGACAAAATCATTCAGTTAACGGAAGTCTTTTTTGCTCAAAAAATCCCGTTCGTGATGCATGATGCCTATGTGTTCTATGGATCATACACCATGTATGATTGACCAGTGCACGATTACGAGCGGGCACCAGTACACAGTGCTTGAGAGCAGCTGTGGAGTAGGAATGAGAAGAAATCAAGAATAGCTGCGCTGCACGATACACGTTGCCGACTTACCGGGACCACGCCAGACATGGGCTTAGCTGTCTAGGTCTACCATATATTACCCCTAAAATGGCCAAATCTACTCAGTGTAGGCGGGCGGGCAGGCTATAGTACTAACAACGGCTTGAAAGCCCTGTTGCGGGAGCGTCCCAGACAATGCTTGGTCCTGGAAGCCAATTCTATGGCGCACAGTCGAAGAGTTGGCTCCCAGTACCTCACTTTCACTTACCTGCGGTGGGATCGCCTTGAGAACGAGCTTTCGAGTCCATAAGAGCCTAGAGGATGGAGAGATGAGATTGATATTAACATATTCGTCACATGTTGTCACCGTCACTTCAAGTTAAGCTTAGCTACAGAAAATATTTAGCAGCTGGGAGTTTGACATCCTAAATAAACTATGATTATGTGAGGTTGAGGTGATAGCATAAGTAGCTCGAGGATGATGTCGATTTGAGCTGGGGATCACCTGATTCTGATGCACACGCGCTCGAAGGAGCTGGACTGCAGCTGATGAAATGCACTGCGCAATTTAAAACGTTGTTGACGGCCAGAGCTAATCATACCACGTCAGCAGCCGTAGCGGTAAGAAGAGTGGACTCGGACTTATGCCATAATATTGTGGAGTTCAAGCATTGTGGAGAGTCGAGACTGAGATTTGGAGTTGGGTAAACGGTCGAACTGTGCAAGACTTTGATTGTTTGGGAACGAAGGATCAACGACTTTACATTATGTGATCTATGAGAGATGCCAGCCTTCAGCAGAGTAGGAGGTGAGTAAGGTGAAACTACCGGAGAATAGACACTACATATGACTGGAACACCGTGACACGGTTCCTTAAGTAGCGACGAGCGTCTCTTATGAACGAGTTAGCTACTGCTACTACGGCATCGATCGATTATTGACGATCGTTATAAGTCCGTGCTGTTAAAGTCCAAGGCTTTACATAAAACATTTATCAGAGTATGTGAGGAAATAATTCAAATGGGGGAATAGCTGGATCATCGTGATGTAGTGCGTGACGCGCACTCAAGAAGGATATTGTGGCGGAGGCTCCTGTGGTTCTTGAGCTTGGTCAAGACTCTGTTTCTTGTGATCGAGTTCGAGTTCCTTCTGATGTCGAGTCATATCTGCGTGAAGCGCCGAAAGCTGGCGTTCAGACTGGGAGTTGCTTGAACTACCAACCGCTGGCGCATTGGAGGTGGCCATCATCGCAGCACTCGCCGAAGCATCATGAAGTATTGAATGTGTTGGAGAATAGTACGATGCCGGGCGAGCGGGTGCTAAGAATGGGTCGTGGGGATTTGGGAGAGTAGGCACGGCTTGCATAGCTATTCGCTGAGGCTCTGTCGCCTGCGACAATGTGCTGTAGCGGTTCTGAGCAGATACGGGGTATGAATTCCGATGGGTATTGTGGTTCAACAAAGGAGCGGCGCTCAAGATATCAGCTGAAGCTGGATACATAGTATTCAGCCGAGGTGGAGGTGGAGGTGGAGGTGGAGGGTTTCTCCCTCGAGATGCAACAGATTGAGGGGGATGGTATTGACTGACTTCCGACGTCGCAAGAGCAGGCTCATGATCGACTTTCTCCCGAGCCCTTTGATATCGTCT
This sequence comes from Suillus placidus, assembly GCA_016628565.1. Classification (NCBI taxonomy): domain Eukaryota; kingdom Fungi; phylum Basidiomycota; class Agaricomycetes; order Boletales; family Suillaceae; genus Suillus; species Suillus placidus. The sequence goes on from JABBWD010000020.1 coordinate 357,249, forward strand.
CTTTAAGTTGTAGAACAGCAGTACAGATAATATCAGGAAAAACACTGGAATCGAGTCAACATTTTGGAGGGAAAGGCTTGTAAAATGTCAGTTCACCTATCCCAAGTGATAGCCCAGCTTGCGCTCCACTGCTAAGCCCTTTCGAGGATGAGCTTGAGGAGCTGGTACTTGTCGTATTTGCGTAACTTGAGGTAGAGCTGCCTGTAGTGCTGGATGTAGTGCTGGACTGGGTATTAGATGTAGACGGAGTGGTGATCACGACTGGTGGTCCACCGGTAGGTGTGGGGCCTGGTGGTGGTGTCAATGGACTCAATGACAACGCCATCGTTATCATTCAAGAGGGAGGCTTGAGCCTGAGACACCTTCGATGATGCGGAGGGAAGAACTGCCGAGGAAGCATTCGCATTCCCTCAATTATATGTGAATAGGTCAATGCACCAAGTCATATCCGAGCCATGCCCGAGGCCTACGTATGCGTAGTCCACCACACGTGTTTTCATTTGAAAACAGCGGCGATCTCGTCGCAAACTCCCATCATGGTGGGATGGCGACTTGGCGTTCAAATTCTCAAACACTTGAATCGGCTTATTGAGATTGACGTCGACTTCAATTTTCGAGTTGGGAGAATTGGCCAAACTAATTAGACTTTGATTGTAGATCTGGAGGAAAAGGATGGACCGCTTGAAGGCTACGAGAGATTTCAGCTTCAGCAGTGGAGGGGATTGGCAAGGTGAATGATTAACCAGAAGAACGTATTATAACTACGACCAATTGAACTTAAGTAAATAGCAGTCTGTGAGAATTCTGGGGAGTCGATGGATTCCCAATAAAATTCATGGTGATATACACCATTAGCCATTGGACGTTATTCTGTGTCGCACAGATCGCAGCCTGGATATTGAATAGTGTTCATGGGTTTTGAGTCAATTGGGGAACTTGCCAGAACTTGCCGAGCTGTGTAAAACTTGAGGGACAGGGGATCAACCATGAGAGATGCCAGCCTTCAGCAGAGTAAGAGATGAAACTACCGTAAAATAGAAACAATATCACATACAAATGAAATATACAGATCTTTGAGTAGCGACGAGCGAATACCTATTAATATTAAGAACGAAATTAGCGGCTGAGCGCTGAGGCCTCGATTGATGATTGTCCAAGTGTTACAAATTCGAATCGTGATGTTCAACTAGTCCTGCAGGCTTGAAACATTTTATCAGAATGTGAAGGAATAGTTTCAAAGTGGGAAAGAACTAGATTATCGTGATATAGTGCGCGTGGCAGACATTGAAACAGAATATTTTGGCGGAGGGTCCTGCAGTTCTTGAGCCTCATCAAGCATCATCGGTTCGAGTTCGTTCTGATGTCGAGTTATATCTGCATGAAGCGCCGGAAGTTGACGCTCAGGCTCAGAGTTGCTTGAACTACCGGCTGCTGGAGCATTTAAAGTAGCACTCGCCGAAGCATCATAGGGTATTGAATATGTTGGAGAATAATACGACGAAGGGCGGGCGGGTGCTGAGAATGGGTAGTGGGGATTTGGATATGCAGCATCCAGCCGAGGTGGAGGTGGAAGGTATTCAACTTGACTAACTTCTGGCGTCAGAAGGGCAGGCTCATGATCGACTTTCTCCCGAGCCCTCTGATATCGTCTCTTCAAGTAGGAAAACAGCATTGCGGATAATAACAGGAAGAACGCTGGAATCAAGCAAGAAACAAGTCAGCATTTTGGAGGGAAAGGAGCACTGGTAAAATGTCAGCTCACCTATTCCAAATCCTAGCCCAACACGCGCTCCAGTGCTAAGCACTTTCTGAGACGAGCTCGAGGAACTAGTGCTAGTGCTGGAGGTTGTGCCTGTAGTGGCAGTTTTAGAGCTGGACTGGGTATTAGAGGTGGACCTAGAACTGAATTTCGGAGTGGTCACGGTGGTCGGACCAACTGGTGGGGCAAGTGTGGGTACAAATGACATCGTTATCGTTCGACGTTCAACGGGAGCCAGAGATTCTTTGCGAAGGAAGAACGGAAGAAGCAAGTGCCTCAAGTAGTACACATGCCCGAGCCTTGCCCGAGGCGTAGGTATATACATAGCCAGACGTCACGGTAGCCCCACCGACTCTGAGAGCCACCGAGTCCCACTCCACGTGTCCGAACGGCGACGACCTTGTCGCTACCGCTCGCACGAAATTTTGCATCCATGGGGCTGACAGCTTGTGGCATTCAAGTATGTATATACTAGTACTACATACTCGAATCAGCTTGCCAAGACTGGCGTAATATTCTGCAACTGTTCAAATTTCAAAGTTCAGGTCATAGGTATCTGCGCGAAAAGTTAAAAAAATAGTCCCGAGCAATCCCCAAGTGCGAAAGTGTTCAATTCTCGCATTATAGTCCGTGATTAAAGTCAAGAATATCGCGGCGGAGGGTCCTGTGCTTCTTGAGCATCAAGACTCCGCTTCCTGTGGTCGAGTTCGAGTTGCTTCTGATGTCGGGTCAGATCTGTGTGAAGCGCAGAAGGTCGGCGCTCGGGCTGGATGTTGCTCGAGCTATCAGCCACATGTGTAGCAAAAGTGCCCATCGTTGCAGCACTCGCTGGAATCGAAGCACCATGGGGTACCGAATGCATTGGAGAAGAAGCCATGGATGTGTATGACGCAGAGCGGGCGGCTGCTGAGAACGGGTCGTAGGGGTTTGGGAGACTCGGCGCATCTTGCATAGTTATTCGCTGAGGATCTGATGCCTGCGACAATGCGCTGTAACGGTTCAAAGTAGATGTGGGGTGTGAACTTAGATGCGAATTGTCGCCCAACAAGGGAGCGGCGCTCGAGATTGCTGAGAGGGACGAAGAGTGCGAGATATCGGGTGAATTGGGATGTGCAGTATCCAGTTGAGGTGGAGGTGGAAGGCCTCTCTCTCGAGATGCAACAGAGTCGGGGGGACGGTATTGACTCACTTCTGAGGACAGAAGGGCAGGTCCATAACCGATGCTCTCTATAGCCCTACGAGATCGCTTCCTTAAATAGCACACTAGCATTGCGCAGAGTATTAAGAGAATCACTGGAATCACTGAGTCAATATTTTGTCGGGAAAGGCTCGGACATTGCCAGCTCACTTATCCCAAATGCTAGACCAGTTCGTGCTCCAGTGCTAAGTCCTTGATTGGTAGTTGAAGACCCATTATTCTGGGATGAGCTGGGGGAACTGGTATAACTCGAGCTGAAGCTGGTTAGCGTGGCCGAGGTAGTAGTTGTGGAGCTTGAGCTTGACTGAGATGTGGAGGTGGAGGTGGAGGTCGCACTGGTGGAAGTTGTGCTGGAGGTGGTCGTACTGGTAGTGGTGTGCGATGTGGTGGATGAACCATCGTCATTGTCATTACCATCCCCGTCATCGCGAGGAAACAGAAATCTAATCCGACGATGAGAATAAAATCTGCTGGTAGTATCACATGAACTCACACTGGTTCCCGCAGGTATACAGCGCCGCCCGCAACCTCGAGAGACTGCAAAGCGAGAACAAAGGCCAAGGCGGGAAGCGAGTGAGGCATGATTTTCTGTGATGCTTTGCTAGGGCAAGGAAAGAGCGGGGAGCAACGAACGTGGTGAAATACTAGAGCGGTTAGCAAAGTGTGCCCATGGGTGCCGAGTACTGCAAGCAGCATTAGTGCGAACTGATACTTAGCAGAAGGTACTTAATCCCGCCTAAACACCACTCCATGCTGCTGGCCACATGTCCCCCAGATGGCACTTTGAACAGGCAGCGCTCGCAAGCTACGGTCCGGGTGAGAATCAGAAGAACCAACTGCAGCTGCTGCGCTGTTAGATCATACATACTGCTGCCAATTGGCTGCCAACTCAGTTTAGTTTGTTTATGTCGCTGATAGCATGAGATAATCTCCGTCAATGCATCCCTCCACCAGCATTGCACTGGCAAACATTGTGTGCTTGAGTCGCAGAAGACAGGAAATAGTAGTTAACAAAACAACAGTCCATGATGAGCCTGCACTTTGGCTAGACATTGTAGAATTGTTGTGTTATGAGCGGTTGCTTCAATTGACGGTGGCTCAAGTGCCCGCTTACGCGACGGCGGCGACGCGAATAAAGTCACGTGACTTACGCGTCCAAGCGCGTCGCGTTGAAATGAGTGATCAGCGGAGCTTCAAATTTGGAACCCGCTATAATCCACAGTAGGTCAAAACCAAGTCAAAACTTGCACTTGTCCATTCACCAGTCTCTTGTTTGCAACGTCCATCTAGTACTTAGGCGACGTTAGACTTCTCTAGTCATAATCACTCACAACACAGGCCGCAATCTTCAATCATGCAAACACGGTCATCTCAAGGTTCAGTCCTTGGAAAGCGTGCTCATCACGTCGACCAAATGGCTGTCTCATCAGCATCGACAAGCGACATCGCAACGCTGTCGCAGCACATCCTCACCCCAGAACAGAGCCCTAAATCGAAACGCGCCCGTATCTCGCTCTCCGGCGTACAAGGAGATTCAAACAAGGAAAATGTACCTCCGTTCCGTATTGACGCGTGGAATGACGTAGCAGTCGACACACCGCGCTCCATACGCACATTGGTGATATCTACTCCCCCACCGACACCCCCAGTTTTGCTACTTCCTGTATACTCACGTGCTCGAGGACTACTTCGTTCGACCAGCACAAGTGCATCCCCTATAGCTGGGCGAGAGGATGAACGACAACGCATTCTGGAATTCATCACCTCATCGTGGTGTGATAACGCACATACGTCCTTGTACATATCTGGTACACCTGGAACCGGAAAGACCGCCCTTGTCAACTCGGTCCTGCGTTCGTTCGAGGAGTCCGAAGGGACTTCCGACCTGAGGGTCGTCTCTATTAATTGCATGGCCTTGAATGGGCTGGATGCCCTCTGGGATCGTCTTTACGAAGAATTGTGCCGCACAAGGGCTTCCATCACGAAACCTTGCAAAGCCCAGGGCAAGCAAGCGGTCGAGAAAGCACTCTCTACCTTAAATCATAAGTGGTATGTACTATCACCACTACTTATTTCATCTTCTGACCTCGGTACTAGCATTGTTGTGCTGGATGAGCTCGACCACATTGCATCTTCAAGTCAAACACTTTCGTCAATTTTCTCCATGTCTCAACAACATCCGTCCACCCTCCGCATCATCGGAATTGCAAACACACACACCCTCACATCAACCTTGGCACAGTTGTCTACTCGTGAAGCTTCCAGCGCCCTGACCCTCCACTTTAGCGCGTACTCCTCCCAGCAACTTCTTCAAGTGCTGCAAGCACGTCTCTCGCCTCTCTATGACAATCTAGAATACCCAGAAGCAACAGAACAAGCTAAAAAGTTCCTTCCTGCTTCAACATTATCTCTCCTCTCGAAAAAAATTGCCTCGCAAACTGGCGACGTTCGAGCCTTGTTTGAGGTACTTCGGGGAGCAATTGACCTGGCTGTCACGGGTTCGAAGGTCCCAGATGCAGATGCGAATCCTCTCACCACTCCACCTCTCATCGTTAAACCAGATCACATCCTTGCAGCCCTCAAGGCCTATCTACCCTCCACTGGCGGTGGTCGCTCCTCTTCTTCCTTGGCACCATCCCCTACCAGTAATGAGACCGTGTCCAAGGTCCGTAATCTCGGCCTGCAAGTCAGACTGGCTCTCCTATGCATGCTTCTTGCATCGAAGCGGATGGAGGCCACTTTGTCTCTCTCTGCATCCACCACCTCAACGCCCACCAAGTCCCCTGTGAAGCGCGCAGGCTCTACCCTTTCTCGAAGGACTGCTGGGCTTGACGTTGCACAGCTCCACGCATACTACTCCACTGTGCTCACACGTGCAGATAACGACATCTTCACTCCAGTTTCCAGAAGCGAGTTTTCAGACTTGATAGGGATGCTAGAGACCATAGGACTCGTGGCGTCGAGATCTGCCCGCATGACAACTGCCTCTCCATCGAAGACTGGTCGTCGTGCACTCGGACGAGCTGCATCGTTCGGTGGAGTAGCGAAGGGAGCTGCGGCAGGCCAAGGCATTAAGCTTGCGGAGACCATTCGCGCGGACGAGGTCCTGCGTGGCCTGGGTGTGACTGATGGCTCTGCTGCCAGCGATGTGCGTGACGAGGAAGTCCGGGCGATATGGGCTAGGGAATGTGGACGCATAGCACGAGAGTCGAAAACGAAGCCAGCGGCAGGTATGGGCGGTGATAAACCTTTCGATGAAGCATTTGAAGATTAGATGCGATTCAACACCTCCGCCTCCAAGCAAATTCTCTTCGTTACCATAGTGCTACTATGTAGCCATGCAGATAAACTCTGTTATTCGTTCTTATTACTAGTGTCTGTCTTTTTTATGGTTATGTCTTATACGATACGGGAACTCATACTATGCATCATCTCATGTAACATTAGATAAATCACTGCATGCTGCATTGTACCGCAATCATTTTACGAGTTCAAGTTCTTCCACCATTCATTGATGTCGAGGCGTAATATGAGGTGGCGCAATGCCTCCACACCACCAGGGGCATGGCGAACATCGCTTTGTTCCTGTAATGCAAGCAAGAGTTCCTGATGTTGTGATAATTTCAAATCCTTCTCTAACAGGATCTCTAGGACTTTGATCTGCAACCGAAATCAGCTTGTTAGCCTTATAAACGTAAAGCGGTCAACTACGTACCAGGGTCGACACTTTCTTGCGAAATGCAGTAAAGAGTACATCAAGAGCTGATGACGCCTGGTACTCTTGCAACCGCCCATCGTTGAGGTCACCGACCATAACGCAGAGCTCTAGGATAAGTTCTAGGCTCCCATGAAGAAGGTCACCAGCTGCTCGTTGAGCCGAGCGCATCAAACAAGCACTGAGAATGTCGTTCAAGACAGCAGAGTGAGCCTTGGCGAGCGAAAAGACATCAGTAAATTCGGAGTTTGTTCCCAAACGACACGCAGCGACTCGAGCCAGGAATGCGTCGAAGTTGCTCCCAATTGCCACATCGAATATATACGCGGAGAGGGTGGCCACGAACGAATGCGCCACGAAACTGAAGTGAGTGAGGAGTTTCCTGGATTGGTTCAAGGTAGAAAATAGTACATCCTGATGCGTCATGCGGAAAGCCGCTCGAATGGCAGATTCCACTACAAAGTTTCGTTGAACGTATGTAGAAGTACGAGACCACCGTAGCTCACCTCTGATCACGCGTAAAAGGAACGTGAAAATCCTTTGGTATTTGGATGTAGTATCCGGTGTGATAATCACGTCCAAAGGATGAGGAACTTTGTAGTCAAGATACAGAAAGTCTAATGCTCTGGTCAAGAAATTTATGAAGCATGTTTGATCTGCAGCAAAAACGACGCAACTTACTCGATGTCTAAGTGCGCATGATGACTTAGTGTGGACGTTCAATGCATAAAGAAAACGTAGCTTACAAAGTGGGTTGAGCCATCGTTCACGTCCCGTATCACTGGCAAGGTCTCTGATGGCGAACCCAAGACGGACTTCAGCTTCTTCTGCTATGCGCCTCGAGCCGAGTTCATGATCCTGTTGGCTGTCATCGGGGCCAAATGAACATGCGTCCTGAGAGTCCACAATGACTGTTCTCAAGAAAAAGCTAAGGTCGGCACCTCCAGGAGGCCATGTCCCTCGCTCTGTCAAGAACGGGGCTAAGCCGACGGCCCAACGACTGGTGCCATTTTGAGCCACTCCAGCAGCAGATCGAGTCCTCTGACGGGAGAGTGCGAATGATTTTCCGCCTCCAGCAACAACCTCGCGGTCATCGGTGTCAGAGAACAAAGCAGCTGTGAGTCGTGATTTGAACGATGGGGAAGTCAGGAGCATATGTGAACGAAGTAGAACCAGATGGTCATGTACGTAGAGGAACGAGTTCTGGTCCAGGAATATCGTTAATAGCGCACTAGAAAGGGAGGCGGCGTGTGAGATGAGCGGAGAAAACACCAGGTTAGTCAGGAGACTCAGGTTCGGGGTGATTGAAGGGAGGACGGGTGGGAAGGACAGGATGAAGCTTTCCAATGCAGCGTGCATTGAGTGCTCATGGAATGTATTGTTTTCGTTCGAGCCAGGCTCCAGATCGAAAACCCGGAAACCGACGAGGTCGGATTGGTAGCCGCACCCATGAAGGTTCATATCAGCCGAAGCTATATCAGGGGGACCGTGGAGGCCGATAGTTATAGTTGGCGCGACAACACCGACCTCGCCGAGAGACCCCGTTCTCCATAAGTCTTGAATATCCCCGGTTGACCAGACCCAAGTGATGAACGGCCGTCGCACTGGGGGATTTAGTACAGGATGATCGGGTTTTGCGGCAGTGAGCAATTTGAGAGATTTTTGAGCGGCTGGCAATGCTTCGGCCAAATCGCGTGGTATAAAAGACGGCAATTCATCATCTTCAGCAAAAATAACTGCATCATCCTCAGGCGACGCCTGATCAAGGTCTTCGATGTCCAACGGACCAACTGCAGTCCGCTGAGGCTGCAGACTTGTTGCTGTCCGCTGGCTATTGCTATCAGCGTAGGCAACTGAGCGACACAATGTCTGCAAGTAATTTTTCGAGGACATTGTGAGGAGATAAGCGAACACAGCAACCAAAGTCCGGGAAGACGATTTGCGAAAATGGGTATCGAGATACTTGTATATACGAGAAAGTAGAGCCACTGGTTTCATCGTAAATCGTGAATATTTCAAGGGAGACAGTCCAAGGCCCTGATAGAGCATGTCAGAGGTAAATGAGAAAACATCAGCGAACGTACCCTTTGGCAAAGTGACGCTAGAGAGACGACAATTTCTTCAAATTCCCCATAATATAGCCATGTTCCAGATAGAGTCTTCGAAGAGACGGGAATGCAGAAGTTAGAGAGAGGCCCACGAGAAAGCTGGTCACGTAGGTAGACGAGTACCACAGAGAGCGCATGCGAGAAAGCATGGACCGTTGCACTTTCCTCTTTGCGTCTGCATTCTTATTTAGACAGCGTGATTCATGGATGGGTATTATGGAACCCACCGCGATCGTAAAACACTCAGGAATACTTCTAAGCGTCGCATCAAAGCACCAATGTCTAAAAATCGCTGTAGGAGACTTCGTCATCACATCAATAAATAAATATGTTGAACTGAAGTGTTTGCTCACCTACTGCTCATTGTCTCATCCTTGCCACTGATAATCAGCTTGTTTGGCAGATTTTCTGCGCCTCCGAATGATAAGAATGTCTCTGAAACTGGATCCCACGTATGCAGAAAGGACGAAGTTCCGAGGACTGTCATTCTCAACGACTCAAGAAGCTCAAGTTCATTCACAAAGACTACACTTGCTCGCAGGCCGAACGACAAAGGTTGCATGCTAAACATTTCGTTCGTTATGTCATTGACAACGCAAAAAATGAATCTGACTGGTATTGTGCTGAAGCTGATACATCGGAAGACTGTTCAGTCAAGAAGGGCGTGTTGTATGAACGGTCAGGGTGTGATTGGCGCAGAACGTCCCAAGAGACAACTTTATCCTACATTTTATTATTGAGTTTTCATACCACGACACAGGGAGTTCTCACTGAATGTTGATCACTACTGGCCGCTAATTTTGCCCATAGCACCTCTGGTGACAACGAGGGAAGGGCAGGAATATTTCTAGCGCGCGTGATATCTCTTGGGTCGAAATTACGCGCATCGCGTTTCCCTAGATTTGTGGCCTCCTTCCTCTCAATTGCATGCACTATGGGGTCTTGAGGCTTGTCGACCATTCGAGGGACGAAGAACTGAGGTGTTATATGTGGCAGGATGCCCAGTTCCGAGTCCATGCCATGTTCGTACTGATTTCGGGCATCACCAAACAGTGTCATTCCAAAACACGCGAAGACTATCGGTTGTCAGATGTTAGTTATGACATGCATACTCTGACTGCCAGAATCTGAGCGTGACTGTTGTTTGGTGTTAATTGGCAAAGCCTTCCCTTCCTAACACGACTAAACATGGGACAGTCTACCCACTGGCACTGCCAAGCCCAAGTTGTATTGTGTCGAATCTCGATTGAGTAAGCAGGTGCTTGCCCATCGTCGCGTCCACAGATGCCACAGACCGCGGTGGGTATGGTCAATGGTATCTCAAACGGGGCAACTGGACGATGTAGCTCCTTGGACGCCCGGTTTGTTCGGTTAATGAACATTGTTCACTCACTCGGAACAGGAACACCGTCCATGACAGACATGCAGTGCCTCAGTGCAGGCCTCAGGTTTATAAAGTCTCGAAACCTCGGTACGGCAAGTGACCATCCCGTCGTTTTATCCAACTTTTGGTGATACACAAATCTCTTCTACTACGCTTCTGCAACCAGCCATGCCCCATCGTCTTGAATCTGTCTCGAACAAGGAGAATATCAATCCAACTGGATGCCAAGGGAGGCGGTCGTACAAAAAAGCCAAGGCGTTCCCGTTCACGGCGATGCCCATATCCGCGAAAGTGAAGGAGAGCCAGTCTGCAAGTACTCCACGGATTAGTCCTCTGGCAGGACAACATGCTGTTTGTGATCAACATTCTCTGGGTAGCCTCGCCTACAGCATCTTTGTGGCGTCGGATGACCCTCTATTCTCGCAAAGCGCTGACAGCCGCGCTAAGGAATTGACGGAAAGCCCGTTAGCTGAAGTGACAGAGCATTTGCCTGTAAGTATTTCATTGCGTCATTGACGTGTCTTGGTCTTCACAATGCTCATGAATCTCTCACAGGATGATCTTGCATTGCTATTGTTATGTTGTGCTTGACTTTATCGTCCGTGTAATCATGCTAGACATCTACTAGTACGCGGTCATGTGATTGTCACGTGCCACTCAATTATGCCTTCAACGTGCAGTCACTGTACCGTAATATGAACTGTATGATACTTCAAGTTATTACGCAGTTGGTGTGTCTAGCCCGCCAAGCGTAAAGAAACTCTTCGGAGAGAGCTACGCCCTGCATTAGTTTTCTTGCGAAAGTTGCCACGCGACAATTTAATTGAAGAGACTGAAACGAAAACCAGTTAGCTACACTGTAACACGAGTGCTGTACGTGAAAGAATATTGCATGATAAATTGATGGACTGGCGGTCGTTTGCATGCGCACGCGTTGTTTATTTGTGCTTCCACCGGAAGTAATTGAGGTCGCGTCTTACCATCAAGTTGGACATCGCTATTATCTTTTCCCACCGTTTCCTCATCCTGCCTCTTGTTCGTCATATCACCTGCGTGACGTGGTACTATTTGTTTCGGCCTTGATTGGTTCCTCAGTCATGCCTACAACCAACCGCCGTCCACTAAGTATACGTACTCTGCCACTTCAAGTTCCTTCTACTATGTCTCCCTTCAAACAAGGCGTCCGTACGGCCTCCATGTTGCTCAAACGTCCTCGATCACCGGATCCTGCAGCAGATGAATCCGTCAAGCGGGTGAGACCTGCTCCAATAGAAGCCACCTACGGCGAGGACCGCAAGGACAAGGAGCGAAGGCGCGTAGAACGGGAGGCTCAAAAGGCCGAGTTTCGTTTCAAGTACACTCGCGCATTTCCTGGATGGGTCTTCTATTTCGACTTGGATTTATCGGATCCTGAGAGTGCTGCCCTGCGAGATTCATTAGCAGTGCGGGTGCTCCACCTCAAATCAGTATGGCCGATTCTCCGTGATCATTGCGCAAGCGTCTGACACTCCATCAACGTACTTCTAGCAAGTAGATGACTTTTTCTCCAGTGAGATCACGCATCTTATCACTAATCAACCTATCACTTCGATCGACCCTACTGCAAACAAGGAGAATCGATTGCAAGGCTTCTCTGCACGAGCCAGCTCACTGAAAAGCCCAATCAAGCTCCGTGGACGGTGCATTCAGCTGTTCCGTTATTATAGACCACGCTGACATCATCACTTCACAGTACTACCGAGGATGCCACCTCGCAGAGCTTCAACCTTGTGGAGAAGGCAAAGGCCTTTAACATGAAGATTTGGAGCCCGGCAAAACTTGACAACATCTTGGAACGATGTGATGTCCCAGCCTTTGCGTTTTCCCCTACAAAACCTCTTGCACAAGCCACGTCTCTTGCCCCTGCTTCCAACAAACGGTCACTATCTAGCTTACTTCAAACCGAACGCCTTCATGGTACCACCACAGAACGTGACCCCAATCAAAAGCGACATGATTATCGATATTTCTCAAAACAGAGTTATTTCGTGCTTATAGAAGACGTGCGCCAGGAGTTGGCGACAATTCACGCTCTAGAGTATCCCATACAACGGGGGCATGATGGGAAAGAGCAACCCGCGTATCCCGTTCTATACTGTGACCCGAGGTCCCGGGGGCCTTTTGTAAAATTTGATGAAAGGGAACGGAGGCGTTGGGAAAAGGCACAAAAGGCGGAGAGGGAAAATGAGAACGAACGCGCGGAGAAGGTGGCTAAGGCTCTGAAACGCAAAAGGCAGGCAGAGGTGCAAATGCTCTCGCGCAAAGCTGGCGACCTCCGCCGTTCAGTGTCCATGAACAATTTGCATCGCCAGGCAACTATTGAAGAATACGTTGACCTCGATGCGGACTACGGAGATGGCGATACAAGAGAGTCAGCGACCGCCTCGGGCTACCTTGCTTCGACAGGCGTTGGGTCGTATGTGGCAGCATCCGGCAATAGCGTTGGTATTACATCCACAAGAGGCACAACATCCAATGCGGGCGGTGCTTCTAGGACCCTGGAACTGCCTGCTTCTCTTCGGTCCAGGATTCAACAACAAGTCGTGACATCTCGAAAAGCCCCGAATGCAGCCCACACTCTCGGCCGAAAAGCAGGAGGCATGGGCCCACCCCTTACAATTCCAGATCGCCCATTGCTCAGGAAAAGTAGGAGTACAAACACCCTTCGATTGCCGAAGCGCGACGAAGGGAGCAAACCTGGTTACTGTGAAAGTTGTCGCGTTAAGTTCGATGATTTCGACACGGTAGGATCGTGTTTAATCCTGTATATAAGTATCCTAACACTCGGCCATTCAGCACACACAGGAACGGAGGCATCGTAAGTTTGCCATGGACGATGCAAACTATATCCAGCTTGATTCGGTTCTCAATCGCGTTCGACGCCGGACCCGCCAAGAGGCCGAGGAAGAAGAGCGGACGTGGTCCGAATGCGGTTATGACGGCGTGTCGCGAAGTTCCGAGGTACCTGAGACGTTGGAATCCTCACAGCCACCTCAAGACGATGACGAGTCTATGTGGGACGAGGAAGATGCTGAGGGAGAAGTGGATCTGGATTTGTGAGTGGCATGGATCGATAGTCTTTGGTCCTGTCCAAGATTTTTTTCGAATTCTTTGCATTTGGCTTTACTTCATTGATTTGTGTCACACCACACACAGCACTTGTAGCATTACTCTAGCATCTTCACTTGTCAATGCTCGACAATGAGACGAGCAAAGAATAGGGAAATCCCAAAGGAAAGGAAAACGTGATATGATTCTCAATCGATCGTAACGGTCAACAACGTAACAATACCATCTTGAGCGATGCCTGACAGGGACCCTGATGTCAGACGAGCCAGCTGCTTAACCGACCAAGCTCACCATGGTTAATACCATCAGCGCCAGCTGCGAGGAGACCAGTGACGTTTTGGCGGTGGTATAGTATTTGACCCCAGCAAACCATGTTTCACCAACCGCTGCTGACACCAGCTGGTCGCTGAAATTGGATTGGTGACCCGTTCGTTACGATCACAGAGTTACTTACCGGCCAATATCGTACCCATCTGGCACGATATCATGATTCTTTGTCACGGGCTAACGGTGGCGTTCAGCTGTGTAACACAACCTTGTCGAATTACGCACCTCCTCTCGAGACACACTGGCAGATCAAGTAAGCTACTATAAGAACAATAGGCAATTTAAGGGGGCTTACGCTAGGAACAGAGCGCCACTGTCCGCCGCTGTGCCGTTCTGTACAAAAATACTGGGCGGATATTATCACTACCCTAGATCACTAGTCAATAAATTTACCGAAAATGATTTCCTCCGACGAGGCTCTCAAGACAAGTTCCGCCTCCTGCATTTCCATAGTCCTGGCGAAGTTCAATGGTTTGATTGACCCATCCGTTTCCATCTCCCAAGTCGGCGGACATATAACCACCTAAGTGAAGGCCGAAACATTCTTCAGAACTATCACGAGCAAATAAGTAAGAACGTAGTTCACAGTTCTTTCTATGCTTACAATCCAATTGCACGGGCAAAATTGATAGCTCCGTGAAGCGTGAGGACAGCGGGAGAGCTAAGACCGGAGATGATGACCTAAATTTTCGGGGTCAGTCAGGCTATACATTAGACGAGTGCGTCACGGTGATGAAAGAGAAATACATTCATAGGTTCACCGTACCCATCGCCAGCATTCATGAGCATCGATCCGCCTTTGGTAGTCGGGTTATAATAAGCAATACCACCCTGCTTGTCTATCGTAGGTGACGCTAGATTGAATGCCAGATATGGCATCACAAAACCAAGTAAAGCATTCATAAGATACATCTTGTGGATGAATGATGAATATCGTTGATTCTGATGCGTGGCTCAAGAGGAAGGGGATCTAACCTAGCATGACACCTTCCTCATCGATTTTATACTCGCTAGCTCGAAGGTGGGAATTCCGAATAGCATGCTAGGAAGTAGCTCACAATGCAACAGATGTAGCCGGTTCTGCCATTACGCTAAACCACCGTGCTGTCGGCACGGTTATAAGTGGAAACCGTTTCAGTTGATGTTTGCGTTTCGAGCACAGATTATTGTGCAGTGTGCACACACCAGGTACACACACGTGCATTTATTTCAATATCAGATCCAAAATCAGATCCAAGCATTTGTTTCGATACCTATCACATGATCAAAACCGCTCAAGAACGACCGAGGTCCGACAGATTGGCCGCGGCCTGGATGCGGCAGGATGCGGCCAAGAAGCTCGTGATGAGCTCAGGAGATTGAGGCCCTGAGCTAACCCTGGGCTGCACTCACTGACGTCCACGCACCTGTGCTGAAGAAGGGCATTTAAACTTTGGAGTTGGTGTCGAGTATTTGATAGGATATAGAATCCACGAATGAAGATCTCGCCACAAAATCATTTTTCGATACTTACGCGCATGGAAAACTCGATGATTCGACATGTTGCCAACTCAACATCAAATGAGGCAATCATGCAGTTAACTTGAAGACAATCCATCCATAACTGGCACCAGGTAAGAGAAGTCTGAGACTGAACACTCTGCGATATGCGTATGGAAAGCTCACAGAAAAGGACTTTCAAGAAGCCGTCCGCATCAAGGAATGAACGTTTGAAGCTTGTTTTGGAACGTTTGAATTTCTCCCACTTCTGAACTTCTCATCAACTACAGATTCCATATATGGAAGTGTGTTATCGCGAAGCTCAGTGGAGGGCTCGAGTTATTCTGTGACTGAGTTAAAACATCTACAAGACAGATCGTCATCGAAGAAAGTAGTCAGTGCACCGCTGTGCGATCCAGTGCTAGTGGCGCTGGACACTTGTTCACGACAAAGTCCGTGCTGCCTCCGCCATTCAGCCACTGATCTACTTACCAGGGACCTCGAGCTCCATACTCATGGCTTCCGCCACTAGTACTGTAGCGACTTCAGACTGATACATTTTTATGGCATGAACCGATTACAGAGATAAAAGACTGACTCAACCATATGTCTGGAACATTGATAATTTTTGCTGGCCTGATTAATTTTCAAACCACCATGACCTAAAAAGTAGCGTGACAATAGTGTCACATCCGTAAGTAAGTTCAGGTGGAGGCTGGATCATTCTTTGCACGAAAACACCTACAAACGCTTGCCTCTCCGTCAGATCGCACAAAGTGTTAGATGATTTAAAATCATTGCTATTTTCCAGTTTTAACACCGTCTCTGGCGCTTACAAGGAATATTGTAGGCCCTCGCAACTTTCGCACCTCTTGGGTTTCAAACTTATTGTGCGTATGTTCTTTCCTTGTTCTGTCCTCGCCTCATCCGGTCGTTTGCTAGTCACAACTCCACCAACCTTCGGCATCTCTTCCTTCCTAGGATACAGATTTTTTTTGAATTTGCCCCGTATTTTTTGGGGCTCGTAGCTGGTAAAGCATCCCCACACAGCATGTCTGAATCACCCGATGGAACAGACTCTGTTGAAGATTTGAACGATGATGGACAACTGACCATCCGGATTCCCAATCCTAAATGTTCATGGCTCGTCAGTCGCAATGGAAAGGACGCAGAGGGAAACCACGGTGTGATCACTGCCGGGTGAATAACTTCAAGGTGCGTCCCAGCTTGCCACTAACCTCTCCAAAAATTGCTAACGGTCGGGTAGTGTGATAGGGTTCTTCCAACTTGCAATCATTGCTCATATGCGAACGGGAGGGACTGCGAATATACACCTTTGCCAACACCTGCTCACCGAGGAATCCCGCGGTGTGATCGTTGTCGTCTCAGAAATATGAAGGTATGTTTATGCCTTGATCACCTAATTATGTTCATTTCATTCATCTTTCGGAACAAGTGTGACCGTAACTTACCGGTTTGCAACCATTGTGCGGAAGAAGAGAGTGCTACCGAGTGCAACTATACTCCTAAGAAGAGGCATAAAGTTCCATCCGATCATGGTATGACGCGGGACAGGCAGATGGCTCCCTACGGCGCTAAGACGGCGTCTTTCCTCGTCTCTGACGTGCCATCACCAGAGGAACACACCGCCTTCGCGCGCGATGGTCCCAATGAGTCTAGAGACAGCCATAGTTTTTATGGACAAAATGTGGCGTCATCATCGCGGAGTTGTGGAGCATCAGATTCATCCGCGTCACATGTTAGGGGTGGCTCCCAAGAGGGTGAACCTTCACTCCATTCGCATTTGGGTCGATTCACTCCTGACTACCATGGCCAAGGATGGCCCTCCACCTCCAGTTCAGGACCTCAAAACAATATTTCACGCACCCAGCCTAATAACTCAATCTCGTTCATTTCGCATTCCTTTCCTTCTGACCAAGGGACGGTAGTCACGAAGTCCCTCGTTGAATCCTGGGCACATCCCTCGTTTGCGCCTTTGCCTGACGTGGTTTCCCAGCGGATCGGTAATGTCAATTCTGTCGAGATGCCGAGTCGAGCATCCTTTGAGGATAGCCTTGCACAGTTCCTCCACGATTTGCCGCAGGACCTTCGCGAAACTGCTGCCTTTGCACCGAATATCTACGCCGCCACATCGCATGCGTTGTCAAAAGGCAGCTTGGATGGTCTTTCGGATCGGCTGCGCATGTGGCTAACAATTCATCATGTACGACTGGGATCGGAGAAATATCACCTTCTCTTGATACCACGGGACTCTTTTTTCCACCTCGAGACGGCAGAAGAAGAGGAACTGAGGAAAGACTATATTGAGCACATAGACAACCGCGGAAAGACGTCTTCAAAAGTTGATGCTGTTGATCACGATTTTGGTGGTTTTGAGTGGACGAAAGCTTTTGAACGCATTCCCGTACAAAACCAGATCTACGATATCCTTGTCTACGCTCATCGAGCTCATGGGTCATCTTCTTCGATGCTCTTTGAGGCAAGGCGTATGGGAATGGTATGTGTTCTTTTGTTTTGACTATTGATTTATCCAATACTCCATAGGCTACTATAACCTGGCCGATGGTCGAAACGTTCATTCGTCTGTGTCCCTTGTGCAACTTGCGGAGCAAGTCGGCTCAAAGTGTGAAACTCGAGCCTGCTTATCCCCCATACGAAGCGGATCGGGTTAGCCAATGATTGTCATCAATATGGATACAATATGATGTCTAAGATCGACATTCATGCGTGTATCGCGATATCTGGGAAGTATATCTTAAGGAATCTGCACAGTACTTGTTTAGCAAGCATGGCATAGTGGATTGCATTTTTGGAAATTTAAACCGTGGATAATGCATGATTAAGTCTCTACCGTAGGTCTAGAATAAATACGTACTTACGTACTGTAACATACTGCTAGGGTACACTATCCCGAACATATCTCTACCGGAATCGTTGCACTAGAATTGTGATATCATCCATCCATTTGTCTTCCATTTCCAAGGTGAGATTTCTGGAAACTAGTTCTGTGTTATCTCCGCCAACAGCATCCCGAAGGAGCCTGAGTGCTAAATTGCTTTGCAAATCCATGTCCGTAGTGGAGTGCATGTGACGTCCAACCAAATCCACCCAGCGGTCTGCCATTTCTTGGTCTGATAATTGAGTATCGTCATTGTCATACAAGTCCTGCAGGCCATCAGATGACAGAATGAGGAGTAGTTCTTGTTGAGAGACGTCGAGGGAGTGGTGATAGACCTCAGGGAGGTCGGATATATATGGAGGAGTAAGAATGCGACTGGCATACTGTGCTACCTGACGTGGCGGCAACCAGTCTTGCAAGTGCGGCACAAAGGCGCGGCGAGTATAAACCGAAGGAACCTTGAGCCATGTGTCCCCAAACGCTAGCACAGGGTCTCAGGGTTAGAACATGTCCTGTAAAATATTTCAATTAAAGAAATACCTCGGGTCGGAGCCAGATATCCGAGCACTCTGTTGTCACACACACAAGCTTGCTCTGATGGATGCTCCTGTCGTATGCGCTGACTTTCCGAGGGATTGCTACAATTATGTACAGAGTTGACAATCATCGCAGACCATTTCCCAGACAAGGATCTGCTGCCGAGAACTGTGATAATGTCAGGAAGGATATGTAAAATGATAAGGGCTGCACTTTACCCGCAATGGAATCTCCCAGATTGAGAATCCATACATTTTTCTTTAATGGGTCGGATAAAGCCAAAAGTACCGTCGAGCCTTGAGTGCAACGCGTCGATATAGAATTCCATTCAGAATAACGATGTGAGACGTGTTGGTTGAGTTGGACATCGCTCATTTTTGTAAGGTGATCATGAGGCAAGAAGTCCAAAAGGTCAGAACGAATAGACTGGTCCAGATGTCTGACTGCGTTACACAGTACCTCCGAGACAAATTCCGCCTTCAGAGATGTGGTAGGTGCGCTCTGAAGAAGAGTTTGCAGTGACGTCCTGACCATCGAGGGAAGCCGCTTGTGGACGTAATTCACAGTGTCATGGCCACAATGACCTACAAAAATCTGGCCGTTAGTTCTGCAAGGGGATACGTACTATGACGTTCATAAAGAATTTAGAGCACCATCATAGATTGCCGTGAATTGCCAAACTCCGCCAGGGAGCTCCCACTCCTCAATGCTGTACCGGTCTTGATTGAGGTCAGCGTAAGCCGCACATGGCTGAAAAGTGACGCTGTCTACAGATGTTGACGAGGTCGCATTGGACATGCGACGCAGCTCAACGTCAAGTGCAGCCTCTGGCAGCATGTGATATGTCCATCGTTCCTTGCCGCCCCGTCCGAGATCTGTCGTACAGAAATCCTTGACTTCCTCAAGAGCTTGGAGATTTTCTGTGGACGTGGCCGCTTGAAGGTTGACCATACTGTAAACCATCGCTGGTGTGAAGTGCTACCACTTAAGCAGGAGCGGGAATTTTGGGCATTGAAGCTGAAATTTTTTGGATGAATTTATACGCAGATTGATGCTTCTGATACTCCTGAGGTTGGGGCATGTGGCAATGGATTCAACCCCGAAGACAGTTGGTCACGAGAATATTTCGACGTCCTCCTCGGTCGACGGAACTCAACGACGGATAGTCCAGAACTGGGAAACCTAAGAGGCAATAGGCCTCGGCCCGCCGACTTCAGCACACGATGGCTGCTAGCGCGGTATTATTACCCATCCATGAATAGCCAGATCAGTCCAAAATCCATGGACGCTATTGGCCCAGGGCCACGCTGGTCACCCTCTCTAGCATAGTGCGTCATGTCGAGACCGGAAATTGGCGCGGACCCCCAGTGAAATATGAGAGTACATGCTTGTCGTACAGATGGAAATGAAATTTCTCATGCCACAAACGGCCTCCCAAACTGCACTCGGGTTCTGGCGATTAAAATGTGAGCAGCCAAGAACTTTGTTCTGACACTTACATACTGGTAGTGTGTAGCAGAACACTCAGCGCCCAGCGACCGTGGTGTTTTGTTCTCCAAATCTATCCTGGATCTCCCATGGGCATGAACAATATCCCATGATGGCACTTCGGTTTACGGACATTGCCGATAACTAAATGCGCATTAGGAGTCAGAAACCAGGAACCTTCAAAGCTTATGCCCTGATATGCCCTGACCTTGTGAATCGAAGATTTGCATAGAATTGTGTACCTGCTCTGACAGTTCATAACAATCCAGGTGATGATGATCAACACCATCATGTGTACAAGGTGGACGAACAGTAATCCTAAATCAGGGTCGTATAGCGGAAACGAAGAAGGTAGCAAAAAGGAGATTGACAGGAAAGTACGAGTGCATTTAGATAAGAAAGACATCTTCAGCGTACAACCTAACACCACCGAAATCATATCTTCATCGAAACTCGAAACTCGCAAACGCAAGATTGTAACCACCAAATTGATAATTGATCTTGTCGGTTCTCTTGTACAATATGCGAGCATTTTCTTGACTCCCATCACCCGTTACCGAATCACCAGAAGAACATGACACAGGGCGCTGAGCTGTCAGAGCAGACTTGAAAGTCCGCTGAGCGGCTTCGACAGCAGTCTCACCCTCGTCCTCCTCGGCATTGTTGTTGTTGGCATTGGATATGAAAAGGGTCAGGCTGAGTCTGCCTGGCTGAAAGATGTCGACGACGCGTCTGATCAGGGTATGTAAATCGGGGATATCTTTGGCCGAAGAAGATGGAGAAGTGGACAATGGCACGTTGCACTCGAAGCTGGCATATGACCAGCCCTCTTCAGGGGTCACATGAATTGTGTAATAGCCCTCCCCGCCGTGACCATCCTCAATTCCATCGCCCCACTTCAGGAGAGCGTTCGAAGAGTAACCACAAGGATCGAACGCATAAGCATCCGATGTAGTAAGGTGAGGCGGGAAAAGATCTGAAATTCCGATGGTAGAGGACAAAGTCCTCCCAATGACTGAGGGAGACTCCGATGGTGCATCTTGTACTGGAAGAGCCAAGAAGAAGGACTCGCGAGCCTTATGAGAAAGGTTACTCATAAGGATCTCAATTGTGTAGTCCTGAGTGAATGGTGTGTCGGTTTCAACATTTTGAAGGGTCTGGTTTGTCTCATTCTCCTCCCCATTCTCGGACTGAAGAGGTGACAACGAAAAGGAATTGGGGGAACTTGGAGCGGTTTCCCCGTTCACGCCAGATTGTCCAGGGGTCGTTAAGTAAAGCAGCCAATGGTCTCCATTGACTTTGCCTACAGTGTAAGCAGCTCCATTTGGAAATATGGCGTCAAGGAATGACACTTCGTCCTTCCACTCTCGATGCGGACCGAGTTGGCGCTCAGGAAACATGAAGGATTTACGTGAGTAGAAGCATCGATAAACCGATGGAAGCGAGGCAAATTTATGCGCGATCTCGAGGATGCGCGGAAGACCGAGGAGGTTTAGTGTTGTGCCGCATGTCTTCAAGATGATGCGATGTGGGAACACAAACAGAGATGATTCGCTAAATTGAAGAAAATGAGCGATAACGATCTTCAACTATGAAAAGCATTAAATTAAGGGCCTTTCGAGCCATACAAGAATCATAAAAAAGGGCGATGACCAATCCACATACCTCAAAAGATAAGCATCAGTTTCTTCGCCCTCAATAACACTGAGGACCTTGCATTTGACGATGTCCAGCATGTCCTCCCAGACTTGCTTTGGAACATTCCTCAGGCCTATACGGCCATTTTTTGGTGCATGTGCATCTGGTACACGAGCAGGGGAATGGGCGAACCAAATTTCCAGTAATTTCTCTGGGCCTTCAAAAGGCGTCGATGTGTATGGGAGGTGGTAGTCACCAACGGCCATCGATTTCAGGAAGGGAGAAGAAACGGTTGCAGGATCTTGGGTGCTTTAAGCTATCGAGTTGCATCAGGAGTGGATTGGGAACGAGTAAGAGGCTAAAGAAAATCTTTTAAGGCTTTGGAGTCAAGCTCAGTATTCGATTTCGGCATTTTCCATTCAATCGAGTCAGTTATGACCTTATGGCAATCTTATGTACGATTTCTTATCTGATGGGCGCCGGCTAGATCTTTCCTACTTGGTGCTCTCTCCATCCTTCGCGTCGGATATCTCCAGCTGATGGGCCCAATGATTGAATAGAATATTTTGCAGTCAATATCACTTGGTAAGTAACAGTTTGAGACAATGCCACGTAACTTATCGCGGTCCTACAGACTCTAGACTTGGAAAGTTAATCCTCAGCTTCCTCCACCGATTCGCGGCTTGACAGTGATTGGTTCTATAAGGCGGGGTCATGCACCAATCTCAGCCTATTAACTGCAGACAAGTTGTTTCCACAAGGGGTCCTATAACCAATATCCTTGGGTGCTTCGGTTTGAATGTGAGTGATATCACAAGGTCTTGCGTCCGGATTCGCTCACCTTAGCAGAGATAATACAATGCATAGGAGATACGACAGTAACAAAGCATAGACCTGCAGTCCTTGAGACTCTAAGCAGTGCCTCTCGGCACCGGCATTCTCGCTGTTACTAAAGATCCTCCAATGCCTCTTCCTCACCCTCGGGAACAACGGGAATTCCTTTTGGAGTGAGCGCGGCTGATGTAGTGCTTGTTCTCGGAATACCTGGTCCCCGCACTTCCGTTTGGAGCACGGCCCCGTAAACTTCGTAACGCGCTTCTTTCTCGCAGCCGACCGTTAACCTTGTGATGCAAACCGACCTGATAAGCATCGAGCAAGGGAAGATGCAGGGTTTCAAGCCACTTCTTATACTGGTACGTGAGCGCCCGGTCTCGGTATTGTACGTCGCGCCCCAAGCCAATAATCGCCCCGCAAGTCATTTAACTACTGCCCAGACGAGTTAGTTGAATGCTTGTTCTGAATTAGCCATTAGGTGTCTGCTTGATGCGCCTTCAAGATAGGTTGCATGCAATGTCTCCAATTGACTGTGTGCGAAAATAGCTCTAGTTTGAAATTAGCGCCATGGCAATGAAGGGGAGCATGACTGCCATGCAAGTAGTATATGACTATGATCTGAGTAGTGTGAATAAAACGACGTTGCAATTTGCCTCTCACCCAGATCCGCCGATTAATCCTTTCTTTGGATCCTATCCCTCATGTCGCGTGCTGCTTTCCTCACGCCCTCACCACCTGCCCACCCTCTTGTACGCAGCCAGCCCACCAATCGAGGGGTGAAAACGACTGTCAAACCAACTCTGATAGGCAAAAATATCGTTTTGTGGATAGCGTAAGCCAATACCAAGGTGGCATACAAGCCCTCGCGGCTGACATCTCCCGCAGAAATGCTGTCCATTTCATCCCGCCCAGGTTCTGGTGGCTTGGTATAGATGAACCCGATGGCGACCTCTTTAATATAGGCGGCGGCAGACGCGACCTGCTCGGCGCCCAACAAGTTAATTCCAGCAAATGCGACGGTGAAGTCCAGTGTAGAGAGGACAAAGTACACTCCAAGGGCATACCATCCATATGATTTAATGAGGTGTTTCAACCTTTGAGAGAGGGTAGCGTCTGGAGGTAACTGTGATGCTGGATCGTTCTGAGGTGGTGGAGTTGACGTAAGGCGAGCAGGGACGTGATGAAACAGCCTCGGGTTGGACAAACGTGGAGAGCCGGTCAAGGACATTGCGGGTACTGGGCGAGCACTTAACCGCGATGATATTGGAAGTATGGGTGCAGAGACCCGGAAAAGCGGCAAGCGTGGTAGCACACGTCTTAGCATGGTTTGGGAATGTACAAGTCCTACAACAAATTCAGTTTTTTTTCTGCTGGCAAGTAATTGCATACTTTGGTAGAATATGGGTTGTCCGAGGTCGAATGAATGATATTAACGATGAGCGATAATAAATCAGCACGAGCAAGAGCTGAAAATACTTGTAGAAGCATGAAACACGCAATATGCATGAACAACCTGATCCGAACTTCCAAGTCCGCAAGTAAATTGCCGAAGGCGGCACGAGCAACTCTATCTATAACCACAATGTCGCTGGCGAGAGCTCGCCTGCTCTTGCCCCGAAAGCATGCAGTCGGGAGCGTTTCACTCATTCAGCGGAGATTCGCATCGCACGACAGTCATGCTCATCATGAGCACCATGATGACGCCCATTATTCACCCGAAGGTATGCTATTCCGGTCGCATCCATAAAACAAAGTTACGACTCATTTGCGTATTCTAATCAGCTGGGTTCTCTACACCTTTCTGGCGCAACACAGTCCTGCTTTCTCTGTTTGCAGTCGGGTTTTACAAATGGGCACCGTCGCCAAACCAAGACGTATATCTGACTCGATGGCTTGCTCAGTACACGACGCCGAGTGAAATCTGGGCAACTGTCAATCAGAAGCACTTGTTATTGTCACATCAAGCTTCCGAGAATACCATTTTACAGACCGATGCAAAGAGGCCAAACGTGCATCGCTATAGATATCCTCAGTGAGTGACTTCGATTGGACATGTGTCTTAGTATATGACTGACGTTGTACCGGATTATGATCAAATAGAATCTTAGATACGGGCTCTCCGCACCTACAGCCAGTCGGGCGCGTTGCCGACATGAGTTCAACTGTTGTTAGATCCGGATGAGGAGCAATAAAGTAGAAGTGGGCACTGCAGTGCTCGGGTTTAGTTGATCCTCTCGATTGCTATGTAAAAATTTCCTGGTACATTCTTCCGGTTCGGAGATGGGTGCACAGACTCGGAAATAAGCTGCGAGTTTCTAATTTAACGGTCTGTGTGAGGATTTCGTGAGGCAGCCAAGGCAATTATGGAGTCCAGTCAAAAGTGTGGTACACCGCCTAGGTCCATGACATGGTCCACGTGGACGTGTTGGTTTATTGGAACGCGTTTTGATGGGAAGATTCAAAGTTTCAACTGTCTTTCCTTTCAACGTCGTTGGGCTGACGCTTCAACTCTGGTTTTCTGTAGAGGGCTCTAGGTTCCATCAGGGTTTATAAACCCTGGAACAATACTGTGGAGACTACTGATACCCAAAATGCATTCGCAGTCATCAAGTTCGATACGATGGCTCTCGACATTCTTCTTCGCAGCTCTTCTCACCAATCCCGCGTTCGCGTCACTACCAATGGTCGATTTCAGTCGTATGGGTCAAGTAGGCCTTGCAGGTGCATTCGCGGGTCTCAGTCTATTCAACAACGCTACTGCTGTCACATTTGACCCTTCTGTGTCTTCTTTACTCGCTCGCACTGGCGAAGGCGTTCTAACTACGCTTGGCACTACGAATGCGGGCGGCTCAATTCAATCAGGTTGCGCTATCAATGATATATTCTACTTCGCCGGATCCTTCTCATCTATTGGCAATACATCTGTGTCCGCCAGCAACATCGCGTCATACACGCCTTCTTCTGGTGTGTTTGCTGCGCTCGGCTCAAACGGTCCTAATGGTCCAATATACTCGCTTTATTGCGACGTGTCCACCAGCAAGCTATGGGTGGGTGGCCACTTCACATCGCCCGGTTCATCTGTAGCTATATGGGACACCAAGTCCAACTCTTGGTCCGCACCCCCATTCAAAGGTTTCACGGGTGATGGCGGAGAAGTCTTTTCCATCACCTCTAACGCCTCAGAAAATAGTCTCTTCTTTGCTGGCTCATTCCTCACTTCCTTCGCCGCGAATGCCACTGCACTAAATAACACCAACAACCCCAATATTCCTTATTCTCCTGGGGCTACGCCGTTCTCTTCATCGCTCGTTCCCGTTCCTCTTGAAGGCGCGCAAATATTGGGACAACCATCATCATCTGACCCTCAGTTCAGCAACATTTTGAATATCCTGTGTCCTGCTGGTCCGGATGGACCTGGCAACACGTGGTTAGCTGCGAACGGGAATGGCGCAGTAATTACTGTCCGTGACTTCTTGTCTATCGATGCCTATGGTGTTCGCCTTGGCAACACGTTCCAAAGCGGATTTGGCACGACGACGTTTAGGTATGTGATTTTCAACAGATAAGGATAATTTGTAATGTTTCATTTTGCGTCCGCCAGTGTCACATCCATTCCAGACAATACCGTACAGACTTTGTCATATGTCAACTTATCAACTGGACAAAACATGACATGCACAACTACCTGTCCTTTGTCAACCGACTCATCAATCTTATACCAGGACTTCATTTTCACCGCTCCGGTGACGCTGACCGGTATACAGATCACTCTGTCGGGTTGGACGGGTGAAGCTCCCGGTTTGCACATGTTACAGCTGCTGTCCTCTGGCGCATTTGCATCTAGCAATGGGAACCTGAAATCCTGCTTTTCACCTAATCCATCCAACACCACTAGTACAGGCAAATGGGCCACGAAAAATGCTGTCACCAATATCCCCGCAACACTCCAAACCGTTCTAGTCTCCACAGTGACTGTTGGCATGTCCCCCTCTCAGGCTCCCAGTTTTACCTGGCAGCCCTACGTCTCTGCGTCTGGCCAGTATGACGTATATCTTGTCATTCCGGGTTGTGCAGACTTCCAGGATTGTCCGCTCCGTACATCTGTGCAAGTTACCGTATTTCCAGGCGGCGGAAGCCAACCCTGGGTTTCTTCTATTTCACAGCAGGTCCAGTCCGACACGAGCACACTTGTCTACAGTGGTCCCATCGTCCCCTCATCCACAGACTTCGTGACCACCGTATCCATGACGCTTGCGAATAATCCTGAAGGAACTGGTCAGGATGGGCAGTACGAACTTGTCGCCGGTAATGTTGCACTGGTGTTGACGTCGGCCAGTGTGGCATCCGCCGTTGGGTCTGGGTCGTCTGGATCCAACACGGCTAGCAGTTCCCAGCATGGTTTTGGTTTCTTTGAGTGGCCATTGAGTTCTAGTGCGAGCATTGATGCTACCGGAACTATTCCCAACACAAGCGAGACTTCTTTGGACATGATATCCATTGATCTCTATAACGCCATGGGAGCCACGACTTCTGCCACTACGTCCGTCACAGCTGTCGCACAGCACCCTTCTGGCACTGTTTACCTTGGTGGCAATTTCCAGCTTATCTCTGGCTCGACAAGCGGCGTCTCAAATATTGTCGCATTCAAGAGTGGATCCTTCATTTCCCTTCCTAATAACGGTCTGAATGGGCCTGTGACCTCCTTCGTATTAAGCGGCAACGAGCTCTACGTTGGCGGCTCTTTTACAGACACCAACACAGCTTCCACGCAGGGCAAACTCAAGGGCGTTGCTATCTACGACATCAGCTCCAATTCGTGGAAGGCCATGGGCGCAGGGGTCAATGGTGTGGTCAATAGCCTTGCGCTTGCCAATGGGCAAATCGTGGTCGCGGGCAATTTCACCGAGGCCCTTAATTCGTCGGCTGCTGGTGCTCCCGTTGGTGGTTTAGCCACCTGGAGTGTTAGCACTGGTTCGTGGGTGAACAGTGGTGGATTTGTAGTGGGCAACATGACGTTCATCGGCAACGGTACTTTGCCTGCTTCAGGTCAGAAGCAAACCCAGTTCGTCGCGGGTAGTGTGCGTACTGTGGCAGAGTACGGTTCCAGCGGCCTTGTGATGTTGTCCAGTGGTGGAAGCACAGGCCCTCTGGTGACACCTATGGGTGCCCAGCTTACTAGCAGCGTTGCGAATGTATCTTCCCCGGCCACCGTAACGAAGCGTCATCCCCACGTCCGTCGCGGACCATCTGCATGGATATCTCATCTCAATATTGGAACCTTATTTTCTCGCCAGAGTGCAACTTCAAGCATCCTGCCGCCTTCCCCGCCCGCTCCCGCTCCCGCTGTCCTTGCTGGGGCATTCTGGACGAATGTTTCCACTTCCCACCAGGTAGCCATAATCGGAGGCAACTTTTCATTCTCTTCCTCCTCTGTGACCTCATCTGCCGTTGCCATCTATGATCCCATTGCGTCTTCAATATCTGCTCTCGCTGGCGCTCAGATCAATGGCGTCGTTCGCGCTGTCTATGTTGATCAGAAGCAGCAACTTTTTGTTGGTGGTGAATTCAACCTCACTGGAACCTCGGCGAGTGGATTGGCTCTTTATGATCTATCTGCTCAACAGTGGGATACATCATCCATGCAACCATTACAACCCTCTGCAGGATCTTCGGTCGTTGTTCGCTCGATATCGTCGTCAACATATAAGTCTGATGCTGTCATTATCGTTGGTTCGTTCGCGCAGGCTGGTTCTGTCGCTTGCCAAGCGATCTGTCTATTTGATACCACCTTGAATCAATGGAGCTCGCTCGGAAGCGGTATTCAAGGAGACATCTCGTCTGTCTCATATGCAGGAGTAAGTGCCGTTCTACGGTCTTGGCTGGTAACATGTCATTGACTGGGCTTCGGTAGAACAACCAAGAAATCCTGATTGCTGCTGGCTCTATCACATTATTGGGCGGACCAACCACCAATGTCGCACAGTATAATTTTGTGAATTCTACATGGGCCGCCATCGGCAACAGCGCTGAAATTCCAGGACCAGTTACGGCAGTGACGGTCAACAATGGCAACTCTTCCAGCATCTTTGCAGCTGGTCGGTGAGTGGCACGTTGTTACTGCTCATAGGCGCATTGTCTGACTTATCTTGGTCTTCAGCACCGCTGATGGTTCCTCACCGTTCATGATGTTCTGGGATGGTATTTCTTGGAGCAGTGTTGGATCTTCGCTTCAGGGCACCACCAACATTTCCCAGCTTCTCATGGTCCCCTTGTTGAACACGCACTCAGCTAACAGCATCATTGAATCTGACCGGATGTTGATGATCTCTGGTGCGCTGTCCGACTCTTCGTTCGGTTCTGCGTCCTCTGTCCTTTTCGATGGCTCTTCATTTATTCCTTATATGGCCACTGCAACTGCTCAGGGGGCATTGGGCTCAATTTCCTCACTGTTCTATTCACTCGCAAACTTCAGCTTCACTCAACAACGTAAGTAACTTCTATGTCTTCTCGAACTATAGCTCATGAATCTCTTTCAGAGTTCCTCGCAACTGGTATTGTCATTCTCATCTCCATTGCCATCGCAGCTGGGGTTGTGTTCCTGTTGGCACTCATCGGCATCCTTTGGACCCTACTATCTCGTCGCGATGATAGAGTAGCCAAGTATAATGCCAGTGACGATGACGACGACGATAATTCAGTTCAACACCGACCATCGTCATTACTAGAACACATCAATGCGGCCACACGAACAACAATTCTTGGTGCCCCGAGCCCATCAAATATGGTCGGCGCTGAGAAAGATGGGGCCGCGAGAGAAGCCACCCCTGCAGAACCTGATCCATTTGGACCAGATGGAAGCAACTACTTGCGAGCTGAAACTCCCTCAGACGCGGTCGTGGGTACGATGGCTGCCGAAGAGGAGTTCACTCGCCCTGCACACGCTCGCTACTCGTTCGATGGGACAGGTGAGGGCGAACTACCTTTGACGGCTGGGCTCGAGGTAGAAGTGTTAGATGATCGGGACGTTGCGTAAGAGATAGCGTTCAGCCTTGTGGTCCCTGCGCTCATATTCTTTCCCAGGTGGTGGTATACGCGAAATCCACAAACAGGCCAGGAGGGCGTGGTGCCCGCGGCTTATCTGTATTGATTTGTTTCCTCTCGTATCTTGTCTTCTTGCTATCGGTCGTACATCATTATACCCTACTTAACCGAGATCGACCTTTCGGTCGCTCTTTCAATTCATTGATATCATAGCATTATTTTCTTATGTTTCCGCCTTCTAGAGACGCTTTCATGGGACAAGATAAAAGGAGGTAGTGGTTTTGGAAATGCCAAAGGAATATCATGCATAGTTTACCACGCACAGTGAAACCCTGCGTCTTCACTGAGGATGAGAGTGAGCGACAATGAAGGTTAGTCAAGTACAAAACACACCTGCAGAAGTGGGTCCCGGAAATGCTTCTGGCTGTTGTGTATGAAACCTACTCGTGTCTTGAAATCTTCCCTACGCTTTTGATCTCTGAACTCTCGTACATGCCTCCCTGCCTCTCTTGCCTCACCACGATTCCTCGCTTTCACAGTCTCCATTCCTTGCCCATGTGCGCCAAACCCACCCTTGCGGGGTACAAGGGCAGAATTCTTGTCTGCGAGCAATCTGCGGACAAGTGCGATCCCAGAGTTGCGATCTTCATTACTCTGGACGTGTATGGGCTGCAGGGATTGTGCGTAATAGCGCTTCATCGACCGATGGCCGATGCGCGCACCGGATGGGAGAACAAGCTCGTACTCGGTATCACCATAGGTGATCTGGTTCTCGGGTATGCTTTCATCAGAATCTGATTCAGAATTAGGAGGCTCTGAAGCGGCCTCATCGGCAACCTCTTCTGCATCCCCGTTGTCATCATCGGTGTCCTCCCACTCCTCGTCCTCCGCGCGTGGCTGTTTAGATTTCTTCTTCCGCATGTCAGCGGGATATGAAGTTGTGAAGTCGTAATAGTCTGACACCTCAAGTCGGTCGACCTCAGAATCGTAGGCGATCTTGCAGTGAGCCTTATCTAGCATGTGTTTCCGCACAGCCTCGAGCGTCCGAAGCTCACGTCCCTTGCCATTGCAATAAATGCAGACATTTCCAACTGCGATCTTCTCACCAAGGTATATGATGAGGCCAGGGAGATCGACGAGATAGTCGGCATCAGGGACGAAAAAGGAATGTGAAGAAGACATGTGCGTTAGATTTTCTGAAAGCGCGGAAGAAGTGTGCGTGCAGAAGAGGCAATGTGCTGGAGAAAGACGTGAGCGGGCAGCAGCTATCTTGGCGTCTATGCTTTCGTTGATGTCGTCCTCGGTCGCGGGTACACCGAGGGTCGAGTCTTTGGGTATGGGAGTTTCGGAGATGACGGGGAGCGGGGATAACGGTGGGGGATCTACAGGGGCGCTAGGAACTTCATCTGGTTGGGGTACTGGTTGACTTGGCTGTGAGACAGCCTTGAGCTCGTTCTCTTTGTGCTTCTTGGAATTTATGTGGGATCTATATGCATTTTCTGTTGTATACGTTTTCCTGTTCGTGTGTCAGATAAGAAGCTTCGATTCAAGGACTATATCGAGAAAATAATATCAACGCAGAAGACAGAAAAAGAAAACTGTTATTGTGATCACAAGGAACGTACCCGCACACCTCACAGGTGCTCCCTTTTAGTGAGGACATGATTGCGGTCTCCTGACGACGCTCGAGCACCTTTTGATTAAAGACGGCAACGCTAATTGGTGGCAGGGATGCGACGCGACGCTTCATGTTGTACCTATGGTGGTCCGAGCGGTAGTGCGTGCCTGCATGCCCATGCATTAATTTATCAAGTCAGGAGGGAGTGCTAGGACATACGCTGCTCCTCTGCGGAAAGAAAGGCTATCGAACATGACAAGCAAGTGAACAGGGGTTGCTCGTCAGCTGGATCCATGGATACTATTTGATGTTCAGTTTCAACGGTGTCGTCCCCGTCAGAAATTATATTAGTGACTCTGCAGCGGTGGATCAGATGTCAGTGACTCAGCGTATGATATCAATCAGCAAAAATTATTATTATCGGTGGCACAGCCGCAGCCGATTACTAAGTAACGTTTTACATGAAAGCAGTACTAGCTCACATCCAACGGTCGTTCGTAAGTACTTTTTCTCAAGTAATTGCCTCCCGCCCGCGTTTGCAGGAATGGCCCATTCGTTATCTGCAGAATGCACGCCGTTGAAGCACGAGTATGATGCGTGCTTCAATACTTGGTTTGAGGGCTACCTCGAACCAGCTATTGCGAACGCCAGTACAAAGGGTCACTCACAAGATCAAAGAATCGAGTACTCAAAGCTCAAGAAGGAAGAATACGATCGTAAATGTGGGAGTATCTGGGCGAAATATAAAGATTGCGTGCAGGTAAGCCCCAGCTCTTTTTTCTACATTACAGGGAATGATTTCCCGAGCAACATTCAATTGAATTCACTAGATACTCTGCTCGTTCGATATTTGATCATGGTTCCTATTACCGTTAAGAAATCGATGCTCATATTTTCCAACATAGAAAGCTGTCACAGAGAGAGGTTTGGGTGAACTACTTAGCCAAGCACGGCAAGAGAACCCGCTTCGCGAACCGCCTCCACCAGACGCATCTGGATCATCATGACGTGCCTGCCAGCTTTACATGTCATAGCCCCGAGTTACATAGTAGAGAAGAAATGAATCTTGGTCACGTCGAGCAATTATGACACTAAACATTCACTTGCGTACCGCGCTAAAGAGCAACATTTCATGAAACCGGCCAATAACCTCGCAGTTCGTGACGAATCACATAACAGGCGTTGTCCGGGGGATACGGACACATTACTGGGTGCATTCTTTTCATCGAACTCGCTTTCGGTAAGGTCAATGGGTGAAGAAGCTCTGCTGTGAGAAAAGAATGCGTGTCTTGAGGCAGAGCTCTCCGACAATGAGCTGGCTGACGTGGAATTCCGCGATCATCAAGGTTTGATGGTGGGGAAGTCCGAAGCGTCATGGCTGGGTTGCGAGGGTGATAGGGCGTTAGGATTTTCCGTGCCAAAATTATTTCATTGTCCCATATTAGTAGTACGGTAGAGCTGGTTTCTCCTATGTAGTTGCAGTTAGTCGGGAAAAGCCTTGTACAGTGTAAAACAAGTGGACCTAATGGACCGCAGTGCTACACCTATGGTCTGACTGCCCATAGATATCATAGACGCGCTCCACGAGCATTAAAGGGTCTGGACCAGCGCGGTTGTATCATCCATCCACCGACTGGGTATCTCCACTGTAAGCATCTGCGCGAGACGGTCTGGGTGATCCACCCCTCCGCCCACCAGTGCGCGTCTCAGCAGCACTAGTGCTGCATTATCTTCGTCTGCCTCGTCGCCGACCTTGGCACCTCTCCTGTCCATACGCTCGCCGAGCATATGGACCCATTGTGTGAGAATCTCCTCCAAGGTGGCCCTCCGTGCATTCGTATGTTCGTATAGATCTACGAGGCCATCTGAGCACAAGATCAAGAATGATCCAGTTGTGTTAGCTGTGGGTGACTGTAGAGCGACATGTTTAACGTCGGCAAGAGCGGACAGGTAGGGCGGGGATTTGTTACGCGGGAGGAAATGTTCGAGTTTGGAAGAGACGCAAAAGCCGGGGACGCAGTTCATGAAAACTCGTCTGGTGTAGGATACCGGGAGCTTGAAGATGTGGTCTCCGATGGCTAGATGGTTGTGTGAATAGATATGTTTGTGGTTATGGGAGATGGGGAAAGTACTCGCCTCGTGTGACGGCGATTGCGCCGAGAACTCTTTCGGATATGATGCATTCAGATTCGTTTGGATGTTCATTGCAGATACGCGCGACCTCGGCGGGGTTCCTGCCACTGTGGTTTACACTGAGGATCGTTGCATCCCAAGTACCATCAGAAGTTTTAGTCCCGAGCACTGCACATAATATCAACCTGGTATGTCCAAGCGTCGCGGAAAGTGATACGCACCAGCCTGACAATCACCGAGGCTGGCAACCCAGAGGTTCTCCTTTTGTGGGTCCACGAGCGAAACGAGGGCAGTCGTACCACGCATGCAGCGCAGGATCGCGAGATTGTTGGGGTTTGTGGGGCCGTTAATGGTGGACTTGATTTGTTCGTCTGTGAGGGCGGCGAGGGTTGCTTCGTCGGGGAAGAGTTGTTTGACTCCGTCGGTTAGGGCGTCATCGACAGCTTGGATAGAAGACTGCAGAAGGGCAGAGACAGCCGAGGGTGCAAGGGGTGCGGTGCCTGCATCGGCCAGAGTATTGGTGAGAGCTGCGTGGATTAACGAGGGGAGCTCCTGAACGACGTAGTCTACGGCCTCTTCCCCTCCGTGGCCTGTTACAAGTATCAGAAATTATTATTTTGAATCCAATTAAGTTTCACGTACCGTCAAACACCGCAGAAAAAGACCATCCGTTCCAGTCCAGGACGACAAAGCGGTCCTGGGAGCGGTCGTCTGGATCTGGGCTTGGCTGCAGGGAGACGCAGGCTGTTGTGGTTGTTTTACCGTTGATGACGTGTGCGGAAGCCAGACGTGCAAGCTCGGATGAGATCAAAGGTTCTGGGATAGCACGATAAGTCCAAGGACCATAGCCGGAGGGGAACCCAAGAAACTCAAGCCACGTAGAACGCTGGGGGTAGGACATGTAGGACATGGTGAGACGGGTCGATGGATGGGGCGTGGTGGTCGTGTCGATTAAGATGCTAGCTACAGGGTGTGAGTACTGTTAGCCTCGGATTATGCATGTCGTCATGTGTTGCCATCACTGATATGATGATCCGGATCAACTTCCAATGTGTACAGTTAACAGAACAGTGAGTATTCAAGTTGAGAAGACGAGAATACAACTTTAAGGATCTATATGATACACTCCAAAAAGATATGGGCTTATATACATGGACGACAACAGTGAGAATAAATAAAAGCTGTTTAAGAATGGCAAGTCTGACAATACTTACGCCTTGCCCTAAAGTAGTTTATGAGTGAATGGAGTGCCGACCATGAATACGGGACTTACAGATAGTGGTAAGCCAAACCGCTCTGCGCGTTTCCTCCTACGTTCCTGCTCCTCAGGATCAACGTTTTCGACAGGTGATGCGCGCTTTCTGGTAAACTTGGTGACGGAAGCGACAGTCCCGAACCGCTCTGATCGGGCTTTGAGTTTGTCGGGGTTCTACATGGCAGATAGTCATGAAAGAGTAGAAGTCGATAGATGATGCTACTTACCTCGCTAGCAGCCTTTTTGGGTTGTTGCTGAATGGGTTCAACGTAAGTCGTACCGAAACGAGCTGCACGAGCTTTGCGCTTTTCCTCTTCTGACTGGACGGGTGCGGGTGGAACGGCGGCGAGGGCTGGTGCAGGTGATGGAAGGGGCTTGAGTAAAAATTAGAGATGATAGATTCGATTCAAAAAATAGGGCCGACCGGTTCAGATTTCTTGGGCGGAGAAGCAGGTTCTACTGGAACAGACTCTTCGACCGTCCAGTCGATTCTATGGAAGGGGTGAGAGTGCGAACACGTGGGGATAGGACGACGTACTCTTCTGGAGGAGCGAGCTGTGTGAAAATTAGAAAGTGAAGCATGTATTGAAAAGCAAACGTACGAGGTCATCGTCAGTAGATGGAGGTAGTACTGGTTTAGAGTTCTTGTGTTTAGGATGAAGAGAGTGAAAGAGGTCTATAGCAGAAGGGTTTGCTAAAATTTTGTTGATGAGGTCCTGCTTTTTTGCATTTCCTGGAGGTATAGAAGCCTTTGAAAGTATTTCTTTTAGTTCTTGAACTTTTAAAGCTTTCCTATAAGATATGTG
The DNA here is from genome assembly GCA_016628565.1 of Suillus placidus. Lineage (NCBI taxonomy): Eukaryota > Fungi > Basidiomycota > Agaricomycetes > Boletales > Suillaceae > Suillus > Suillus placidus. The sequence goes on from JABBWD010000020.1 coordinate 392,597, forward strand.
AATTGATAATGAATTTGATTGAATGTCTGTGATTGCTAAATCATTGCTTACAGTTTTGTTTCCATGATGCTTGTTTGATTGAAGAAGAGTTTACGTAAAGGAACGTGACAGGATGTGGGGGTGTGACCGTTGTGGATTAGTTTGTTAGAGTCAACGCTTGTGCAGCAGCCAATCAATGGGCGATCCTGTCGATCAGCTGCTCGATTCCGCTTACCATTACGCAGCTAGTCATCCTACTCATCCTTCATCTCCTTTTTCTCGTCAATCTTCTGATATTTATAATCATCATTTTTATCATCATTCCCGAAACCCTTCCCCAGGTCCTTCTTCACCCGCCCTTCGTAACTCTCCTGCAGATGACTTATTCCTACATCATCACATCGAACAGGACCATTCATCACATCAAAACACTCCAACAGATGATCACCAAGTAGACGAGGAACCCCTCTATGTAAATGCAAAACAATATTTTCGCATTCTCAAGCGTCGTGTCGCTCGCGCTCGTTTAGACGAAGTACACAGACTCTCAAGGCAAAGAAAGGTATGTCCAATGGCCCCAATCTAGTCCCAGAAAATTTATCCTATTTTAGCCATATTTACATGAAAGTCGCCACAAACACGCAATGCGTCGTCCCCGCGGTCCAGGTGGCAGATTCCTCACAGCAGAGGAAATCGCGGCTCAAAAGATTCAGGCCGCTAATGCTCGTGACATTGCAGACGACGACATAGACGATCAACCTCTCGTCGACAAGGAGGAGAATAATTCTCCTTCCACAATCGACGACCCAGTCGACCCAGTCCTACATGTCAACCCCTATGCCCAGCCCCCCTTTTCTGCACAGCACCACTTTCAAGATCAGGGAAACACAGCTGTGATAACCAATCCTCCAAAGCTACCAGCTCCTTCGTCTGGCTCCGTTACCCTCCGGCCCCCATATACCCCCGCTCAAATGCACCATGTTCCCCACCCTCACGCCCACGCCAGGCACCATCATTCCCACCTCAACTACTCAGAAGGTCTATATCCTACTGAAGAGGGTCCCTCTGGGACCGCCATGTTATCTTATGGTACCCGCAATCTCGACGCCCGTTGATTCAGAAGCTTTCTCCTTTCTCTCTAGTTCTTTGTTCGTGTGCTTTGCCTGTTACCTACTTAGATGAGCAGTTCTTGTTTGCAATGCGTAAAGTCGACGTGTCGTTTTAGGATATTAATAAGTACCAAAGCAAACAAATGCATGGGTCCAAATCCGTATCCTTCTACTCTATCTCCATCGCATCGTCATCACACTCAGCACCGGGTGTGACAATCTCCTCTACAGACTCCGCTCGTTCATCGACTTGACGAGTAGGGGAAAGCGGCCGCAACGGCCGATACAACACCAGAGCGCCCCCTCCCGTACTGGGCGACGAGATGGGAATGATAGGCTGCGGTGCGGTGCGGTGCGGTGCTTTTGTAGGCGCTGTAGCAAAGGCGTCGATATCGAATAGTGACGAGTCACCTTGATCTTGCCAGTGCCTGTACAACCAGTCAGGCCATCTGCGACAAACTTAAAATGCGCTTACATTCTCCCTCGTCCAAACTCTCCATGTTCACCTCGGGCGCCACAGCTTCAACTTCGTGCGGCGGTTCCTCGATAGAGCTGGGGAGGACGACACTTGAAGGTGGAAATGTTGTAGATTCGGAAGATAAAGTAGTAGGACTAATGGGCGTAATAACCAGCCCACTTGTTGAGTTGGGGTAGACCGGCGCCGACGCGAGCGTCAAGTGGGCAAACCCATGCTCCAGTGTGTTGAACTTGCGTCGTTTGGCGCGGCTCGTAGGGCTTGGTGACGAGCGCTGATAGGGTGATGCACGACGTTCATCATCTGCGTTATACAGTTTACGCTTCAGAGGTGACGGGTCGAACCAGGGATGGTGGATGGCCTGAGCCCAGGTGGTCATTGTCAGATATATTTGCTTGTTGAATTCAAGTGTAAATATATAAAGGCTTCATGTAATTCCAAGGTTACCTAAGCCGCGAAGATTCCAGAATCACCCTGCTTGCAAGGTCGGCAGTCAAACTGGCAGTCAAACTATAGGTGTGGGTATCGACAGAATATTAATTAAAATTAATTAAATTAAATAAGGAGAGGGAGAAGAGTGAAAACATTCCTTAGACACGTGAAATGTTGAACCATTGCTAGTGCTACAATAAAAAGATGCCGGTTCGCAATAGCTACAATGGCGAAAGCTAAATGAGAGCAGCGAAGCAATCTAACCAAGTCATTTATTGAATGCCCTAAGTCCAAAATGAATCAACGTGAAACAGTGTGCGAAGACTCATCACAAAACATACCGGTTCGAGAGGTAATGTGCATTTCTTGGCAGCCCATCTTCCTGCGCACTGAGTACTTTGACAGTTGCGGCACTTTCGTGGCTTGTTCGTGCGCTTGCCAGGTCCATTAACACCTTCTGAACTTCCTGTTGTAGTAGGGTGGTTGTCTGCCTTTCGTTTGCGCTTGCGCGAGGATCCTGCGACCAAGGAATGCATGTGCATACTAGTAGTGTCAGCATAAAGATAGTGGACTGCTGACCGCTGCAGGGCATGGTCAGCGAGTAGCTTGCCAATCTGCCATGAGTTGACCTCGTCGATGTCAACACATGGGCTGACTGCCAGCAAGTCGCGCAGGGTTGTGGGGAGTGCTGTGGGTGCTTTGATGGTGACATTGGTTGGGGCAGAGCGGACGAGAGCACGGATGCGCCGACTCGCTTCAGCATTGAGCGAAATCGTGTTTTGCTCGTTGCAAAAATCTGTCCATGTCTTGTAGTATGTCTTGAGGTGTTCTGGGAGCTTTTCGAATGATGTCAGCAAGTCATCAGTGCAAATTGTGCAATCCACGACACAAAAATCATACCTTATAGAAAATATTACGACCATCAGCATGTCCAGCCCAGACGACTGCGAGAGCTGTCCAATTCGGTTGCTGGTTGGAATCCGAAAATAATGGGGATGACTGGACGAGGAGCTGGAAAAGGTCACGTTCCTCGCATGTGTGGACAGGCAAAATTGCCATGAGTGTGCCCTGGGACTCTGCGATGAACTTGTGCCGAATATTCTGCTCACATGCAAATACTTCATTGAACTCCAACATTCCGAGTGGCTTAAAAAACACGGGCAAAAACTGGATCATGCCGAAAGTCTCGTGTGCCAGCTCGTAGTCATTGCCGTTCACCCAACCACAGCGAAAGTCACTGCTTTCAGGAACTAGTGCATCCATCGTTAAGGTCAGTAGTCGAGAAATGTGATTCTTTAGTGGGACATTAAAGTGTCCGACATATGCTTTGCCGGTGCGGTTCATGTTGCCAACCTTGCAATTGTACAGGTTAGAGTGCATTTTGAATTAAATGAATGAATGACGGACCGTCATATTGTGACAAACAGCGTAGTCAAGCAGCACATTGATAGCGTGATGAGGCAATGTATTAAATGATGTGTAGCGCCGTATGAGATTCTGGTGAACACCACCTTCGACACTGTTGGTGCCATGGCAACAGTGATACAACATCAGGCCATGCCGATCTTTCCCGATCTCAAAGTAAAGGTCAACGTCTGCAGGGTCCGAGTAGTATCCAAGCTGGACATTTTCCATGACATGTTTTGCAATTTCCCAAGCACGGTCATTGAAAAGTGGTTGTCCCGTCGTTGCATCCTTGATTGGACCGTAGGTTCTGATGACGTTGGCAACACGGGGCAGGAGAATTTCAGGTGGAGGTATGTGACGCCGGACACGTGACAGCACCCACTCAGGTTTTGATAAAAGCTGAGCATTGTATGTCGTCCCAAAGTCCTTCATCTTATGATAAGAGGCGAGCGGGCACGCGGAGAGGGAGCTAGAACGAACAAGGTACAATCTCAGCCTTTGTGAAAGAACTCTCTTGTTAACAATCAATGTACCTAGAATGAACAAGGTACACTACAGGTTCGTCAGTTTAACTGTAACACATACGAAGACTGCGCTAACTCACATCTCAGCCTTTGTGAAAGAACTGAGATGTCGCTGCGTCGTAGCTGTTGACTTTAAGGTGAGTGGTATAGTAACAAAAAATTTCGTATCTAAAGTGAACATATTGCAGTGCATGAGCTGATGTCACAACGTCGCTCGTCTACGCTCATTTTGGCTTGAGCTCGTACGTGTCACTCTGCCTCCGCTGCTATCTCGGATCCTTCGGTATTCATCATCTCGGATTGCTCGGACATCAACACTCCCCCTCGAGCGCAAGCCAGGGACATCTGTCCTCGAAGCTTCTGCAGGCGAGGCCGAGGTAGGGCCTTTGTGAAGGCATTGGCGATATTGTTGTCTGTGGGACAGTAGAGGAGCTCGAAGGTACCGTTCTTCACATGAGAGCAAACGAAGTGATACCTCAAGTTGATGTGCTTGGTGCATGATTGGAACTTGCCGGTGGATGTTAATGCTATAGCAGCTTGGTTATCACAGAAGATGGGGGTGGGGAGGCTTGGTGGGTCGTAGAGTTCGCCAAGGAGTAATTGAAGGTATAGTACCTCCCTCGCTACACTGGTTAGGGCAATATACTCAGCCTCAGCCGTCGATAGGGCGATTATAGGCTGTTTTTGCGCGCTCCAGGATACTGGGCCTCCATTGAGGAGTACTATGTACCCACTCATGGAGTGCCTGTGCGGCTGCGAAGCCCAATCTGCGTCGACGAATGCTTTGATCCCGGCATCCGTGGATCCCAAGGTGAGCTCGAAGTCGTCAGTGGCTTTTAGGTAGCAAAGAGCTCGCTTACTAGCCTCCCAGTGTGCTCTCCCGGGGTTTCGCATGAACTGCGACAATGTCGCGACCGCGAAGGCGATATCAGGATGCGTGCTCATGGCCGCATACATCAATGAGCCAATGGCTCGTTGGTAAGGTACGTCTCGCATGGCTTGGAGCTCAGTGTGCATGCCTGGACACTGATCTATGGATAGGGAGGTGGCTGGTTCCATGGAGGTCTGCACACTCTTTGCGTCGCCCATGCGAAATCGTTCAACAATGGTGTCGACATAGGCCTTTTGAGAGAGAGTAATGGTACGTGCCACTCGATCTCTAGTTACCTTCAATCCTAACAGCCATGACAGTTCACCCAGGTTGGATATCTCGAAGAATTCGCGCATGTTCGACTTGAACCGGAGGATGTGGGACTTGTGGTTGGCGGTGACGGCCATGTCATCAACTGACACGGTGATGATGATGTGCTCCTGGGGGGTACATTTGAAATAGACTGCCTGATCGACCTGGGACCGACTAAAACCCATCTTCCAGAACGCCCCAGCCAGCTCCTCCACCCACTCAAATCCTGCCTGCTTTAGGCCTGGTAAGCTGCGTCTTAGCTTTAGCACCTTGCCTTGCTGATCATCCTTTAGATATCCAGGAGGTGCTCTCATATAGATGTCTTCCTGGACGTCTGCATATAGGTAAGCACTTTTGATGTCTACCTGATGGATCTCCCAGTCCTTCTGCGCGGCCATACTCAACACAGCACGTATAGTGCTCATATTCACTGTCGGAGCGAATGTCTCGAAGAAGTCGATGCCGTATTGCTGTCGTTGTCCATTTGCGACGAGCCGGGCTCTCAGCTTCAGCTTTTCACCATCCGAGCCTCGCTTAGTAGCTAGCACGAAATGGCAGGGGATGACATTCACGCCACGAGGTAAGTCGACTACGTCCCATGTTCCTAATTTCTCCAGCTGACTGATCTCGTAGTCCAGCGCTTCTTGCCATTCTGGACTGTCTGGACCGTTCAGAGCCTGCTTCAATGTGGGCTCTGGCTCAGCTGCGGCTAAAGCTAGGTGAATATGAGCTTCCTCGTCTAGAAGGTCTAACTCTGACGTGTTCTGCAGAGATTCAAGGGTTACGGCTGCCGTCTGACCATTCTGGAGCTGGGCATAATAGCCTTTTGCTGGTCTGGCTCGGGTCTCACGAGGTTCTGGGGCGTCTGGAATGGGAATGGGATCTGGAGGAGTGGGAGTGGGTTTTGGGGTAACCGGGATGGGCTGGATGCTAGGTGCGTTGCTATTAGTCTGCCTCTCACCCACTGTATTTGACTCCCCCTTGTTCAGCACATCCTGGTCGACGAGGATGTCCGGCGGCGCAAACATCACATTTCGCTCGACCGAGACACGTCTCTTCGTGGGCCAGTACACCCTATATGCCTTGCTCTCGGTGTCTACACCGACGAAGACAGCCTCCTCCGCTCGGGGTTCGAGCTTCCCAGCATTCGCTTGGTGGACGTACACCTTGGAGCCGAATTCATGGGCCATGGAGAGGTTGGGTTTCGTCCTATGGACAAGCTCATGAGGAGTAGCGCCAGGTATCGCGCTCGACGGTAAGCGGTTCTTTAACCATGTAGCATAATTAATTGCTTCAGCCCACAGGAACTTGGGGAGATCGCGGCTGATGAGCATAGCTCTAGTGAGCTCGACCAGTGTTCTATTGAGATGCTCGGCGACTCCGTTCTGCTGGGGCGAATCGTGGACGGTGAGTTGTCTCTCGATTCCCTGGTCCAACAGATACTTATCAAATTCCGCACTCAAGTACTCTCCTCCACGGTCTGACCGAACCTTCCGGAGTCGGACTCCAGGATTCTGACGGCTAAGGTGCGCCTCATACCTCTTAAACGCCTCCAGCGCCTCACTTTTCGCTTTCAGGAACTCGACCTTCGTTTCACGGGTGTAATCGTCCGTGAAACTGATATAGTAGGTCGTCCCTCCCAGGCTGGTAGTCTGCGCTGGGCCCCACAAGTCCGTATGGACAAGTTCTGCGTAGGTGAGTGCTCGAGTTGTCGACTCTTGGGGAAACGGCTGATGGATGGCTTTAGCTTTCGCACAAGCTTCGCAGAATTGGGTAGGGGAGGTGAGGTCGACATCTAGGCCCTCGACAAGCTGATCTTTTGCGAGTTGCAGGACCGCTCTCTGGGACACATGGCCAAGGGCACGGTGCACCTCTGCCAAGGTAAGCTTCGTTCTTGCTACATGGGCGTGATGTGTTTTCTGATTCACCACACTATACAGGCCTTCTAGCTGAGGGATCTCGGCGATAACTTTGTGTTTGGGCCCCTTGGACAAGATTTGGCACATCTTGCTTTCAAATAGGACGGCTAATCCGGCAGAGGCGATACAGTTGGTGGAGATGAGGGTAAACGCCATGGAGGGGGCATACAGTGCATCCTTCAAGGTCACACTGGTCTTGCTGTTCCCCAAAGGTAAGTCTATTTTGACGTCTCCTCTCCCAGTAGCGCTGAGAACTGATCTGTTCGCAGTGTATACAGCTTGGGGGATGATAGGGATGAAGTTTGTGAACTTCGACCTGTCGGGACAGAAGTGGGAGGTCGCGCCGGAGTCTACAATAGCTCCACGGCGCTCAGGAGGTATATTCATCCTCCGGGCAAGATTCGCAAGGTCAGTTGTCGCGAAGGCATAATTGTCTTGGCCCTCTGACTCCTTTGCAGCGTTTGCGCTCTGCTGTTGGGTACGTCCTGCCTTCTTCCCTCTCTGATTCGGTCCCTGACCTTCTTTTCCTCCCCCTGGCCTCCAACAATCGCTTTTGTAGTGGCCCTTGTGGTCACAATTGTAGCAAACGGCCTCAGGGTTAGTCTGGCCCAGCATAGGGTTTGGTGCTCTCCCTTTTCCTATATTCGTTCTCGCAGAGAGTGCGGAATTTCCGCTCCTCTTCGACAGACGACGATCGGTAAGAAGGCGATGTTCATGTTCCTTGTTTATGATATTAACAAGTTCATAAGGTGTAACGGGGGTCTTTGTGACTTTAGCGGCCGCGTTTATCGATGAGACTAGAGGTCGATAGGATTCAGGAAGGGAGCCTACTATGATGGCGTAGAAGTCATGGTCCTCGACATTGGCACCCATGCCTGCCAAGGACTCGCGTAACTGTAGGAGTTCGCCAAGGTGAGCTTTAGCGTCACCATTCTCATCGCACCTAAGATCCTGTAGGCGTCGACGGAGGTCTATTTGGACCAGTTCGGTCTTTCCTTCGTGTATGTCACGAATGTCTTCCCAAATGGCTGCAGCGCCCTCGAGCTTCTGCACATGCAGCAACAGCCGATCCGTAATCGTGCTGAATATCTGCTGTTTGACGAGTGAGTCCTTTTGGAAATACTTGTCTAATTTCTTATCTAGCTCGTCGATCTCTGTCTGCATAGCTGCGGAGCCGTCTAGCTTCTTCGCAACGCTCATCTTCGGATCAATCGCAAATGGGGTGGGTTTAGCTGCACGGCCGTCAACGTAACGCATCAAACCTCGGGCACCAATGGCTGTCAACATTCGTTCCTTATAGGTAATCCAGTTGCTGCCATCTTTGGCGAGCTTTGGGACATTGAACAGTGCGGAATTGGTACTGGGGAGCATGGAGTCCATAGCCGTGGCAGGGCTCATAACCTCTTATGATAAGAGGCGAGCGGGCACACGGAGAGGGAGCTAGAATGAACAAGGTACAATCTCAGCCTTTGTGAAAGAACTGAGATGTCACTGCGTCGTAGCTGTTGACTTTAAGGTGAGTGGTATAGTAACGGAAAATTTTGTATCTAAAGCGAACATATTGCAGCGCATGAGCCGATGTCACAATGTCGCTCGTCTATGCTCATTTTGGCTTGAGCTCATACGTGTCACTCTGCCTCCGCTGCTATCTCGGATCCTTCGGTATTCATCGTCTCGGATTGCTCGGACGTCAACACTTCAGTACTGCTTCCATGGCAGCCTTGTCCTCTGCGACTGGTATGAAAAATGCTGCACTGAGTGCTCGTGCAAACGGCTGTCTGAGCCCATGGTGGCGAGCGATCAGAAATTGATTGTAGCAATGAAAATTGTCATATAGAACACAAGAACGAACGATAGAGTCATTCCTCGCTGCAACATTCATGTAGGGCTCCATGACCCCCACAAGTGCAGCTTCTGCAGCTGGATCTCGCAAGGAGCCCTCGATAGTCTGTTCAGGGCTGGTCTCCGAATCACCATCACACTCATCCTCATTTGGGACAAGAGTGCTCGTCAGAGGGCTGCTGCTATCAATATATCCTGCATCCAAGACTCCGGACTCAGGATCCTGGTGGTCGCCAAGGGTTTCCATGCATGAACCAGATGATGGACCGTCAAAACCTTCGTCGTGAGTTGAGGGGCAGATGCAAAGGTTTCGGATATCGGCAACAATAGAAAATGGAGTACTGCTGAATGATGCGAGTGATTTTGCCTGCTTTGCTTTCTGTAGGTGAGCAGGAAGCAGGAAAGATGGCACGAGCACTTTGGAAACTGTCATCACAACTCGTTTCGGTGACACATCAACACCATCGAGGGCAGGAGGACGTTCAAGGGCCACAATTCCGTGAGCCACCTCCTGTCCGTCAGGTGCCAGGAGTGCAATTCCAGTCCCACTAGGGGTGATGGCCACAACAGGCTGAGCAATGTCCATCCCCGCGAGCTGTAAATGCACCTGGGAGACGGCATAGACATCAAGCACAGCATAGTTGATGTACTCCTGGGGGAGCACTGCATCAGCCCACTGAGGGCTAACACGGACTTGGGGGTTTCTCGGTAGGTGCCTGCTGAGAAGTATTCCAATGAGTTCGGCAAGCCCCACAGTCCTCTTCACGGTAGCACCACGCTCCTTAGCCATTGCTCCCAGCTCCACATGTCCTGCAAACAGTTCATCTGATGCTGCGCCATGATGCATCCCGCAGTCATTCTGCAGCCACTTGAAGTCAGTTCCGACTGAAACACCAACTTTCTTGAACAGTGGTGAACGCAAAAACATGAGGAGGGAGTGTGGGAGCTTGATGACACCATTTTCGAGAAACGGAGCAGTCTGGATGTGCGTGCGTGCAAACATGTAAGGAACCAGCAACATCATAGGAAAAATTGCCACTGACCTTAATTAGATAGACAGTATTTTGATATGCCACTTGAATCAAGACAACTGGACCGTGGATTCCGGTCTCCAAATTGACCAGCCATTCCATGTCGAATGCAACTGTAACGTTCGGGTTTGTCGTCGTTCGGTGGTTCATGATGACATCAAAGCGGTGATTGACTTGATGGGTGTTGCTCAGCTCGACGATGGTCCATGATCCATGAGGAAATTCAAGCAGGGGAAGGGAACTATGTGGGAGGACGGGGACAACATCTTTCAAGAGGGACGGGAACACTCGCTCGAGTTCATTTTTGTCTGCACGGTGGAAGGGGGCCACACTGGAGAGGGGCAACTGACGAGGGCCAATGGACCCAGACCAAACGAGAAGAGCAGAACTGGATGGAATGAGCAAGGAACAAGCTACAAACATGCACTAGCTATATGTACCTATGTGCCTCGAGGTCCAGGCAAGACCCCTGGCACCGCTGGCAGACCCCTAGAAGCCAAGCCCTCCTAACACAGGTACCCCCCCCTAAAATGCGACACTCCCGGGTCGTGACTGAAGACGCCGGTGAAACAACATGATGGGCGAGGGCACATGAGGAAAATGAATGAGTCCATCTATGGTGAGAGTCGATGACCGGAGGTTATACGAAGGTGCGTAGGATCAGGAACGTGAAAGGTGCAAATGAAAATGTAAGGAACACGAGAACAAGGTAGCTATAATGACAAATGGAAAACGGAACATACATGGTGTGTGGGGACTAAGAATGGAGTAGCGAAAAGACATAATTGAACGCGGAAACGAACAACGGTGCGGTAAGTGAGAATTTGTAGGAGAATGTGTGAAGTCATGGGATGGTATAACGTGGTATGAGTATGGGGGAAAGGATGAACAAGGAACACAAAACAAAGGTATTAGGGTGTAGGGTGTAGAAGGGATAACACAATCAAAAAGAGACACACCACAAGACTTCAAATACATGCCAATGACGCATGGTACGCGGGTGCGATCAGTTGAGAACGCGTGAGAAGTGAGGCGTTGACGACGCGTTAACACGTGTGCGGTCGTAGGAGCATGGGCAATGATTGTCATGAGGACGCGGGGTGGAACGATGAGGGCACTGTTGATGAGCAGAACGTGAGGAGCGAAACACTCGAAGACCGCGTGAGTCAAATGAAGCGCGTGAGGATACGGGTGTGAATGTGTGTGAGTGTGAGTGTGCGAAGGGTGGGGTGGGTGCTGGTGAGCGTGAGGTGCCGTTTGACGTGTGTGGTGACGAACATTGGGATGGCATGGATGATGACATGGGTGGTGTGGTGCACGTGGGGGAGGTGTAAGGGCGAGGTGTGCACGAGGGCAACACATTGGCCTACCAACGTGGAGCTGACGTGGCAGGCGCTAAAAGGAGTGCTTGAGGGAAAGATGCGCTGACGAGAGAGGGTGGGCGACAAATGGAACGAGGTGGTATCGAGACAGAATGTGAGTGTCGAGATGGAATGTGAGTGTCGAAAGGACGAGAGTGATGAGTTGAACGAGAACGGGGGTGACGGACTGAATGAGAACGGGAGTGATGAACCAAACGAGGAAAATGGTAGATACGTCGAACGACGAAAGTGCCGAATGGAACGAGGATGGTGTAGAGTTGGTGCGCAGGTGCTGCGGGTGTGCAATGTGTTGCCGGCGTGTGGTGGTGTCGAGGAAAAGGACGCGTAAGTGAGAAGCAGAGGGTCAAACAAAATCAGCCTAATGAGAGGTGGCCATCAGAGCTCCACCACAGGAGGTGATGCCAGAGCTCTCCAGCGGCAGCAAGCAGTCTAAAAAAAAACCAAAGGAGTTGCGACCAGGTCAAGACAAAAACGGAAGCCGTACGAGCATGCGAAAACGCGACGAAGCAGGTGCGAGTACGAGAAGCCCAATGAAGAGCTCTCACTCTAGTCACCAGGTGGAAGGGGGCCACACTGGAGAGGGGCAACTGACGAGGCCGACAGACCCAGACCAAACGAGAAGAGCAGAACTGGATGGAATGAGCAAGGAACAAGCTACAAACATGCACTAGCTATATGTACCTATGTGCCTCGAGGTCCAGGCAAGACCCCTGGCACCGCTGGCAGACCCCTAGAAGCCAAACCCTCCTAACACAACAGACGTTGTCGGTGAAAACGGCCTGGACCTCTGGATGTCCAAACTTCACCAGTGACTCGCTGATTTCGTGCAGATTGGGCATGTATTGATCATGTCCCTTTGTCATTGTGAAGAGCATGGATCGAATCTCGGAGTACTCGTTCACCACAGTATGAAGTGCAGTGAATAGGGGAGCACTGCCCACCCTACCGAGCCATTTGATAATCTGCTCCCTCGATACATGTCAGAGACAGGGCAGATACTGTATGATAAAACTAGGCACCTTAAAGCTATGGTCAATTGCAAGCACTCTCGCTGGGAGCATGGCAATACACTGTTTCATCTCCGTTGATCGCCATTCGATAATCATGTCATAAAAGCGACGGAGGTACCCTGCACTTGGTACAAATCCAGCATAGCCATTTCGGTCACTGAACGAGCCAAATGCTTGCTTGCGGACCCAAAACTGTTTCGGACAACTTTTGTAGTGGTCTTGCACGAGCTCCAGGTATTGAAGGTGAAGATTGTCGAAGTGTTCATAGTGGAATGACTGCAACATCTGCATGAATGGCACTGGTCCTATCCCTGCCCTGATCGAGGAGTGCAAAAGCGAAACAAGGCTATTTGAGAGCCCACTGCGGTAAGTCAATTGGAAGGGGAATTGCATGGCCACTGGTGCAGGAAGAACATTGAGAATTGTGGAGCTCCAGCTTCGATATGTCTTGCGGCATCCAGGGTGGACACAGTTATAGCGGTACCCGATGATGTAGACATTCCGAGCTACATCAACCACACATCGAGGCTTTCTGATCCATCCAAGCTGCTGAAGAAAAACAGGCTTTCCTTGGTTCATCAGCTCATTGTTTGCTTTGCATCGAGGGCAGGGAATGCGGTCACCCAGCAAACAGTGCGGGAGCCAAACAAAGAAGGCTGGTCGATGGAATATCGAGGGCTCGACGGCAATGTTGGGTTGCGTCAGCAACGTCAGAAAGGGTGAAGCATCCCCGACCCAGAGTTGCTGCTGCTCATAGCACTTGGGCATGGCTGGTGTTCGGGTACTCTGCTTGATTTCTTTTTTCAACATTGTCTCTACAACTTTATAGGACTCGCTAAGCCAAAGTGGCATTGTTGACCTCGACGAAGATCTGCCTACAGACCCAGACGTCGAGGCCCCCCGTCCATGCTCCATGTCTTCATCCTCTCCTCCGTCATCAGAAACAGGGCGAAACTCGTCTTCCAGGGATGCTTCCTCATCCTGATCACTTTCGGTGTAGTCTCGAGGGGCAGGTGCTTCGAGATCAGAGCCATACGGGTTCTCCGGAACTGAAGTTCAAATAATGTGTGCGCACGGACACCACAGAAGCAGCTACAGCAAAGACGTACCATCAATAAGACCCATCGCACTCTGTGGCTCAACCATTGGTGATGGTGGCAGTGCAGGTGCATTTGCATTGTGCCTCCATGGCTGCCGCCAAGTCATCCCACTGCTTGTAGCTGCCGACTCTGCAGGTGGATCAGCCTTGCATATAGTAGCGGCCGGTCCAGACTCAGAGAAGTCCTGTGGCTGGTGGGTTGAGGTTTGAGGCAAAATGCTAGCAGCAGGCTCGGATTGCTGTTCTTGGGCATCAGTATTGAGGGGCGAAATGTGCGGTGTTCACATGACAGTTGAGGCAGTAGGTGCCTCCAACACTTTGGGAGGCAGATATTAGCATGATAGTAGAGCACCGGAGACAACGGCTAGTAGACACTAGATACTCACCTGGGTTGGCACCCTGCACGGCCGTTCGAAATACAAGGGTTGTCTGCTTCAAAGGCACCTCGCTGCAGGCTGCAGAACGAGGCGCAATTGGAAGCGCAGGAGGGATGGTGCGAACCCTCGCAGGAGGATCGAGGTTTTCGAACACCTCCGAGTCCAAATCCACATCATTTGTGAGGGCTCTGCATGGAGTCGGAGTGGATTCTGTAAGAAGCAGGGTGGCATGAATGAGAGGTCATCATTAGTTTAGAGATTTTATGACTCACCTTTGCCACAACGTTGAACCTCGCCATTGCGCGGTGTTTGCGTGGCGCTATGCGAGGTGTTTGGTGCTGATTTTCTTCATGAGTCAAAATGCTCGAGGAACGATATGAAAAGATTCTCACCTGGAGTAGTACTCTCTGCATTGTCGTGTCCTTTATGCCGTTTTCGAGGGGGCTGTCCATCATTGCGTGGCCGGCCAACATGTCCTGCACCTGGTTGATTCTTGCTTCCTCTCGGTCTTCCACACCCTCATTTGACGGGTGGTGCTGTTGGCTTCATGCGAATACGATCCGCGTGATGTCCTGGGAAAGATATATGATGAGATGCTCATAAGAGGAACTGGATGTTGAAGGCGAATGTTTGCGCTGAGTGGTCCGTCCCGGCCTGTGTTAGGTTAGGTTTCAAACTCCAGTTAGGACCTAATGGCCCACACCTATAGTTTGACTGCCAACCTGCAAGGTCATACCCTGTCATCAGGTAACCGACCCGAAAAAGATAAATTCTCGGAAAGCTTTATCTAGCGTAAAATTCGTATAAAAACTATCAGAATTGTACCCCGCATGAGAAACCTTTGAATACCCGGACTTACTTAGACGGAATCTCCCAAGTGCACAATTGTGGCACAAGTTGCAACTTATCACTGAGATGCCGGATAAGGCAACACTCACCTACGTGGCAAAGTCGTCAAGAGCGCCTACACTGACTACGAGTCCACACCCGTTGTGCCTTCGGCACAGTAGGGCAAAGGAGTGCGAAGCACTCCTTTGGGGTGCCTGTGGCACCTTTGAGTTTTTTTTTTTCATACTTGCACATACAATACTATATTCTTTATTTTTGGATATGGTAAATTTGACTCTCTGAGTATGCAAAATTTTGTATGCTTGGTTGATTATTATAATACTTAATCTGCTATCCCATAAGTGAATCTAATTATTTCACCATTTTCCCTGACCCCCTGTTCCCCCCCCGTCTCCCGTCTCCCGTCTCCCGTCTCCCGTCTCCCGTCTCCCGTCTCCCGTCTCCCGTCTCCCGTCTCCCGTCTCCCGTCTCCGTCTCCCGTCTCCCGTCTCCCGTCTCCCGTCTCCCGTCTCCCGTCTCCCGTCTCCCGTCTCCCGTCTCCGTCTCCCGTCTCCCGTCTCCCGTCTCCCGTCTCATGACTCCTGTCTCCTGTCTTCCCCTTTTTCTGTTTTTCTGTTCTCCTATTTTCTTCTGTTCTCCCAATTTTTATGTTTTCCTGTTCACCCAGTTTTTATGTTTTACTGTTCACTCAATTTTTGTGTTTTCCCATTCTCCTGTTTTTCTGGTTTCCCATTTTCCCATTTTTCTGTTGTTCAATTCTCCCCTTTTCCCATTTTCCTGTTCTCCCGTTTTTCCGTTCTGCTTGTGTCATTTTTATTATCATTACCATTTATTAATTTATTAATTATTATATACAGTACATACAGGTACTACTATACTAACGGGCAAGGGTTGTTGCTCACGCCACAAAAACCACGCGAGATGTCCAAAAAGAGGTTTAAGCGAGCTAACCGTACCTACACGAAAACCACGCGAGCTAGCGAGAGCTTTCCCACCCATCGCACCTTACTTTTTAGATTGACGATTAGCCTTTTTCATGTTTAGGTTTCCTATTACCATCTTGATCATATCAACATTGACACCACATGTAACACTTCAGTCTTGGCACCTTATCGCTTCTTGACCACACAAACTCCCTCCGCACATAGTCTCTCCGGTCTCTTACTTAATCTTGCAGTCCGTCATATATAGTTCGTGTTGCTCGTAACACCTCAGTATCGTTCTCCATGACATACTGAGGTGTGTATATTTTCCTACGTCTTGTACTTACTTCTTACTGATGTATGCCCTAGCGTGTTGTCCTGCTAGGTACCTATTGACAATATAGTATCGTTCTCCGTGACATACTGAGTGTGTTCTCCCACTAGTTCTGCTAGCGCGTACAGGTTATGAGCCCTGAGCTCTGAACGAGCTCAGACCCATACGCATTTGGACAACACTCCTCAAAAAATCACGAAGGTTCATCTAAAGGATCGAACAACTCTTTCATTTATCAACAAACTTGTATATCCAACTGCTATGGGTAAATACAACCATATCGTCGAGCTAACCGGCGCAGACGTCTATCCCAGCTGGCGCAGGGCCATAGAATTGGCCTTGGCCGGTGATGGATTATGGAACCATTGTAGTGATGGTACCGACCCTAACGACATCGCCGAATACGCCAGCATTATGCCCTCAGTAGCTGTGGCAGGACAACCTACCAGCGCTGAACTCACCTCTATCAAAGAATGGGTCAAGGAGGACGCTCAGGCGAAAGCCATCATTGGAAGACGCCTCTCACCCATCGTTCAGAACATGTTAGGCGAGAAGCTAACGGCCTGCCTTCAATGGGACACACTATTGAAACGATTCGGCCGACTCGATGTCACCTCTCAGTTCAAGTTGCGTGACCAGCTATTCTCGGAACGACTCAAAGACGCCGAAGATGCATCTCGATACATCAGCGTTTTTGAGAATGGTTGTCGAAGGTTTGCAGAGATGGGTATCAGCTTCAGCGATTCCGAAACCGTTTGGATGCTTCTCCATGGGTTACCGGAGACGCCTCAGTGGGTCGTCTTTCGTAGCCTCACCCTCGGTCTCTACAACAAGATGGCACCATCTTCCACTTCCACCTCCACTGCTGTCACATTCGAGGATGTAGCCGCTGCATTCACCAAGGAAGCTAATCGTCAATGTGGTCAGTTAAAACTGGCTAGACCAGGATTGGAATACACCAACGCTGTTGCTCCCTCCTCATCTGAACGACGAACCAATCCGTCCAACGGCATCCGCATACACAAGCAGAACCCCAAGGGGGTGCCTTGCGAAAATCCTGCGTGTAACGGCCTGCCTCGCTCAATGACACACAATCGTGACCATTGTCTGCAACCAGGTGGAGGAATGGAGGGAAAGGTGCCATGGAGCCAGCAATGAAGTGGGAAAAAGAAAGATGTTGTGGCCGCTGCATCAGAAGCTAAGACTCCTGCTCCTGCTCCCCCAACACCTTCTGAGACGATGGCTCTTGTTGCCACTGCACCCACTCATCGACATGACTGGTCATGTGCAATGATCGAGGCCTTCGACCCCAGCTACACACCATCCAATGAGAATGTCGCCTACATCGCGAATCAAGTGCTGTCCACAATCCTTGACTCTGGTACAATGTCCACCCTCATTACCAGCAGAGAGCATTTCTGGACGTATAATTCTGATGCAAAGGTTAGCATGAAAACTGCGAACCATGGTACACTCCTCACCTCAGGAAGAGGAGATTGTGTTGCTGATCTTCATGTCGGGAATTGAGTGCAGCGACTTCGACTTGGTGACTGTCTACACGCACCAGGAGCACTGATAATTCTGATGTCAGTAGGACGGATGCTCAACAAGGGGTGGGAATGCAATTTCAAACCTTCCCCACCACATTGCCAGCTTGTCTTCCATAATGATGTTGTCAGGGACGTCCCTCTGATGGGTAACTTGGTCTTCCTCGACTTATGGTTCATTCCACCTTCAGAACTGTTCCCACACCTCGAGATTTCAGCCTTCACCAAGGTACCATTATCATGGGATCTGTGGCACGCACACTTAGGTCACGTGGGAGGGGATGCTGTGAAATGTTTACGTCTTTTCGCTACAGGCGTTGACGTCGAGGTGAGTATTCCACTTCGTACCTGTGAACCTTGCCTCTTGGGTAAACACCCTTGCAAACCCTACCCAGTCTCAGACTCACCGCGTGCTGCAAACCTCTTGGACCTCGTACACTCAGACTTGTGCGGACCTTTTCCAGTCGCCACTCCACACAGCAAGCTTCATTTTGTCATTTTTCTCAACGATCACAGCAACTTCCTGAATCTACAACTTCTTGCAACTAAAGATCAGGTGTTAGAAGCTTGGGAAATGACATGCAAGCGCTGGGAAAACCTTTCTGGACGGAGTGTCAAAGTGTTTCGTTCAGACAACGGCGGTGAATTCATCAGTGCATCTTTCTCAAAGGCCCTCACATCTGTCGGAATCGAATGTCAGCTCTCTGCACCATACACCCATCAGCAAAATGGAAAGGCAGAACGACCCCTTAGGACAATAGAGGGTCGGCTATTCGCTATGCTTGAGATGGCTAACCTTCCTCCAACTCTTTGGGGAGAAGCAGCACTGACTGTTTGCTATCTGTGGAATAGGACAGAGTCATCCACCCTTCCCCCTGGAGTCACTCCCTACAAGATTGTGAATGGGCGAAAGCCAGACCTGTTGCATCTTCAAGTGTGGGGAACTTGATGCTTCGCTCACATCCCCACAGAACTACAAGTAAAGCTCAGTCCACATTCCCGCGCAGCTTACTTCATGGGGTACCCAGATGGTACAAAGGTCTACTGACTTCGAGACGTGGATACAGGCACATTTTTCAATGCACACAACATTTACTTTGACAAAAACTTTCCATCAATCTCACACACTCCTCACACCAGTGACTCAGACTCAGACGGCGAAAGAACGCCTCCAGCCGCTCCACCATCATCTCAACCCACCTTGCCTTCCTCAGCTCCTACTGCTCTACCCACAGTGCCCACAGAACATCGTTCAGCACATGTCTGAATCCTCACCAAGTCGGGCCAGGCCTATGCATCGGATCTTGCAGCATCTAAAGCCCGCTTGCAATCACTTCAAGAAGCCCGTGCAGGGCGCACTCTACACGAGGAGTCAGAGAGTCTCAGTGAGGGGGTGACAGAGGCCTCTATCTCAGAAGTCCAGCCGAATGAGTTGTCTATCTCAGAAGTCCAGCCGAATGAGTTGTCTATCTCAGAAGTCCAGCCGAATGCGGACATACCAGAAGTCATGGCAAACATTGTCATTGAGGAACAAACAAACATCGCCATCCGCAGCAATCGGCCACGTAACCCATCCAATCCCGATTACGACATGAACATACCACCTGCCACTTATGATGAGGTGATGAAGCGCCCTGACCATGCTAAATGGCTTGCTGCAATGAAAGCCAAACTTGGGACAATGAAAGAGATGAAAGTGTACAGGTTGACAGAGCTTCCAGCTGGACGCAAGGCCATAGGATGCTGGTGGGTGTTGGAATTCAAGGAAGACAACAAGGGAGGTCCAGTGCAGAAGGTGCGACTAGTGGCCCAGGGATTTTCACAGATACCTGGCATCGATTATGGCGCCACTTTCGCACCCGTCATCAAAACCGCATCAGTCAGATTCATTGCGGCACTAGCATGTCAAAACAACTGGGAGTTGGACACTTTTGACGCACGTCGAGCTTTCCTCTGGGGGATTCTGAAAGAGGAGATCTATATGAGGCAACCCAAGGGATTTGAAGAGGGGGACTGGACACTGCTAGTCTGGTTGATGCTGTGTACTATCTATGGTCTCAAGCAGTCTGCGATGGAATGGTACGAGCAGGTATGCGCAGTTATGCTCGAACTCAGCTTCACTCGTTGTGCTGTTGACCACGCTGTCTTCATCTATGACAAGGGTGCAAATTCCAACCATATATACTGCATTGTCGGCTGGCACGTCGATGATGGTATGGGCCCCTCGAACTCGAAATCCTTCTTGACATACGTCAAAGGACACATTGCGCAGCGCTTTGGCATCAAAGATCTCGGTCCCATCACTCGCTTCCTCGGAATTCAATTCGAGCGTGATCGCACCACTCGTCAACTATGGATGCACCAAGGGGAGTACATCTCGTACCTACTTGGCGAATATGACCTCTTAGATTGCAACCCCATGCACTTACCACTCGACGCAAACCACCCCTTTGGTCTTGATTCAGACACATACAAGGATATCCCTAACCTCCCAACATGTTATCGAAAGCTAGTCAGTGAACTTCTATACCTCGCAGTGTGTACTTGAGCAGACATCTCCTTTGCCGTCAATGCCCTCGCTCAGCAAAATGCCAAGGCAACACCATGTTATTACACAGCCCCCAAATGTGTTCTTCAGTACCTCAGCGGTACTCTCAATCTTTGTGCACACTTTGGGGGTGCCAGGGCTGACGAAGGCTTACATGCCTACTGTGATGCAGATTGGGCTAATTCAGTGGAAGATAGATTGTCCATCTCAGGTTATGTGTGGTTCTTTGCAGGGGGCCTAATCGCGCACATTTCGAAGAAACAAACGACGCATGCGCTCTCGTCAACTGAAGCCGAATATATGGCGGTCATGCACGTTCTCCAAGAAGGCCTTTGGCTGAAATCCTTCATCACCGAGCTGCACATCCCATTGTCCTTTCCCATTGTCATCTACATTGATAACACTGGCGCCATCTCTCTCTCCAAGGAGGCAAAGAACCACATACGGTCCAAACACATAGACATACACTATCATTTCATCCATGAGTGTATCGAAAAAGGGTGTTTTCCTCCCTCAATGGCTTCCATCGCATCGCAACATCGCAGACGTGCTCACCAAGGCACTCGCCCATCCCCTTTTTGTCAAACATGTCGCAAGCCTGAGCTTGGTGTCTTGTTGAGGGGGTGTATTGATGATTAACCTTTTTCACGTTTAGGTTTCCTATTACCATCTTGATCATATCAACATTGACACCACATGTAACACTTCAGTCTTGGCACCATATATTCATGTTGCTCGTCACACCTCAGTATCGTTCTCCGTGACATACTGAGGTGTGTATATTTTCCTATGTCTCATACTTACTTCTTACTGATGTATGCCCTAGCATGTTCTCCCGCTAGGTACCTATTGACAATATAGTATCGTTCTCCATGACATACTGAGCGTGTTCTCCCGCTAGTTCTGCTAGTGCATACACTGACAACACGCCGCAATTCTGCCCCGCGCTGGTCGTGACTTACAACCATCGGCTGTTTTAACTTCATTTGCAATCACTGAACAAATGCTGGCCTTAGGTAAAAATATATATGGCTGGACTGCATTGGAAGAACACTGCCTACGCCCTATGGGACAAGGGTGCTAAGTGCCCACAGTGCAATACCAAGCTGTGCCTGTGCTATGCAGGCAGAGCTTGCGACTTCACCATTGACAACCACTCCCTCAATGTTGACAATAGGTATGCAGTTGTGATACTAGCTTGTTAAGCTCAGTTTTGCCTCGTACACGATTTAGGCGACATGCAACAGTTCACTGTCATCTTGCCCAGCCTCGCTGAGATCTATAATGGTATGCACAATTGGTTTATCATTTTATATTCCCCGATTACTGAACAAACACTAGCCTTAGGTAAATATTTATATGGCTGGACTGCATTGGACCAACACTACCTACACCCCAAGGATGCCAAGAGCCCACAGCGCAGTACCAAGCTGCGCCTGGGTGCTCGGGTTATACAAAAAGAGCTAGCCATTGTACCATCGACAACGACTCAACCAGTGTTAACATTAGGTACGTAGTTGTAACGCTAGTCCATGATGCTCGAGCCTGCTAAGCGCACAGTTCAGGCTATGAGCGGCAGTGGATTAGCACCTAGCCCCTGAACGACGTAGTTACATACACCTGAGGCACAACAGCATCTGTCGGCCAGGCATATTGATATTGGTATAATATTCACAGGAATATTCTGCATTTGTAATGAAATCTGTGCTGTAATGCTATTTAAAAGCAGATTTTATCTATGTTTGTTATATGACATTCAGGCAGATTGGGTGGAAAATATTCTATATCTGATGGGCATATCATATCTAAACTTTGAAATAAACTCTGTCTCACTCTACAATGTGTGTCATATGTAGAGTTTAAGCATGAATATGGTAGCTGATCCATTTTAACTACAAAGTTTAAATATGAACCATATACATATTGGGAATGGAGCTTTCCTATTGGCCAGTCTTCGGCCAAATTCAAAATAATACAAACCGGGTCTGCACGTGCAAGATATTATTGTCATAATTTCAATATAGGCATAGATCTGGTGCTAAAACAAAGGCTTCCTGGTAAATTCTAGATATTAATGTCCATATATCCTTCATTTGGAGACAAATCTGGTAGGCAATCAATTTTAACAACAAATTTTGCATTTGTGTGCTATTTGCTTAGGTCCAACATTGAACAATAGTGGTACTCAAAATAACTTTCAAAACCTTTTGGAAACTCGGGTAGAGCACGGCTAAACACCTTCCAACATCTCAAGCAACTCAGCCTCGATTGAAAGTCAGTCCGGCATGGCATGGCGGAGTTTTAAAGCATGCCTGCTACTCGCCAACATGTTCGTCGTTCTGCACGACTTCGAGCCAACGCTCCAGTGTGCTCACTGAGAGCAATGGATCCTCAACCATATACCTTCGAAGGACAAACCAACAGCCCTGCAGTAGCACCAGCGCCGAAGATGTCAATTCAATGGCAAAGCGAAACTGCTCTTACTGACACCCTGGTGAACTATCTAACCACTCACCCCTCTGATTGTAGGGTTCTATTTTATTCGGAGGGGAAGAAAAAGATGGTGGATGCTGATGACAATCCCACGGGCAAGGACAAAGGGGCTATCTATGGTGCCATCGCCCAGCTCATTTTCGCGAATCACATCAAGTACGGCACTGCATACCGTCAAAATCAGAAGAAATTCTGCAATTCAGTCTCCAACCAGATCTCAGGGTAAGTGCTCGCATATGCTGATTAAATATATCAAGACTCAGAACAAAATACAAGAAGCACAAGGGCAGGTTCACTGCCACGGGCGCTGGTGTCGTGCCGCTTGATGGGCAGTCTGCACAAAATCTCTTAGGTGAGTCCCTCATGCCTTATTTTTGTTTGGTCTGCGGCTGATTGATTTTTGTAGAACTCGTTCATGCAGATTTTCCATGGTTCTCAGATCTTGATGCCATCTGGCACAACAACCCCTCAATGGCGGCAAAGACTTACTCGTCTCAGCTGGGCGTTGATCACGCTGGCGCGCTGTACTCGCTTGTCCAACCACATGGCAGGGCCGGTCCCTCAACGCACTTTGGTGCCACTGCTGGGGCTGGTCCCTCCATACCGGCTGCTCAGTCCTCCCGCGCATATCCGCCCCCCAACACATATCCGCCCACCAACACATATCCGCCCACCAACACATATCCGCCCACCAACACATATCTGCCACCCTCCGCATATCCTCCACTGACCTCATTCGTCAACGAGCTGTTGAACACAAACGTTCCCAAGAGGCTTCCCCCACTGACCTCATCCGTCAATGAGCTGTTGAACACGAACATTCCGCCCTCATCCGTCAACGAGCTGTTGAACGCGAACATTCCGCCCTCATCCGTCAACAAGCTGTTGAACGTGAATGTTCCGCCCTCATCTGTCAACGAGCTGTTGAACGCAAACGTTCCACAGAGGCTTCCCAGAATGCCTGACCTGCCCCCCAACGCATATCCACCCCCCAACGCATATCCGGCCCCCAACAAATATCCGCCCCCTCATGCATTCCCCTCCCCAAACACTAGTACCCCCCCTTGTCCTCCCCTCCACCTTCCTGGACTCTATAATTCCCCTGACGTCGATGTCGATATCCGCGATGATTTTGGAGCTGCTGACGACGACGACGACTTGTATTCGGAGGGCGCGGGCCCATTTTCCGCGCCCCTCGGAAATGCACTCGAACATCTCGACGGTGATGAGATGATGGACCATGATGGGGATGCTCTCGTGAGCCCTCCCCAAGCCACAGGGAAGAAACGCCAGCTCCCGACATCCCTGTCTCCTCCTCCTGATGTTCCCTCCCCATTCGAAGTCCCCTCGAAGTCGCCGGCGTCGTTTTACGACAGTCGCGCAGCGTTTGGCGCTCAGAGGCCGTCCAGCCATGGGGGGCGATGCAAAGCATCGTCGGAGATGTCCCGCAGCATCTCGACACCCTCGTCAACGACTCGCAACACTACTCCCTCGTCGGACTACCGTATGTCGCCTACCCCGCAGACCTCCCTGCCGAACAGCACGGGGGGCTCGAAGAAAAAAAAAGCAAAGTCTGATGTTCTGCAGGAGGTAGTTCACGTTCGGGATGAGATCGAGAGTATGCATTCCGACGCAATGTCACGCCACGATAGCAGGCATCAACGCTTCCTCGCGAAGCTCAGCGCGAAGAGCGAACACAATCGGGACTCGAAGAAATATGAATGGCTTCGTGGCACCCGCGAGCATGAGGCCTCCCAAGCCACTGTCTCCCATCAACGTCTCCAGGAGCAACAAGATGCCAAGATTCGCCTTCGTGAGACGGATATTTGAGTGCATGAAGTGCATTCGTTGGTGCTCGACAAGGAGGCCGAGACCCTCCGGCTCAAGATTCAATTCCACCAGATGACCCAGGGCAACAGGACCCCAGCGTCAGATGGAGCTGCGTGATTCATTTGTCGTCGTCGCACTTCGTTTGTTGTTGCTGTTGTGCGTGTTTTCGCTAACATTTTTTTATTTTATTTGTACTACCATCATCATATGTTCCGTTTTTTGTCGTTGCTATGTTGTTGTTTGTCGCTGTGTTGTCATTGTTGCATGTATGTTTTTCTCCTACTGCTCTGATTCAAGTTACATCTTACATAGGTACATATATATGTTGTACATTTGGTAGTAGCACATGTCAAGTAGTACATGTCAATGTGATCCTCATCCTGCCCTACGTTGTGCATTAGAATGAGGACTGTCAAAGAGGTCATCCATCAGCTTTGCACGAGTAGCCTGACCTGGAGTGCCCTCATATGTCCTGTCACCAAGTACCTCATCACCATCTGGAGCCTCAAACTCTTGAGCAATGAAATCTTCACCCTCTACATGAGCCCACTTTAGAGAACTCTCATATGTTCCATCCTGTTTGCGACGATCGGTTTCAAAGCGGATGATCATGTTGTGCAGGATGATACAACACTTGATCCACTGCACAGCAAAATTGAGGTCTTTCTCCGACTGAATCCTGAAACGGAGCTCTCGAAGGGACTGAAACCGTCCCTTCAAAACAGCAAATGTGTGTTCAACGCGAACACGAATCTAAATAAATGTAAATCAATGGAAAACCGCCAAAAAAAAAAATACCTTAGAGAGGTGATAATTGAATGTCTTCTGGTTCTTTGTCAGCCATCCATTGCGAGGCTTCTTGAAAGGGGCAATACACCATGGTTCCAATGGATAGGCACTGTCCGCCCAAACCCAATGACCATCAGGCAGAAGATCAGCATGCTCTTCGTAGAGGCGAGTAGATCGAAAAGCAAAAGCATCGTGGACACTCCCAGGGTGACCAAGAGAGTAGTCGACAATCAGGAGGTTGTGGGGCAAGATGACTGCCTAGAATTAAATTAATTTTTGCACATGAAGATGGAAAGAAAAAAATACCTGACAGCCAAGGGAATACTTGGACTTCCTATCATAGAATGTCTCACCATAATAACCAGGTTTTGTGAACAGATCCATGGTTGAGCCATCAATGGCTAGAAAGCCGCCTCTCCACTCTGGACAAGTACGCGACTCGGCAAATTTCCGAGCCAGGTCGCTATCCTCAGAGTCACCTGCCGGGAAGCAGATAAACTGATCATGGGCATCGAGTACCGCGACCATCACACGATTAGTGCAATTGACCACTGACCCAACACTCACGCCTGCCCATTGAACAACATCCTCGAGAGTAATGGCATTGCCGTAGTGGCCTGCACGATTCAGAAAAATAGCAAGCTGGATGGAGATGGGGGGCTGAGGATTGTTGGACTGGTTCTGGAAGATAGGGTGATCAGAGATATGATCGAGGATATTGTCGAAGATCTCCGGGTTGACACGAAGTTTCTGCCGGAACAGGTGAGGGCGGTGTTCCTCATGGTGAACCAGCATATGAAGCTGAGGTGCTCGTGGAGGGGGCTCGTCGGGCTTATGGAGTACACGTGCCCTCTTAACCTCATCACGAAGAGCAGCAATGGTGTCCTGGAGCCTGTCGTAGGGTGCAGCAACATTATCAGATTCGTCACTGGAAGAATCTGAAACCCCTGTCATAGGGGAGATGGGGGAGATGGGGGATGGGGGGCTAAAAGACAGACTGATAGTATCATCATTGTCTGAAGTAGAAAGCGAGTCCAAGTCAGAGTCGGTATCAGACTCAAAGTCTGACCAGTCGTCAAGGATGTCCTGATACTGCAACTTGGCTAACACAAGTGCAGCCTGATCAACAGCATTCAAGATGTCTTTACATGTGGATTGACGAGGCATGGTGCTGGGCAGTGTGATCTCTTATCAGCTCGTCCGATCTCCAACTGATTTGTCGGAGTTTGAATCTCCACCACCATCAGCATGCTGACTTGTTGACCTCCACCTCTGAGACCGTCGTAGAGCCTAACATCCGCCAAGCCTCGATCGACCCTCCACCAGACCGTCGTCGACCTCCACCAGACCATCATAACCTAACATATCCGCCAAACCTCCATACCGGCTGCTCAGTCCTCCCGTGCATATCCGCCCACCAACACATATCTGCCACCCTCTGCATATCCTCCACTGACCTCATTCGTCAACGAGCCGTTGAACGCGAATGTTCCAAAGAGGCTTCCCCCACTGACCTCATCCGTCAACAAGCTGTTGAACGCGAACGTTCTGCCCTCATCCGTCAACGAGCTGTTGAATGCGAACGTTCCGCCCTCATCCGTCAACGAGCTGTTGAACGCAAACGTTCCACAGATGCTTCCCCCACTGCCCTCATCCGTCAATGAGCTGTTGAACGCGAACGTTCCACAGAGGCTTCCCAGAATGAGTTCTGATCCCCCGCTACATGCAGTCACTCTCGCGCACATGTGATCTCGTATCCGTTCGTTCACATTTGTATCTGCTCGTATCCAGCCATTCTTACTCACATCGGGTTTGCAGGCACTCTCGTGCACATGTGGTCTCGTATCTGTTCGTTCACATTTGTATCTACTCGTATCCACTCATTCTCACTCATATCGGGTTTGCAGTCACTGTCGCGCACATGTGGTCTCTTATTAACGGTGCTCAGTCATGCCAGTCCCTGACACATTTGCACCTCTCCTCGCAACCCGTGGCTTCAAGCGCCAACACATACGCATTCCGCACGGCTTAGAGCCAGCGCTCGAGTGTGCCAGGATTGAGGGATGTTTGAGGGAGGATAGTAGGGAGCCAGGGCAGGCTGAGCAGACAGAAAGCTTTGATTCCCTCTCTCCCTCCGTCGATATTCGATTACATGTCGCGCATTAACTAGCTACGAATATATTTGTTTTAACCTTAGTGCATTGAAATCTCCTCTAAGTGCTTTAAAGTCCGCTCATATGCATATGTTATGCCGCCTGTGCCGCAGCTGTTGGACGCTGTTCTAACCGAGTTTCTTGATGCCTTTAGGCGGTGTTGGAAGGTTTAGCCGTGCTCTACCCGAGTTTCCAAAAGGTTTTGAAAGTTATTTTGAGTACCACTAATAGATGTAAAATATTTTGCAAAATATGTTCCACATATTATCCTCCAGCCAATCTGGCCCTGTCTCAGGTGATAGAATATTACAACACTTGCTTGTCATTTTCATTCACAAGCATGATATTGACTCCGATTTTATCTTACATAATATAGCAGGGTGGACAGATGCGACCACGAACTAAAATGAACAGATTTTGTCCTGCATTTATCTGCGGTGTTGTAAAAGCCAAAGCAGGGCATCATTCTATTAAGTATGGATAGACATGTTAAGATAACTATGAAGAGACAACATGAGTATTTGTAGCTTGTTTGAGGGCAACACATCGTTGTTGGATTTTGGATAAGGCGCTGTTAGCACTGATAGGTCTCTTGGTAGTAGAGGAGGCAGGTAGCAATGTTGATATCAGCCTTAGCGACATGGTGAAGGACGATTAAAAATACTGGTTCCACCAAATCAGTAGCTCATCAACCTCCTTACATTCCTCGGGGTCTTCCAAGAGATCGAGCAAGCTATGATAAAATGTTTCTGAGTCTGTGGATGTGTCGGTCCGCAAGAACACTGAGGACGAGCTTAGAGCAAACCGCACCTTCAGCCTTATGTCAAAATCATCCTGCCACAGAAGTGTGATTGCTTGACGAACCTGAGTTGCGATATAAGCAAGGGAAGCTAGCGTGACCACATTCATGCCATGGAGACGAGCATTTCCAGATCACGTAGCTTTCGGCTCCCTGTCGACTGAACTTGGAGATGTGAAAACTTGAACATGTTTGTAGGCCTGATGGATTACCATGTAGTGAATGGAATATACGAAAATATGAGTGCACACTCACATATATTAGCAAGCGGCTCCTAAGAAGACTGCACCCATCAGGAAATCGGCCATGAGATGATTTTAATAGATATCTCTGGCAAAATCACATCAAATATTGACACATTATATCCAAATACATAGTATTATATAAGCATAAGCACAATGGTGCTGGATGATGAGCAATTGCAAGAAAGTGCTAATATTGATGAAAACATGTATGCCTCACAAATATGATGCTCTGTAGATAAATTATTGAAAAGGTCCAGCATCACTCCATAAAAACAGTCACCCGCTACATTAAATTCACATTATGATGGCTGTTTGCAATGTTACCTAGTAACAGTGCGACCACTGGCAGGAAAGGATAGTGATGGCGGTCGGTTCAAATGTGAGGCGTCATTTTCCATCGATCACCACTAGGACCCTTATATTCTTGACTAGAATTCAGATCTAACTCACACAGGAACTCCTAATCTGACCAAGGTCTGAATTTCTGATTCAAGTATCATTTTCGATTTCATTATGCTGAGGGCACCCACACCTTCACCTTGTCACACATGAGATAGAGAGAAGCTGATCATTGAACTTTGAGACATTCATTACAACAGCAAACATAAATCACGAAGCTGACATATAACTTAGAGTTAGCTGGTAATAACTGTGTCAATTACGATTAGGTGCTTATGAATGATGTCCTTGTATCTCAGGCTCACCCAAAGTGGTGCCTATGCCAAAAGATACGTCGAGCAACATCCCGAAGGAAAACTTATCAGGGTCGCAAAGTCATCTTGTAATGGGAAGGCATCAAAAATCTTTTGAGAAGGTCTGATGCGATGGTGGAGTAGGTCTGATCGTTGCTGAGCGGGAATTCATTTTAGTGGGAGAGGTTGCGATTTTCACAGTAAACAGAACATACCAATATCTAAGGGCTGAAGTACACTAAAAATATGTTAATGTTAAAGTCGTGGGTGATGACTGATCTTACCGCCTGGCAAAACACACTGAGGCCAAGGCAGAAGATTCAACCCCATCGATAATCCCTCTTGCCATTCTCTGCTGCCTGTAGCACATAGAGTGTTGGTAATAATAATTCGGTCCATTAATTATATGCCCCATTAAGGCCTGAGAGTATGACTTTGGAGGCTTGCACTGAGAATACCTGGCTTCATGCCGCATGCACAGAATAATTTTATTGAGGTCAGCTTGAACATGCTTGAATCAAAAATAAGATAACCAGGATCATGATCAAGTAGCAGTCAATACAGACATTTCGATGATGTGAGACAGTTTGACCCGAAAGAACTGAGGCTGTGATAATGAAAAAAGCATAAGTGCTATGTTCAAACAAATAATTGGCCTTTTACAAGCATAGACCTTACCTAATAAACTTCGGACTGCTTCATACTACTATGTGCCCAGTGTGCAATAGTGCAACTACAACTGAGTGTGGTCCAACCAAGGATGAGCATTGTATGATCATGAGGCGCACTGGTAAGTTAGACATGGTTTAAAGTAAGAGAAAGTGAACACTATAAAAATATGGCAGCTGTGGTCAATGACATGTTGTCTCTGGGAACGGTGGGCAATCATCAATGCGAAAGGTGGTGGGACGAAGCATTATGGCAGGAGAGACTGGGAAGGTTGATAGTGTCACATAGATGTGACACACCTTTGCCAGTGACAGACTTGCCGGCGCTTTCCGGACAATTAAACTGCAGCTTCAGCGCCTCATATCCGCATGTTCTGTCAAGAAATTTAAAGCCATTGCTTGTTGTGCAAAGCCTCCTGGTATCTTGATCAACCCTACGCATCTCAGCCACTCAAAAATATCTTTTCCAGCCGAGCATTATATACTGTGCATATGTATATGTGTTATTGACAATTATGTATTACTTGATCCATACTGTAGTTAAGCACTTCCGAGTCTTGTGCATACAGACTCTAATTAGCAAGTTAACTGATTTCTATTGATAATGGCGGTCCTTTTGTACTCCTCCCAAACAGATATGGTGTTTCATCACTGGCCTTGCTCCCACTCGCTCGCATTTTTTGCAGTGTTTGAACAAAACACGGAACTCCCTCGCCGGAATCCCAGCAGAGCTAAGCCTGTCCAACAATTCTGCTTGTTCTCTGCGGTCCCACTCAAAACTAATAGGCAAGATTCATTGTTCTGTGGCTAAGTCATCTGTTAATGAAGCTGTGGTGTTGCAGCAAAGCAAGCTCATACCTCTTTGTGGGTATTGGAAGGTGCCTATAGACAATAGTTGGAAGTAGACATTAATTTTCACTGTGCAATGGTGAGTCTGGGTGCTTCTTGGGCATGGATAATACTTACCTCGGTATCCGCATGTATCCAATGCACATCTTGCAGTCCAATCAGTCTTCTTGTCAATCTCATTCCACCAAGGGTACACTGCTGCCTCTATGTATGCCCCTTTTCCACCACCATCAGCGCATATACAACACGGATATTTGAAATCATGTCCGTTGCGGTACCTCTCTAGATGGTACAGTGGAATCTTCTTCCCATCACTATCGACAGGCCTGCACGTTGTTTCGTCATGCCTAGAATCCGTACCTGAATGAAAGACTCACCAACACCATTCAATCATGGACTTCGAGGCACTGTCGTAATGCAGGAGGGCGAATCGGCAGGTCATGGCCTCCGCAATCAGCTTGGCTAGCCTTTGAGAGGTTTCATGATAGTCAGGTGGGGCGGTAATGTTAGAGGAAGGCGATGATGGAGGTTCCATTGGGTAGTCTGGCGCAGCAAAGTGGTATTTTTCCTCCTGCTTATATAGTATCAGGCTGCCACTGACTATGACATGGCCCACCCAGCCTTTCTTGGCACAATCAAGTGTGCCAGCCTCCCACCTTTAGCCTGCGGCCAGAGCCAGGCCTGTGGGAATTTTTAATTATGATGGTGGTCCAGCAATCACGTTGGCCATCACTAGCACCAATATTTAACATGCTGCCGAAATCCCATTTTCTTGCGTCTGGCCTTTCACTATTGAACTCAACTGCACTCTCGTCCTTTTCAACTCATCATGAACCTGCCAGACCTGTCGATAAATTCAAGTCCTTTCAGGTGCACCTGTCTACGTCACTTTATGCAAGAGAGCGCTTATATGAAGCACCAACACTCATGCACACAAGGGAAGAAGCGACTGTTTTCTGCCTTATCCAAGGCAAAAGACTTTTTGGGCACCGCAAAACGGTCCCGAGTGGACAGTAGTGGTAGACCATACATCCAACTTAGTACAGCATCTTTGAACGAGGGACCCGTTACAGAGCCTTCTAACATTGGTTCAATTTTGTCGGCAGATCCAAGGGAAGTTTCATGTGCAGGTTTTTCATCACAATAAAATGCACTTACCACCATGGAGATCGATGAAGACCAGGGTCTATCACTGGCACAATGGAGGAGCCAGCGTGTTGATGTTCCCATGCCGCTATGCTATAGGCAGTCTGAGGACCTGCTCCCGCAACCTCCACCAACTATCCCCTCTGGCTACCCTGCTGATCCTCACCCACCAGTAACACCCACTGACACGTCCATCGGCGCTCGTACATCGTTTCGAGCCTGTCCTTTCCGTACAGCTAAGAATGTATTTGGACTAGTACAGCAGTTTTTTTCGTCCAAACCCCCTTCTCACGACCCAGAAGAAGTTGTGACACTCCAAGATATAAGCTCCATTGCAGCTGTCGCCCCAGTAAAGTCAGACTCCCCCACTGCACCTCATGACCTCGCATTTCATCCCTACCCCAACCGATCCTCGTTTGAGCTTGGTAACTGGTACTAGAATGGCACCTCACAGATCTCGACAGGACTTTGAACAGCTGATTGATATTGTTGGTTGCTCCAATTTTAACCCTGACAATGTGTGGAATACATCATGGGACAGGATTAACTTGAAATTAGGTTCAAGTACTCATGACGAGGGGGATGATGAATGGGAGAATGAGGATGCGGGTTGGTGCAAAACAAAAGTGACCATTCAGGTGCCCTTTTCTTGAACCACAGCCCAGCCAGATGCTCGACCTTACCCGGCAGCAGATCTTTACCATAGATTTATTGTCTCTGTCATTCGAGAAAAACTCTCGAATGCTCATGATGATGAATATTTTCACTATGAGCCCTACAAAATACAATGGAGCACTCCCCATCTTCCTCATGAAATGAATATTCATGGTGAACTGTACACTTCACTGGCCTTTATGGACGCGCACCGTGAGCTTCAGGAGTCCCCTGGAGAGGCAGGGTGCAATTTACCCTGTGTAGTTGTTGCACTCATGTTTTGGTCAGATGCCACGCATCTGACGGCATTCAGTAACACAAGGCTATGGCCAGTGTACATGTACTTTGGAAATGAATCCAAATATTGCCGTTGCAAACCATCTTGTAATCTGAGTAACCATGTCGCCTACTTTCAAAAGATGCAGTAATGAATCATCTTCATTAAGCTCATCAATCCTTATGCAGCTTCCAGACTTGTTCAAGGATCTTGCAGGAATCTACACCAATGGCAAGGGTGTTGGACGCGAATGTACAACACATTGCCAGTGTGAATTATTTCAAGCCCAATGGAAGGTATTACTTGACAATGAATTCTTAGAGGCCTATGAGCACGGGATTGTAATACTTGGCTGTGATGGTATCAAGCACAGGTTTTACCTGCAAATATTTACCTACTCTGCAGACTATCCTGAAAAGTAAGTCATAGATGTTATTCATAGGAAGTCAAAGCTCACAAAAGTCAGGGTTCTTGTTGTAACAATTCGGCAGCTAGGAGGATGTCCTTGCCCAAGGTGTCTCGTGCCGGCCACACAGATTCACAATCTGGGAACCAACAGGGATAGGCAGCAATGATCAAGGTCGATGCGGTCTAATGCATTGAGGAGTCCGCTGGTCACCACTGCACGCGACCTTATCTACAACAAGAATTACGGTGTAGATAGTACCCAAGTTGAGTCGCTGCTCAAGCCTGACTCATGGGTACCATCTTCAGTGAGTATGAGCATCAGCCTCTTTGCTGCCTCGACTTACCCTTTAATAGAATGTTTTATTTGACAGCCTTGGCGCATTTGGATTCAATGTGTTTGTTGCACTCGTCGTCGACCTCTTGCATGAGTTTGAACTTGGGGTTTGGTGCATGCTCTTACTTCACTTACTGAGAATCCTTTTCGCTTTGAATAAAACCCTGATTCACGAGCTTGATAGAAGGTGCCTGATACTCATGTGAAGATGGTCCAGCATACTCATACTTGCCTCTGATAGGTATAGGCTGGTCCCCCCATTTGGATCTGCGACTATTAGGCGGTTCTCTGCAAACACTTCTGAAATGTCAAACATGGCTGCGTGCAACTTTGAGGATCTTCTACAGGTATGTCTTTCACATGATTCTCATAAGACCTTATGAACTCACTTTTAAGAAGTGTTCTATCCGGTTCTTTGAAGGCCTTCTCCCCAATCCTCACAACAAAATTGTCGTCAATCTGCTTTTCACCATGGCACACTGGCATGGGCTTGCTAAACTTTGGATGCACTCCAATCTCACTTTAGATATTCTTGACCTGCAAACGACGAAACTTGGTGAACAGTTCCGCCAGTTTAAGGTGAAGGTGTGCAGTGCATACAATACTCAGGAGCTCGATCACGAGGTCGATGTGAGAACTTGTCGGCAGGCGAAGGAAGCGGCTAGACAGGCAGAGAAAGGCGGGGTGAATGGCAAGGAGGCTACAGCTCAAAAGCCTGAGTCAGGGGTCAACACCAAAGGTACACAAAAAGCGAGCCCAGAGCAACCGCCAGATGCACAGTTGCCAAGACAGTCGAAGAAGAAGAGGTCGATCAATCTTAATACCTACAAGCTTCATGCTCTAGGCAATTGTGTGGCCTCCATCTGTCACTTTGGCACTACAGATTCATACAGTACAGAGCCTGTAAGTCTCAATTTATCACCTCCTCACTCTCCAACTAAACCACCATCAGGGGGAGTTAGAGCATCATACATCAAAAGGCTGATACCGCTGAACTGACCGATGGGGCTTTGTTCACCAGCTGACGCAGATTGAGCGCCGTCAGACACAATTACACCATATCAAAGAATGGCAACAAAAATGGGCTCCTCTTGTGGAGTCTGACAAAGCTGCAAGCGATCCTCACCTGCACCATCATATCGGTCAAAGTGAGAAAGTTTTTGACGAGTTAGGTCATTACCTCTGCAATAATGCGAGAGACTCTGCTATGAAGGTAGTTCATTTCTTTTTGTAATTCACACCATTCTGAGGTGCGACTAAGGACGTCCTGCCATGCTTGAAAACCCATATTCTGGATCATCTTAATGCTGGGACTTCCGGATCTTCTGCGGAGAACCCCACCCATACCGATAACGACCGCAGTTCAATTTTTTTCAAACATAATAGAATTTACCACCACAATCTTGCACGATTTAATTTCACATCATATGATGTGCGAAGATCTCAAGATGTCATAAACCCCAAAACTCCTCATTGCAACATCATGCTCCTCCGACATGATCACGACGATAATAACCTCGATGGGAATTACCGGTATGCCAAGGTTCTAGGCATTCACCATGTTAATGCTGTCCGGGCTGGGAATGTCTATGAAACCCACCGAATTGAATCTCTCTTTGTTAGGTGGTACCAATCCGTACAACGTCATGACTGGGAAACATATACTCTGGGCCATGTTCGTTTCTTACCCTTATGATCCAATCCATCATTGTTAACGCCACCATCAGCAAACGAGCCAATCATGATCTATGCCTACCTCTATGACCACGAATCCAAGAAGGTCTTTGTCTTGGTTAAGCTGGATGTAAGTTACAGTAGGTTGCATATGATAGACGGTCGCTGATGTGTGTCTCTCTAGCATGAAGAGGTTTGCCATCATCTGTCAGACACTGTCTTAGTTTAACTTGTGCTTTCAGCATCCCTTTGCGGGGTTCCAGGGCCATAGGTTCGTTGTTGTTGGATACATTGCTATGCATGACCAAGTATCTGCCTTATATGTATGACTTCACCTCTTACATCTGTCATCTATTGATGGTATTGGTTTGCAGTGTGATAAATCCATCGTGGAACAAGGTCCTTGGCTCGAGGTACTCCACATTGTCAGGGTGCTGACCATCCCCGACAATTTCAACGTCGACCACGATCACCCGTTATTTGAAGCAACAGTGAGATTTTTACATGCTTTACTGTTTGTTTCTGAATGGAACCTAGCCCGGTGATTTGGATTTTCTCATCAAGACTCCATATGGTAGGCCCAACATCCTAGGGAAAGCCAAGCTCATGCAAGCATCAATCCATTTCAACCCGCTGCTATCTCTCAAGGAATTCCCACACCCTACCAATCTCACTTTTGAAAACAATCCATTTACACACGAGCTATTGCACTGTCCTGTTAACGAGCCCATGGCATCAACATCCGGGCACTTCATGCCCTTCACTCATCTTACCATCACCGACCAACCACCTCTCCCAGCTCCTTTGACTGCCGTGGATG
Source organism: Suillus placidus (assembly GCA_016628565.1). Lineage (NCBI taxonomy): Eukaryota > Fungi > Basidiomycota > Agaricomycetes > Boletales > Suillaceae > Suillus > Suillus placidus. Next base: position 428,398 of record JABBWD010000020.1, read on the forward strand.
ATACATGCCTGACGTATCTCTTCACTACCTTCGCTCCCTCTGAAGACATTTGAGCAGCTGCTTTCACTATCCGACAACACAAAGTCTGAGCTAAGGAAAGTTGTCAAAGGTATCATGTCCCCTATCACAGACTTTTGTGCAAAGGAGGAGATAAAGAATATGATAAAGCAATTTCTTTTGGTATTGAATTTTGGGCATAGCCAATCCGTAAGTGACAGATTGGACACTAGAATGTCTTTAACTTAACCTTTCATTGTTCAGGTACAAGAAGCTCTTGCCAAACTCGTAGTCTATCAACTCTTCCTGGAAGTGTTATGGGTGGTGCTTTTTATCCCAGTCGATGGGTTGGCTGACAGAAAATGCTCTGGGAGAATAGCAGATTTGTTTCCCAAAGAACTCTGTGCATCAGTTGGATGTTTGGCCCAAGATACTGTTGGAAACTTGCTAACATTAGTGAGTCCTTTTCTTTCTTTGATCTCTCTCAAGCGGTGACACCAACTCAGATTTACCATATGATGCTCCTTATTTTAAGAGAAGGACCGAACAAAGAAAGTGTCATTTCATATAAGAGGCATGAGGTCATGAATGAAGTCATCATGTCCGCGCTCGCCCCCATGTATGCAAACCCAGAGGTGTTTCCAAATTTCATGGAGACGATAATGAGTCTGCCTTTCTTAGTGTCAGCATCCTTTGTATATCACTCAACATTACTCACAACGACCTGCATTCAGGTATGAACACGTACTTGACATGAACCCCAAGAAGAAATGTCCTAGGACGAATGGGAAAGACAAGAAAGGAAGAGAAATGGAAGACATCATTAAAATCATCGTCGTTGCACCCAATGATACCCCAGGGCGACATGGTTTGCCAAATAACAATGGCTTCTACTGCTGCAGGTTATTCACAGATGTGTTCTGCATTCCTTCCGACTTTGAACCCCTGCCATCTTCATGATCCTGTCCTTCCTCAAATACCACTCATCGTCATTGTTATCAAGCTCTACACATACATACTAGTACACTTAGATTCCATGTATCTCAGGCTAAAGTTTTGAGGCACGAACATTGGAATAGCAAGATTGTGTTTGCATCATTGATGTCGCAAGATGCACACCCCGCAACATCTGAAATCAGACATGCATCCACCAACAGGATGATCAGCAAAAAGAGACTCCCTGAATGCCAGAATTTCTGTCATTCCATTTTTTTTTTAAAAAAAAACCCTCTTTCCCTCTACAGCAAACACCAGCTTGACTAAGAAACCAGTTGACACCACTGCTTTTGCTTATAAGGTGAGAATGTGATTTCTTTACAAGTAACCTGGAAGCTAAGCTATGCCTCCTGAGCCCTTCAATTTTTTCCAGCAAGGCTCAAAAAATGGGCAGGGTCATTTCCATGGGCTGAATCCTGCATGGCATTCTCAATCCCCTGGACGGCTCGAATGCACTAGCAGTAGCAAAGGGTCCCCCCCCCCAAATGATGGCCATATCATATTCAAGCAATGTTCCACAACCCCAGCAACTCTGTTGAGAAGTGGCCAGTCTGCCACTTCAGTAGAGTCAGTTTCAACCCTGGAGCCGAAATTTCACCTCCTGTTAAAGTCAAAGCCACCAGTATTCAACACAAAGGATGGTGAGTCATGGCTGATTAAAGTGTCATGGGAGTTCTTTCCTAAGGTGTACAGGTTTGCATCAGTGTATTATCGCCACCATTTGGAAGGGCGGCAAAGGGCCCAAACATGAGGTATGAGAAGGAGAAGCCATCATTCTTATTATTCCCAGGCTGATTGCCATGACTAGGTGTTTTCAGATGTTTCAAAGAGCGATTATCATTATATTCTGAATGCAATCGAATTTGATGATAATCAAATTCGCAAGTAAGTTTTCTCTGTGTTTCCCACATCTGTTCTGACAGAGCACTCTCCTCAGACTATCATACATCCCTCGTATCCGACAAATCATTGTCAATCTGCCGACCACAGTCCACAAATCCCTTTTGGCGCCCCTGTACACCATAATGGGGAATATCATATCATCGTTACCTCTTCCATCAGCACTGGGAAGATAACAATGATGATGAAGACCAACACAATCTCAGCATCCCCAATATGCTCATCCAATGCAAGACGAGGGATGCAGAGTTTCATCCACTATGGCCTTTCGAGGTGTCGTACTCGCAATCTTCCGAAGTGGCAGAGGCCAAAATGCAACTCACTGCCGACAAGAACCCCTACATCGAGGGATGCATGCATTTCCACATCTCTGAGGTGGAAAAGTACACATTGCCAAGTGATGACTGGGCTATCGAGCAGGAGCTAGATAGGAAGAAGGTTGTACGTATCAGAGAGTTCAGGGGCAAGCAAGTGGTAGCAGAATCGTGTCTCTCTCACATACCTGGCTGCACCCCCTCAAAGTTACTGTTATGACATGGCTCTGTCCCCCTAACAGACGGCTGAAAATCACCAGCCATAGTGCGCAATATTATGCCACCACAGTACATAGTGTATGACTAGTTCTAACTTATTTTAATCCAACACTGGCAGGTCCTCTTCCTGCAGCAAGATGCTGCCGGGCTTGAAAGTGTCTAGCATTTGTCCAAGTGCACACTTAAAAGAATTCACAACTCAACAGTCCGGCATCTGGAGGGGGAGCATCCTCCAGGTAGTATCGCATAAGTACTACTGTCAATCCATTGATAATTTTAGAAATTCATGTGGTCTTTTCAGCCCCTTAATCAAACCCCTGAAGCAATGGACAGTTCCAGACACAGTGGTGAATTGGGACACTTGCATTGACGGCTTCGAGACAGCCACTAAGCAAACCGGGTTCAGGAGGTATCATAAGTGGCACGAGAATTTCCTGAAGCATACCATTGATGAGGTCGATGAGGCCGAGTACGTCCCCGCCTGCAAGCTCCAAGAAAGGGAGACGCGCCTAGTAATTGATCATGTTTTTCTAATCATGTTTGTGTTGTTTCTTTTCTTGTGTGCTGCTACCACTATGTGTTGATCATGCCAGTACTTTTTCTGTTGTACATTGTAATTCCAATGGACTGAGACTCATTGTCCATTGTGCACAGTCCATTTCAAAATATTGATTCTTTGGCTAATTTTGACAAACTTGGTATATGTGTTGCTGCATGACTTAGTACATGGGTATTATGTAGCCCAAACATAGCCACATCAGGCTGCAGACTCGTTTTTTTGAAGGCTGACGGCCAGATAAATTTAGATGGCCATGATAATTATGATGGCCAACATTTGACAGTGAGCGCCGTACACTATAGTGTTCGACTTCGATGATTTCTAGCCTACAAATAGTGCCACACAGATCAACGAGTTCAGTCCAAGCACTCACTTGCGCATTACCAACCATGACAACATGTATTTCACTGGAACTGTTCAATTATTCAAGTGATCGTACAAGCATTTCTCAACTGTCTAGAATACTAGGCAATAAATTCATGGATGCCTACATAGGACTGACAGCAAATCAGAAGGTTAGTAGATGGTTTTACATCTTTTGTACATCCTGATTTGTTTTCTTTTCATATAGCTCCAGACTGAATTATATATTCTATCTTATTTACTCAAAGATCGTGTCTATCCTGATCATCTTTGGCACCTAGTCGGGGAGTGCAGCATAGAGGCGAAGCAAGAAGAAACCTTGGGTAGGCACCAGACCATCTGTCATGGTAGTAATGCTGGGAGGCACGCAGCGGTAGAGCGATTTCTCATTGAAGAGAGGAGGAAACACTGCAATATGGAGGTGTCTTTATACTCACAGGCTATCGGAATGTTGGAGCAACTCCGAATGCATAAGCTTCTTAACCTTTGAGATGAAGAGACAAGGTCCTAACCTTTCAATTGTTAAATAGCACATATCAGAGCCCCAGCTAAACACGAGATCAGGACTCCCTCAGTAACCTCGAGGCATGTGGCTGCAGTTTTGCCCTGTGTACCTTTACCCTGTGCACCTTTGGCTTGCTCAATTTCCATGCAAGACATATGTGAAGCTTGTTTAACAAGTAATGACACATACCTCAACACAGCTGCGAGATATTTTGGCAGCTCCTGTCCACCCCATGCTTCCCATCAGGAAATGTCAACATCCATCATTTTAATGGTCAGTACTGCATTTTTCTGTTTGGTCGTGTCTAACCGTCTCTCTACAGCGCATCGGACCCTCATTGCCCCTCCTGAGCACATGGATCACCGTCAAAGGCCTTTTACAATGTGTTCCGAATGGAGCTGTGCATGCAGGCGGAGCTGATGATGAAGTCTGTTGCCACTAGGCATAGCAATGCCTACCTACGTAATCTTGGGCTAGACCTACTCATTCTGCAGGCCAAGATGCGCCATGCCAAAGCTGAGATTCAACTCTATACCATAGCAATTCAAAACACCTATGAATTTACCTCCTCTGATTGTAGTGAGCACAGACCAATCAGGTTCTCCCCTACAACTGACATCGTTGCAGGTTTACAGACACCCTGGGACCAAACTATCCACAACCTCCACACCCCGAAGAATTGGACTGCTATGATGAGGACATTGATGGCATTGGCGACTATGATGACGATGGCACGGATGACTGTGACAATGATGGCACAGACAACGATGACTTCAAAGTTCGCTAACAGTGTCAGTGTATTGCACTTGGTTTGGATTGTTTTTATTTATTTATCTACTGTTGGCCCTCCTGGGAGGGTTCTAGCCATCATGAACTTTCTTCACAGGTGTTTATGTAGACCAAATATTTAGCTGTTGTATCACCGATGTCAAACACTAAAACAGAGTGGTTTTTGAACTTTATTGACAGAGATTGCCCATATTGAGGCCTCAAGGGCAAAGCATCAAGAAAAACCACTACAACTTGGTTGTGCTTGAGTAGTAAATGAACTCGAACGAGTATTATGACATTGATAGTAGTCCGAGTTGTAAGTTGTACAAAACCAAGTTTGCTCGTAGACTCCAGCTTTAACTATTCCATATATAAGGAATTCATCTTGCTGCCATCCCACTAGGTTCAACACATCCTCTATATACCACCATAACATTGCAGGACATTACAGTGCTACCATACACCTCCTGTCTTCATTCTCGGTCCTCGATTTCACTATTGTATCCTGCTAAGCGGTATGATCAGTGTATTTCAAAAGCATGTACCAATATGACATACTTTGGGCAGGAGAAGGAGCGTTACATGTGATCTGCCAAGGCGAACAAGTGCTGATTCCGTGTGGTGCATATTCCTGCAACACCATCGCCCAATAGTTTTCCTCCAACCAGTGCAATCAGTACTTTTGGTACAGCTCTTCCAGCCTCAAGCATTTCATCTTTGTCAGCTGCAGTCATTCTTTGAGATTGGTGATGGAGTCTGTCTCGTATTTTTCAATGTTATTAACTTGCAGAAGTGGAGCCTCGTCGTTGAGCGCTGAGGGGCTGTTGCTATCAACATTCACCTCACTAGTCTACAGTGAGCTATAAGAATGGTTGGTTGATGATGTCGGCTGACCTTACCGTACTGGCGAGTTCTTCGCTACTTTCGTCCATGTTACCTAGTACTAATTTGATTCTAAACAAAGGCATCAGCACCCTCACAGCAAGTGGGTGCATCAGGCTTACCGCAGATTCAAGTTGATGCTACATCCTTGCACTTTGAGATTCTGACCCCAAGGTAGTGGCATGTCGAATTAGGCGGATGTTTTCTGTATCGGCAAGCTGCAATGAGAAGATGCAAGGTACTAGAGGCAAATACAACTTGAAGGGAGTATATACTGACGCTCCGTCGTTCTTCTAGCCATGAAATTTCAAGCTTGCCACCTTGGTATAAGGTCCGTATGCGACGACTAATGGACGATCATATACCCTGGCCAACTGTTCTGCCATTCATGGTGGCCGCTATTTTGGCTGCACCCTAACTTTGGCTACATGTTGCCATCGTTCATCGTGGCTGCCACCATTCCCTCTGGCCATCCCTTTGGTTGTGGCCAGTGGCCACTGGTTTCCATCAATATTACGTAGTGCAACACTGGGGATAAAAGCTGCTTGCAGCATCTGCAAAGTCTAGCATATGCTTCATTCTTCCCTGGCTTTCATGACTACCAAAGGTGCTACCCCCAGCATTCCGAGCAAGCGTGGTTCCTCAGCCCTCCAAATGGGGCCTTGGAAAAAGCATAAGCTGTTTTCAATGTCAACCACATGTTTTGTAGTCTCACCCCATCTTGCAGTTCCTCATCTGATCCGCTTGTCTCTCATGGGCGCAACTTTGGTCAAACGGTCTTTGTGCTCTGTAACTATCCTTCCTTACTTACCAATGGTATCCTGAGACTAGAACAGTTGGAGGATTTCTCTGCTGAGTAAGAGACATGGATCCCTATATTCACATGTTAGCTGATGTGCTTTGCAGAGAGCAGTGGGAACACCATTGTAGAATATACCACCTGGCTGAGTGTCTATAGAAATATACACCTAACCAGTATGTTGAGTCTATGCTTTGCCTAGCTGCTTCACTTGCAAGCAAGAGTGTTCAACCCTAAAGGGGTCTGCTGTCTGGTGTAAGTCTAATGGTAAGTACTATGCAAGAGGATGAAGTCCGAAGGTAAAAACATCGGGTCCAAAGGTGTATAGCAAAGTCCGATGTGGAAAACAGTGGGTCTGAAGATTTGGGGAGTGGAGAGTATGGGAAAACGAAGGAAATTGATGGGAAAGTGTCGGGACTAGGTTTCAACAATAAGAGAACAATAATAAAATGATTGACGAAAGTCTGGAGGCGAAATGAACGATGACCAAGTATATTGTTGGAGTTCAACTAAGTACTCAGCATGGGGGTGACCAAGTATCAGGGAATTTACCCTCCTACTAGATGGTGATGTACATGGTCGCCCTAGCCCTATTTAACTACCCACGTGAAAGTCCAGAGGTGTACAGGTGAGAACAGTAGTGAAATATCGGGTCTGATGATATGTAATAAGCCATGAGGTGCAGTGGCCGTATGAGAACACATGTAATAATGCTGTCTACTGTTTTAGTCAATGGGAATAATGAACTACGCACCAGTGGGGTTAGACAGGACAGGACTAGACATAGGATGGACGAGTGCGCGGGAAGTCCAATGAGTCCAAAGGTAAAAATGTCGGGTCCAATGCAGAGAGCATCGGAGATGGCGAGGGTAAGTGCAGACTAAGTGGGATATTGACATACTTCGTAGAATGACTGATTATGAGCTTGTACAGGGATCATTCCCTACACCATGTCTTTGAGCAACTGTTAGACTCATATCCTGGTCTCCTTGAGCGACTGAAAGATGGATCTGAGGAGGAAATCCTCCATGTTGGAGAGCTGGTGTGTCTGTTTTTGCATGGTCAGAGTTCATGCTTACAATTAATCTACAGATTGGCAAAGGAGCTGCAGGCGCCAGAGGCGATGACACAAAGACATTGAAGTCGGCGGTACTTGATTGGATCTCCCCCAAAGGAGAAGCAATACAGCCTCCATTACATCGAAAGACCAAAATTGACCGTGGTTTCAACCATGATTTCACTGGGTCTCTCCTCTGTCCTGCTGGGTTGGATTGGAACGACCCTTGTTATGTTTCAGTTTTCTGGTATCTGTGCAGTCCTGAATATTTGTTACATTTTTCATAACAGGACGAAAGAGAACCTACAAAGTGGCAAAATGCTGGTGTGCGGAGACCAATGGCCTATCTTTTTGTACACCAATCATGTTTACGATCCTGAAGATGCATGGTGCGGTCTTCTTAGGAGCCGCTTGCTAATATATGTGAGTGTGCACTCATATTTTCGTATATTCCATTCACTACATGGTAATCCATCAGGCCTACAAACATGTTCAAGTTTTCACATCTCCAAGTTCAGTCGACAGGGAGCCGAAAGCTACGTGTTCTGGAAATGCTCGTCTCCATGGCATGAATGTGGTCACGCTAGCTTCCCTTGCTTATATCGCAACTCAGGTTCGTCAAGCAATCACACTTCTGTGGCAGGATGATTTTGACATAAGGCTGAAGGTGCGGTTTGCTCTAAGCTCGTCCTCAGTGTTCTCGCGGACCGACACATCCACAGACTCAGAAACATTTTATCATAGCTTGCTCGATCTCTTGGAAGACCCCGAAGAATGTAAGGAGGTTGATGAGCTACTGATTTGGTGGAACCAGTATTTTTAATCGTCCTTCACCATGTCGCTAAGGCTGATATCAACATTGCTACTTATGCAGCCAAGTTTTTCCTGCCTCCTCTGCTACCAAGAGACCCATCAGTGCTAACAGTGTCTTATCCAAATCCAACAACAATGTGTTGCCCTCAAACAAGCTACAAATACTCACATTGTCTCTTCATAGTTATTTTAACAGTCTATCCATACATAATAGAATGATGCCCTGCTTTGGCTTTTACAACACCACAGATAAATGCAGGACAAAATTTGTTCATTTTAGTTTGTTGTCGCATCTGTCCACCCTGCCATATTATGTAAGATAAGATCAGAGTCAACATCATGCTTGTGAATGAAAATGACAAGCAAGTGTTGTAATATTCTATGTAACTATGTCGTTCAGGGGCTAGGTGCTAATCCACTGCCACTCATAGCCTGAACTGTGCGCTTAGCAGGCTCGAGCATTGCGGACTAGCATTACAACTATGTACCTAATGTTAGCACCAGTTGAGTTGTTGTCGATGGTACAATGGCTAGCTCTTTTTGTATAACCCGAGTACCCAGGCGCAGCTTGGTACTGTGCTGTGGGCTCTTGGCATCCTTGGGGTGTAGGTAGCATTGGTCCAATGCAGTCCAGCCATATAAATATTTACCTAAGGCTAGTGTTTGTTCAGTAATCGGGGAATATAAAATGATAAACCAATTGTGCATACCATTATAGATCTCACCAAGGCTGGGCAAGATGACAGTGAACTGTCGCATGTCGCCTAAATCGTGTACGTGGCAAAACTGAGCTTAACAAGCTAGTATCACAACTGCATACCTATTGTCAACATTGAGGGAGTGGTTGTTGATGGTGAAGTTGCAAGCTCTGCCTGCATAACACAGGCACACAGGCACAGCTTGGTATTGCGCTGTGGGCACTTAGCACCCTTGGCCCATAGGCAGTGTTCTTCCAATGCAGTCTGGCCATATATATTTTTACCTAAGGCCAGCATTTGTTCAGTGATTGCAAACAAAGTTAAAACAGCCGATGGTTGTAAGTCACGACCAGTGCGGGGCAGAATTGCGGTGTGTTGTCAGTGTAGGTGCTCTTGACGACTTTGCCATGTAGGTGAGTGTTGCCTTATCCGGCATCTCGGTGATAAGTTGCAACTTGTGCCACAAGTGCGCACTTGGCAGATTCCATCTAAGTAAGTCCAGGTATTCAAAGGTTTCTCATGCGGGGTACAATTCTGATGGTTTTTATATGAATTTTATGCTAGATAAAGCTTTCTAAGAATTTATCTTTTTCGGGTCGGTCACCTGATGCCATGGATCTTCAGGGTCGTAAACATGATTAGTGTACAAAAAGATAGGCCATTGGTCTCTGCACACCAGCATTTTGCCACTTTGTAGGTTCTCTTTTGTCCTGTTATGAAACACGTAACAAATATTCAGGACTGCACAGATACCAGAAAACTGAAACATACCTTGAAGTGACAACCATCTCATTTCACATCAGAGACAAACTGAATATAACTTTAGGTGTAATATTATATCAATCCTGCATGTACTCTCTATCATAACAGCACAAGCACACGAAAAGAAGTGTGAAGCCAACTTCACCAGTGGCTGCAAAAGTGCCTGCAAAGAAATGATGATGTCCTTACAAGTAGCACTACTTGTCAACAGTTACAACAGACTTTTCTCGACTAGTACTACAACTTCTATAAAGACACTGAAGGGATGATATCAACTTTCATTTTTTGCAGAGACTTACTGATGATGGTTTTTTATTTAGCTTATATTTCTTTCCACAGTGCATCTTGCTGATATTATATCTTAAGATTTGTCTGATCCTCTTGACTGGACGTGTGTCATCCTCCCTTTGAACTGTGGCTCCCTTATGAAGCTTGGTATAGGCTCTATTATTACATTTTGAATGACTATGCAACTATTGACCAGCACAAATTTAATCAAGGTCAACTTCAGCTTGAAGGATGACTAGGCACTATTCAAGGGTGCACAAAAATGTATGTGTTACTTTATTGGTTCCTGAACTTTACTAATGGATGTCTGTTATGGTGTTTGCTCTGATCATTTCACTGGGCTAGGCTTGTATAGTGTGGCAAAGACAAGCATTTGGTTAGAATATTTCATTTGTGCATATTTTAACTATCTTAACAGCTTAGTTGACCTTTCCTGGAGACATCCACAAAGAATATGACTTTTTTGACTATGGTGAAATGGTCAGTCTGTTCAGCAACCTTAATGCCTAACACGAAATTATCAACAATTACACCAAGTCAGTCCGTCCAGCCTGACCAGCTCAGTATTCATCTCTGAGGCTCATCTACTGTACTTTATTAAGACACTATGTCCTATTCTTCCTAAAGAACAGGTGTGTCACTTGGCTATTACCTTTACTGACTCCATTCATATCTGGTGTGGCTGTGGTAGCTCCTAAACTGCATGACAGAACTACCTACATTACTGATTTGTGATCACTGGAGATATGAAACAGTTTAACTCCAGAGCAAAGCCTCTAATACTCACTCCCTTATGTTTTTGTTTGTGTGAGCATATGAAAACCATGCTAGCACATATTTGTATAACAATATGTCAATGTAAAGGCGCAAATATTTTGGGTTACACGATACTAGCAATGCATCATATGCCATTTTGTAATGTGTCATTTGTAATGCAAAGCAAGTTAATGTGTGGTGTTGAAAAATTACAATACAACACCACACACAAGCTAACATAATAATAGTGCATAGCACCAAAGTGGAAATTTGGCTGCCAGCACAGCTAGAGCTTGGAGATGAAAGATTGCATGATGTGCATCAGAGTATACAAAACTAAACTAATGCAGTCAGTGATGAGTGATTTGTATTTTGGAAGTTGAGACATGTGGGAGATACAGTAGTGGTGTGTAGCTATCTGTGGCTTGAGCTAGCACTATCTCCCAACCTCGCATATATTCTACTCATAGTGAACCTTGCTTCCTTCAGAATCTTCCTGCAGCGCTTTTCTCAACCCTCCACAGACCCTCAACCACTATTATACAAATTGTCTAAGAAAAATATTCCTTCTGCAAGGCCCACATGAACCTGACAGCCTTGCCTCTATCCACACCAGTGAGTGTCATGTCCCATAAAATAGGTGGTGCACAGAGCAGTAGCATTACATGCAGACATATTGGCTGAAGTTCCATCCCTTTTTGTGCTCATAAATGATGATGTCAAGTTAAGCTAATGATGGCAGTCCAGCATCTGCACCTACTATGTTTAGCAGACAATTCTTTGTTTGTCATTCACTGGTAATTCTTGCTGGATGGGGTGATAGCATGAAGACAGGTCAAATGCAGTAGACTCATACACCAGGTCAAAGTGACATCTCAATTCATATAGAGTGGACTCTCTGTAGAGCGCAACATTGAATGATTCCATCATGCAAAGACAATTTCTGTCTTATCCAGGAGGGCGATATCATATGTTGGAGATTATTCTTTGGCATCAGTCACCAATATAGTAGTTAATCGTGAGTAAAATCACAAGGTGCCCATGAGCAAGAAGCATGGATACTGTATATACACATGATCAGTTATAATTGTAAATGTAAAAAAAAGATTAAACCTTAGATTTTACAAGACCATTAGAGTACAGCCCAAGACATGTTAAGCATAGATATGTGCAAGCATGTGAATACAAACAAATTGCTCATATATGAACAAAAAAAATATCTAGCTGCACATGGTCGCATATGTTTGTCAACAGGATTGAAGCAGTGGGTATAGGAGTGACTGGGTGATGAGGGCCACAATGCATTTTTTGTTAGTGGTGTTCATTACCTGCACCCCCCCCAGCTACAGGTCCTTCAATGTAAGCAGTGAACTTCAGTTACAATTCAATACATTATGATATCTTGACACAACCCAAAATCTTCCAGGCCTCCCCCTCAGCATCCAAATGTGCTTGCCATTCAAAGAGCTCTGCCATTGCCTGCATCACCACCGTCTGCAGCTCCTTCAATGTAAGCAGTGAACTCCCTTAACCACTACTAACTCGCTCACACCTGAAACAGATCGTCCTCAAAGGATAGAAACTATTTCTTCTTGAAGAAGATAGACTTGATCCTTTTTTCAGCCACACAAACTGTATGCCTGTTCCCTTTGCAGGTCAAATCAGATTTCACTCATGAAGATCCAGACCCTGACACCATATTTCAACTATGTTTCAACCTGTCTTGTTATATATAGGTCGCAGCGACCCCAGATGACTCAGAGCTTAAGTACACTGGCCCGCTCTTCCAGTGCCTCACTGCCATCCAGATAATCACATCTGGCACAACCCACACTCTCTCTGGTGAACAAAAAGCCAGCTGGCAATGGCTCGAGGACACCCTGTATCATGCTACCTCCACTTTCAGCATTGACTCTCTACTTCCTTTGGAATTCTCTATGCTAGACCTTCCCTCTTCCTATGGCTACCTTTGCATCCACACAAAGCACTCTCATGCTCTTTGATGTGCCCAGAAATCATGACTGGCATTTCATAGTCTCGTGGGGCTAGTGAACCTTTTTTACTGGCTTGCTCTAGTACAATACAAAAGTGCCCACCCTACTGACTTTCGAGCCCCACTTTCTCCCTCTCGCACTCTCATCCAATCTGGGCTCAGTGAATCACATGTATGTGACATCATCAATGCATTAAAGCCGGAGATGCTTGGTAGATATGTTGGTGTTGTCCTCAACCCCACAACCTCTGCGCTGGGCGTCATATTTCCTTACCTCAACCACATAAGAGTCCCCATCCGAGTCAAGACTGGAATGTCAAGTACCCCTCAAATGATTACCAATTAACAAAGTAAGACTCGCAAGTAGATGTGTCTCCAGTACTACATCAGGAAAAACACTATAGTTATTTAGGCAATAGTCATTTGACTATCCATTACATAGCTATCTTAGGTCATAATAAGGGCATATATATTAATAGTGCTTCTCTGTATAATATAATATTGCTTTAGATACTATAGGAAATATAGAGTATTATATCAACGCATCAAAGTCATTAGAAAAAAATATCTACCAGATTGTCTGATAAGACTACTTGCTAGAAAAGTTATTTAAATAAAACCTTTTGCATTTGTCTAATACCGCATCAGTAGTCCATTCAGCATGAACACCATTAGAAAAGTCAGGTATCAAATGACAACTCTGACATATAGAAGAAAACTTTACAATGGCTCCAGGTGAATGACCATCAGCCAATGGTACAGAGTTAGTAACAAGATACATGCCATGATGAGGCTCAGGAGCAGTTTTCAGTTTGGCAAACCATTCTACATATGCCAATGGCTCAGAAGACCAGGTAGATGATGCTGTCCAGAAATCATAGAGCTTGGTGGTTAATCTGAAAATTACTTTTAAATGTCCAATCCTAGCACCTAAAATGACAGAGTCATTCTCAAGTATTCAAGAACAAAACTATATCACTTATCTTGTAATCCAGTAGATTCACAGTCCTCACTGATCATAACTACAACTGTATCAAATTTGGCTGGGCTTCCTAAGCTCTTGGGTTTAGCCTTGACACTATCTATCTCCTCATTCCCTAGGTCCAAATCAACTTCATTGCCTAAATCATTCAGACTGAATCTTAAACCATGATAGACGTCCAAGAGCTGAATAGAAGAGAAGCATTTCTAAGTTGTCCACCAGCAATATTGTTATTATTGAAGGAATTGATGAAGTAGGTCAGATTGCATTGAAAGCCAGGGCAGGTATGTCTCTCCATAATTTCTTGAATGTCCTGGTTCTTTCTGGCTGGATATTTTGCGATGAGAATTCTTCCTCCTCATTTTCCAGCATCATTTTGAGATAGGCCTTAAACTGAAGGTGCCTATGATATAGATTTTAAATAAAGAACATCAATATATTTCAAACACCAGAAGTTATATAACTCATGACTCATCAATATACTATGCTTACTCATAATGATTTCATCTGACTCATTATAGCTGATCATACCATATTGTTTCACTTTGCCTGGCTAAAGTAACCACACATAAAATGTGGGGAAAGAGTAGCACAGCCACTGATTTTGTCTATATGTGGACTCACATTTTTCTCTAAAATGGAAGCAGTTTAACCCCTCGGAATTGATTAGTAAGGTGTCACCAAGACCAGCAAAAGTGAGAAGCTGTGAGATTGATAGAGTACCCATCTGTGAGCCTTCAGTAATAGTGTGAATATACCATGCTCCATGACCAGCAAACCTGGTGCTGCTCCATTTGTCGGTTTTCTATGACATTCTTTTGTTTTTCCGAGCTTCTGTGTTTAGTAGCAGACATCTGGAATTTTGTGTTATCTCTTTTGTCCATCTGAGGCTCAGTTTAGCTTAGTGGGGAGACTTTGGGAGTTTACAACTGGGACAATGGCAACAGCAGAAGCCAACTGCGTGGTCGAGACAACTTCTTTCTTGTGGAAGCGGTTTGCATAAGCGGTGTAAACACCCAAATCTGTAGCGCTGTGGTAGCATTTTTTGAACATGGTAGACAAGCCCCAAATGAAACAAACGACTCACTACAGGGCCCAAGGACTCGTTGGAATAGCGTCATCATGCACCATTCTCTCAACTATGGTGCACATTACTGGCAACTTTCCTGGAAGGCTGAGCTCGAAGTGATACAATAGGCGACATGGGATGCGGGAACCATCTATGTCAACACACGCAAACCGATCGCTTTGGGTTCGTGTCGCAGTTGCACAGCCATACCGAATACCATCCTTGATAATGAAGGGAAATGACTTGATTGAATGTCGTGAGAGAAGAGGGACAGCACCACGCTCGGTGCTACATTCATCGACAATCTGGAGGCTGGTCCACGTTTTGCATGCATATTGAAGAAGCAAGCTGTAGATGTCGGGGTGAGTGAGCTTCCTGAGGTCGCAAGGTTTCTTGATGCATTGTGGAGTCAAGATACTGCCGTCTCATATGCATATAATGAGCCCAAGTTCCAATAGCGAAGTGAAATATATGATCATACCTGCACCAAATCCTGATATTTGTGTCCGAAGTGTGCCTCTATCAGCACCTTTTTGTACAACAGCACTTCGGATCAATTCTTTCTCGTCATCGTCAGCATTCTCAGGCAGACATGCAGACTGCAACAGATATTCAGACAGTACGAGAGAAACAATCATGTCCAAAGACTTACGAGGTCATAAAAAAGCTGTTTTTCCGTCCATTTTTGAAGCAGGGATAACTCCATTTCACCATCTGCATGTCCATTGAGGTTGACTTTCTGTTAATCACCACTACAGCGCTCAAATGCAAATAGCCACCAGCCATAGGTGGGCCCAAAGTTCTCGAAGATTGTTTGATAATGCATTGACATGTGATGATTGATGAGCATGTGAATGCCAAGCTTTTGCAAACCTTGACAGTACCATTGAAGATAGCACTGCCCACGCTTCACCTCGTCCATAGATATAGTTTTGCTGGCAAGAATTCTCTCAGCAACAGAGAGATAGAGGACCAGGTTGTAGATTTCTCGAGGGTTTCGGCGGAATGTCAGACGTGATTTGCAGTTTGGAGGAATGGGAGGGGGTATGGTCTTGATTTTGTCGTTTTCATTGCGCCAACACACCCAGAGGATGGTGGTCTGGATGTTAGTAAGTCTTCACCACTGGTCAGCTTTCTGAAGCGAATGATTCTCGCCCATCTACCCAATAGTGATCTACTGTTCAAATAGTGAATGAGTCAATATACTTACATTGTTAGGAAGACATCCAATCCCTGACGGCCAAATGATACCATTGATGGTGTCTTGAAACACTCGCCAGCCAGCAGCACCTAAGAGATAACCAGCGACAATAATGTCCGAGTGAAAACTATGCTCAATCCCTTGCAATTTCATAGTCAGCAATTGACCTTGATCGAGAGGAAAAAATAGTACCGTAAAAATTGTGCATAAAGTCCACGACAGATCATTGCACTGGTGTCCAGCCAGGGAGCTCATTGAGGCAGGAGTATCGAACTCCTGTGGCATCAAGGATATGTGTCCTAGCTGCTTGAGAGCGAGCCATCTTTGATGAGTTTGCATTGTGAAGCTGGGTAAAATCATCATGAAGCTCAAAATCTGAAAGAGACAGGTTAGTAACAAGAATGCGATAAGACACAGAGTACATGCTATTGATGTTGTAGGCAGTTTCCGTCTGCAGATCTTCGAGCTTGGTGAGGCAAATGTTGCAGGGATGTATCTTGTGCGAGTGCCCAGCAAATCCAGCAGTCTTGCGGCATCCTGGTATATCATTTGCAAGTATTGCCAATGCTCCATGGACCTTTGGATGTTTCAGTGGTAGATCTCGATTAAAATACTCCATAACTACACCTAGAAGAGATGAAAGTCAAGTAGCGCAATCTCATAGAACTCACTCACCCGCATATATTGTCTTAAGGTCTGCAATTAGCGGCTCCAGAGCATGATTCAATTGTTCAAGACTTGGTTCCTTTGGTCCAGGTATGACCGTGGCGAGGTGAATGTTCTGCTGGAGGAAGCAAGCTGATCAATGGAGGTTATTGAATGAAATATAGACACCACCAGCAGAGTGGGGTCTGTTGTCAGTGATTCCAAACCTAGTATAATGTTTTCGAGTCAGTAACAACAATTGGAACAAAAGGGCACATTATATGCGTCACCAGTCGACGTTGAGTGTCATGCTGAGTCCTACTTCACAATCAAGTAAGTTCTTCCGCGACCCAGGAGACTCATCAACGTCTTGAACATGCCCTTGTCCATTAACGACACACTTGAGCCCAATAGGGAGAGCACCCCATAACCGGCCATCATGTAAGTCCGTCATCATTGTCGAGTTGCTAATTGGGGGATGGCGGGAATCTCCAGAAGTATCATGAAGGCTCCCGACGAAGTCTGGACGCTGGAGAAACCTCTGAATGGCCTTGATGAGGGAGGAATAAGGTTGAATTTTTGCTGGCATCTGCTTCACGTGCTGATCTGCATCAGTGTCTGGATTTTTATCGATGTTGTCCTGGAAGCCTCGTTTTTCCCTGTAAAAAACTCCCTTGCACTGTGGCTGTGTGCAATTCAGCGAGGTCGGACTTTTGATAGCATTGTAAGAGTAAAACTTGTAGCACACATTACATATAGGCCGCCATTCGATATAGTCATCAATTTCAAGTCCTAAGCGTCGTTTTGCAGTAATAATTGTCCTTGCAGGTCTAGGATGGGTGGGGAGTGCACCACATAGTTCAATTATCTTGAGTTCTCCGTTAAGTTGCCTTTCGGCACCGACAATAGGGCGAGCTTCGAATATGTTGGCAAAAATGGCATGCAGGTAGGCTAGTCGCACAGCTGGTGTCTCTCGGTGGGCAGTTGGGAGCTCTATGATGTGTGGGGGGGCTGGTTGTAGTTTGGAATCAGCAGTTGGATGCTGGTGAGGTTGCGGGTGATCATCGAAGTCGTCGGTTGGTACAGGAGCATCGTCATCAGGAATGAAATCTGTTTCGGAGTCGAGTGGGTTAATGCCGTCTGATTCAGCAGATGGAAAGTCATCGCCGTCAGCAGCAGGGTATTAATCTGCAAAATTGAGATCAAAATCCTCTGGCTCAGGCTGTTTGAGAGACGGAGTAGACTCAGAAACCCCTGTATCAGCAATAGTAGCAGCCAGAGACTCAGCAACTGCGGGAGTTAATGCCAGCACTGTAACAGAGTTTGTATTTGTTGCGTCGAGTGCAACACGCACTTTGTCTCTGCGTGTATGCCGACCTATTGTCTGACAAGACTGAATTTTGAAGCCTCGGGGGTCCTTGGTGCACTCCAAGCAGCAGCATTTGGCAGTGTCCTTCCATGCAGGGGCTTTTGGCTTAGACCCTGGCGCCATCGACAACCGCGGGAGTGTGTTCAAAAGGACATAACAAGTCTCGCAGTGGAGAAGTCGAAACTGGTGGTATGCATGTGTTCGCGCGATTGCGTCACATGAACAATCATGAGCACAGTCATGTGCACACGTGGCATGTATATGTGGCATTTGACAATCTATTTTCTAAGTGCAAATTCAGTACTTGAATTGTGGCAGTATATAGGATTGATATATGATTAGTATAGAATTAATGGATCTCATTTGAATCCTAACACACGACGGATGTACTAAGGATTTTCATAGGATCTGGTGAGGATGAATAAATTCCCACCTCATCCCCCGCCACAACAATCTGCGGTTTCACGTGGTGCTTTGCGACAGGCAGAGTTTGATGGAACATCGAGAAAGAGAGACTCACTATATGTTGGACATGTCCTTGATCCTCCATGTGCTGAGGTCATTGTCGGTGCTGTAATGATACATGATGTAAATAGGGAGGTTTGGGTTTTTAGACAGGGCATAAGCTAAGAACATGATGGCCATATGTCATATCCCGTGTTCCAGTTCCGGATCCGGATCTCTCAAACCTAATCTCTGGAATATTCCCTTTCTGTCTCATCCCCTATTTCCGGTTTCCGGTTATGTTTATATCCGACTCACTATGTTCTGTTCCCCTGTTTCATTTCTGTCTCCATTCTAGTATGCTCTGTTCTCCTGTTTCATCTCCAGCTCCATTATGATATGTTCCATTCCACTTAGTAATAAGCTTTCTCCATTCTCCGTCCATAGCCCTGCACTGTGCTGACTGTTTTCTATTACAATATCTACAGTATATAAACTCCTGTAAACTCTCGCTATTTCCTCAGTTCGAATATTAACTTAGTTCCTGCTCTTTCCTGTCTTCTCTGGACTTGAGTCTTCACTCCAGTCAATCTCCGAGTCTTAGGATTGTATCCTTAGACTATAACTCCAGCTCTACCTTGGGTAGTCTATCTCTATTGGTTTCTATTCCAGACTTTGTCCGTAATAGTCTTTACTTTGTTTCCCTTCCTAAGTCCAGAAAGTCCGCCGGACTTTCCTATACTCCGAGGTCCAGACTTTGCACATCCCTCTCGGAAGTTAAGGGCAGTACTCGGGTAAGGGGCGCAGCGCACGAGCTGAAACCAAAGCCCTTTGGATCCACCTCCTGAGCACAACCTTAACAGTATATTCGAACTCACACCTTACCAAGTATACTTACCATTCCCCTATGGCTACTACACTGAGTAATTCAGAATAGTCTTCGAGCAGCTGGACTCGTACCAGCCAGACGAGACTCCACTCCTATTGTTAATACCTTCACCAGCTTTTCACAGCGCTGTATTAGCGCACGTGGACCAGCTCAGAGTATCTCCGAGCTCATGAGTCGTCAACATCTGGAAACTCCCACACGCAGACCCTCCGGAGCTCCACCGGATGATGAAGATCTCTATCGTGATCGCATGCCTGGCGGAAACCCGCCGGATGATGAAGGAGGTGATCCAGACGATGACGGGCCTCCCTACGACCAAGATGATGGCCTTCAACCCCAAGACCAAGTTTTCCTCCACCTTTCCGACACCATTGATAACCTTGCCTGCAACAATCGTCATCCCACCTCCGACGACTCTAAAGTCAAAGTCCGAGAACCAGATACCTTTGATGGTACTGAACCTCGCAAACTCTGCGCATTCTTCATACAGTGCAAACTGAATTTCCAGAGTAAGCCAAGGTCCTTCCACACTGGCCGGGCCAAAGTCAATTTTGCCCAGTCATACTTGAAGGGCATGGCCCTTGAATGGTTTGAACTGGACCTTTTGTCCGAAGACCTCGACGACCGTCCGGACTGGATGGATGATTACTCAGAGTTCATGTTAGAACTCCAGACCAATTTCGGTCCTCATCATCCTGTCAGAGATGCAGAAATGCAACTCGAACAACTCTACATGCACGACGGACAGCGTATCAATAAGTATGTTGTGGAATTCCAATGCCTGGCCTCTCAAGTCCGAGGCTGGGTGACGGAGCACTCCGCCGTCAATTCTACAATGGACTTCCGGCCTGCATCAAGGACGAGATCAGTCATCAGGGCAAACCCACCACGCTCTTGGAATTCAAAGTTCTTTCTCAAACCATTGATGCCCGTTACTGGGAGCATAAGGGAGAAGTCTCACATGAGACTAAACCCTCAGCTCCTAACCCTCCTAAGCAGTCAGCCCCTCTACTGACCGGACAACTTCGTCCAGAAGTAAACCCACCAAGCCTTCGACCCCCTCCAGCTCAAATGCTCCGGACCTTACTTCGAAACTGGGTAAGGACAGAAAACTCACCTCGGAGGAGCGTTAGAGACGCATGGACAATAAGCTCTGCTTATTCTGTGGTGGACCCGGCCATACAGCTCGGGACTGCTCCAAGTCGACCTCGCATGCTGCCAAAGGCCGCACAGCTACGGTCACTCCTGAAGACAAACAGGAGGCCTCCAAAGAGGCAAAAAATAGTCCGCAACCCTCCTGACTCCATGCAGGATGAGGGTCGCATTGACTCAACCCGTGCACTGGAGTTGTGACTCAACGCTTCCGCTCTCTCTAATCCGACATCCCTCAGACCTTTTGTATCTCTTCCTACGTTTTCCGACATCTCCGAATTTCCGGCTCTTGTAGATTGTGGTTCTTCCCACTGTTTTATAAAAACTGACTTTGTACGAAAACATAATCTTCTTACCTATGCAATCCCTCCACTTCCGTTACGATTATTTGATGGTACTTCCAATGCTACGATCTCCGAAGCTATAGATTTACCAATCTGTTTCTCCTCTGGTGAAGTGTCCTCCGATATGTTTTACGTTACTCCCTTGGATTCATCTTGTTTTATCGTTCTTGGATATAGCTGGCTCTCCCGACACAATCCATTGATTGACTGGATTACGGGCAGCATCGAGTTCCAGACAATACCTCATGGAATGCCATCGACCCCTCCGATATCATCTCCACCACTTCCAGTGGAAGTCCCCCACCCAACTCTGCTGAGTACCTCCGCTGATACAACTACTCCCCATATATCCCTAGTCAATGCAGTTGCCTTTTGTCAAGCGTGTAAACTAGAGGGATCAGTTCAGTTCAGTATCTATCTCTGTCCGACAGGTGTCGATCTCCGGTCTGCTACACTCGACTCCGCTCCTCCGGACCTCTCTGGAGTTCCTTCGCAGTATCATGAGTTTGCAGATGTTTTTGATAAAGGCAAAGCCAGTCAACTCCCTCCTCACCGTCCCTATGATCTAAAGATTGATTTGGAGGAAGGGGCTGTTCCGCCTATCGGCACCATTTACTCCCTTTCTCCGGTAGAGCTTGCAGCTCTCCGCAAGTTTCTTGATGAAAATATTGCAACCGGATTACTCTGTTCCTCCTCCTCTCTGCATGGAGCCCCAGTCCTCTTTGTCAAAAAGAAGGATGGAACCCTACGGCTCTGTGTTGATTTCCGGGGACTCAACAAGATTACTAAGAAAGACCGCTACCCTCTTCCCCTCATTGCCGACCTTCTAGACTCTCCCAGCCATGCAAAAATCTATACCAAAATCGACCTTCGGTCTGCCTATCACCTTGTCTGGATAGCGGATGGAGATGAGTGGAAGACTGCCTTCCGCACATGCTATGGCTCCTATGAGTGGCTGGTGATGCCCGAGGGATTAACCAATGCTCCTGCGGCTTTTCAGTGTTTTGTCAACACTATCTTCGCCAATATGCTTGACATTTGCGTTATTGTATACCTTGACGATATCCTCATCTACTCCCAAGACCTTGCGTCCCACAAACAACATGTCCTTGAAGTTCTCCGAAGACTCCGGAAGCATTGTCTCTTTGCTAAACCGGAGAAATGTAAATTCCACTCCGACTCTGTAGAGTATCTTGGCTATCTCCTTTCTCCGAGCGGACTTACCATGTCGCCAACCAAAATCCAGACCATCTGCGACTGGCCGAAACCTCGGAAAGTCAAGGATATTCAATCCTTCCTCGGATTTGCCAACTTCTATTGTTGTTTCATCTTCAACTACTCGGACATTGTAGTTCCCCTTACTTGTCTCACTCGCAAGGATGCCCCTTGGAATTTCTCCGACGCTTGTCGTCAATCCTTTGAAGCACTCAAGAATGCCTTCACTTCTGCTCCGGTGCTCACCCACTGGATGCCAGATGTTCCCATTGTTGTAGAAACAGATGCTTCGGATTATGCTATCGCGGGCATACTTTCCATTGTATGCCCGGACACCGAACTCCGTCTGGTGGCCTTTTACTCCAGAACCCTTTCGGCTCCGGAGCTCAACTATGACACCCATGATAAGGAACTCCTAGCCATCCACAAAGCTTTCCGGACTTGGTGGTATTATCTTGAGGGCTCTGCTGAGCCTATTGATGTCGTCACGGATCATAAAAATCTTGAATATTGTCCTACCACCAAACTCCTCACCCGTCATCAAGCCCACTGGTTGGAATTTCTCCATCAGTTCAATCTTATCATCTGTTTCCATCCGGGAAAGCTCAGAGCTAAGCCCGACTCCCTCACTCGCCATTGGGATGTCTACCCCAAAGAGGGGGATAAGGACTACGCTCGAGTCAACTCACATAATTTCCGGCCCGTATTCACTTCCACACAGCTCGCTTCATCCCTATGAGCCTCTACCCTAGCCACACCAGTCCTACGTGCAGCTGTGTTGATGGATATTGAGCAACTCCATAAGGACATCCTGTCCACACTTCCTAATGACCCTATTGCTTCCACCCACCTCCCGAACCCTTCGGACCCGAGATGGACGCTGGACGATAGTGGCCTTCTCCGCTATGACAACCGTATATATGTTCCGGAGTCCAATGATCTGTGCCTTTGTACCCTCCAGAATACACATGACCACCCCCTATCCGGACATTTTGGCCAGAACTGGACTTTGGAACTCATCCGCCGGGACTATACTTGGCCGGGAATACACACATATGTCAAAGACTATGTCAAGTCCTGTACCACCTGCGCCCGAGCTAATGTTCCCAGGCATAAACCCTACGGTTTGCTCAAACAACTTCCTATCCCTGAGAAGTTGTGGAATTCTATCTCCATGGACTTCATTGAACAACTCCTGTCCTCTGCCGGCTTTACAGCCATTTTAGTTATCATAGATCGATTGTCCAAGCAAGCAATATTTGTCCCAACCCACAACACCATCACCTCTCCAGATCTTGCCCGATTGTTCCTTCTCCATGTGTTCTCCAAGCACGGTGTTCCATCCCACGTAACCTCCGACCGTGGTATGGAGTTTGTCTCCCACTTTTTCTGTTCCCTCGGAACAGCCTTAGACATGATTCTCCATTTCACTTCTGGATATCATCCGGAAGGTGACGGACAAACCGAACGTGCAAACCAGACACTAGAACAGTACCTCCAGGTATATTGTAAGGTATATTGTAATTATCAGCAGGACAACTGGTCAGAATTATTACCCTTGGCGGAGTTTGCATACAACAACGCTCCAAGTGCTACTACTGGAGTTTCGCCCTTCTTCGCCAATAAGGGATATCATATCATCCAAACATCTCTGTACATCCGGAGCGAGATCTGTCTTCCGCCCAAGCTAGAGACTACGCCATAGATCTCGACGAGCTACATCAATTCCTTTGGGAAGAAGTGGCCCATGCTCAGGAATGCTACCAGGGTCCGGCTGATGCCAGATGCACACCTGCACCGCACTTCAAGGTCGGGGATCAGGTCTTCGTCAAAGCCAAGTTTTTCCTGTTCCACTCGACCCTCGAAGAAACTCTCAGAAAAGAATTTAGGACCCTTGGACGTTATCGCTCACCCCGGAACTCATTCCTTCACCATCCGCCTTCCTGACTCGATGTGATCCATACATCCTGTCCTGTCTTCCATGTCTCCCAGTTAGAACCATCAAGTCCGAACACCATCCCAAATCATATCCAACCTCCTCCGCCACCCGTAACAGTAGATGGCGAACCCGAATATGAAATTTCCGAAATCCTTGACTCTAAGCTTGATCGCCGAAGACGTCACTGTCAGTTACTGTACCTAGTCCGATGGGCCGGATATGAGGGTACGGATGAAGAAACCTCCTGGCTACTTGCTACGGAACTTGGCAACACTTCAGAACTAGTATCCAGATTTCACTCTAAATATTAGGACAAGCCAGGGCCAATTTCGGAGTTGTGGGGAAAAACATTCATATATGTACATTATAGAGCAGAAGGCATCTGGACTTCCTAAGCACCCATTTCCACATCTCCAGCGGAAGTTCTGGCCCCTGCTTCACCCTCCTCTTCTTCATCACTTTCTTCTCCGCCCTTCTCCTCCGCCGGACCTCTGGACCCGCCCCTCACACTCTCCAAGAGCAAGGTCTGGAAAGCCCTCTGCTCCTCCACAAACTTCACCATGGCATCAATGCTCCACTCCATGGCGGCCCTGCTGCTTTCCGCTGCTACAATGCTCCTCTCCAGAAGTCCGTTAGTCCTAGCCAACTCCGCCACTATGTTATTGGCGGCCGCCACCCAAGCCTGGTCATCATACTCCGTCCAATTTTCCTCCTCACCTATGATGGTCCGGGGATTGGAAACCTCCTCTATGTCCATGTCCGGACTTCGCTGGCGCCTTTTCCCTTTGCCTTTGGGAGACGGAGTTCCCCCTATTGCTTGTTGCTCGGTTGCATGGTGCGAAATACTTCACGAAAATGGATGTACATTCTGGTTACAACAATATCTGCATTCACCCAGAAGATCATTGGAAAGCCGCCTTTACCACCGAATACAGTCTCTATGAACCCAATGTCATGTTCTTTGGACTTTGTAATTCACCGGCCACATTTCAAGCATATATGAACCGCACCTTCCAACAGGAAATCAATGAAGGATGGCTGGTCATCTATATGGACGATATCATCATCTTCTCTAATGACCTCGAAGAACACCATACCCGTACACGCCACATCTTGGATAAAATCAAAATCTTGAAACTGGAGAAATGCACTTTCGATGCTCAGGAAGTTGAATATCTTGGAATAATCATTCACCCAGGATGCGTCGCCATGGATATTGCTAAAACGGATGGTATTCGTGATTGGCCAGTTCCCAAAACAGTTACAGAAGTCCGTTCATTCCTCGGATTCTGCAACTTCTATCGCAACTTCATTTCACATTACTCCGATATCACTTGACCACTCATCGACCTCACAAAGAAAGAACATGTCTTCTCTTGGATCGAACCATGTCAAAAAGCCTTTGACACATTGAAAGAATGCTTCCTGAAACAACCTGTACTCCAAAACCCAGATCACCAACACCAATTCGCTATTGCTACCGATGCATCCCTTGTTGCAACAGGCACTGTGCTTTTGCAAACAGATGAAAATGGTGTTTATCATCCTTGTGGATATTTGTCACAAACATTGAACCCAACCGAATGAAACTATCAGATCTTTGATTGAGAACTACTTGCTGTCATTCATGCGCTTACTGAGTGGCGCCATTATCTTGAAGGCAATCCCCATCTGGTTATCATTTTCACAGATCACAAGAATCTTCTCTATTTCCGAACTGCACAGAAATTAACCTGTCGCCAAGCTCATTGGCAACTCCTCCTATCCTGCTATGATATTGAACTACAACACGTTGCTAGGAACCAAACTCGCCGCCCCTGATGCATTATCACGAAGACCAGATCATGATACTGGAAAAGATGACAATGAAGACATCACTTAACTCCCAGATTCTATGTTTATCCGACTTCTTGATTAAGAACTCATGACAACGCTCGCAAACCCAGATCCCGATGACGTAGATCCTATTTTTAAAGCTGCCTCTGATGTGCTTGATGGTCTCTGCCTCCCTCCGATGAAATCCGCTCTCAGTGATTGGAAGATAACGGACGACATCTTGTATTACAAAGATCGTGCCTATGTTCTCCCTGCAGGATGCAAAGATATTCTTCTCCGATGTCACAACCATTCTACTGCCGGTCACCCGGGTCGCTTTAAAACCGAAGAACTTGTTAAACACGACTTTTGGTGGCCATCAATGGGGACATATATCCGGAAATACATTGAAGGCTGTGCTTTGTGTCAATAAATGAAATCTGACACTCATCCCATTACACCACATTTTACTCCTATCCCTTCCTCCGCAGTCGCCCCTTTCAGCCAAGTCTCCGTTGATCTTATCACAGATCTTCCGCCTTGTACAGATTTTGATTCTATCATGGTCATGGTAGACCATGGGCTTACAAAGGGGGTAATTATTATCCCTTGCACGAAAACCATCTCCTCCGAAGGCGTTGCCCAGAAATTCTTCAAACATGTCTATCGAAGATTCAGATTACATGATAAAGTCATCTCCGATCATGGACCACAGTTCATCTCAAAATTCTCAAAAGCACTAGGAAAGATACTTGGTTACGACATTGCTGCATCTACTGCTTATCACCCTCAAACTGATGGACAAACTGAATGACTCAATCAAGAACTAGAAACATATCTTTGAATCAATTGCCGCAACAACCCGGAGCATTGGGTAGAACATTCATAATGGCCGAATTTGTCCATAACCATCAAAAACACAACTCTTGTAATGCATCCCCATTCTTCCTAATGATGGGATACGAACCACGTGCACTTTCACAGGTACTTCCTGATTCCACAGTTCCTGCTGGAGAAGAAAGAATCTGCCTTCTCCAGAAATCACGAGAAGAGGCTATCTCCTGTCACAATCTCGCTATGCAACGAATGGCAGAACAATCTCATGGGAAGAAATATCAACCATGGAAGATCGGAGATAAGGTTTGGTTATCCAGAAAAAACTAGCCACTAAACATTACAGTCCTTTTACCATCACCACAGTCCTATCCTCCAATCACATTCACACTCCAACTACCAACCCAATGGAAAGTTCACCCCACGTTCCATGCTTCCGAACTATTGTCCTATCATGAAACAGAAATCCACGGCCCGAACTTCATTGAACCTCCTCCTGATGTCATAGATAATGAAGAAGAGTACGAAATCGAAGCAATCCTCTCCCACAAAGGAATGGGTACACAAAGACGCTATCTTGTATCTTGGATTTGATATTCCTCGGCTAGCAACGAATGGCTTCCTGAAGAGAATCTCTCTCATGCCAAGGATATGCTACAAACGTATAAGAAGACCCATCGCCTCTGATATGAAACGATATCCACTCCAACAGTCTAACAGATATGTCCATGCCTTCTGATCTTACCGAAACCTCTATTCTTAATGCTACCACCTCCGCTCCTCCTGGAACCCCAGCAGCCTCTGATTCTGTTGAACAATACTTGGGGGAGGGGATGAGGAGGCACTGAAGGTAGGGTGAGTTGAATAACCAGGGACAGGGAGATTGAAGTACATAGAATGGGAGCAGTTGGCGAAGTTGTGATGGCTGGTGAGGGACAGAAGGGTGTTAGGATACATACATTCAACTAACTCCTTAGGAGGATACAGCAAGTAGCAGGATGTTGAGGCTGAAGGGGGGAAAACATGTAGAAGGTCACCATCAACAATGCCTGACTGTCTCTAATGTTGTTACAAACTAGGATAGTTCTAACACAAGACAACTCGATAAGAGTTAATGTCAAGTGAGATTCAATACAAAGTACAATTAGTACAACATTCAGCTAAGACAAGACGAAGAGTGTGTCTTCGACTTGAAGTAGATTCAGATGACTTAGAATTGGAGGTTCTAAGCGAGGAAGTTCCAGGTAAAACCTAGTAAGATTAAAGTAAAGAAACACAGTGATAACTACGTGCTTAAACAGTCCATATGGAGCGCACGGACCAAGGAGATGCGTAAGTGATATAAGTACAACGGGTTTCAGGATAACCAAGAAAGGAAAGAGACACATAAGCTAAAGGAATATTCAAGAAGATAGAAGTCTAGTGGCGGCAGCATGCGACCATGACGTAATACAATGATGAGTAAGAAGAGAAAATGTATAGGGGTAGCGCTAACTGTAACATTACCCTGTTTTTATCATTGAAGTCATCGACATCAACATTAATTATCTTGATTCTCGTAGTAAAGGGATCAGCCTCAGCTCGACCGAATAGTAACTCATCTTCCTCAAGAGTGCAATGTTCTTCTTCGTCGTATTCTTTTCCCAATCCTTGAGGGCGTCGTAGAATCCTGAGTCTTTGAAATCTACCGTCACAATGACTTTGCCTTTCAGTTCTTTGTAGAATGCAGAGAGATGTCCTGGTGCAAGATTGCGACACATTCGACAATGATAGGTAGGGCGATTCTTGTGGCGATGGCCGACAATGTGGCAATTATGGCAAGTGAAGTTGTCGTAAGATTCAGTTTTGACAACATAAGTGGTAGAAGTGGAAGGAGCAGGTGGAGTTGGTGTCTGATCTCGAAGATTATGGATAGCTGGGGAAGCACTTCTTTCTTGCTTCTTTACAGATCTTCTTCTAGGATAGCATCGAATTGGACACAAGATTCGTCGGATGGGTGAAGAGGGTGATGTCTCAGCTCTGTAGTAATGATAGGTGATACCTGAACATTAGGTACCATAGGCTCGACACGAGGAGTATTTGGATGCTCAATGGCAATTTCTTGCACATGCGGCGGAGGTACAGGGATTGGAACAATGTATGGTGGTGGTGGCATGGGTGACGGGGGTCGAGCAATGCCAGCAGATCTTTCTGCGATGACATGAATAGCTTCCATAATATTTTCACGGACATCATGAGGAATAAGGTGCATTGACATAGTATGAATGCATTTCTGGAGATGGAGGAGAATCTGTTTCTGGCCGGCATCTTCTACCAGTAGTGCCAGTTCTTTCAATGAGATGGGTGGTGCGAATAATATTGATAACAACAGCAGTTCTGAATCGTTCTTTTTCAAGAAGAATTTGTTCTACTTTGATGGCGTGTGTGGGGCAGAGTAAAGCAGATTCGGATGAGAGCTTGGTCTTCTATTTGTTCAATAAGACGGAAGTTTGTGTTAGCTTCCCAACATAGGTTCTGTTAGTTGGGATTATATCTGCCAGAAGAAAATGAGATGCCAGAAAGGTAGAGGGAGCAATCATACATACGAGATCTTCATACAGAGTATGACTATGCCACCAAACCTAATGTTGTCAAGTTCCTTGACACTCTCATCAAGACAGCAGTGGGCAT
Source organism: Suillus placidus (assembly GCA_016628565.1). NCBI lineage: Eukaryota > Fungi > Basidiomycota > Agaricomycetes > Boletales > Suillaceae > Suillus > Suillus placidus. The sequence continues at coordinate 457,638 of JABBWD010000020.1, forward strand.
AGTGATGGAACAGACCGGCATGAAGCCTTCAGTGGCTTATAAATAGACTATGGAAACTGTGTTGGTTAAAATGCTAGGTCACACTATGGATTTGAAACCAGATATTATGATCATTAGTGAAGCTAGTTCAAGTTACAAATGCTGCATCACAACCTCAGCATCTAAAACTTGATGATGGTCAGTCAGGTGCAGTCACATTGACCTATCAGATAATGGGGTTCTGCTGAGCTTCAAAAACCTTTCTTGTGTTGCTCAGTCTCAGATACACTACGGGGAACTCATTCATTGAGGTTTTGCTGTGGTTGAGAGGATGAGTGATGAGTCAACCTTGATAGAGGCCTCTATACATACAGATCCATTATCTATATCTCTCTGACTATTTAGTTACTTTCCATGTCCTTCCTAGGATTTGTCTAGGTTAAGTTATTCCGTATCTTTATACTATGGCTTGTCTATTTACATTTGTTTACCATACATTGCCCATATTCCAAAGTCCAGTGCTCCCTGCCTCTTTAGCAACTTATTCTGGACTCTAAGTATTGTATATCTTTATTATACTTGAATATATTGGCAATTTACTCTGGACTCTAGTCCTGATCATCTTTGGTCACTTCAGTAGCATCTAAAAGTGGCCCACTTCATTCCCATTCTAACAGAGTTTACTGTAAACCTGAGCAAGTTAACCTACTGGAGCACATCAATGTCATACCATATGAGCAAGGAAAAATCTCCCTACAAATACCATAGTAAGATCCTTAGACCATGCAGGATGCCTTGGCTCACCTGTCAGTGTCAAGGGAACTTGGCCATTCATATGCATAGATGTTCTGATAGCATGGATGCTGGGAAAACATATGGTCATATAACCCCTGCATGACCTAGAGGCCCTATTTATATCATTCACTGCTCTCTGTATCTGGTTTAGTGCCTCATATTGCACAAAGAAGGTGGAGGCAGGTGGTGGTCTTACCTGGATCTTTGAGTCTCACAAGGAACCAGATATGTATGGAGGCAGCATATTGCAAGTGAAACAGATTCTGAACTGACTTTGAGGATGAGATCCTTGGGAATCTGTCTGACCAACTTAACAGGCAACTATACCTCCTATGGTGAAGGATGGCATTAGCTCAGGGCATGCATTGGGAGCAGTGGACATCTTTGACCATATGCAGCCTATGCAAGTTGTGAGGCACTAAGTAAATTTGGGGGCCATCTCAACCAAGGACATCAGATTTATACAAGAAATGCAGCCTGGACTAATGCATAGATATGCTCGGATGGAGAGCTTAAGATGTTTTAGCAGGCTGGTGGGTGCTGCATCTGAAGATACCCACCGTGGACAACTGGATAACTGGACAACTGTGATGTTGAACAACATCTCCAGAGATCCGCGGTTCATAAGTAGCGGACCCCACTACACCCAGCAGGTGAGTCGTGAAGTTGTTATGTTAGCACCATCGAACTCGCTGACTGTCTCGCATCCCAGGTCACAAATATAACATGGAGTCACCAATGTACCTTGATGGTGTGGTTGACGAACTATACGATCAACAGCAAGCAACACCTCACCCCACGAGCAAAGGAGTTGGTGAGTGCATACAAAGAATTACTGGCTAGCAAGACCATTGTGAGCGAGGCACTCACGAAGATCCTGCAAATGAAGTGGATGAAGGGCAATAAAAGCCGGGACTTGGCTTCAGAACCCCAGTCCGTCATGGGGATGATGGCCCTGCACACGATGGCCTGGGATTGGCTCAGCCCAACCCTCAAGAACTCTGCCAGGGACATCGAGCCTTGCATGAAGGCCATAGCTGTGGAGTGTAAGTATCTGAACACATACCACCCGAAGATGTTGCAAGACAAGTTCATTGGAGTGCTTCATCAGCTCATTAAAGTTGCTCTCACTCCTGGCATGAAGAAGGTGCAAACAATCAATGCTGCAGGCCAACTTAGCTCCATACAGGTATGGGTCTGGTGGGATGGACTCAGATTACACTCATTGTAAGGCAGCATCAAGTGTAACAGTGTCTCATCCTGGAGAACCAAGATTGTGAGGCCATCAACAAACTGATCAGTTACATCTTGAACATGCCCTGTGCTCACTCCTCCACTGAACTGAATGCACTACTAGTGGGCAACATAGTAGGCCCACTGCAAGATTTAATCATGGTAAGTACACACCCACCGTGGCTACACTGAACATGCGCGGACATATGTACTTGACCCCTTGGTCCGCCATCGCTACATATGACATACACGGACCCATGCGCGGACATATGTACTTGACCCCTTGGTCCGCCATCGCTACATATGACATACACGGACCTGTATGCACCATGTGGTCTGCTGTCGCTACAACATGATCCGCCATGGCTACATAGGACAAGCGCGGGCGTATATGCACCATGTGATCCACCATGGCTACATAGGACATGTGCAGAGCTATATGTACTTACCTTCTACTTCACACTCGTCAGATTCGCATTCAATCGATCTGATTTTTGTTGTTTTTATAGGGCTTAGAGGTGAATTCCACAAGACTTCATACTCGCAAGTTGAGTAAAGACCCAAACTTGCCTTTCGATTTGCAAGAGGTCAACTACAACCTTGGCATCCAAGTCCCCAGGCGCAGGGCAACCAATTTACGACAGTATGTGATTGTTCTATTTTATTTGTATTGCTCTTAACTACTTCATACTGACATTAATATAATTTCTATCATTAAGGGATATACGGTGGTGTCAGCATGCAAGCAGGAAGACAAACCTGAGCCTGAGGAAGAACAACCAGCGCCCAAGAAAAAGTCGAAGAAAGGCAAGTGTTGTGCAGTTAACGACCAGGACATGCCTGTCCCTGAGCCTGAGGAAGAAGAACCAGCGCCGAAGACAAAGTCGAAGAAAGGCACGGGTCATGTAGTCAACAACCAGGACATGCCTGTCCCTGAGCCAGACAACATGCAACTGTCATCCCCAGCACACTCCAAGTCTGCTGCTGTCGAAGTGACGCCTGGTTCCAAAGTGAAGACACCTGAACTGAGATCTACCTCACAGCCAGCAAAGGCTTCATCCAGGAAACCAAGACCTCACCCAATCCCTCGGAAACAATATCAGCAATCCCCTCCCAGCCTGGATGATGAGATTGAGATCATCAACAACCTGATGAATGCAGGAGACAACAGTGACAATGGTGCATGCATGTCCTTAATCATCCTACATTTCATATCTTGGCTGACATTTCATTCATTCATCTAAGCTACGTTTAATCGCAATCGCAACCGTCTAGTCCCTGCTCAATCAGCTGGTGAAGCCACCATTCCATCATCAGAGAGGCATAGTGCTGATGGACGTCAGTGGTCTTTTTTAACTTATTGTCCATTCATTTAATGTATCACTTCCCTTGACAGCTGACAAACACACCGTATGCCCCATCATTTGCATTTTGATCCATCTGTGTCTCATTATCTCTTGTTCATTGGTATCATTTTCAATGTGTTTGTTATCGCCTTGCTTAGTATGTACTACGTGCTATCAATTGTGCTGTGATCCATCTTTGTGTGATTCACTGTTGATTGATTCTGTTGTAATCCTCTTAACATCACTCGATAAAGTATCTACTGAATCATTGATCATGAGAACGCATTGTTGTCTTTCACACTGATCAGACTTGAGCTAGGGCCTGTGTTTCTGCTTTATCATTTGAAAGCATGAACAAGATTTGCTGCATTCATCTGTTCTTCTCCTTAATCATTTGAATTCTTAGACGTGTCCATGCCTGCCTGATCCTCGCACAAATTCTCTTGTGGTGCATGCAACCAGGATATGGAGCGCGCATTGGAGACATTGCTGGTGAATGGTAATTGTGATTCTCTATCTTTCCCCTAGAATTGGTATGTAATTTCGTTCATAATTGTAGATCACGCTCAATGTGGTATCAGTCCTGCACGTCCAGATCCCTTCTCAGCATTTGCATGATGGCGAGCATGGGCTATCATTATCGCGCAAAGGGTAGTCATGTGCAGTGTGTAGAGGACACAGAGACTGCACCACCAGTCAAACTCATCTTTCCTTGGTGTGTCCAGCTGTATGCGCCCAGGAGATATGCTGTATTCTGGCGATCAGTATGATCCAGGTGATGAGGTGGATCATATGAAATTGTGTGAATCATTTAAGAGGAAATTGAAGTTTTAGAAAATGTAGTACGTATGTGTCATACCTTGCGTTAGCCACCATAAAAACGATATGGCCTTGACCATCACATACATGTAGTCTGAATGCTGCTGTCTGAATTCATTGCTGATGTACGTGTCCATCGGTGCAAATGCAAGGATATGTAAGCATGCTGGCTTACTTGGATTCTCATAATCAATACATATACTTTTGCTGATACTGAAAGCTAAGCTTTCAGTATTCTACCTTTTGGTGTCACGGTTATGAGGTGCGGCAGCTGACCAACTTACAGTTAGTTTTTAATGAGTTTTATTGGAATTGCATTGCAAGTGAATGGTGCATAAATAGCACACAATGATAGCCCCCTCATGCACCATTTTCACAACAATGTCACTCAGATTATTCTCCTGGATTCACTGAGGAAACGACCTTTTATCCCGACACTTGATTCAAGTTGTTATCATGTAATATCACTGTAGGCAGCAGCTTAGAGACCTTTTGAAAGTCAGCGCTCTAACTCCGAAGTGGCATGAGAACGTCACATGATGTCAAGTTCATATATTTTGGTTTGGCTCATTTCTCTCTTGCTTTCTTACCACCTCCACGTCGGAACATGGCTTGAGCACTGTTTGCGGTCCCGCGCCTCTAAAGGTGTTCACTGTCAATGACGGTGGCCATGTGACTTGTCTCCTGCCTCATTGTGTTTCATCCTCCTGTTCTGTCTACTCTCGTTTTGTCAATCTCTGGCTTGAGCACTTTCTGCAGTCCCGCACCTCTTAGAATGGGTGTTCACTGTCAATGACAGTGGCCGTGTGACGTCTCTTGCTTCGTTCTGTTCGCCAGATCTCATCCTCTGTCTTCTCTAGTTTAATTTGTCCTCTTGCTTTGTCTACTCTTGCATCATTTGACCTCTGGCTTGAGCACCGTCTGTGGTCCTGCGCCTCTATGGGTGTTCACTATCGATGACGGTGGCCATGTGATGTCTCCTGCCTTGTTCTATTCATTGGATGTCCTGCTCTGTCTTCTCTCACCTCATCGGATCTGGTGGCCTCACCTCTATGGGCCATCCTTTGTGCATCATAGCCTGATGTATTATTTTGCGTACATGTAGCTCGCATAATCGTGCATGGAATCATAGCCCCACTTGATTCCATTAGATTTTGCCCATTGAATGTGTGATGTTGAGACATAAAATGTGTTCTAATTGGGGTTGGACAATGGATTGTATGTCTGCTGTACATGGTGGCAATGACAGCATCACCTTAGCTTGTGCTAATTGCCACCCAAACATGTCGCCTTGCCCAAGACCACGCAATGAGTGTGAATTTACACAATGCCATTGTGGGTTGCTTACATAATTATGCCCACAATGGACCAAATGTTTGTCTACTCTATCTTAACCTTCAACCACCATGTCCGAGATGTTCACCCTGTACTGCTGGATACGAGGCACAGAAATTCACAAACATTTCAGTTTGAAAATTTCACCAACTGAAACTGTTGATAAGGCTCTTGAGATGCCTGCATCTGTGTTGTGGTTGTACAAGCCAAGTCTTCCAGTGGCTGAACCATTTGAGGCGAGTCTGGGCAATGTGAGGCTGTCTGAGCTCGGGAAACCTTTGCTCTCATTGCATGATATATCACACTTGTTCAATGAACCACCTCCAAAACATCACATTCATATCATAGTTGGTATGTAGTGGCTGCGATACAAGCTTGGCCATTCAACTGATTAACTTGATTCTAATCCTCTAGATGCCCCACAACTCCCCATTTATTGCTGGTTGCGAAGCAGCACTGAGGAGGAGGGATTTGACATATCAATCATCTCAATCAGCTCAAATGCGTCAATTGGAGCCCTCAAAGATCGCATCAAGGAGGACAAGTCAACACTTAAAAATGTAGACAAAAGTTGCATTAGCTTATTCAGAACTTCTGGATCAGATGATGACCTTCAGGAGAGTCTGGATACAATCAATGCAGGTCACATGCTCAAGGTGATAAAGCATTGCCTACACTAATTTCCTGTGCATGCCAGTTCTCGAGCAACTCTGGATTGTAGTCCAAGTCTACTCCAAAAACAATAGTGAGTCAATGTATTATTTCACAGAATTGAATTTCACTGATTTATGGATCGCAGGGTCGATGAATCCTTCTCAAAGAGTTCCCTTAGGTGGACGACTATTTGCATACCCTTGGTCAGCATTGCGAGTATAAGCATGTATTTTCTGGATTAGCAAGGCTTGACACATGTGATCTACATAAGGTCAATAAAGGCTAGTGGAGTATCATGCATGTACCTCGTGGGCGATATCATATGTTTTACTTAGGTTGAGGTGTTCTAGACTTTGCTATACTAATGCTAGATGAGGTGAACAATATTCTATTTTAATATCAATATTAATATATTAAATGGTAGCTTCTTTGATCAAAACAAGACGATACAACCTATTCCGAAGCCTCGCGCCCTGCTCAGCTAAGTACCACCATCACCATGCATTGTCTAGTGGCTAGTGTTCAGCAATCAGGCTTCCCCCTCCAGCCACCACCTTCAGCCAACAAATGCTATCATCAGGACCATTAGATATGAATCAGCCAGCAGGACTGACTATGATACAACATCATCTGTCCTTGCTCACTCCTGAGGCGCGGGTAGCCCTTTTCAGCCAGATGCAGGGGATTCCGCCCCCTCCACCACCTCCCCTGCCAGTGCCGCTAGTGCAGTTATCCAGCCAAATCTGGAACTTTTGTCATCAATGCAAGACCTTGCTCGAAGGATGGAAGGAATTGAGAAAGACGTGTCGACAATTAAACATCAGAATGTCGACGAGGACCTTGCAACCGATGGACATGTTGATGCTGAACAAGAAAAGCAGCCCTGCCCTCGATGGAAGCACGCAAACAAGAAGAAATCCAAGGAGCCAGTGCCTCTGTCATCAGGAACATGTAAGAGTTTTGTTCATCAGCAGTTGCGAGCTTATACATTCAGGAACTTAGCTTGCTGAGGATCACGAGAAGGCTGTAGAGTATATCACATGGCATCATATTGATCCATCTGAACTCTTGTGGTCAGAGTATATGTCAGATCAAATGTCCGAGCTTGATACTGATGACAAGGATGAGAAGAAAGCAAGAAAGACAGATGTACAAAGGGCAGCTAACCTTTCAGAACATGAAGTTCATGCTGGTGTTCCTGTCTGGGAAACCATCAGACCAGCATGGAGATCAGAAGAGGTTTGTTAGCGGCTGACATACTTCGAGTCTACAAGTGACTAACTGGTTCAATGCAGGTCTCAAAGATTTTGAAGAGCTAGACTCGATCCGAGAGGAGCAACCCAAGGAATCCAGACGAAAAATGGCACTCACCAGACGTGTTAACCTTGGCAACAACAACAACAACGCTCCACCATCAATTCCAATTTTCCCGTTCATGCTCGATTCTGAATGGCACGACTCTTACCAGGCTAGAGGTCCTCATGCACCCATTGCAATGTACGAACAGGACCCTCAAGGCTTCAAAAAACCAGAAGGTCAGCATGACAAGGATCTGACCAAAGGCAACAGCGAGAGGGCCAACAAAAACGGCGGCACTGCCTGCGAGACGACAAGATCTGGGGGAATCAACTGAGGAGGTCCTTCAACAGCAGGATCAAGAAACATCTAGTGCTCCCAGATAAAAACTTTGAGTTCAGGGCTGAAAATTACATCTATTAGTGAACTGAATCTGCAAAAATGATACTTACTATTGAACCCAGTGCTGTAAATTTATGTCAAGTTTCCTGTGAAACCACATGACATCTAATAGACCAGATTCTCGCTCAATTCCGCGCTGGCTGTGTGACATCACCGTGAATACTTGTCCCACGTAGCGTGTGTTATTGAGGTCCACTTGGATGATAGAATTCGAGGCTTTGATCAGTGACGATGAAGAGGCAATGCGTCGACCATCGAGTATGATATAGTTGTGAAAATTCGTGTGTGCAAGGACATAGTTTGGGTCTGGATTTTCTGTGCTCGCACGGGTCATAACGCTGACAACACGAGCTTGTGGGTTGGTGTTCTGGTAGTGAATGATAAGCTGGTGCTGTTGATCGCATGATAGTCCAGATTTTGTGTGTGTGCCCAGCCCACCCCACAATCTTCCCATATCCGACAAGCTTTACATCTCTTGATGACAACAGCACCATCGTCTTCAAATATACGGAGCATCTCGAAGAAGATGGGGGAAAATCAAAAAGACTCATCTTTTTCAGGACCCTCAATGAAGGGGACACTGAGGTTCCAATATGCATCAAATTCATCCAAGATTATTCACAGGATGTGCATTATGCATTGCGCTGAAGCAGGTGTTTCCCCCAGCTTACAAGGTTTCGAACAGCTTCCTGGAGGCTGGTAATGGCAGTCATGGATAGACTTGTCGCATACGACATATTGGCTGACTTGCCAATTGGCAAACTCATCCCCCAATCTGTGTTTGATAGCATCGGGAAGCACCTGGGACACTTCACGCTCACAAGCTGGTCCATGGTGATATACATGATACTGATATTTTGCTCAAGAGGGAGGACAGGACACAGTTTATGATAATAGACTCCGACTGGGCGGGGTAGCAGATGTTGTGCGGTATCTGGCATACGTGAATTACATGGATGTAGAAAGACCACATGATGTGAGAGATGGACTACCCATCAAAGCAGCTCATGATGACGCCATGCTTGGTTTTCTAATTGGAAGGAGGTCGCAGAAGTAGTCCTATGAGAACATATAGATAGAAGATGACATACACCACCTACTAGATGTTTGTAGATACATGGTATCCAATGATGCATACCATTGAGACTTGTGCTACTGATGCTGATTAGACCTGAGTTCTCATGTCAGTGAGCAACAGTTGAACCTTAACCATACACAACAATAAGGTACAAGCTAAGCAAAGGAGGTGTCTATGGTGCAATGAACCATGTATGTATGCATGCGTACGCCAGCAGGCTTACACTAGTCAAGGGACCTGCATCTAGTCAGCTGAAATCACACAGACATCATGCAATCACTACATGTTTCATGATGCCACAGTTTGTGGCATTGTAACTGCCCACACTTGCACATGGCAGGACATCACACTCCGGAATGTGGACTGGCCCTGTGTATGTCTGTGGGTAAAGCAAAATGACATTGTGGTGGAAGGACTACTGTAAATTTATTGCTCACTTGCCAGCAGTTGTGTAGCAATGGTATGTGATAATTTATTTACTCATGTCCTCATGATACTCACTTATTCCTGTATCAGTTGCAAAGACTGAAGAAGGCCGTCTTATCGCTGACATATCTGACACATCTGACTCAGAGTCAGAGTATTCTGACTCCTCTGATGATGTGGTGGTCTACAAGCATAAGCCAGCACACTGGATCGACAGGCCACAAGGTACCTCGAGGAAGAGACAATGAGATGATGAAGAGGACAGAGGGAGTGCCGCCCCATCCAATACAATTCTGGCAGTAAGCAAGAAGTGGCTCCCATTACAGGAAGGTGCAAGCTAGATAGTTGTGGATGGATGGAACAAAGAGAAAAGAGAGAATGAGAGAATGAACCAAAAATCAACCATGACCAAACAAAAGCAAATATAACAGGTACAAACAAACATGTTGTGTTTGTGAATACACAATAAATAATGAGGGTGGCAGCAATCATGTGACCGTTGCCAAATATGGTAGTGGACTCAAAGGCGCCTCCTTTGTCAAATCTGCCATTGTGATTAATAAATGTTGAATACATCTATTGCAATGTGTGTTTAATGATATAGTTTCAAGTACCGCTATCTACCTATCTACTTGGTTAGTGTTGATATATGATTGAATGTGGATCGCGGAAGAATCATTGACCGCAGTGGCGTGTGCGGAAAGTTTGTGGACTTGTCAACAACAAATTGAATGTGGATAGCGCAACAACCATTGACCAAAGTGGCGTGAACAGAAAATTTGTGGACTGGTCAACAATGAGGGTGGTTGGTCCACAAGTCTTTGAAACTCCAGTACCATACTGACTGCGCGTCACAATGTGGGGTTGAATATTTCCTATTGTTTGCTGTTTGGCAAACCTCATGGCTCGAAACACAAATGCCCACACTTGTCCACAACCTTCACCATCCATTCGCCCCTCCTCATACAATTTACTATGCCACCCACCAAAATGACGGCGAGAAAATCTAATGGAGGCATGGCCCCTCGTGTGATGCTCGGATTGCCTGTGGAGGACTCTTCACTCGTCCTGGCTGAGGATATGGATGTGTGACCTCCTGAGCAAGAGGAGCCAGATGGTGACAGAAGTGACCGGCAATCTGGACACCATGTTGAGATGGATGAGGACGACAATGCTCATGGTGCTGGATCGCCCGACAAACAAGCACAGCCAGATGGCACCGTTGATTGCATCATGGATCAGGCTCAGTCTTCAAATCAGTGCCCGTCACCTCCTGGAACGCATGAGTTTAGAATGGCTGTTGACCACTTTTCAAGAATTCTTGTGCCACAGATCTATCCAACTGTATCAAGACCAGATGACAAAGAACTACTCATCGGATTATGCAGCCATCATTAAGGAGCATGTAGAATTCATGAGAGCTTGGGTTCAGACCAGTGACTCTACAGCCCCAACCATGACCTTTGTTACCTTCACTGGCCGCGTGAAAGACATTGCAGCGAGTAAAGAGGCTGAACAGGAGTAGCAAGTTTTGTTGTGATTACCGGTACTCCTCATTCATGCACCCATTCAACTGGTAGCCTTTACTTGCACATCGCTCTCGCAATCAGCTTGTGTACCTACAATGCCATGTGACATTACATACGAACCTTCTCACTCACATAGATTGTTTTTTGTTTGACAGATGGAAAAAATAGCCAGGATTGTCCATTGATTTCTATCAACAATGTTGGTTCAAGCAATGAACTCCTTAGCATCTTGCTCAATGTGAATGGCTTCTCCCATGACATTTACCAACCTGGAGCTCTGAGCCCACTATACGGTCCGCCCTAAGTCAAAGTGCAGCATTCAAAATGCCCACACAGCATGTCAGCATAGAGTCTCAATCTGGTCGCGATCAAAACACACTGTCGCCAGGCCATTCTCTGAACTGGCCATGGTGCTGGAATCTGAATATGCCGGTGCCCCATTTGGAGTCGTGCTCGTGCATATACTATTGAGTTTAAACGCATTTAAAATCGCAATGGGCTGCCATTACCAAACTGTACAGTACCAAACTCAATTAGACTTTTATAAATCAGAGGAGCTGAATTGGGCGAATGTCTTGCAGATGCTCCACAATTTGGATTTGATTTGTTGTCCTTATTTCATATAATATTTCTTTTCTCAACATCAACTTTTTCAATATCACGTGACTTAATTATTTGAAATTATCTGCATCAGGGGTTATTTATGATGTCACTCATAGTGGTCCACATCACCTCAGAACTTTGAATTTTGTCCGTCAGATTTGATCAGGATATCACATTGTAGTTTGAATTTATCATACACAATTTTGAGGGATCAGCGAAGGAATTTACATTTAATCTTACAACATAAAAATAATTGTTTAGGTCATTACTATATAACGAGTCCACACCCATTGTGCCTTCGGCACAGGAAGCAAAAGAAGTGCTACGCACTTGTTAGCTTCCTGCACCAAGGCTTCATCCTAATAATCACTGTGCCTTCGGCACAGGAGGCCAAAGGAGCACATAGCATTCCTTTGGGGTGCCTGTGGCACCTTGATATTTCCTTGATACTTTTATTCAAAGGAGTGCTTCGCACTCCTTTGGGGTGCCTGCGGCACCTTTGTATTTCCGTGATACTCTTATTTGAAGGAGTGCTTCGCACTCCTTCGGGAGGTGCCTGCGGCACCTTGCCTTATCAATAAATCATGGTGGATTTTGAAATCAATTACATTTTTTGAGCATCATTCTGACAAACTAAAACTACAATCTACTACACCACATAACAAATCAGTCAGTTCTCTATATAAAAGTACATGCCATCTAAATCAATCATCAATAGGATCTGTAAGTCCTCTAAGGACTTCTCTATATACTACATTGGTTGTATTTGAACCTTGTTCATTTTCAGGGAAAATAGCAAGCACTCTCTCTGGGTGAGTGCAGCGAGACAAAGCCACATAGAGTTGACCATGGCTGAAGACTGGAGTGCTCAAATTAAGGCCGACCCACTTGACGCTCTGACCCTGTGCCTTGTTGATCATCATAGCAAATGCCAGGCGAATGGGGAATTGGTGACGCTTGAGAGGAATAGGGTTTTCTTCAGAACTCGCTTCAAGAGTCATCCGAGGAATTAGCACTGTGTTCTCCTCTCGTTGTTTAGCTTCATCATCATTTCCATCCCTAAGAATGCGACACCTGAGGACACGTGTGGTCCAAGACAGGAGCATCATGCGAGTTCCATTATAGAGTCCCTGGGAAGGATCCAAGTTGCGCAAGAGCATGAGAGGAACACCTTCTTTGACCTCTAATTTGTGCAAAGGGAAGCCTGATGAGGTGAGAGTATGCAGGAACTCGATGGGAATGTAGTCATAGTCTTTCTCAGTGACTGAGTCTGCGCTGGTGAACACTGCTTTTTCTCCAGGGAATGAGTCGAGAATTGTGGTATTGATTTCGTCCACATCTGTGTTCTTTGAGGAGAGGATGGTGCGATCCAGAAAGTAGGAATCATTCAAGGGAGGATGGTCAGGGAGCAGAAGCTCAGAGTATAGGGCATTGATGAGAGACCGTATGTCATTGTTGGCGCAGCGCATTCGAATAGGAAGGGTCACTGTGCCGTCTCCATCTGTGCCCTTTCCAGCTCCGATCTCAAGGAGCCACTTTGCAAATTCATCGGACACAGGATCTTGACCAAGACGCATATTTCTCTTAAGGTGGAAGATGCGAAGCTTGGGCCAGATCCGAGATCTGCAAAAGGTAGCACCCACTATCTGCTCCCTGGATCCATGAGGCACCACTGGCAGGGTCCTGTCTGAAGTCTCCTCCAAAGAGCATGGTTATTCCTCCAAAATCAGCATCAACATTCAATAGATCATGTAATGTGTGATCAAGGCATTCCAGAATATGACGGTGTAGCATAGGAATTTCATCACAGATGATTAGACAGGTGGCCTTGAGAAGCTCATGGACAACGTCTCCTTTATTGATGTTGCATGAGCTATCCTCGTGAATAGGAATGGGGACCTTGAATCGTGAATGAGCCGTACGTCCACCTGGTAGAAGGAGGGAAGCGATTCCAGAGGAAGCCACACATAGGACGATCTTGCCTTCCGCACGGAGTTTTGAAGCAATGAGCTTGCAGAGATATGTCTTGCCACATCCACCTGCACTGTGGACAAAGTATGCGTGTCCAGGTCTCTGCTCATTACGATGCATTGCATCATCAACCACCACGTCAAAGACCACCCTCTGCTCTTCATTGAGAGAAGGGACTCCTCTATCCACTATCTCCTGAAGGTCCTCCTGGTTATACTGGAGCTGCTCAGCAATGAGCTGGTTTCCCTCCATGGCCCCCCATCTTGCTGCCATTTGAGATACAGGCATTTGAGGAATCGCTTCCAAAGACTTTCCATTTTTGCGAAGCACACCATCAATGAGATAGAGACCATAGTCATGGACCTCTTCCTCTGTAGGGTCAGGCATATTAAATGGAACACGTGTGAGACGGCGGCGCAGATCATTGCAAAGATTATCCTTGAAGCGGTTCCAAAGCTCATGGGGGCTTGTAGGGTTGCAGTGGAGGAGGATGATGGCAAAAATATTCCGCAGGCGGTATCCAGTGCACATGTCAGAGGCGTCCTGCAAGCACTGGATCCATTCATTATCATCATCAAGGAGACCCCTGCGCTGACAGGCATCTTTGAAAGTCTCGCAGACGACATCACCGACAGTACGAAGATGTTCATAGGAGGTAGCCCCTTCAAAAAAACACAGTAAGTTTGATTAATATCAATTGTTGCAGACATCATACCTTTTACTACGGTCAAAAGCAATCTCAGATAGAAGCGCTCTCCAGAGCCTGGAGCAGCAGCATACATTCTTCCAATCACCACTCCACGCTCGCGTATCTTCCATGCATTCTTGGTCCATACGAATTTTGAGGGGAAATCCTGGTAGAGGTGATCATGGGCTCCAGCTGCCACGAAGTTCTGATTGGCATTGGCTTTGAACCATCCAGTGAGGCAAGTCTCTTTGGCTGCTGCACGCTCGAGAACATCCTGGACATTGTCGTCAGGGTCATAGAACACCATGTGTTCGTTTGGGAGGTGGACTGGCAAGCGGTAGACGGAGGGCCATTCGAGATGCATTGAAAATTCGAAGATACACCATGCAGCCTCATTCGAGCTGATATATCTGGAGTCCAGATAGGTTTTGACTTCATCCACCGCTCCTCTCATCTCCAAAGTAGCGCGGTCGTTTCCTTTGTAAATATATTTGTGGATATATTTGACAGATTTGATAGAAGCGCAGACTTCCAGATTGATGTGGCAGTTGAATGCCACCAGCAGTTCTGGGGGGTGAGGAACAACATCTTTGTTGGTGAAGACGGTGTCATTCTTCTGGATGGTGCGACCATTATCAGGTCTTGCATACTCCGGATAGCCATCATCCTTCATCAAAGTCTGGGGACTGAATGACTTTGGAAAGTGTTTTTTGCACTGTCCATTCTCCAAGCAACTGCTGCGGACTGCAAGGGCCATGCAGCATGTATTTTTCCACAGCTTGATAGGTTGGGGATGGAGATTTCTATCAGGAATCTGGGCGGAGATGAAGGAGTCGACCTGCTCTGCAGTGCGGATCTTATATTCTGGCTCCAGGAAAATGAGGAGGTGCATATGAGGCAGACCATGTTTCTGATATTCGATGGTATACACCAATCCTGCCACCTTCCCATAGTAGCCTTTCCGAACCTTCTTCAAGAGGGCCTGCTGCTTCTGATAGAATACGCGAGCCACCAAGTCTGGACGGTCCACGGCACTCTGACCTATATAAGTTAAATTGTCAATAATGAAGTCATCAACAATATATATGAAATTATTACCTGGCAGGAGATTCTCAGTGATCTCAGGCCAACTGCCATTTGCAGTCATGGTCAGGAAGAGATCAGGCTTTTTGCAGGCGCGGCAAATGGCCAAGGAATCCTGAAGCAGCTGATGCATATACCGAGGGCTTCCGGTATGAGAGGAGGGGAGAATAATGGAACGACCTGTCTGAGCCAAATCATCTGCGCCATCATTGAGAACATTGTCTGTTAGGCCTCGGTAGCAGTCCGCCCTAAGCTTTTTTTGGTTGTTCCTAATCCAATTCAAGTTGGACTGTTCGATCAAGGCCCAGGCATCCACCACATACTGTTGGAAAAGTCTTCCACCACGAAAGATATTGTTGTGGTCAAGGTGAACATGGGCGAGGATGAAGGCGATAGGCATAATACAGCAGCTGAGTGACTTTTTTTGCACGTGCACATCCACCATCATTGACATTGAGAGGGATGTCAAGATGCCAGCCCTCCTCGCCAGACAGAAAGAGGAGAACATAGTGAAGAGTTGAGTATGCGTGGCTTAGCTGGCTGATGTGCTGGAGCTGACCACCTTGAAGTCGTATGACAATATCGCGTTTGTCGGACACCTCCTCAGACCCATCTCCAGGAATGATCACAGCAATTTCATCGGCAGTGGGAAGATTATATCTTCGACCATCTGTGCCCTGCTGGAAGTGAATGCAGTGCACGAACATCCGTGTGCTGTTCTGGAGGCTTCTCTCGCATGACTTGATAGGCTTGCTTATAAAGAGGAGCGTAGGGATGACTTCGATACAGCATGTCATGGAGCTCTCTGAGAATGTGACGATCAAGACCTTCATTTCCAGGTCGAGTGGCGCGGATGTTGGATTGCTTCCTCAGGATCATAAATGTAAAGTTGTGCATATGAAGGCTGAAGGCCGTCTGGAGGTATAAGACTGCCCATGAGATGATGGAGAGATCTGTGGATACGAAAAGCGTTTGGTCCAGAACCTTGCAGAGCACGATCCTCGATATTGATGCCCACCGAAGTAAATGCAAGAGCACTATTATATTGGCGAATCTTGGAGATGAACATTCAGTTTGTATATGCCTGCTGCAGCTCGTGTGGCCATGGTGGAAAGGGAGGAAGGCTGACTTGGCCCTGCAAGCAGCACATACCAAACCGGGGGTTTCGTAAAGTGGAGTTGGAGAGTTTTTGACATGCAAAGTGTCTTGCATGGCAATTGGGACACTCTACATCAAGAGGACCAAGAGTCTGAAGGACAATAGGCTCTGAATATGGTCGACCTCCATCAGGGATAGCAATGTTACGGGCAGGCACCTGGTCAATACGCTGCTGATTCTCTGCCTCGCGCTGCAGTCGATCTAACCTTCTTGTTCCATCCTGATTGTGCATTTCTTGGGATGCTGGATCATTATATTCGCCTAATGCCTCTTCAAGACGCTCCTCCTCCTCATGAACCCTCTGCTGCTGGCGGCGGTGGTGTTCTGCTTCCTGTTGACCTGCTCGTTGAATATCTTGATCACGTCTATTCACCTGCTCAGCTTGATGCTGCTGCAAGCAAAGAGCATCCTGATCCTGTCTATTCATTCGCTCAGCTTTGTGCTGCTGCTGCTCCAGAGCATACCGAGCCTCTCTATTGAGACACTCAGCTTCCTGCTGCTGAAAATGCTTCTGAAATTGCTGCTGCAATTGCTGCTGATGAAATGCTTCCTCTGCTTGTCTAATGCGCCCATTTTCCAATTGCTCTTCCTGGAAATGATGTCGAAACTGAATATTAAATTGACGATAATCAGGTTCAGGTGGTGCATGCAAAGGTGGTGCAGGATTAGGTGCAAAGTAGCGGAGGGGATTGTCGAAGTCGTGAGGACCTGACTGCGCCCTCATAATGAATAGCACCATATACAGGAGGACAGGTTGAACAGGTTCAGTTAGGAATATGAGGTTGCTGCAGGGGCTGCATCCCAGCTGCCCTAAGCTCTGCTTGTGCCTGCTGTCTTATCTCATCTCTGTCCTGTCGCCGACGAACATCACGCTGACGACGCCTATTGTTTTGAGCTGCATTCATTTGGTCATTCAAGCGTGCATTGTAATCAACTGGAGGAAGAGCATGAGCACGCTGCACATGTGCAATTGCATTACGTGGCAAGCCAGGATACTGCCCCACCGGTAGAGGTTGATGTGGGAAGTTAAGGGGAGGTTGCCATGCAAAAGGTCGTGGAACAGGCCCCGCTTGTGGCAAATTAGCTGGCACAAAATTTGGCTGAGGTACGGGAGGTGGAGGCATCTCCTGATTATTGTGTGCAGACATTAGCATTGTGCACCTTGCACATAGCCATTATATGGTTGGCGACTCACGGAATAGGTGCGTTTCCATCCATCTTTGTTATTTAAACGGTTGTTTAGCAAGGTCAAAATTTCAGTTGCCTGAACTCATCAATAAGTCATTTCCATCCATCCATTTTTTATAAGAATTGGAACCCACAAAAAGTGTATGACACTTTGTTACACTTGGCTGCAGGGGAAGGCAATTTAACTCGAGAGATCTATGCAAAAGCAGCAGCCAAATGTGTAATGATTTGTGTAACCAAGTTGTGTAACAAATTGTGTAAACAAAATCTATTAATGCTTTTGTTATTCTTGCTCACTCCCCTATAGGAGGAAAGCTGTGTTGTTTGTCCGTATTGTTCCCGCGGCTGCAGTAGGCGTGAAAAAGCGCTGTCCACTATATCGCATTTGGCAGCATTTTCGGACTCTGTCAAATTTAGCCTCTCGAAATCTCAAATCTCATTTTTTTTCTCAATCTAAGCTTAAGATAGCAAGCTCACGCAAGAAAAACCACGCGGCCTCTCGAAATCTCAAATTTAATTTTTTTCTCACTAAGCTTAAGAATCTTAGCGAGCTCACGCAAGAAAAACCACACGAGTTTCCAAATTCCAAAAAGAGATAAGCGAAAACCATGTGGCCTTTGGCGAAATACGCGAAAGCCACGCGAGAGTTCCCACCCATCGCACCTTACTTTTTAGATCCCCTCCCCAGGCCCAACACAAGTCTTTTCCTTCCTTCTCATCAACCACCACCACCACTGTTACAATGGCCAATGTGAGTAGTACTGACTTCTGTGTGCGCCAGTGACTGACTTACTTTAGGCACAATTCAATCTCGTCTTCAACCAAGGACCCTTCAATGGCCCTGCCAATGACGGCGCCCCCCCCCCCCCCCAGGCCAACAACCAGCTGCCATACGGAAACAATGTGAGTTGTCAATGAAGATATGGTGTTTATCTCACTCGTTTTTTCAGGCCGCGCCGCTGGACATGGTGGCGGGGAACTGGTCAACAGAATGTGCCTGCCCCCCAAGATGTAAGTACACAGTATCTGTATAACGATCGACTCACACATTTGCACAGGCTCAGAGAGAATTTGAGGAGCAGGCTATAATAATCACGGTGCGAGTGATGGTGAGTGGGTCGTAATGTTAGAGAGCATGCTGACAAGTGCCCAGTGTATGTGGGAGGATGGGCATGAGATTGTGAGGGGGAATGAGAGGAGAATGGCGGAAGGGTTGGCACCACTCATTCACCAGCTGATTTCTCGATGGCACCGGGGCCTCCTAATGGTGCTGGCGGAGGAGAGGCGACAAGAGTTAAGGAGACTGTGGCAGGAGCTCCTTGAGGTAGAGAGGGTCCTGGGGATCAATGAAGAATAGGTTGGGGGTGCACAGAGCAGGAGAAAGATCTATATACACTCATAATTATTATACTGTGCACTATTACTACACATACCAGCCCTTCTCACTGTTTTCATGTTTTGACTTTGCATTGTCGGTGTCAACCATGAGTACCAAAGCTGAGGCCGTTCATAGAAAGCTGGAAGACGACCTTATTGGTGTGCTCGACCTCAGTCCATGAGAATCTCACTTTGCGATCCTCAGCTGACATTCTCAAAGACACTACTCACCTAGGGGATTGGCCAGTGTGATTCTCTAGCTAGATGGGACATGGGAGCATGATCGTATTGGATTACATCTAAGACAAGTACAAGGAGCAGGTAAACAGTGCGGTACAAGAAATGGGAGGAGTACTTAGGCAATCACAATGGTGTCTATGGCTTCATCGACAGTCTGCAAGTCAATGCATAACCAACAGTGATCTAACTGTTTCAGATCGCTGAGAACATCCTCAGCTCTAACCCTGGCACTCTTTCCTCGAATGCCTCTTGCAGACATGATCTCTTGCACAGGCTGAGAGAGGAGCGTGGCAGTCACAGGAACATAGGCCTCGTCTTCTTCAAGCGGTGGTGGGTCTGATAGATAGGCCTCATCATCAGACATGACATGCTGCTGAGTGTTACAGGAAGCTGGGGAATTGGCAAGGTTAGTTAAAGGGAGATTTGGCGCAGATGGGGACAAACTTATGAATATCAAAGGCTTATCGTAGAGGACAATACTCCCTTCTTCGTAAAGCCAGAGGATCGCCCACATAAAGAGGCGCTTCATCCTGACCTGCAGGAGGTTGGAGTTGTGGGTCTGAGCAGCATGCATGTGCAGTTGAGTGCGTCGCCTCATTTCGGCATGAACAACCCAATTAGCTAGAAGGGCGAGTTTGGGAATCCGGTGTAGATGAGAGAGGGTAAATGCTGGAGAGGCGATATCACAGACATTCCCAGGCTCGTTATGGATGTGATGCTTGAGGTATAACCGAAAGGTGTTGTCGGTCTTGTCAGTGGTCCACAACTGAGAAGGATGAAGAAATTGATCCTGCACAACGATGAATTAGTTAGGACTAATATACAGCAAAGTACTTACTGGCATAATGAAAGTTGATGGACAGGGAGGTCGCACTGTGTGTCAGAGGTGAGGATGGACACTTGATGGACTTCTGCAATATGTCTGAGTCCATGTCTACCGGTATCTCAAAGGGCTTTGGCACTGAGTATGTGGACTTGTGAAGTCCAATGACGGTGACAACGTGCTTCCATTGATCGTTGGTGGAATTGCAGCCCTCTGGGATGAGGTGAGGTCACAGTCAGAGATGAGTCCCCAAGGCGGGAGGAAGAGGTAATCTAGAAGCTAGTCAGTATACTCCACCGGCATATGTACAAGTTGCATACCTAATGCGTTGGATGGCCTCCTAACCAACGCGAGAAGAGACTGAATTGCGCCAGACTTTGCATTCCTCGAAGACGTTGAGGGAGAAGAGCTATTTATTATGTAAGCTAGGTCAGATGTTTGATTTGTAGGGATGAACAAGTGTGCTTACATAATATGGCGAGCCTAAATGCAAATGTTAAAAGGCTACCTATAAATGAGCGATGCTGATCAGTAAGAGAAGACTGGGAGAAAAATCAAAATAATGCTTACAGATTATTGTTGGGCAGAAGGCAGTGTTCCTATAAAGTTAGTACTGAAATCAGACATCAAGACGTACAGTGGTGACATTGAAAACATTGGTATTGCGTGCAGGCTAGTATAAACTGCCGCTTATATATTGTAGATCATGATATAAATATGTAAGAAAATGTCCCTAAATTTGCCAACCTATTGCATGTCCTTGGAGTGCTCTACTACGCATAAATCATCAAAACTTAAGGTTGAAGTAGAAGTCAACTGAAACTCCACAGTGCGGGTCTTTAAGTTGCACTTTGCAACAGTGATAATCACTCCTCGATGATCACCATTCATAACAAAGCATTCTTGATTCTTTCTCCGGGGATGGTTAGGAGTGAGAAACTTGACGGGAATGTGGTAGTCCATTCGAATGCCACCTGCAGTTTTGGTGGTACACCAGGCTGCGATGTGACTGGGAGGAGCAATGTTGTTGGGCCCACAGAAAGGATCCGGACAGTCACTGTTAGCTAGGTGTTTGATCAATTTTCCGCCCTGGAAGCCTGCTGAGATGTTGAAGAGGGCGTGATAGCAGTGAAATTTCAATGCAAACTCCCTCAGCCAAATGATTGGCTCTGAAATAATAGTAAGTATCAAATTAAATTATAACATCTTGTTGAAGAACTCACCTCGTGGATTATGTTGAGCTGGTTCAACTGTGGGCACGGTGTCGCTGGGGTTCACCGTCCAAGGGTCTTTGGCTTGATTTGAAGGGCCAGCGTTGTCCGTTTGAGTGGCAAAGGCAGCAAGAACCCCGGGTGACCATGAAGCCCAGGGGATGGATGGGCTGGCATCAACAGGGATTATTCTCTCAGGGGGAGGCATAACACTTCGGGCCAGTGGGCTATGTGAGATCTCCTGTGCATGTCACAAAAGGCAGTGAAATCCTGCCATTGGAGCATTGCGCCATTCAAATGGCAGCCATAACTAAAATATGTAAACCTATGAGACAATGGTCACAACCCCCTTTGTATGAAACTCAGGTCCTCGAGCAACGCTAACCATATCTCCCGGTCTAATATAATAACCGCGCTCCCTAGTGAACTTGACAGTTGCTGGAAGGCACATACATTCGACCATGGATGCGTTAACTTTTACCAAGGCAGGTGCTTTGCTATCGCATTTGTCACGAAGGAGGTCGTTGTCGTCCTGGAACCACACAAATTCTCCTGAGACCCACAACACCAGCCCGCTTCTACCGATCAAGTCTCCAATGGTGACCCTAATGCAGTCGCCGATCTCTATAGACTTGGCCTCCTCTGGAGGGTCGACGTATTGGGGAACTGCTGAAGAGCATTGCAGAGTACAATCTATAGGTCAACGGTCCAAGTAATACTTGGAGACTTGGATCTATACATTATATTAGTTAGAGTATTGAATTAATAATAAAATACGTACCTCTTCTTGCGTGCTGGACTGGCAAATGGTGAAGTTTTCGTCGTACTTGAGCACAATGTGCCCTTCCACCCCTGAATAAACTCCTGCGACAACCCTAACTTCATCCCCAACGTTGAATACCTGCTCTATTTCAGCAAGCGTGGCTTTCATTTGTTGTTTGCGACCGTCCAAATTGAATTCCAGGGTGACTGAGCTGCCAAAGGAATGATCAGTTGCAAGTATGGTGTAGATCTGCCCAGTTTGATCAGGTGTACGGAGGCAAACACCATCTCCAGCTCGTAAGGAGAGTTTAGAAAATGTGATTTCAGTTTTCTTGGTGTACAGGGTGTCCCATCCAGATTGGATATGGAGACGGATATCATTGGGGTGGGGGATGTGAACTCACTCCGTTGTGTACCAATGGAATGTTTTTTGAGAAGGCCGCCATAATATTCCTCTCCCTCATACTTGTATCCAATTACTTCTCCATTACGAAGGATTGCAGATGGGGAAATTCTGGTTGGAAGGCGTGAAGGGTTGAAGAGTGCGATGGATCCCTTTGGCATGATGTATGGGAAGTCCCTGGGTGGGACGAGCACAGTGACAAAGTTATCGGATTGTTTGCAGTCAAATAGGTATGCGATACCATCCCTATACTTACCCCGCTTGATCCTGAGCCAGGCGGGGTATGGGAACTGCAGCCGCAGCATGTTCACTTCTGCCTGTTCATCCTCTTTCACTACATCCCAATTCTTGATTGATGATTTATATTGATCAGGGAACATCGAAAGAATTGTGCGGGGACTGTCGGAGGTTATGTAGATGTGCGAGGGAATCCATGGTGATATTACAATCTCGAGCCCTTGGTTCTCAAGATGGTCGGCGATGAATTGCCTGACGGATACTGCAATCCATTAGGTGCAGTAGATACGTAGATAATATGCGGACTTATGATTCACAGTAAATACATACATCCGTCTTTTTGGGATGAAACCAACTGCCCGAGGAGGAGGGAGCGATACAAGGCACTGAGCATAGATGCTGCCGCTGTGGTTGATCATCTCCTCAATCCTGGCAACTGCGTCGGAGAGCATGTGTTTTCTTGAGGGGAGATGAGTGACTTTGGCCTGCCCAGGCTCAAAGTCTAATACTTCTACTTCTTCTTCCTCCTCGTCCTCATCCTCTGCATCATCTGCTTCCAGATCTATAAATGGATTCTTTGACTGCATGATTAGATAGAACTATAAATTTAAAAAATTTAACTCACTTTGCGCAATGGACGAGGGCATGATTTCGAGCTGGAGCTCGGAGTAGACTGTACTTTATTGATGTTTATGCTTGATAGTAAGTAAATTCGATAGGGAGAGTTCATCGTCGCCGTCACCCGAGAACAAGGCTTGTCTCGCCTCTGTCCAGTCTGACGGGTCATGATGATGACCGAGATATGCGTGGAACTTGGTTTCCATGTTCCTGAAGGTTAGATCGGTGGTAAGAAAGTGCTCCAAGATATCCCAAGCCGTAGTATCCTGCAAGGCTGGTGTATCTTGGACACGGGATGGGAAAGATGGGTGAACCCAGGATGAACTGGACTCTGCGACCTGCGCCTTGTCGAGCAGTATCACCTCGTTGTCATCTGCTTGAGGCTTGGAAAAATGAGTATCAGAGTATACGAAAAAGGATGGAAATTATGCTAACCTGATACCCCGCTTCCTGATTAACTGACTTGTCTCCATTGGATAAAGGTGATACTAGATCAACGTAAGTACCGGCAGGACACAACGCAAATTAAGGACTTACTTTGATTTCTGGTACGTTTCATGTTGGGCGCATCCAAGGATGGGCTTGCAGCACGTTTGGACATTCCTATGCATGAATTGAGCAAAGTTCTTTACTTTAATTAAGGTAATACGTACTCTAAGGTGATATCTAGTATGAGATGGATGAGATGATGGAAGTGGAAAAGAGGCCTGCAATTGCAAAGGTCAGCCTTCTATAGGGATGACCGATTTTGGTTGCTTACCAAAGCGTCAGGCGGTGGGCACAACAATGGCCAACACAACAATGTGTGGATGCGACTGTGGACGCGATGAATGTGGACAACAATGGTTAAAGTCCACAGCGAGCGCGCATTACTAGTTTTGGTAATCATGTCGGTGCAATGTGTCCATGCATCAATCCTAAATATAATTGTGGACTTCTAAATATACTTTTGTGGAAGCACATTGTCAAGCGTTAATAATTAAGTCTATTTTAAAAATGGGAGTAGTAGGTAGTGGGGCGGAAAAGAGAAGCAAAAATGAGAAGGGCGGTCTTCATATAGGGATGACAAATACATATGGAATCTCAGCAGGTAAATTCCGGTATATGTGGCTGGTGGTTGATTCCGGCAGACCTTGAATGATGATGGTGTTCCCTATATAATGTGCTTCTGCACTTTTTGCCTCTCTCTTTCGGACCACCATCATTAGTATAACACTAAGACCTTAATACTATACTTACTATAGACTTTGCTAGTACTAGACTTCAGTCGTACTAGACTTTACTATGTCATTTGTGAACTTTGATTATTAAATTCTGGTGCTTCTAAACGTCGGATCAACACCTTTTGCGGATCAAACATAAGGCACATACCTTGTCAAGGTGCGGATCAATTGTAAGGCACGTACTCTTTAAATTAAAAGTGAATCTAGACTCTAACATTAATTATAGACTTTTGCGCAGATCAATCCAAGGCACGACATACTTTGCAATTCTCAGGTATGTACTTTGTAAATGCACGGATAACAAACTCAGGCACATCTAACATATGTAAGGACGAAAAGGTTGATCCCGCGGAAGCAATTTGCATGACTCTCCCATCTGAGCTCCACTGGGCTCCACCTCCACTCCAGAACGCTCCAACAGACAGGAGCTCCAATGCTCCTCTCACTAACATTGATGCCAATGTTTTTTGTATTTTGAACACGTGATTTTGTTGATTGATGTTTCAAATTCTTATTGTTCCTCTTCATTTCGTATGATCATACTGGACAGAAAGCCTTAAATACAGCGCAAGTCACCTAACATTACTTGTAGATTTGATGGAAGGACTTGACGGTTCATGCGGCCCAGTAAGTATGTCCTACACTAATAATATTATTGACGAATTTCAATAGAAAAATCCATGTACTTACGGCTCATTTGAATCAGCCATGGACATGGACGGCAACACATCCCCCCTCAGCAGCTTGTCAGAACTTCCCGAAGATCTGGACGACAACATGTCCTCCCTCAGCTCGTTGTCTGAATTGTCAGAGGACGACGATGGTGAAGTGCACGAGGTCGTTACTGATGGCAGGCTTGTATCGCAAGCAGCGGCTGCCATCAAAGGGAAGGACAAGAGGAACCTTCGCAAGGTAACAGCAGTACTGCATCCCAAGACGATGCTTCTGAAGCCCAGTACTTGTCAATGCACATCTGACAAAAGTAAGTCTGTCAAACGCAAGTCTAACAAATGTACTTTGGGCAAGCGCAAGCTTGTTAGAACACATGGATCACAATTTACAGTACTGGGCGGACGAGGCGCTGGTCTATAAGCTTCAAGGTGTCAACCTGCAGAAGCTGCAGAGCTGAACCAAGAATGTGCCAAAAGACAAAGAGAAGGCATAGGCAATCATTGGAGAGATGGAGTCATGGGAGAGTGATGGAGCGTCAGGAGTTTTTCAAGATGAAGTGGGAAATACCCTGGTTGCCTACTTTGGACGGCATGTCAAGGCCGAGGTTAATGTAAGTTCATATAGCTGTCTTGATTGCTTGCGCTAACAGGAGAACAGACTGACAGAATGTCCCTTGATCCTGTACCCTACAATCCAGGGCCTAAGGCGCCTTCTGCACTGGGGCGATCCCCAGCATGCTTGGACAAGGCTGAGAGAGACGACAAAAAAGTATATTCAGATGGACTCAAGGTAATTTTGTATGTAGCTTACTTTGAATCCATCTCACGCCTAGATTTAGATGGAGACCCTCAATAAGGTCCATGTAGCAACACAGCTGCTGGTGCACCATATCGGCATGGAACATGCCAAGTGGGATGGTCGCCACGATAAAGGTGACTTTTTAATGAAGTACCCCAAGGACGGTGGTCCGCCTGGTGGTCCCATGACTGAATCTGAAGATCGTCAAAGTTTTGTATTGGAGGGCGTAGAGTACGTATACCATGACTATACCTTCACCTCTGAGACTACTGGCATCATACACCTGGTTCATGGATGGCCAGACCAAGCGCATGACGTGACAAAGGTAAGCACTCTTCATCTGCAGCGTGTTTAACTCACATTTATGACCTCAGTACAGAATCCATCCCTCCAAAAACATGGTGTCCGGACCCCACAGGGCACCCCACATCCACACGTACTTTAATGCCACTGAGACCTTGGCGTTACACTTGGCCGTGATGTTTCGGAAGGCCTTTCCCAAATTCTACAAGAAATACCGGAAGGCATTCGATGCAGGCAAGTGGACAGTAGTCGATCCTGGCCCCTTTCTTGGTAGAGTAATCATGTGGAAGTTGTCTGTGAGCCCCTATCAGGATGGCCTAGATGAAGGGCCCGCCATCATCTTCCCAATGGGGCATTTCGAAGGCGGTGAATGTTACCTCCCTGATTTGAAGCTGAAATTTTCGTGAGTAGTTTAGTCCTTCAATACTTTACCCCGCACTCATTCCTTTCAAGGTACCGCCCAGGGGAAGTTATAATCTTAATGGTGGGTGCACTATACCACAGTATAGGAGAGTGGATGCCCGCCCCTGGAGTGTCAAAGGATGGGCTTACCCCAGGGCATATAGGTAATGTCTGGTTTTTTCCTCATTCCTCTTATGAGGTTTTGAAGGACAAACCGGCCAATTGGGCTCTTCAAAGTGCGGGGGGCACTATAACCATCCACAGTCATACCTAGTAGTCATACATAGTAGTTTGCAGTGTCACACCTTGAACAATACAATAGTGTCTGCAACATAATTTTGACTTTGATAAAACAGCGGTCATAGTCGAAGCAGAAATCAAAGATGTGTTGGAAGTCCTAATGACAGATCTACCTCGAGACCCTGTGTCTGAATTGGTGGTATAGTGTCTGCAACGCAAAACAAATAAGTCCATAGCTACAGGAATCACACAAGGGTAAATTTTCTATGGTACCAATCTAAAGCCTCTTGATTTGTTTTCACCTATGAAACTGTGAGTAGCGAGCAGCGAAAGTACTAACTAACTAACTTTGCTTTTACTGAAGTATCGCAGTTCCAGGCCTTCTCGGTTCTTGCTCGAGAAAGAGCTACGTACGCTTGACCTTGTCGGACAGTTAGGATAGAACTTTGTATTAATTCACTGACTTACTGTCTGCAAATGCCTTATTGAGGTCAACAACCACCTTTTCCAACATGAGACTCTGGCTTTCATGGATTGTCATAGCCCACGACAGGGCTAACAGTAGCTGTAATGTTGGTGAGAATTGTAACAAATCCAGAAAGAGTAAACATACCTGCAGCCAACGTGCGATAACCTTGCCTTTAATTTGAAGGGTGAACTCAGTTGGGCATGACTAGAACACATTCAGGGCCCTTGCTTGTGGTAAATTTCACCAAGGGATAGAGGTTGGTCAAGTCTCTCAGCTCCACCCGAGACACTATGTAGCAATTGAGGGGGTAGTCATGCTCATTGACTGCAATGTGATGTAGTAGACCAACTTTGTGGCCAGCATGATGGCGGTCTGCTTGACACAGTTTGAAGAAACCAACTACATGGCCAGTAGAGCCATTGGCCAAGCCATCGCCAAGATTTTGGAGGAGCATGACTTGCGCTCCAATCTTCAAGTCAATTTTGCTGTCCATGGGAGCCCCTTGAAGATTTGACAGTCTTTGTTTCTGCAGAGGTCATCAAGAGCGTCGTAATGAAAATTGCAGTCCTGGAGCTGCTCAAGACAATGCTGGTTCATTTGCTGGACTTCTTTGCAGGTGGGGAAGAGGTAGATAGAGTTGATAGCAGGTAGGTAGTTGGGGGTGATTTGCTGCCCCAGGGATTTGAAAAATGCCAGACTGGATTGATCAAAGTTGCCCACCCTGCACTTGTTAAGAGCAGAGATCAACTCTGTGCACGTCATCAGAACAGCTCACAGCAGTTAGGAAGATACACACCTTCATCCACTTGGCGGTGAACTGTGGAAAGGCAGATGACAGCAGGAAACAAATCCATCCAACAACTTGCTTCAAATGTGAGGCCCTCCTTTGGATATTGGACGGGGGGAAGCTGCAAGAAATCCCCTACACCAATAACCTAGGTAGGGCGTGAGACATGCTGAAATTGGTGGATAGAGCGCTAACTCACTTGAATGCCTCCAAAAGGTTAGTCAATCCCTCGAAGATGACGTGCAGCTCTATCAAGGCGATCAATATACTGGGCGGTAATCATCGGGACTGTGATGAATGAGTACCTAGCACATGGGCAATGGTAGGGCAACATATGTTCATCAATCACTAGTGCTTTGGCTGTAAGCCACCTTGCCTTCACCATGTCCTTGCAGTCTATCTTCTTTACCATCTCTACATCGCCTTTCTCATTGTCGCTGACACCTGCCCAAGAATGAAGGGTCTGACCTATAGCAAAGTAAGACAAGCGAAGTCATGTGCTAGGCAAGGAACTCACCTCCAATTTTCTAGGAGGAAACACTGGTGCTCAAGGTGACACCTATGTCATCAACGGTATTGTACTTGATCTGCAGCCCTTGGATAATGTGCTGGATAAGATACGTCTTGCCAGTGCCTTTGACCGCGTGAATATAATGATAACATCTCAGACACAGTACATACCAGCCCCACCAGTGATGAAGGCCCCTGTGCTGTCCATGACTGTGGTGAATATTTCTTTCTGCTCCGAGTTTAGAGTGGAGATATCGGCCTGCGGGAGGTTGAGGTTTGCGCGATGTAGGTACTGCGCTATTGGCGCTTGGCCAGCTGGATATTGACCAAGAGACTGACGCCCAGGAGTCGTAAGGGTCGTTAAATGAGCGTTTAGGTATACTAGTGGCCAAGAAAGACGAAATCAAGCGCATATAGTATGGTTTTCTGAGAGACTAGAAAGAGCGCATATGCTAGGGGTAGTGATGATGTAATATGTCATGTAGGGTAATTAAAGTAAACTGAAGTGTATCACGTGATAAATAATATGCTGAAAAACTGCCAGGGTATGGTCATATTCTCCATCCGCCGTGATACCCACTGAGGCTCTCCAAAAGAGGCAGGGTATGTGCCAAAGAAAGCAGGATAAGTCAGAGTCTGTGTCCAGAACATGAACTTTGAGCTGGAAATGCGTGATGGAGCAGCATCAAAGACTGAGTATGAGAATCAGTAGACGCAGTATAGATACCTACAGTACAGACTCACCTGCAATTCAAATACACACATTGTCTCATCCGCTTAGCTATGAGTAACCTTTGCAGAGGGACACCGCCAGACATTGTCCAGTTGGTTGTTGACCTAGGGTAGCACTTAGGTCGGTGTCCAATTGGACGTTGACATGTGCACGGGGGTATACCAGAGTATACAAGCACTAGGTGCAGCCCAGGTGGCATAACCCAGGGGGCGTGCAAGCACACCCAACCAAAAGTAAGTACTGAGACTGTCATGGTGGTCCATGATGGTGGTTGTGGAAGAGGAGAAATGTATTACATAACCCAAGATGAGCCTTGTTTGTAGGGATGAGCGTTGTGTGAGCCACAACTCATGCAAACAACGCATCATGGGAATTTGCCACGTGATATTGACTACATCGGGAAGCAAGAAGTTGAGATAGGGGGGTCTTCATATAAGAGGTATCTCACCTGATGTCCTGGATGCGCAGCTTGTTCTGGATGAATGTATTGGTGTAATGGCAATATTCCTTTGCGAAATCAGATTTAATAAACACCAGTTAGTTAGCGCAACGTATTATGAGAATGAGGACATGATAAAGCATTATGCATTACATCTTCGCATAAACTGGCCAACTCTAAAAGTACAATGTAGTAGTACATATAACTATTGTATACACAGTGTCCGATTGGTGCCTATCCGACGACAATCATAAAGTCCGATGAGTATTCTACAAGTTCGCCATCCTCTTGTTTGCTTTGGCCAGCGCATCCACCCAGTCAATCTCCGTAAACTCTGGAAGGGATGATGCAAAAGCAATCAACAGGTCAAAGACATTCAGGGTAGCTCTGGTGGGGAGAGCCATGAGAGGCGATGCCTTGAAAAGCCAGAGGACGAAGGAGTCGATGTTCTGAACAACGGTGTGGTAGTTGTGCTTGCCAAGCAGTCCAAATACCACATGTTGCAGCGCTGGGATGCAGAAGATAAGATACGGGATCCCAATCCAGATGTCCTGGAGAGCCTCGCTGTCGCAATGATGTTCCACAGGATGGTAAAAGGTCATGCAGCCGCAACAGGAGAAGCACAGGATGCTGGTGTTCACGGCTTTGCGCATGGCCTTGCGGAAAACACTCTTGTAGTTAGTCATGTCAATCAGATCGCAGTGACAGAGTTCCAAATGCTGGTTGATGAATGTGAGGGAAGATGATATACTGTGAAGGGGGCAGCAACCCATGCTGTCATCCATGTACTCGCTGATTCTCTGCAGTTTCAGCTCACATTCCATGGGGATGGTCTTGGGGTTGGACGAAGTAGTGTCGGGCGTGGGCGAAGAGGGAGGCTCGATTCTACGTTTCTTGCTGGGAGGCTCGCCGGGCAACTGTGAGAATGGGGTGGTTAAGCCCACTCGGTAATTGCCCTGGGACAGGGTGCTACAGCCAAAAGTGGATGATTCTGCTGAATCTGAAGGTGAGTGAGAGATAGGCAGGGGTTGTGCGGTTATCTTGAAATTCATCAGTAGGGGAGAGATTGAGTGACGTAAAAACTTACAGTAATATGGCCAATCAAATGCAAGTATAGGGCCTGGCATGACAGTCAGCAAGCTCGAGACATTGTTCACAAGTAATGTGACATATGAGAAGGTTGGGAAAGTAATCAGTGAAATGAACAAGAGGTTTGCATACTCACTAAACAAACTTGCTGAAGACATTTATGCACACTTTGAACTAGATGGCAATAAGGATTGAGGCTGTTCATTTGTGGGTGTAGATAGATTTGTCACTTGTGACAAGTCACTCATCATGAAGTATTTTCATTTTTCCCACTCATCACTGGCACCTGCAGCATGCTCAGCTGAGAGCTACGCTATATATGACTCGACAGATGCTCTGTTCAGCTCCAGACTTTAGGGCGATGCATATTGAAGGTGTGGCTTAGAAGCCAATAGCATGGATGGGACAATGGAAATGACTTGTTTACCACTGGGTTGAACCTGTTCAGCTCCGGACTTGACGTGATACATACAGTGCAGCTTGGGAGCTGGCATGGACACTGATGTTTGGGAGTAACGGGTTTACCACTGGATAACCAAACTAGAGGTGATACACAAAGTGAAGCTTTGAAAGCTAGTGTGGATGCTAGTTTGGGAGTAACTTGTTTATTCCTCAGACCGTCTTCCTCAGTTCCCATGCCATGCCTTTTATCATCCCTTTGTTACTGGTGGCTGTCAACACTCTGTGTGTCTTGTGGCACCAACATCCACTTAGTGCCGAGATTGGAGGCTGTCAAGGCTGTTTGTAAGCTGCTGTTGAGAGGTGCATGTTGTTTTCATTCATCTGTTCAGAACTCTTTAAAAATGTGTTTCCAGCCCTCATATTGAGATGCAACTTTTTCACCAATTCAGTACTCGCCTTGGTGCTGATGAAGCCTGTGTTGCAGTTCTTACAGACGATTGAGCAAAGGCCAACACTCTCTGTCCTGAGGTACATACTACTGTCAACATTTCTGTAGCATTTACTGAACCCTCTCGTTCTATGTCAATCATGATATCCATTATCTGCGTCAGCCAGTGGAAGTTTGTCACAAGTATCAATTGACGAAATTCCAATGAGCACATTCTTGTCTGGATACAAACCTTAAGTGAGCTTCAGGAATGTCTATAATCCATTATATTTTCTTGAAACACGAAAGTGGCATACTCCAAGATGCTCATCACTCAGGAGGTTGTACTCAGTCAACTCCAAGCTGTGGTGTTACTGATCACCCTGGTTTCTACCCTGGCCCTGCCACAGCCTCATGGTCTGATGACTCAAGACGCTCAACATAGGTGTCCATGACATTCATTTAACCATGCATATAAGGATGAAACAATGCTGTCACACGCCATTTACTCTAGCACTTGTCGTGTTGGATCCTGCACTGAGGATTTTTACCTCACAATGGAAAACTATAACTTTGTTGAGTCGATCTTAATCTCACAAACATTATCAATAATGGCTGATTAACTGGGCAGGAGAGCAATAACGTCTTATGGTATTCATTTTATACCTGTGGAGACAGATTCAACACTGACTTGATATTTCAGGTAAGGGAAGTAGCAGCTGGTCTTCAGTATTGTGAGTGTCACTTTGGTCTTGCGCTTCGATTGACTGATCTACCATAGTGCACAACAAGGGGATTGTCCATGGTGAGCATGCAAAAAAAGTCACTCAGCTGCTGTATTATGCCTATCACCTTCATCCTCACTCCGTTCACCTTGACCACAACAATATCCTTATATTCAAGTAGCAATGAAAAGACCCTTGCTGCAAAGTTAGAGAAGCTCAAAGAGTATCCGAGAATAGGCAGCAAAACAGGAGGGAAGAATTTGCATGTCATCAGCTACGAAAGTTACACCAATCAACTGCCATCAAGATAATATCATCTTACACTCTCGGAGGCAGCATCAATCTTGGCCTGCCAAGTGTTCTTTCCTTGACTGAGCATGGTAGCTGATATTACTTGCTGCTAACTGTGTGCAAGAGATGTTGAATTGGCTCGGCAGGCAAGTCATTTACCTCAAAATTTAACCTGAGAGAGAAGAAAACTAATCGACGGATAGCCCTATAGCAGCAGACGAACCTGGTTCCGAGAGGGACCACATAGATCTGAAAGAACACTTCAACCAACTCCGCCATGAGATCCTTGAAACTCTCTGTAGGTTTTTGCCTCCTTCTCACTCTCCTTGCCCTAACTACCCCATGAATTCACAGGCCTCATCCTCACACCTCCAAACGCTCTTGCGCTCACTGCATCCGCTTTCTCGCTACCCTATTATATTACTGGGACGAGGTTATTGATACCCTTTGCTGTCCGCCTCAAACATTACATAAGTCTATTAGTTCATCCCCATAAATGAATGCCACCAACCATATTACATAATCTTCTTCTCTTCAACCATTACCACTACGACGCTGTTATGTGATGCTGGGCATTCACATTGTCAAGTAGGTCATAGGTCAGGCCCATTTGAGGCAGAGCTACTGTGAGCTCCAGTACACCGCAAGAATGATCTACGTGAGGTCTGTTGTGCTCCAGGCCAACAATATGACTCAACCACAATGCATTTCCCTTGACTTTTCGGTGTACGAGTGCAATACCTTCCTTGTCACTCTCACTGTGACTTTGGTTCTTGATTTTATCACACCCGTGCTGCTTTAAGTTCTTAAAATACACTTGATGTCACTGTCAAGCCAATCAGTATAATCATTAATATTAAAACACATACATCATTACAGTACTCTAGTTTACACTTGATCAAATACTACCACTGCAGTTATTAGAATGGGAAGTGAATGGGCCACTTCTAGAGGCTCCTGAGGGACCAAAGATGATCAGGACTAGAGTCCAGAGTAAGTTGCCAATGTGTTCAAGTATAGTAAAGGTATACACTACCTAGAATCCAGAGTAAGTTGCCAAAGAGGCAGGGAGCACTGGACTCTGGGATATGGGCAATGTATGGTAAACAAATGTAAACAGACAAGCCACAACACAAAGGTAAGGAATAACTCGACCTAGACAAGTCCTAGGGAGGTCAGGAAAGTAACTGAATGGTCAGGGAAATATAGGTAATGATTATGTACGTATAGAGACCATGAAAAGGAAAGAAAGCATACTGTAGAGGTGAATGAATAATCATATAACTAACAGCAGTCCCCTGGTGCGTTAACGCTCAGTGGTTGTGTCGCAAAGTTTCAATCAATGCCCAAACAGTATGTCTCCCCTAAATTAGGGCGAGTCCTAAATCTCACCAAAAACCTTACAGGTGTCCATAACCAAATTGCCTGTGTCCCAACTATCAAGCTGGAGAGAAAGAGAAATGCACAACAACAAGTACCACACTGCTTTCATCAATTGTTCATGGGGAGAGGAGGCAGGTTAGTGCCATATATGCGCAATTGTCCTGCATATACTCACCTTAATATTATCGCACAGTGAAAATATCCAGACAATCAGACGGGCAATTCCATTGTCCATGCGGACATCGTGATCATTCTCAATACGACTACCATCAATTTGTGAAGCTGTTATCTAAATCCCCCCACCCCGAAGATGCAGCCCCTGACTGTATGGACCTCGCTGAAGGTATGTACTTTTCTCAATCCATGCATGTTGGCTCTAAACTCATAGCTTACCACAGACATATCGGGTGAAAAAGAGTCTCCAGTGGCTACCGTCAATACGGAGCCTGTGCAAAATCACCAGGATAATTCCCCATACCCAGTCTGCTACCCTGATGACTCCCTTGTTCCACACCCCGAGATGGACATTGATCCGTTGCCCACTCCCGAACTTCCTGTCAATCCCATATGCGCAGCCGTAGGAGCCCACTCTCAAATGCTCCATCAAACCAAGTCATCCTCTCTTACGCGTTTCTTTCAAGGCAGGGCCTTAACGTCTGTCGCCCATGATGGAGGCATAGCAATTAGCCGTCCTGAAGCCCATGATGGAGATGTTGATTCTGCTAGTGAGGAAGATATCGGATCTGATTATTCTGAAGACAACGATGTCGACCTTTCAGCAATGGATGTTGACACTGAGTCAGATCCAGTGGAGCTCAGAGCTCATGCCCGCAGTTGGGGGATCCATGTTGACCCCATATTTAACCTCACCATATGCCTTGACTGTGCCGTCGCAATCCCATGACAGCAAGCGCATGGCCACCGCCATAGAAAGCATAAGCCCAAAGGAACTTCCAATAAATCACTGCCATCCAAGGAAAGCATCTCCAATACCCTGCGTGGGTTGGACACCCATCTCCCAAAGCCTCTGCTGACCAATCTAGTTCTGCCTATAGATGGCATGCACATCATACCCGACTTGCTCAAGTGCACCATAGAGGGATGCACATCCAAAATCCTGTTCAGATCCATCAAACCCATTCATAAACATTATGTTCTTTCCCATGGAAAAGTTCTGCTGGCGCTTTGCTTGCACATCCTAACCAAGGGACACCAGATTGGCATTTTTGAAAACTCCATGTCCTACATCGAGGTAGCAAGCTCCCCCACAATCGTACACTGGAACGCCCTTGGGACAATTCTTACCCACATTGACAAATGCGGATTATACTCCAGGGATACCAAGTACCAGCCCGCCGTCAACAAGTGACCCAGGGGGCCACTTTTAGCTCAGACCAACTGGGAGCAGTGCATTGAGAACATTGACCTAAAGTCCCTCCGCCAAACTGCCTTGAAACCCGAGGGCAAACCCGCATTCCAGTACCTCATCCAACAAACTCAAACCTACTACAAGTTCATTGTGGCCAATCTTGGTCGATTATCAACCCTTACCCTTTGAGCTATTGCGTCCACCAGCCCCTCTGGTAAACAGAGAAGGCACCGTTCTGCCATCTGCAGGAAGACCCAACCCTAGAACGATATGCCAATTTCATGTCGAGATTCATCATTTTTCTCATTCGCCACATGTGTCAACCCATCGATAACTTCGATGTGCCTTTGCATCCCCAGCACAGTCATTACTTGAGGGAGCTCTATGCTCATCTGCAATCTCCATTGTGCCTTAGCTCTGACAGTGTTGACCAACACTGCATAGACCTCATTCATTGTTCTGTGTTTTCCCTCCTCTCTTGCGTTAGTGACGACTTCTTGAAAAATGAAATGAAAGACCTCTTCACACTCTTTCTCCTCATGTATCACCTTTCTGATGATTATGGCAACACCAACCGAGCACCTCAAGTGCCACCAACAATCAGTCAGGCCGAATGGTGCTTCAGAGCAACTGTGGCCTATGAGATCATGGAGAACATGCCATACCACTGAGAACAACTCCTTCAAGTATGTATCATCGCCAGCTTGCACCTGACTTTGCACTCACTGCTATTTACACAGGACATATGAGCTTCTCGTCCAATGGTACCTTGTTGATGGCCCTCAAACTCTTTTTACTGGTCTATGACAGAAGATGGCACTCTTGTCTGCTCTGTCATATTCAGAACCCGGACTCCCTCACTTTTCGTGGAATGCCGAGATGACTGTGGTGTCCATTGACAGATTTCATATACCATTGCAAACATTCAAGAACTCGGTTAATTCATTGCTGAATGACTTGAAGGCAAAGATGGATGAGCTGTTCCAGGGTTGCCAATGGGATGACATCCTACTTCACATTGACTCCCATACTGACCCAAATAATCCTGGCAACTGGTTCACAGACCGACCTCAATCCGCAGATCAGAAGACATCAGTATTCTCTTTCAAAGAGAACGGTTGGCACAAGTACCAGGGGCGCCTTCTCGAGCACCTTGCTAAAGATGCCAGCTTGTTTTCCAGAGTGAAAGGAGAATATGTTGTCAATGCAGGTAAGCCAACTGTGCAACTAAGCGCAATGTAAATGCTAATCGTTGCATAGGGAATGTTTGGGAATGGATCGCGGTCTTGAATGAACTTTCCTCCATCATGTTTTACTGTGTCGCATCGACATGGGGAGGTGGAGCTTGCGGCACAGAATGCGATCATCTAAAATTTCAAGTCAATGGCCAGGGGGACAGACAGATCTTCATCCTCAACGGCCTCCTGACCATCTCAACTACCTACATAAAGACTGCAAGTATCCAAGGCCATGGCAAACTCATTGCTCACTGCCCATCACACTCCATGTCAAGGTTGTTATTGGTTGTACTAGGTGTTATATACCCTGCAGCTGCAGAGCTGGCGACCTTTGTTATATCAGTGTCAAAGGCCAGATCATATCTCTCCTATGTCTTCCTTTACGACGGCACCCCCATGAACACCCACAATTTCTCACAATCCATCGGCGCCATAACCCAATGGTATCTCAGGTGAGCCTTAGGCATGAGGGATTGGAGACAGCTCATGAGCACCATGCTTGTAAACATATCTAAGGTAGACTTTGGTATCATTGACAAAGAGGATGCTGGCCTTTTAGCGATTCATGACGCGTTTGGCCACTTGCAGTCGTTCCTGTTTATAGTCGTTACTCCCCTAGTCGCCTTGACTGAAGATCTTGCTCAACGCCTGGCCAGCATGACCATCCCAGGCGGACGGTATCACCATGTCAAGGACGTTCTGTTGGCCCAGATCATCATTGTATCCGCCCACCAAGTAGGGACTGACGAATTTTATCACAGCCATTTGCATAACACTAGGCCAAAACAAAAAAACAACATACACAGGCTGTGTTTGAATTTCTATCTCCGATCGGCTACGTAGGGTATGTACTTAGGACTTGGTGGGGCTCTGGGGTTCAACGGGCATGATTGGGCTCACAGGTACAGGTGAAATGGGAAAAATAGCAAGAAATTCATGCCCTATCAAGGAGCTCACCCAAGCACCATTGATCTCTCGCCTGGTACTGTGACATCACCTTTAAAGGCTCAGTGTGATCAACGTAAAACTTGGTGAACACAGATGAAATGGCTCCGCTGTCACAGTCGTCTTCAAAGAGTGTACCCCTCAACTGAGCAGCTCTCAGATAGCTGATGTGCGAGGAGGCCAGAATTCCGCTAGCATGTTCGCGAATGAAGTTCAAATTGATATCTTTGATATTACCGGCTTCATGTTGTTAGTTTCGCTGTCTAAATATGATGAAGGTAACTTACCAGCATATTTTGCCAAAGCATTGCAAGCAGCAGGGTGAGACAAGACGAGACCAACAATATTGACACCGAAGAATAGGGTGTGGAACTTGAAAGCTTGCAAGAGCTGAGTTGCGATGTAACGCTGATGGACTTGTTCATCAACAACAAGCTGGGTGACCCAACCAACTTGTATGAAATCAAAATGTGAACTTTGCCAAAAAAAATTGTAAGACAACTACCTTTTGTTTGACCATAATCCCACACCATAGCAAATGCATGACCTTTGAGCTGGAGACCCTCCAGTGTGTTAACCTGGAGGTAGTAGGTCACCAGAACAGTATGCTCTGGGTGAGATAGACATTGCTCCCGTAGTCGTGCACCAGTCATCTTGACATTTTTCCCTGTGCAAACGATTCAGTGATAGCAAAGGATCTGATGCTTGATCACCAACCAGGTATGGTATACTTGGAAATTGTACTTGCCTGTTTACCCCAAAAGCCATAGTTGGAGCTGAAGAGCTTGGCACATGCATTGAGTATATTGTCTGAGATCTCATTGCCCACTGATATCTTGTAAGAGAATGTCACTTTTCCAGGAGAAGTTGGACAACTGGGGAGGGTAAGATGGTTTGTTGGGGGAGTTATGGGTGGTCGCATCGTGAGGAAATGCTGTGTAGTTTCGCAGATTGTAACTAGGCCTATATATAACCAAATATGGTCCGTGCGTGCTTGGCTCTCAGCAGCGAGATCAGACTTGTAAAAAATAGTGATCATTTTTTGTCCCGATGGTGCACTAAGGGTGTGCCAATATGTCTATTTTTTTGTGGTGCAATACAGCGAAAAAAAAGGTATAAGAGTTCCCTTGAACATGAGCTTGAAGCCCATCCTCCTCACCATGTCAAGTACTCCCCCAGGTCAGTCTAGCACAGGGAATATTCACAACGTGCCTAGCATGCAGCATCTGTATCCTGCTCATCACTATCTACCGCTGCCACTGCATCGCCAGCAACCTTTCATGCAGCATTACCCACAGCAGCATTACCCACATATGCCGCCCCACTATGGGCCACCTTTGCAGCATTACGGGCCATTGCATGCTCCTACTGGACAGTATGGCCTGCCACTGCCGCACTTCACTCAGCAGTATGCTGGCCACCCGCAGTACCCTCTAATGCGACCAGATACCAAAATCCCGGTGGCTCCAGAATTGTCGAGGATGCAACCAAACCTGGAAGCCCCAGCGCCATCTCCAGTGTCATCAAGAGCCCCAGCATCATCCAACCTGGAAGCCCCAGCACTGTCTCCAGTGTCATCGAGAGCCCCAGCATCATCCCAAGCATTGCCGAGATTGCGGCCCAACCCTGAACCATGCCCTGGTGGTATGATCCTATCTTAGTTACTGTATCAACACTGACTGACCGACTCACAGTATTTAGTTTTGATGTTGATGTCATTACTGGCAACATGAAGCGCGGCTTTCGTGGTGAGGCCGATATGCCCTGGGAGGACTTCAAAAGCCGTGTTCTTGCATATCTTGATAGTACCGCCGAAGAGGTTCAACTCGTGTATAAATTTGCGGGTTATACCAGCAAAGCTACTCACCTAAACGATGCTGAAGCGTTCAGTATTGCAATGAATCGCCTTTGTCACAAAGCATCCAATGCGCGCACACAAGTTGTTGCTTTGGAGGTCAAGAATGCAGTAAGTGATTATTTATCGCATCAAACAAAAATGACTCACGGTTATCGCAAGGCCAAACAGACTATCGCGACCAAAGCGAAAAAGAGGACACGCAAGGACGACATTCCTCCAGCTTCAAGTGACGAGAATCCTACCCAACTCAAAGCCTACAAACAGCTGGAGAGTCAGATACGATGCGAACTCCACCATGGCCATTGCTTTGTAAATTGCACCAGCGGTTATGATAACCATTGTCGTCTTGATCACGCCGAGATGACTCTATGGGCTAAAAAGATTGTAAGGTTATATCCATCAGAAATAGATAAAAAAAATAACGCAACTGGTTAGGCTCTTGGTCATGCAACAATCTACAACCCACCTCACTGCCTCAATTTTGACCGTGGCCCAGCCAAAAGACCTCGTCACTCAAGGTTGACGTCATCACCTGAGGTCCACATTACCATACAAAACATAACACCACCACTTTCGCAGCCACACAACTCAAGTCCTCCGCCGCTTTCGCAGCCGTGCAACTCAAGTCCTCCGCCGCTTTCGCAGCTAGTCCACTATCCAGAAATTGGGGCGCTACTTGGAGTGATTGATGCCAACAAACCAGAACTGCGAATTGGTGAACTTGAGACATCTCTGCTAAATGCGGGGGTAGTTTCATCTAGCCAAGTGATTCTTCTGCCTGAGGATGTGCTGAGCGTGATCGGTGATATGGGACAAAAGCGAGCCAGAATCCTCCGGAACTATGCTAAGCGCACTGTTCTACCACTCCTTGGACTCATCAATTCCTATGAGGAACCAGAGATACAGAAACCAGAGATACCCAGCCCATGGACTCGGAATAAAGGCAAGGAACGTGCTGTTGAGACCGAGGATGACATACAGCAGGAAGCAGATTCATGGATTGATGAGTATGGAAGTGGCGAGTATGAGTATGGAAGTGGCGAGTATGAGTATGGAAGTGGCGAGTATGAGTATGAGAGAGATGAAGATACTGAGGGAGATGGGGAATTCCTGACCTAACCTGTGAACCAATGATACATCAAGTCAACCACCTAGTTAACATAGCATCGCCAGCAGTTTCAACACGCCCGCGAGGGCAGTTTCAACACGTCCGTAAATGAATCATAGTACTGTTACCTATCAGATTACGCAATATATTCGCTATGCTTGAACCAACCACGAGCCTTTTCGCTCGTAACAACACCATACACAGCTTCCCATATTAGAGCATATGGATCACAAGCTGGACCCTCAGTCTCACCAAGTACATAGTCGTGGTTTGACCGAAGCCACACCTTGATAGCTGAAAAAGCTTCCTCAATAGGATTTAAATCAGGTGAATATGCAGGCAGATACAAGAGCCGCATGCCACTACAAAAGTGTCAGTATCAATGATCACGAAACACGTATACCTGCGGCTTTGTGGATGCTTGTGTTGTCCATGACCAACACTGAGTTTGGCATGGGCCAGGGCTGCATTTGGTCCAATACACCGCTAATGAAATGCCCGAATTCTTCACCAGTAAATGAGCGGTCCAAAACTTCCAAATGTATGATGCCATCGAGTGATAGTGCTGGTAGAATTGAATACCTAACAAAATATTAAGATATTGATGAGAGAGTTTTTGCAAAAGTACCTTTTGCCACGTATGAAAAAATCCCGCCGTCGTGCATGCTGCCCGATAGGAGCCCAGGCAAACTCACGGCAAAAGGACACTCAGTTGAAATGACATTCATCATCAAATACAAGGTGCTCCAGCAGGAAATGTTCCCCCACAAGCATCTTGAAAGCAGCGCGGTCATCTTCGTCGCGTTCGACAGCAGGGCGCGTCACCTAAACATCGTGGTATTGAATCATATGCATAAACAAGGAAGATGAGTGATGACCTTCTTACATGTAAACCCTCGCCTACATATTGTTCTTGAGATCGTTGCAATGGAAACCTCGATACCACAGATCTCCTGCAGTTGATCTTGCATTTCGGTGAGGAGGATATCTGGTTGTTGCTCAATACATGCCTCAAGGAGCTAAAAAGTCATATCTAAGCG
This sequence comes from Suillus placidus, assembly GCA_016628565.1. NCBI lineage: Eukaryota > Fungi > Basidiomycota > Agaricomycetes > Boletales > Suillaceae > Suillus > Suillus placidus. The sequence continues at coordinate 499,343 of JABBWD010000020.1, forward strand.
ATGATAACAATAAACAATGGCTCACGTTTACATCAAGGGTGTCGAGGATGCGAGGTCGGCCTGCACAGACTGGTGTCCTCATGACTTCGCCAGTCTCCTGAAATGTCTTCCGCATGTAGCGCAGTGAACGCTCACTTATCCCAGTGTAACGACGGATCATTGAATCCCCGATGTTTAGCAAGCTCATGTGCAGAGCAATCTGCTTTCTTTCCCAAGATATGTATCATCCCATCGTAGATCAAGATTGAGCGTCGGAAGTTGAAAAGTTCATGGTCCGACTTGTTGCCGAAGGTATGTATTTTTTTGGCTCAGGCCTAGCGTTCTGCAAATGGCTGCAATGGGCCAACTCCATGGCCTACAGACTTAAGCGCATCGTCCTCAATGAAGCCCATCACATTTTCACTTCAGAAGACTATTGCCCATGCTTCAATTTGTTCCACCTAATATCCCGCTTGAAGAAACCGATCACTTTCCTCATGGCAATGATGTCACCCCACTCTTTATCCAAACTTTGCGATCAGATGTCAATACCTCCTTCGATGGTCTGCATCATCAGAGCCCCTCTCCATTGACCCAACATCCAATACTCCGTCATCAAGGCTTCTGCTAAAGAAGTTGTCCAGTGCTTCACCGACATTTTTAAATCCACCGTTCTCAATGAGAACAACAGAGGTATCATATACTGCCCTCGGATCAGCCTCATCAAGGACCTGGCCCAAGCTCTGGACATTCAGTACTACACCAGCAGAATCAATGACAAATTGGACGAGCATGCAAACACACAAGAGAAGAAACAGAGATTCCAAGCCTGGTGCGACAGTGTCGCACAGAAGGACAGATGGATGATCGCTACCCTTTGTTTTGGTGAAGGCATTGATTTCCCTGGAGTCCGAGTCGTCATCCACTTGGAGGTCAACAACATGCTTCACTTCCTGCAAGAGACTGGTCAATTAGGAAGGGATGGCCTCCCCTCATCTTCAGTCTTAATATACAGTAAATTACTAATGTATGGCGAGACAGAGAGAGACGAGCATCTCGGGGTACTCCCTATGAGGGAGTTCATACAGACAGATGGCTGTCGCCATCTGACATTTCAACAGTTTGATCCCGACGCTCACTCCTGCTCCTCAATAACTGGCACTTTACTTTGCGACAACTGTCAATTCATGAAAAATGCGAGAGATCAATTGGGGTCTAACAAGCGAGCAATGGCTGATTTACTTCTAGTCTGCAGACATTACCATAAGGCAGGCGCTCTGGATGCCTCGCAACAAATCCACACCCCCTGCCCCTGCCAGCATCTCTTCTTCATACGTAACTGCTCCCATCAAACAACTTTTGCCTGCCCCGCACTCCAAGGCTTCCTCACTTGTCTCACTTAGACAGACGGACAATACTCACTGGCCATTTTGTTACGCATGCTGGATCCCGTTTTGGGAGCCGTGTCTACACCCGCCCCTCCAAGAAGGCTCCTTGCATGATCACGCATCATGTCTCCATGGTGTCAAATTTCCTTCTATCCTTCCTCATGTCATCTGCACCATCCACTCCCACAAGTATTTGATCGGTACCCAAATGAAGAACCCATACATAGAAAAGATCGCCAAGCATTTGGGTGTTGATCTCAACAACTTCAGCAACCTAGGCGCCCTGAAAAAATGGCTCGCTCACAACCCTGCCAGCCCTGACGAGATCCCCCAGTGCCATGCATTCATGATCGCATTCTACAAAGAATTCCGCATGCTACCTAAACCCTCCAGCAGCGATGCGCTCATGGATGGAGCATGATTGATATTAGTGTTAGTATTTTTAAGCCATCATATTATTCTTACTCATGCTTCTCCTATAAGCACTTCAGGGGATGCTTCGCACCAATGTTATTCCGGTTTTTCATAAGGTACGCATGCTTCTGCTTGAGTTTTATATCTGCCAGGGCAGCATTCTGATGCACCTATCCCACTTCAAGGTTATCTTTCTGGCATCCTCCTTGGTTATCTATGTTCAACAGGGTGATTGTCTGCGCTCTCTAATCACATCTTACCTTTGCTGATCGCGACTGACCCTAGCGTAAATGATCTACTCGCCGATCAAGTTGCTTTCATGACGCGCATATAGGAAGCATCTTCTACTTAGTTTGACAGCTGCCAGGGATGCTTCTATTCCACCACCCAGTCTCCACGGCTGCTTCTTTTCCTAGTCTCCCGGAGACTTGCTTGACATATAAAAACCCCCCATCTCCCTACCATCCTATATTGTCCTCATTCCTTCCCCCATGGCTCACCCCTTTGCTTCAAAATTCAGTCGGCAAGCCTCGCAGAGCTGCCTCTTCTGCAACAAACCGACCGCTGATATGATCAGGCACGTATCAGTGTACAACAAAGACCCTCAATTAACTTTCAACTTGCTTGGTGAGTGGAGGCGCTCCACCTGTATATAAAATATTTACTGACTCTACTTTCAAGGTATTCTCGTCATTGCAAGACAGATACATTCCAAAGGCTATCAGTGCCCATTCATCAAATGCTCATTCACGGGGCTGCCTGCGGCCAGTAACCCTGATCTACTAACCACCAATGCACCACAATAAGAGTGCATCCACCACAATAAGAGTGCATCCACCACAATAAGAGTGCATCTCTGCCTTGGAGTGCTATACCAAATTACTGTATGACATTGGCTGTCAATGTTGCAGAGGCCCAACATCACGTGTTGGATCAGTACAGGTTCATAGCCTTCAACATCAAGAGAGATCCTACATAGAGAACACATGCAGCATTATCAATCTTAAAGGATATGATAATCAACACTGGTCTCACAGAATGTGCCTATTGAGGATGCATAGTTGATGTAAAGATAATTGACTTGTTAGTCATACTCATGCTCGTCAAGGACAAAGTCCCGTTCCACTATCAGTGGTTTCCTGCAGATGTTGGCCCCTTCATCTAATAATAGCCCTGAACACAAGGATGCCAATAAAATATGAATAGGAATTACATTTGGCTTTGATGGATGTGATTTAAACATGTGCATTGGCAGACCATTGACTTGATTTAAGGTTCAACTATCAGTATAGTAGCAATGCTGGATGACACAGCTTTGGTATGGATAGTTCATGTCTAATGAAGCCAGCTGATGTCCCTGGGTGGCTTTTGACAATTAATTATTTGTGCTCTGTAGCTTCCAAAATTAAGAACTCCATTGATGCCAACCCGTTGCTCTTCTTGTGTGGGTTTCTATTCATAGCATTGAACTTCATCAAACTGTACTTACATGTACCATTTACTTAGGTCCAATGATTGGAAATATCAGTGGTAATTTGTTTCTGCAGTTGGCACTCCCACAAGGTTGCTACTGCTGTCTTGCAAGAAGAGCAATGGACCACTTTGGTACTTCTGATCTGAGAGAACTCTCTGAGGAGCCTGGTTGTATTACAAGTTGTCCACAGGTAGGTTTTAAATGACCATCTCTATTCTCACTATCAATGATGCTGCATTATTTCCTCAGGCATCCTCCTTCGGATCAGCTAGGCTTTTTACTAGCCCAGCAAGCACATCAACTCAGATGGTGGTAGACATGCCTTCACTCACATCACTTCTTCAGCCTCTCTTTCTTTGCATCAGCTGGACATCTTACCAGCCCACCCAGCATGTCAACTAATATGCCTTTGACACTTACATCCAATGAGTCACTGGCAGTAGCTGCACCTTCAGCACCGACTAGCTTCCAAATTTTCCTACACATTAAACAGCTTATTGCATATCAAGCACTGTTCGAATATCTGTTTGAGGTCCTGACACTGAGATCACTGCCAAAGATTTCATTGCCTGGACTTGGGCACAGATGACTAACAAGATACCTTGCCTTCCTCAAGATTTCACTATAAGTGACTTGGACCATTGAATTTTTTTTGCTTCCGACATACTATTCAATGTGTGAGCTGGAAGCAATTGGGTAGAAAGCTAAGTAGCAAAAGCAAGAAAATGTAATAAACTGTAAGGACATGCCCAACAAATTGCTCTGCCTCACTAGCAGAATTATTGTACCTATATTGGTCTTTTTGTTGTGGTTCTCACACAACACTATTTGTTTTATCTCACTGGCCTCTTTGCAATGCTGGGGCATTGCATTTTAAGGAGGAAGATATTTGTAACAGTTTGTTTAGGCCTTCAGAGTTCTCAAGAGTGGTGCTAGAGGTCCTGATAAGGTGTCAGAAGTCATAGATAGCACTTACATAGCCATGTTTTAGAATTAGCATAAATGCCTATTACCACCAGCTTTGTCTGTGTGTGTGTTTGCTTTGAGGTTTTGGCCTTGTGCTTCGTACTAGCTCATCTCAGGCTTTGGCTATGTGCCTGTAGGCACAGTTCCAGTGTATAAGACAAATAGTTGGCCCTATTATGAGGCTCTGTATGGTATCATCCCAGTGCAAGTGAGCAGCTGGGTTTTAAACAATAGGATGCATCAGTCAACCAGTAAAAGCTGGCCTGGCCATGATGGAACAGTTTTCAGGTTCTTCAAGTTCTTTAACTTGACAGTTCACCATTTACTGAGTTCAAGTCATTCACCAAGTGAACAATGTCCCAAAGAGGCTGGCATCAGCACACATCTCTGAGTCTATCCAGTCTTGACTCAAGTCATCCTAACTACTCTTGTTTATATGCTATAGCATTGCAGAACATTGCATACTTACAAGACTCAGAATCTTTTACTAGAGTGCATGACCTGCAACAAAATTCTATCTCTCTAGATCAACTCTGAACTTGAACAATCCCATGGTGGGTTACCCTTCATATTCATTCAATATGCAGGAGTTTGCTAGTGATGGCAGCCACTTACACTTGTACATGGAATTGCACTCTGCTACACTATCTAGTGGAAGCCAATGAAATGTGTCCTGGCACCATAATCATGACAGCATGATAGCCCAGCAACCAAATATCACAGCACGCTTGCAGGAGCTGGCATCCTTGCATAGGAAGCAACTGGGACCTCAGATCATATAGCCAACATTCACCAATGATCTTAGGCCAGGCTCTAGCTCCTACAACCACCACCATTTGTATTCCTCCTACACTCAGGAGTCCACCAGTAGCAACAGCTGCCCTGACTTATATATTCTAACTCAGTTTCAGAGCAGCTTGTATTTCACCAAGGTGCCAGACCAGAGTTTCCATCCACATTCCTAACTTGAGTATTTTCCATAATCATACTATGTGCACTACCGCACCAGCTCTACTTCTGACTTTGGGACCTATTAATTCCTCTTTTGAGCATAGCCTGAGTCAGGCAGCTCCAGCTCAGTTAGATCAGTCAGGTTTGGGCACTTCCAGCTCAAATGTTCTTGATTCTACATCCAAGTTTGGTTACATGAGCATGTTAGGCCAGAGGAGGAAGATAGATGATATGTAACCTCAGATGGTCAAGCGACAAAAGTTTCTTGGTTCCAGAGATCTTATTTTTACTGGCTAACATAGTGTATAGTTAAACAACTTGAGGAGTTGTACTGGCACTAAGGCAATACTCTACGCAATACACAGGTCTACTGACCTTCCTGCCTTCACTACCGAAGGTGTAGAGGAATTTATGTCATCTGTGATGAATATCAACAATTAAGATTTAATCAGCAAGATGGAGGGATTTGCTGTCCAGGGAATGAAAGGTTAGCTTCGTCTTATCTAAAAACAAGTCTACCAATTAATCTCTAATCATAGTTGCTGCAAACAATCATTAAAAGTGCTGCTCTAATGTTTGTGTGGCCCTAGACAAGATAATCACTCAGAAACTTGATGAAATTTCATCTTTGATTATATTTTTGTTGTCCATACTAACTACTATGTCTAGTAGAGATCACTAAGGACAACAGTGCGAGTATGCACAGGGCCAATTATTTCTGCAATGTTGTCTAGCCCTATCAAGTTATTGTTGAAGGCTAGCCTACCAATATCCCATTCATCAACCTCAGCGAAGTGTCGAGTGCCCTTTCTGACCTTGAGATGTTGGAGTGGAAGTGGTGGTTGGATGCTATTCATTGGAGACATCTTGAGGACAAGGAATTTCAACAACTTGTTGAAGAACATAATGAGAAACTTGAAACTGATGGGATTGTCAAGCATTGCCACCAAACTCACTTAGATAAGGGAAAGAAGTGGGCATGCTCATCTAATGACTCTGGAAGGAATAATCACAAGAAGGCATACAAGAGTGCAGAAACTATTGATACAGATGATAGCATCAACACAGACACCATTGCCAATGCTAACAGTGATACTCACTCAAATGATGCCTCGAACTTCTTGAATCCCATAGTCACTAATGGAGGTCCTCTGCCGTAATATGAGCTTCCTGGTCCTGATGAGATATTGGAAAGTCTAGATGAAATCTTTGGGCCAGCAGCTGAGTAGTTCTAAGTTGAATACATGCAGTATTCTTTGTAACAATAGCTTCTACTCATCAATCTTGCTCATCTGAATAGATTCAAGTATTTTTCATTACATAGTCCCTAGTACAATTGATTAGAAACTTGTGTTTATCTACTATAATGAAAATTTTCATCAGACTGAACTGGGGTAGGAGTCAGAGTGTGATGGCTGCCTTTGGGAGTGGGGATGGTTCTGCCAGTCGACCCCAGATATATTGGCAATGTAGAGACATGTGGCACATCTACTTATGTGCCACTCTAGCATGCAGGCCATGGAGGGAGGCTGGCAGAACCTTCGCCACCACATGCAGATTCTGGCAGGGGTCACAAAGCCCTTGTATGAAAATTGAGGTATTCAACCACCTCCAAAATGCATTAATGACCCAGTGCATGCCGATGGAAGATGAAGGAAGTTGTGGCTTGCACCTGATGTGCATAGTGAGGCTTTGTATTTGACCACTGGTGGGGGAAACAGCGATCAGTCTGGTGCACGCTTCAGGCCCATAGGTCAAACAGATGGTTGATAGAGGATGGTAGGACTGCCAGGGCAACCGCTCAGTGCTTGAGACCCTAACCCTATCATAGGACTTAATTTATGGCAAGAGATGCCATATATGGAGATCATAACCCTAGATTGATGGTGGAGGAGGAGACTGGTCACCAATGGGAGACATCTCAGTGGTGAGCAGCCAGCATATACACCTGCATATACGACGGTCCCCAATGGGAGCCGCGTCTGTGGTGAGGAGATAAGAAACATATCAGTGGATTGGACAGCTTCCAATGGGACCTGGCTCTGCACTTGTGCATAGATAACAAACACACCTACAGATTGTGCGGCTCCCAATGGGCCCCGGCTCGGTTGTAAGTAAGTAACATATCCCTATAAGAGGTGGAGTCTCCAATGTGACCTACCTCTATTGTAAGTATGTAAAAAACATACCTATAGATTGTGCGGCACCCAATTGGACCCTCCTCCATTGTGAGCATCTAAGAAACATACCTGTTGATTGTGCGGCACCCAATGGGACTCATCTCCATTGCAAGGAGAGAATAAATATACCTGTAGATTGTGCAGCACCCCATGGGACCCGCCTCCATTATGAGGAGGTAAGACACATACCTGCAGATTATGCAGCACCCAATGGGACCTGGCTCCATTGTGAGGAGGTAACAAATGAGGAGATAATACACTGACCTGCATATTGTGTGGCACCCAATGGGACCCGCCTCCATTGTGAGGAGGTAATAAAACATACTCATTGATTGTGTGGCACCCAATGGGACCCTCCTCTATTGCAAGGAGGTAAGAAACATACCCGTGGATTGTGCAGCATCCAATGGGATCCACCTCTATACATGTGAGTGGATAACAAACATACCTACAGATTGTGCGGCTCCTAATGGGACCCGGCTCCATTGTGAGGAGAAAATAAACTTACCTGCACATTGTACGGCACCCAATGGGACCCTCCTCCATTATGAGGAGATAATACACTGACATGCATTTTGTGTGGCACCCAATGGGACCCGCCTCCATTGTGAGGATGTATAACAAACATATATGCAGATTGTGCGGCACCCAATCAGACCCGGCTCCATTCTGATGAGGTAAGTCACATACCTGCACATTGTGCGGCACCCAATGGGATCCGCCTCCCTTGTGAGGAGGTCAGTAAACATTCCTGTGGGTTGTGCAGCTCCCAATGGGACCCGCCTCTGTTGTGAGTACATAATAATAAACCAACCAACAACCAACATACCTGCAGAATGTGCGGCTCCCAATGAGACCTGCCTGTATTATGAGCAGATAACAAAATATTCCTATGGGTGGTGTGGTCCCCAATGGGAGCCGTGTCTGTGGTGAGGAGATACACATGCAGGCACGGCACACATTGGAAGCCATGATCATTACAGATGAATTGTTCACTACTGCACAAGACACGGCATGCATTGGCAGTCACTATACACAATAGGTAAATACTGATGCCTGCAAGAGCCACAGTACCCATTATCATCATGCACGGCTATCCATGGCTCCCATTGGGGACTGCACCTGCGATAGGTATCAGTCATATATTCCTGCCTGTGGGATGGCTCATTCATTGTAAGCTGGTTGTATCCCCGGTCAACAGGGCGGTGTGCCGAAGCTCATTGTATGCATAGTTATCTTACTGGTGGCCAAAATGCTCATTGTAGACACAGCTCGCACATGCATAGAGGCATCACCCTGAGGGGCACACCTACATTGCGACCTTACAGTATCACCCTGACTCAGTTCCATTTGTGGACCATCTGCATATTTGCCTCAGATCTTATGCACTCACAGACTGACTGAAACATGTCAGTAGGACTTGGGGAAAATTCTTGTGAATGTCACATGGCTGCAGATATGTGGTCCAAGAACAATGGCTGGCATACAGCCACAGAATCGTGGTTCCCCATATAATTCCCTTCTGAACTTCCTTCACATTTTTTTCCTTCCATCTTGTTATCTACAACATCATATCATGACTGATAACAACAACAACACCACCCACATTGATATCTTTGCTCCTCCTCCTCCAGCCCCTGAGGATGAGCAAACCATCGCTCTCAAATGCGATGTAGACAAGTTGCGCGTGCAGCTCCATGCCATGATCAAGTCCGTTCCTGTGGAGGACAACAAGAGTCTATATCTGGATAAGGAGGATTGGTGCTGGCGATGGAAGCATCTCATTATGAGTGACTTGTTGACTTGTCTTTATTTCCTAACTAACAATTGAAATAGGCCTTGCTCACCACCTGTGTGCGGCTCACACTTGAGAGGAAAATCAATGTCCAGCTGACTGATGCCAAAAGGCAAGACAGTAAAACTGGCAATGACATTCACGACAATCTCCAGCGCCAAGTCAGCACCATGAAGGAGGCCACAGCCATACAGGTGGACAAAGCTGCTCAGGCCAAACTTCAGGCTGAGCAGGAGTGCCATACTCAGGTAGAGAATGACCTCACCGCAACTGTGGAAGAAGAGGAAGAGGAAGCCCTGAACACCATATACAAGAATGAGGAGTGGGGCGACCTGCAGGAGGAAGCTCAGGAGAATGACGCGCAGGAGAACTCAGACAAGGATGTGGAGCTGTACCAGCCTCCTATCAAGGGATCTTCTCGTGTCTACTGCATGAAGAAGATCACACCATGCATTCTGTCTGACCCAGACCTCGAGATCCTGGACACAGCTCCCAAGACGGCAGTGCCGGTCTTGCCAAAGGTAAGTCTTTATCAATCTCTTGTAGCTTTTTGAGATGCTCACAAAATATCACTTATACAGAAGAAAACCCCATGCATGAGCGCCAAGAAGGACACCGTGAACACCGTGCCATGTGAGAAATGTGCGAGCACAGGTCGCACGTGCTACAGCGCTCCTTTGGGCATGGTATGCTGGGACTGTAAGTGTCTGAAGACCAAGTGTTCCCTCATTCCAGGTAAATATCTTTTCTATTATGATTTTCTGACCAATCTGACATGCATTTTAGCCAAAGGCAAGGGCAAGCAGAAGTCCACCCCACCTGCCAATCCCACTTCCGCCCCACCTGTTACCGCTACCTCCGCTCCTAAGCCAGGGCCAACTTTGAAGGCCAGACTAGCCCCAGTGCCCAAACTGAAAGGTAAGAGAAAGGCTGAAGACGTGTCAGCCGTTCCGGCCGCACTCAGGGCACAGCTCCAGGCCCTGTGGGCACTCTGTGGCCATATATCAAGATAACAGTCAATCATAAAAGGAAGGCCATTGAAATCGAAGAAGACTCTAGCGAGAGTGAGCAGGACAATGACAATGACAATGACGCCGAGGACGCCTACATGGCTGGTAGGGTCAATGGCCTCCACACCTTTGTGTCTATGTTTGAGAAGGCCTTTGGGGTGCTGAAGAAAGAAGTGACCGAGATTGATGGTTACTTGACGCACACTCGAGTAGCGGCAAGCAACTCTTGTTTGATGTGGCATGGAATCTCATCATTGGGGTTGTCTAGACCAGATGAAGACAAAATGCTGATGACAGGTGGCTCCCACTTGATGGGGGGATGGATGCTAGTAGCAGGCTCTTGCTTGATATGACGTCGGGTCTCATCATCAGTTGTGTCTAGACCAGATGAAAGGCTGATAATGGATGGCTCCCACTCGATGTGAGAGTGGGCTCTGCAAGTAACTGAGGTTGCAGTGTGGACACGACAGCATTGATGCTGGGGGGGACTACTTGAAGGGGACGCAAGCTTTTGATTGTGCATGACAGCAGGATGACCGCTACCACACTCTCTGGTGAGACAAACTGTCATTCCTGATTTATGATATGTCATATCATTGGGCAGAGGATCCATGAGAAGAGACTGGCCCAGTCCTTCCATCATACAAACAGTCCCCTACAAGTATGTCTACTCACTATAAATTATTGATTTTCGTCTAATCCAGTCACATCAGTTGTCAGCTATTGTGGGAAGCCTGGCCAGTTCTGGCCAGATGACCAAGAACCCCTATTTGAAGGCCAGAAACACTGTAAGCATATATTCGTAACTCAAGGTAAACTCAAATCACGCAAAGAGATTACAAACCACAAAAAGGAGATCAACCGACTCAAGGATGATGTGTAGTCAATGCAAATGTTTCACTTGTGAACAGGTGACATCGAACTTTACCACAACTACTTGGACTACAATGGTACTGACGAGGAGGATCAATTTGACATGGACAAAGATGATGTTCTGTCTCCCCCCATTGTTGCCCCTGTTCCTCCACCTCACATGGACGAGGATGACATCATATCCCCTCCCACAGTTGCTCCCATCACTCCATCTGTTATCATCCATGTACCAGTTGGAAAATGGGTCAACACGGACAAACCATTGGATCCTGAAGATCTCAATCTTTTGTCAGTAGACATCCCACAGGAGGTGTGCAGCATGCTACTTCCCTCTGATGACGACCTCCCTGTAAAGGAGCTAGTAGACTTCAAACTGCCTGATATTGACACTGGCTGCTTTACACAAACTGGAGCATCATGCTTTCACCAAGCACATCCAGACAAGGACCTAGACCTTGCAAGAGACATTTCTCCAAAGTCATGGGTGTATAGCCTCCAAGAGTCTTTCAATGATATGATTTGGGATGGAAAGTGGTTGATCCTCCATCTTTGATTCAAAGACAAACTACTCCCTCTCTGGATGTTGACACTCTAGAAGATGCTACACACATTGCATGAGGCTAAGACAACATGACTTGACACAGATACATTTCTGTATTCAAGGAGGGCGAGAGATTAACAGATATGAAAGTCATAGATGATAGGGGTAGTTGTAGTTGAATGATACCACATAAAGTACCTCATTCCATCTCGTTGGGTGGGTATAATGAAGTTGACAGTGTCTTGGAGCCTTTTCCTCAGCCATGCCATTATGGTGTCAGAGGCCTATGCTAAGAACTCCTCGTGCCTATACTTGCGGGATTCAACAAGTGCATGGTGAAGACTGTCAGGTTTGGGGTTAAAGGGGCTTGGCCTGATATTGTCTGCAATGGTTTTGTTGATTAATGCGCAGATACAGAGCTCTTCTTTTTTTTGAGGGATGGCAAGTTTGAAGGTTGAATGTTTGAAAGAAGTGGCATAGGTTCTGTATCCCATACTAATGCCACATAAAACCCCTGAACTCTCCCAAACCAAGGCTGCAGAGGTCAAAAGAACCTGGTGTCATGTCAAGAAACAAGACCCTGCTGAAGCTGAACGACTCAGAGCACAGCAAAACGAGCACAAACAAAGATCACGTGCAAGGAAAAAACTTGTGCAACAAGGCCTCCAACAACCTGATGGAGAACAGGCTCCTGTTAAGCGCTGCCGGGCTGTAACACCAGACTCAGGCCCTTCACACTCTGTGTCAGGGTCTCCATCTGGCAACATTGCGGCTGGCAGTGAAGAACCTCCTGCTAAGCAATGCCGGGCTGCAATACCCTATGCAGGCACTTCACACTTTGCGCCAGGGTCTTCTGGCTGCACACCTGCTGCTGACGGTCCCTCTGGTGTTCCCGAGGGTCGAATTGTTATGGGTCCATCTTATCCTGCCCTTTATCCTGCAATCCTCCAGGTTAATCATCTGGTGCCATCCCGTCTGTTCAGCCATATCTCTGTTGGCACCGAACCTCTCCCTATGACCCATGACGTGGAGGTCATGACAGAACTTGCCCACATTGATCCATCCTGCTCTCGAGACAATCCTATGGTCTCCTCAACCCCTTTGACCCCACCCGTCTATACCAAAGACCTCGCGACCAACCTCATCGGTGTCAAGGTGTCTTCACATTCAGAGACAGTCAAATGGTCTAGTGGATTCACCACTGTACTGCCGTGCATCTGGAAGGATGGTTTAAACATATGCCAAGAAGACGCGGATATGGTCCAATATCTTTCTGAGCTTCCAGAATCCGATCCAGAGTCGTCACTACACGTTATTCACATACATCACTCCGACTGGATATCCAAACCAATGGAGTTGCGAGATCACATCTCATAGACGCTTCGTGAAGGCAAATACATTGTCATTCGGGCGGCACAAAAACCTCAGGCAGCAAGACTTGATTTAGACTACTTGGAAGATCAAGGTTTCTCACAGTTTATGCGTGTATCCATACATGGTCTGTCTTTTTCACTGGAAGTTCATCACTTCATATTCCATCTTACTTCTCATGACAGATGTGGAAGAACGCACGAAGGACTATACACACCCCTATGTGGAAGGAACGATCAAAGACTTTATGTGCAACTTAAATGACCCAAACTGCATACAATTCATCCTGGACCTTCCGTACATAGGGTGAGGCATCCCGGATCATTTGCGGTGAGTTAGGTTTTTTCTCTCTTGCGCAAACTCTGTGAACCTCTTTTCCTTAAGCAACTTGATCACGGCATAGCACATGGATGGAATCAGACCACGATTGACTACCCAATCCAGGACAAGGTCCATCCTGACAATTTCCTCCTTAACAGGTGGTCTTTGCTTCATCAACCCGGTGTCTTGACAAATTTCCACCACAACTCGGACGGAGGGGTCATTTTTGTACAGTCGGTGTTGGGGAAAAAGCAATGGATTCCAGCCTTTCTGCGAAATCCAAACATTTCGCGCACCAAATTCATAGAACTTTCCCTACCGCTGACAAACCTTCTTGCCAACCGCACAGAGATTGAGGAGAACTGGTCTATGGAGGTGGTCACTCTCGAGGAGGGGGATTTATTGTGAGTGGATAAACCCATATAGTATCTTATCAGCATCGGCTTACCCCCACAAGTATACAACCACCCGGACAATATCATGCAGTCTATACACCCACGGACTGCTTTGCCAAGGGAGCCCACTGTTTGAACCTGGAGTTTTTACATCACAGCGAGCTATCCCGTTTTGTTGACGCAAAGAAAGGGCATTTCCTCACCAACCAAGTTCATCAACACTCCCTGGAAACACTTGAGTGAATGGTAATTTATCTACTGCGCGCATCGCAACACACAAGTAAGTGGTGCACTGTGATATTTCCTATGTTGACCATCTTACCATTATCACCAGGATTATTCACCAGACCTCTCATCGCTCTCTGCACCATGGTGATAGATTCTAATAAATACCTGGCTGTTGGCACTGACAAGAAAAAAAATGCCAAGGAACACAACCAAACCCACACTTGCAATTTCCAGAGTGATCATCAAACATTTTTGGAAGGACATGGAGACAGCAACTTCAGTATATCAGTTTGGGCCGAATAAACACTCAGGCTCTCAGAGTCTAACACACCCAGGAGATCTTATTGACAGAGAACAACTTGCCATCTGCTTGAAACCATTTACAGAATTCTAGTTTAAAAATTTATGTAATGGCACAGATACTAGTGAATATGTAGTATTTTCTGACTCTGGCTTGTGTGACCTTTGAATTGGATCACTTGATCCACCTTTGGATAACCGGATTGATTGAACTGACTGACCTCAGACTGACAAGGCAACAGAGTGGACTGACCTTGGACTGACCTTGGACTGACAAGGTGACAGAGTGGACTGACTTTGGACTAACCTTGGACTGACAAGGCAACAGAGTGGACTGACTTTGGACTGACCTCAGACTGACAAGGCAACAGAGTGGACTGACCTTGGACTGACAAGGCAACAGAGTGGACTGACTTTGGACTGACTTTGGACTGACCTCAGAATGACAAGACGACAAAGGACTGACTTGTGTGGATATGAATATATGAATGGTATATTTTGCCAAATATATTTTGACAGATATCATGTGACCATGACCAGTGCCTGTCACGGGCCTGTCGTGTGACTCAAAAACACATTTTTGAATTTGATCAACAGGCCTCTCTGACATTTGCACCGCATCTTCTTCATCTTTATCTTTGTCTATAAGGAGCCATGCAGCAAGTCTGTACTGTTCCTCATAGACAAAGAAACCACAATAGCAAAGTCAGCCAATACTGTTGTTTAGATACATCCAAACTGGACGATGCAAGACCTTCCATGCCAATTTTTGTGTCCAACTCCAGTCTCTGACATAGGTGGTGATTATAAGCCGTTCCAAACTCCAAGATATTGCTCTTTTCTGGATGATGCAGAGCTGTTTGCTCTTGTTCTCTCATTGATCCTGTTCGGTATATTGGTGCGGCCAAGCTACCTATCCTTGGCAACCCAGATGTTGTTATCTGGTCTATGGTTCAAACATTCAAGTTCAACTCAAAGTCAATAGCCATGGTTAGTAGGTGTTTAGTGCTCCTGGAACCTGGTCTTAATCTTCATCTCTTGCAGCTGTATTCTACCGGGTGGCTCCAAAATTATCACGAAATCAGTGTTTGTCTATCTTCTTTTTTGTTCTCCCGAATTCTTGCTCACACATAAGGCACGTTCCTGTATATTGGGGCATTGCTGAAATTTTGACAATACTGTCTGTTGGAAGATGGAGGAGTAAGCGATGTCATAATTTAGAAAGACAGGATTCATATGCGGTGTGCACCGACTGCTACAATATTGCACAAAGTACACAAAGTCATGTGACACTGACGGGATGCCACGCGATGGGAATTTGACATGAGCATCTGCAAACATGGAATCCACTAACACTTCCACCCAAGTCCACTGCCATCACTACCTCTGCCTCATCAAAATCCATCACATCACTCGTATCCATGGGTGGCAGCTCTATAGCATTAGCCTGTCGTGCATCCTCATCCAAAAACCACAAGCACGTCTCTATGCACCCTCTCCATCGCAGCAGAACTGCTTCACCCATGTCTACACCAGCAATGCAATGCTCCCATGTGAAACACTCCACAGTGTGCCTCATGAAGAATTGACCCTTGTGCTCCAGGTAACTGGGTTTGCACACCCGCACAAGCCCTCTGGTGGCCTCTGACCATGCTTTCGGGGTTCTGGAAGGACACCAGCAGACTTGAAAATACCGGGCACATCCTCTGCCAATACCTTGCATACATTCTCTGGCACGCTCCAAATGTCGGAAAGATGAACCTCATAATACTCGCTGAGCACAGTCCGAGAGTTGTCACCTTGCAGAGGGCAGAGCAACAGAAACATTGTCAAGGGAGACACTGTGACCGACCTCATGGTGACTTGATTAATGTCCTAAAATTGTACTGGTATCATATCTATAAGCTAATCAACATTTATTCTGTCATCTCTCTCAACTGGTTCTCCAACATTCATGGGAAATGGTCTGGACCTGCGACCACGTGGTGGAGGGGGTGCCCTTTTGTTTTTCTTGGCCATGACTATCTTTTTGTGAATCTCCCAACACTTTTGCCTCTCTGTCTTCCTTCTTAAATTCCCATCAGTGTCAAATGGTTGTGAGTCCATCAGGTCAGCTGCAAATATGCACTTTCCCTTGATCACCTTCATAGTATGACGTGCCTTTGGAGCTCTCCTCTGACTATCGCTGCCTCTTCCAATAAAATCAATCCTGTAGGATGCAGGATTTGTCACAAACACTATTGCATCATTCTTCTGTATCCACACTCTCACACTGCTCGCAGGAAGACAGTGAAGGTCAGAGAATACCTGACACAAACTTTGCTTTAGCGATGCCTCCTGATCCTCATTCATTGTCTTCATCATTCTGTGAAACTCTGTGATATATCCATCTCCCTCCCATAGTGCAGACCACTGAGTGTTATCTTTATTGGACACATCAGGGTCAGGAAAAAATAGGGAGCACCTGTCTGCAAACACTCTTGACTTGGGACCCAAGCGACCTGGAGTAACGCCTGTATGATCTTGTAGCCCAAAATTGCATGCTTCAAAAGCGATGGAAGTAAGGGTGTCATTAATGCTTGTGATCGTCCAGCACTTCATGGCCTCCTGGAGTGAGCTTGGGTGGGGTCTGATACATATCTAGACAAAGTGTTGTGATGATGAATCTCGTCTATTTAACAGACTGAAAGCAATATTTTTCAGTGTTAAAGGCTTAAAGCACAAAATGAGACCAACCAGAGTCCCACTGCCAGGAGTTATATTAGAGTAAGAGTACAGTATCCTTATAGAGGCTTGCACAACTTGATCAGCAGATACATTTTGATCATATTTACTATGAACAATGTAGGCATAGGTTGTGGGACATGATGACTGAAAGAACAACTGATGAGCAAATGTAATACAATCATAATGAATAAGAGTGACACACTTCACCCTTCTTTGTGTCTATTCTGTCTCATATGACTTGATCATTAAAAGTGCAACAAAGGATATTCCTTGATTCTGATTTCATATCAAACTTTATCCATTTGATGAGATCCAGATTGATCCTCTCTCTCAAAAATGATCAGAGTTCATCCTCACAAGGTTGCAACTGGTTTGTTAAGTTCTGAGGACCAAAATTATAACTCTGACATCAGTTAATTCACAGAATCACAGTTGACTGGAGTCTTGAGACCTGTTCTTTATGAGTGTGAGAAGCTTAGGCTGTCACTACTGCCATCAAGACATGTCAGTTACCATAGGAAGCACTCAGCACTGTTGGTTTGTGAGTAAGTGTACTTGCAACCTGTTTTCTTAAACCTAATCACACAGTTTGCCAGTGCAGATCTTGCATGAATGACAATTAATTAGATAGTGAACAGGTGTGGTAACTGTGTAGGTGAAACTATATCAATGATCAGAGAAGATGTGATGTTTAAAAGTGTCAAAAGTCACTAATTGTAACTCAAAACAAGTGTCAAAAAGGTACAAAAGAAGTGTAGAACATGATACAAGAGATTCAGTCATAGGTACTGCCTGGGCTGAGGATATAGGTAGAAAGTCTGGGACACCTTTAAAACTCAAACTTAGCTCACGTGACTGGTGGGTCCATTATTTAATCCCAGTATGTAAAATTCATAAGCATTATAGCAGTGGAACCAAGAATGAGCATCTCAAAGTAGTTGTAAGTCCCTTCACATCATACTTTCTTGTATCTCTAAGTTGATCCTTTCACTACAATAACCCTTGATTTGTTTCCCAAAAAGCAAGTAGAACTCCTAGAGGACTAAGTTCTCAATCTATCTTGAGAATATTGAGGCTACCCTACCTGCTGGAATAAGCACAATTCAATGGTAGGGCATGAGTATATTCAAGGTGATAACATTTCAGATCAAATATACCCTCACACTAAGTTTGCAGTGCACTTCAAGGCATTGAAGGCAAAGATCAAGGAATGTGGGGAGGCCAGGCTGGGTTTGTAGTACTATAGATGCATACCAATAATGATTGTGTACTAAAATCATAGTATGTCTTATAAAAGTTGTAGTATGTCCTCAAAGTCCAACTACACCTGGAAGTCAAATTGCTATGGGTTACATAATATTTGTGATGCTCTATGTTTCTCACAAGTAATACTTATGATAAGAATAGTCACAGACATAACAATTGATTGGAATGCTACTAGTAACTACATGTGTATAAGGAAATATATAGAGATAAATGAAAATCATCAATACTGTGCAAAATATAGCTGACAAATTGTACCAGTTGTTATTGGTACATTGATTGTGAGACCAACTTGATGATATCCAAGTTTAAGCATATTTTGGGATGACTGAGATCATCAAGTAGCCAGGTAGAATGTTGTACTACCAGAACTTCGACAGAAACATTACAGAAAAATACTACTTGTCCTTGACAACTAGCCCCTCTGCAAGTTTATCACACCAGACAGTATTAATGACCGACACTCCAATAAAGGTGTTGTATAGTAGACCTATCTGAGTTCATAACACCTACAGACTCATTTATCAAGGAAGCCCACTGTTTGAACCTGAAATTTTTGCATCATAGCAAGCTATCCTGTTTTATTGATGCAAAGAAAGAACATTTCCTCACCAACTAAGTTCATCAACACTCCCTGGAAACACTTGAGCAAATGATCATTTATCTATCATGTACATCTTGATACACAAGTAAATGCTATACTGTGATATCTCCTATGTTGACTGTCTTACTATTATCTCCAGAATTATTCACAGGCCTCTCATCACTCTCTGCACCATAGTGATAGATTCTCATAAATACCTGGTCATTGGTGCTGATAAGAAGAAAAACACTAAGGAACACAACCAAACCCACACTCACAATTTGCAGATTGATCATCAAACATTTCTGGAAGGAATGGAGACAGCAAATTCAGCATATCAGTTTGGACCTCATAAACACCTAGGCTCAAGATCTTATTGACAGAGTACAAACAACTTGTGATTGGAAGGCTTGCAGGGCTTTCAGAGAGAAGGTTTCAACACTGAGTAGATTCAAGTTAGGGAATACAATTATGTACCAAGTAGTACTTATAGATATGGAAGGGATAAGGGCAGGTCTGCCAGATTAGTGGTATAGAGAATGTGGCAGAATGCCAATAAACTTGTGAGTCAGAGATAAACCAGAGGCAAGGGTAAGGGCATGGGGTGCATCAGAGATGTGGGTCAAGGGTATCAGAGATGCAGGTATCATTACAGATGATACAGGTACACCAGATATGACAAGAGGATGATCACCCAGAAGATGTATTGGATAATCAGCCAAGTGTAGGATGCCAGGTCGTGGATGAAAGTGAGAGTGATCCAGAAAATGAATAGGGGTCATACAATATTAGTATGTTCTTGTAACATTACCCTGTTTTAGTGCGATGAACTCACTGAGTTCATTCATCCATATTGTTGTAATAGCAGGGGTCAATGTCAATGTCTTTGAGCATCTGTAAGGTGTCCATAGCATTGAGCTCATGCTCCTGTTCTTCACAGGCAGTGGCTTGATCATAGGCAGCTTCTAGCTTATTCAGCTGCTTGTAGAATTAGATGCAGAACATCCGTGGCAGATGAGTTTCCTGCCCTGTAGCTCAGGGCAGAAGGTGATGAGGTGGCAGAGACAAACTTGCCACAGATATGGCAGAAGTAGTGGTCGCAATGTTTCTGCTTGTGGCCGAGCACCTTGCATGTGTGGCACACATAATTACAGGGGTGTTTCTGCATAGTGTGTGATGCCTCCATCTGGGCAAATGCAATGTTGGCTTGTCTGTCAGTCATGCAATCATCTTCAGAGGTCTTCTTCATATGGACTTTAGAGAGGGGAAGACTGAAAGAGAGAATGGTCTTCATGTCAAGGTAGGACTTTCCCTTTGCCTTAGAATAAGTAGTGACTTGAGGGGGGGCATCGGCATAGGTGTCTGTTCAGATGATCTCAGAAGCTCTTCTGGGATCTGTGATGTCCTGACATAGTCAGAGTGGGCTCTGGTATGTATAAGTCATCTAAGGGGGGTGCAGATGAAAAATTGATAGTCCTAATGTACAAAATTTGCAGTCCCTCAGTTAGCATCTCGGCATATACCCTCAGGCTGCTATATTGTACTTATGCATTAGACCCTTCATCCCATCTAGGGCTCTTCCGCAGCTCAAAAACATCAATTTTCACTGCCTATGGCATCTGCTGCCCATCCTACTGCCCTCACAGATGTTTTCCAAACCTGGCCGTAGTTCAAATGTTGCTGTCTTAGATTGTGTTGTCCTCGGTTGAAACTCTACATGACATGGTGGCGGTAACCACTTGCATAAGCCAATGCAGGACCATCAATTTCCTCATGATCAGCTCTACTTCAAAGAGGCATCAGACTTGCAGACTATATCAGTTGGATCTGTCAAACAGGACTCTACAGATTATCTTGAGCCTCTGATTTATGATCTTATGTGGATCTATATCATGTTCAGAGGTCCTCTTGATAGGGAGTGCAAAGTGATCTTAGAAGAAGATTGGCTTTCATATGAATATCACTTCATCTTTGCTAGAGTGCCAAGGGCATGTACTTCTTCAATATCGGCAACATGCTCCAACAGTTTGACCTTTACTTTGCCCCTCTTCTCCCACTCGCACAGGACTGGACAAACCTCCTAACACTACAATTTCACAATTTCCCATTAACCACTTCTGAAGGGAGAATTTCAGAGCACAAGCTCATGTTGTTCAATGATATCATTGTATGTGATTGAGAGCTTGGGTGGTAGGTGACTTGCTTTAAGCAATCTAAGGTATGAGATATATGACAAGCAAACCTTAGTCGTTTTTATATCTAATACTGTGGCCATTTTGTGGATGATGGACAATTGAAAGTCGACAGAGGACTATGATGATTTTATTGAGTCCCAAACTAGTAGGACTGTCTATTGTGGGCCTCATGTTCCCCCACAATTCTTTCTGCCATGGTGGTCTGGACCATTATGCATACCAACACTTATGAGCAGTCCTCAATTTTACCATACATTAACTGCTTGCATATTGCTTGTACCTAGCTCTTACAATCATTGTACAATACCTAGCACTACAATGATATTGTACATAGAATTCTCTTCGCAGACATTGCTGCATTGTCTTCTCTCATTGTGTTATTGTGCGGGGTTGCACATTTGGACCCGAAATCGAAGGGATTATATCTAGCAAATAAATCTTGTGCTACTTGCCTCACATCTCGAGCAGGGTGATGGACAATTCGTAGACTTGCATACACTCCAGTAGATCAACCAAACAACTTCAGCAGAGTTCATTGCTTGGCTGTGATCATTGCCTGGAGCAGCGTCTGGCATATATATGACAATGACAAGCCAATGTTTTCACCATCTGCCCCACCACCATGTCACTTGGACCTACACCTGCTACAAGTTAGACTGTTAGTAATTCAATGGCCACTATATGCAGGACAAGTCCTGATATTGATCGCTGTCTTTGTCATCTCAGTATAAATTTTGTAGTATGTTCACAGCAAGACACTATCAAGTATACTACCTTGGATGCTTGCATGGCCCAGCTGCACGTAACTGTCAGTGAATCCACTTATCACTGTTCTTAATCTACTTGACATTCATGTTGCACAATAATTCCAAACTGCGCCAAGGATTGTTTGGCATACAAATACTCACATCTATCGCGTCCATTACAGTCCATCACAGTCCATCACTTGCTCCCAACTTCCATCAACCCCCACAACCAACACTACCCTATGGCTCCAATTACAAGGGCACAGGCCGCAAAGAACACCATGCTAAAAAAATGCACGGTACACATTAGGTAGGTTTAGGCAAAGGTGAGTTACTTCCTATCTTTCAGATCTCATCTAAATCATCCACAGCTTAACCAATTGGGCAAGGATGGGCCCTTTTGCAGTACACGCAGTCATCTCAATGCTCGTCCCGCACGGCGTCCTGTAACCCCCACCGAGCTACAACCTCAACCACAACCTCAACCTCAGGCGGACCACCTAGTCTCTGTGTCGCCTGTCTTGCCAGCACATATCTGGAATGAGTGTCACTCTGTGATTGTGAGTTACACTTATATTTAGAATTATATACAGTTATCCATCAGTATTTGAGACGTGAAATTGAAAAATGAGGTACCGTACTTTTACAACACCTTGTAAAAACCCTGTTATATTTTTCCTAACAAGTAGTATATATCAAAATTCCATATCTCAAGTTTCAGAAAAAAATATACAACTGTTCATGTATGTCATTCAAAACGATGAGGGGACCTCTTTTTTGCCCATTAGCGCTTCATGAGACACATGACTCATTAGCTAATCTTTGCTTATTGAACATCAGCAAAATTGTTATCAGTTGTGCACTCCGTCTCACCAGCGGTCTCCTCGCATTGATATCAAGTCCATTGATAGTGTTATTGGTCCAGTCTGGACCAAGTTCATTCCCCACAATACTATCATGTCAACTGACAAATTTCAGATGGTAATGTGTCTCAATATTCTGCAATTGATACTAATAACAGTGATACAGTGCATGTATGAAGATTCTCGACTGCCGCTGTCGACCTGCCAGCTGCCTCGACGTGTTGGGTCTATGAGGGTGAGTGTCCATTAACTAGTCTTCATCACTGGCATCTGAAATGCCATCAAGATCAAAGCTTTCCCTGCTGCTAGATGCTGCATCCTCCTCGCATGCCACATTCAGTGCTGGCCTTGGAATAGGGCCACGCAACTTTCCCAAGACTGGTTTTGCCTCACTGAATTTCCGCCCCTCTGCCTTTGCCCTCAGCTTAGCCTCATTCCACTTCTCCAATGCAGTGTGGTATTGTGCTCGTTGGTCCTTGTTCTCTGTCTTGCGCTCATCTTCAAGACATTTCCACACTGCCAGTCCTTCAGCCCTCTTCTCGTCTTCTTCTTTCCTCATCTTCTTCTCGGTGATGCACTTTTTCTGCTCGTATTCAAATTCAACAACTTTCTCGTAGAACTCATTGCCAGAAAGGAAACGCGGCAAACCATTGCCCATCAACTTTCCTTTCTCCTTCCCTTTTCGCTTTTTCACTTACTGATTTGCAAGCTGTCCACGAAGGACCTTGCAATACCTCTCATTCAGGATATTTGTGGCCTGAAGCTCAAGGACGCAGTGCTTTAGCATGACATTGGTGGCTTCTGTTTCGCGGAGCAGTGCAAGCAGTAAAATTTCATTCAAGGTCTTTGGTTTGATGGAAAAAAGGGATTTCTTTTTGACGGGGGAGATAAGGTGGGTAGTGTTGTGTTCCAGTTGTGTCTCCGAAGTCAAGGGGACTGATGAGACAAGTCCTGACAATGAGGTCTCTTGTAGTTTTTCAATCAAGGACTCGAGCTCGGATTGCATGGTTGTCACAGGTTGTCGAATACGTGTTGCCACGGCTTCGGTGTTGTCGCCATCATCTCTGTGGTTGTCGTGTTTTGTTGACAGCTTCCCAAGAAGGTCTGCAACAATTCTCATGGGTGTTGATGGTGCGATAGGAAGCTGACCCTTGCATGATGTTTCCTTACTAGGGGCCATCATCTCATTAGTGATGACACCTCAGTTGAATGGTGAGATACCAGTCTTCCGAAATGCAGTGCGAATAAGGTCTGGTGTGAGTGCACGAAGGTGAGCCTGTCCATAAATTGATAAGAAGTTACTTTTTGTAACACTTTCTCCTTTTGTTCTCTCCCACTTATCTCTTTCCTCACTCCAGTGTCTCTTCAAGACTGCAAAAACGACCACATCTAAATCCTGATAGACATGTGTTGCATGCGCGGGATAGCATATCATGTGGATGTGATGGGCACATGCATATTAGAGGAACCCTCTGGTATAGTGTGAATTGTGTCCGTCGACAATGAGAAGCCGATCACGACCATCTGCCTTGTCCTTGGTGCGTTTATCAAAGTCTTGGATCCATGCTACACCAATCTCACCATCAGTCCAGCCTTTCTTTGAATATCCAAGGCTATTATCCATTGTCAGGTAAGGGCTTATTCATTCATCTTAACAAGGACCGTCTACTCACAATGCATGTGCAGGATTATCTTGCTTCCATTTGACTTGGTATGCATTGCCTTTGAAGATGACTGTGGGAGAACTTGTTGTTCCATCACATATTGTGACAATAATGGTCACATTTTCCTTGCTTCCAGTTCGCTGCTGATACTGTGGCCCAGGTTTACGGCTCCTGATGACTCGTTCACCCTCACCCAATTGTGGCGAGATCCCAATCTCGTCAACTGCATGTATGCAATCCTCAACAATGTCATATTGGTCCAAAACACCCTCCAAGAGATCAAACCATGCCTTGTTTGTGTTCTCATTGACCGCATGACCAGGTTTTGAGTCCAGCGGAGCTGACCATGATGTTTTCAAGTGTTTGGAATGCTTTTCAACAAAGTGGTGTGTCCAACACTTTCCAACCCCGGGGAAGTTAGTACTGAGGCGAGCACGGCAGATTTCGTCAACGTGTTCTTGAAGTCATCGGTGACTAAGTGGAAATCCTCGATTACCTATCTCTTCTATGTATGCAAGTACTTGCTTGGTCTCTTCTTTGGAGAGCCATGACTTCACAGCATTCATCTCTGCCAGTGACCTCTTGCTAGCTGTGAGGCGTGCAAGTGTGGCATGAGACAGCTTGATGTAGTTGCCTGTTCCCTCAAAATTCATTTGCTCAAAGTCTTTGGCAATAGTCCATAATCCATAATGTTTTATACCTGGCTTTTTTTGCCAACTTGGCATGGTATGCAGAGACTGCTTTGGATATGAGATCATCATGAGCCTCGTGAGCATCTTGCCATTTTTTCATGGCTGATTTTGCTCGATCAGGCATTGTAGTAGAGTTGCAAGAGGTTTTGCAGACTGTAGTTAGTACTGTCAAGCAGAAGACACACATGAACTGTGTCTTGGCACTCCGAATAGTGGTGGAATTTGAAGTAGCTTACTAGCATACCACCTAAGATCTACAATGCTGGGAACCTGCTGTGGATATATGTCAATAATACTTGTGAATGTGTATACAACCGGCCTTTGATGTTCCAGGGCAAGCATAATTAAGTCGAATGAGTTAGGGCTTGAGTGAGATTGTGCTGCAGAACTAGACTCAACTTTGGCCGAGCAGCAGCCACACTTGCCAACACACTTTTCTTCACCACACACTTAATTCTCGATGTTGAACAGCTTGAATACATGTTATGGACAGCTTAAATACTTGCCAATACAGTTAGGATAGTTTTGTGTGCCATCACACTGTTGAATATTGAACACAATGGATTTTAAATTTTGTAAGAGCTAAAACTAAGACTTCAGACAGTACCAAAACACATCTCAAGCAAAATTTTGCAGATGAAATTTGGGTAAAATTTGATGCCATGTTAGAGGCAAGGTCAATGAAACTTATAGAGGTATTATTGAGGCCATAAAGCGAGTTGTGGATGTGCAAGATGGATTTTGTATTATGGAGTGACAGTGTCTCATGGACCAATTGATAACTGTATATTCACACCTTACAGATCATCAAGTCAGAGGTTAAAGAAGAGCCCCTTGTCAAACTAGAAGAAGAATTGAAAGAAGAGATAGCCAAGTATTTGAATGGACTCAAAGAAAAGAATGTCAAGGAAGAGATGGAGTAGTGGTTTATTAACAGATTCATACATATATTCACCCTTGTCTAGAGTACCTTCCTTCATCGTCTAACTTGCAAGTAAACCTCCCTCACTTCATTGCATATCCTCTTCTCTTCCTCTAACTTGCAAATAAAACTCCCTCACTTCATTGCATATCCTCTTCTCTTCCCCTCACTCACAAGCAAGACTCCCTCATTTCATATCCTCTTCTCATTCTCTAATGCCGAAGTAAAGCTCCCTCATTTCATTTCATATACTCTTCTCTTTCTCTAACTCGCAAGTAAAATTCCCTCACTGCATTGCATATCCTCTTCACCATACCAAACTCCATTTCTCTATCACCTTTGCTACTCTCATTCTGCTCCAGCAATCATCAGTAGGTTGCATCTTGCTACAAAATGCTACAGTGTGCTCTGTAGTGAATTATGTTTCCCTGACTGAGCTTTATGTGGTGCCTAAGTGCTATGTTCAAATATATGAATATACTGAGTGGCTACTTCGAAATTTTAGCATATCTTGGGTTCGGTCCCTGTAATCATTCATATCTACATTTTCACTGTCTCCCTTTATGTCTCCCTTTATCGATGTTGGGCTGGACAGTCATTTTCATCATGATTGCTATTCTTTCATATTCATCGTCTGCCTAGATTTCGATGCAAAGTGAGTTCTGCACCCTACATTTCAAACCTGATCTCCTCAATGTTTCCATTCATTTGCATGATATTGTTCGCTTCCCTCAATTCCTCACCTCATGTGTTCTAGCTTTTCGGGCCCGAACATGATTGCCTGTGAGTCTGGGCTCTGGCTTCCTAACTTTAAACTCACACGATGCTTCTAATTGCTCATTCAGATATTCCGGTGTCCTTGAAGCAATAATATGAGTACCATGATCTCACTCGCAGACAGCCGATGAGGTCAGTCGTGTTTCCTGTCTTTCATGCTTCTACATATTTATTATTACATGCTCACTACCGTCCCAACATCATCCTTGCATGAAACCATTGCAGCCTGAGTGCTCAGGGTTCACTACCATTCATTAATTGGTGGGTCCGCCATCACCAGTACTGACCAACATGCTCTTCGCATGGAGGCTCGAAACTGGAACTACGAACATGACTACACTAATATTCATTACTTATCCATGGCAGTTGCCACTCACATATCATATGTCTCTTTCTCTCTTGCCCATCACATCAGTTCTGACCTCATGAATTTCACTCAGTGGGGAGATCATAAATGGGTCCAGGTTCCTGTGAATGATATTATCTCTGTCCATAATGTCATATACAACTCCCCAGACACTGATGTCAGACAGCTGGTGGACCTTCTTTTGCTTCCTCTATAGGAACCAGGAACCCACAAGGAGATCAATGTCTACGAGCAGGAGGGCCATCACATTCCCCATTTCATTGGCAGGTCTCGTGCTGATGGTCCCAAATGTGGTCTCCTCATTAACCTGGAGACCATTCCTCAATTATTCTCCTCCTATGTTGCTCATGACGAGCACTTGGATTTAGATGATGACATCCTAGACCTCGACAATGCGGAAGGCCCCAAAATCAATGTGTATCCCCAAGCCTTTCTGTGCAAGTATGGCCACCTGCAGTCATCTTCAGTCCTCCCTCACTTCAAGATATTCGTCAAAAGATTTCAAGCCAATATAACCCGTCAGCGATGCGGGAACAGATTGGACGAGCATGACAATGATGACAATGACGACATCATCATTGATGGGAAGTCGATATCACCTGCCATCATGGCATCTGGGTGTCAGTTTTATAACAAGATTTCTCATTGAATTTGACCTAACACTGCCCTCCATGAGGTCCAGCAAGGACGTGTGACATTGGACTTGTCTGGTGCATATGCCCAAGGAACTGCTAAGTATGTGTACTCAATCACCATGCACTATTGTGGTCTGTCCCTGCCCCATCAACGCTACAACAACTCCATCAAGATGGACAATGTCCCCTGTGACCTCCGCCTCAAAAATATCTATATTTTGCAGCTTGAATCCATGGACCCTGCCAAGAGAAATGGGATGTGCATCATCTTATTCAACATTGTGTCTTATTCTCCTCTCCAGGTCCATTTATCTTGATGTCACTACCACCACCATACCCTAACCGCCAGTCCAGCTGATTGGCCCATCGTTGCTCATTCAAACCTTCCATCTATTGCTTCTAAGCGCTCTCAGGTCATCACTTATGGATTAGATCATTTCAAGGTATGTTTTTTTTGTGTCTGACGTCCTTTACCGCTCACTCATGGACATCCAGGCATATAAAGCTGAGTTTCACACACAGCTATCCATAAACAACCCTTCCCCCAATGTCTTCATGCAATATGATCAAGATCTTCGTCATGCTATCATCATTGCTGTCATCGCCTTTGAATCCTTCATTGCAGACATAAAGTGTCTTGTGTCAGTCTCCGTTACCAAGCTTTGTGTCGATCTCGACGACCAAGACACCCACACCTCATCTCTGGAAGCTAAGGGTCGTTGCTATAGTCTCAAGAAATGGATGGCTTGCAAGCATCCTCTCAGCTATCTTGTCAGGGCCTTCGAATATCTTCTCAGTTCAATTGTCAGCGACTCTGGCGACTACAGCATGGGTCTTCCTAATCCCACAAAGGAGAAACTCCCCATCCACGACTTTGCAAAGTGAATCATCGACATGTCCCATCCTACAGACCCAATCACCATTGCAGCTCCCCCTCATCTCTACCAGCTCCTCTCCCATAGTGTTTAGAGTAGCTCTTGTCTATATGTCCGAGTTTGTCCCTCGTAACTCTTCACAAGCTGCTGACATGTTTCTGCAGAACACTTTTATCATCGCTGCCAATAATCTTCACATCAACAATATTCCTTGGCATCTTCTCGGAGGTTGAGGACATTGCTATCGCAAACCTCATTTTGAGTCATGGATCAACCTCGGTAAAGCAACCCAACTTCCCTCCGCCAAAATGCTTGCCTCTAAAACTGCAAACAGAGCTACCAAAGCCTCCCAACGCACACAGGCATCAGACTCCTGCACTGCTTGGTCCGCGTGCTCTATCACTCTCCAGTCTTTGTCCGACTTTCTTTCTCACACCATACCCCCCAATGAGTTCTGTATGGAGTCTGTCACATGGGACAAGTCTGACCAACAGGGCTGAATTAATTGTCAGTGCTATCAGTGGGCATTCTCTGAGTTCACCATGTCCCGACTCCTTCATCAGCTTGTCATCTTGATCAGCATATATGTCAGCAAATTAGTTTCAGATATCTTTCATGATAATGATGATTGTCCAGACCATGAAAGCTACCATATGATGTTTGCTTTTACCATGACCATCCGTGTAATGAAGTGGACCTCGAACTCCAAATAAAAAGGCTGCAAGGTTGTAGCTCTGTTCATAGCCATGGTTGCCGTCTATTATCATGTTGGTCTTTGATCGCACCAGCCCTCTATATTGTTATTTCAACTCTAACCAGTCCTTCCCCAATGCATGGACCAAGAAGCACAGCAACAAGGGAATCTGTCCCCTGCTTCTCGTTTGTTTGGGTCTTGCCAAAGCTCTCTCTGGACATGTCTGGAAAGGCAGCAACTTCAGAACTGATTGGTCTCTCCTGACCCAGGATGAGGTTGCCAATTTTCATAAGAACATCCTGAACAAGAAGCGACTCGCTTGGTCCTAACTATCTTAACAACCCATTCTGCATTCCACCTCCCTGTCGTAACTGCCCGATATGGTAGTTGGGTAGAATGCAACTTCCATATATGGCAGTCCATCTGTCATAACCTGTCATAACCTGTTCTGATAATAGTGGCCTCTGCTATAATGTTTCGGTCGACATCTTCATAAATAAGCAGGTGACTGCTTGTTTTCAAAGTCTTTCTGTTGTAACCTGTTGTAACTTCCATAATAGGAAGTTGCATCTGTCATAACCTCAGATGGACTGAACAGCTGGTCATTTAAAAGACATGCACTCGCTCGCTTGTTTGTGATGAACCCTGGCTGTCATATCCTTGGATGGACTGACCAGCTGATCAGTCAAAAGACATGCACTCACTCGCTTATTTTTCAAACTTTGGCAACCTGCAACAGATGCCAAATACACAAGCAGAAAATGACTTGTTGCAGAGATTCTCTTGCTGTTGTAACCTGTTGTAACTTGTTGTAACTTCCATATTAGGAAGTTGAGTCTGTCGTAACCTGTTGTAACTTGTTGTAACTTCCATATTAGGAAATTGAGTCTGTCGTAACCTGTCATAACTTGTTGTAACTTCCATATTAGGAAGTTAAGTCTGTCGTAACTTGTCGTAACTTCCATAATAGGAAGTAGTGTCTGTTATAACCTCAGATGGACTGAACAGCTCGTCATTAGAAAGACATGCACTCACTTACTTGTTTTGTGAACCATACTTGGATGGACTGAACAGCTGGTCATTTGAAAGACATGCCCTTGCTCGCTTGTTTTGTGAACCATCCTTGGATGGACTGACCTCTTAGAAAAACACCTCAACTCCTTCTGGACAATGAGCCATCCCCTGAGCACTTATTCAGAAAGATGGTGACAAATAAGAATATGTAGGATGTAGCAACAGAGCAGTCATCATCAAGAACATGAGCAACTTTGGCGAAGCCATCTCATTTAGTACAGCTTAGAAGAAGCATGGTCTAAATGACACATAGACAATTAAACCTCCACCTGTACCAGTGAAGTGGAGCTACAAGTAGACTCTGGCAGGTAATTTCAATCATTGCCAGCCTGAGACAGTTACTGAGGTGTCACAGTGAGGTCACTCTTTCATTGAGTTTGAATTATTAGGTACTATCTACTGTATCCTACTAGTATTACTACTTACTGTAACTGGTCCTGCAGCTGAATGTCTGTTGTTCCCTTGTTCCACCACTGCAGATGGCTCATATCTCAATGTAGTCTGAGAATGCTAAGAAATTTCTCTGTTAGACTAGCACTAAACTCTCCATTCTCAAAATCTTTACCCCCTTAATTGACTTACTAGAGTGGTTGTCATTCCATATGCAATTGCCAGATGATCACATAGCAGATAATCAAGCTTCCTACATGAGTGCAATTGTAAGGACATTAAAAATGCTAAGAACAGTTCTTCAGCTCTCACCTTGCTCTCCTTCTCCCAGTCTGATCCCAGTACTGTTTTTCTTTGCCTATCCTTGCTGGTCCTTCTACTGACAGTACACAAGTCATTGTTGCTGGCCTTCAGAAGTTTGCAATTTCCCTTCTTCACCTTAGCATTCTACATGGTATGAGCTCTTCTTTAGTATTTTCACAGAATAATTTGTTGATGCACTCATCCACACCTTTCAGCCATATGATACTATAAAACCCTATCATATGTCATGTCCATTGGCCTGCAAAACCTGGCCTACAGGACAACGGCCAACATATATATACCCAGAATTGGCCGACTATGTGAGACATGTGCAGACTGGTGACTCTTGTATAAATGATATATCTGCAGTACCTGGATAGACCAGTGACTCTAGTATAGATGATATACCTGTAGTACCTGGACAGACTGGTATCTGAGGTGGGACCATACATAACACACTCTAGTCAATTAACTAAGCATTTATGCCATTAAGGCACTTGAGAAGCACTACTTCTCGATATCCCATGTTACTTGATCTAATCACATCATGTTGACCATGATAATCACTAATTGCGAGCTTAGCCTTGTCTCACATCAGAGTCCTGGTTTTTGTAGCATAAGCACAAGTCAAAGCAACTTGTACCAAGAGTTGAAGTTGCAAAAATCAAAATGAAGCTCCACCCAACCAAATTAATCATATCCCTAGCAGCTTCAATCTCATCAGCAAGCTGTGAGGAGAATTCCTTTAAAACACTACCTACAAATGAGAACAAACTTACCTCAAACCCTCTTCCTGCCACCACAACCGCTTTGTGTGCCAGCCATTGGCCATCAAGTAGTGCAAATCACTTAGCGATCAAGAGCTCCTTACCTTAGGTATTCAACCCAGCATTTTTCTAATTCTTATCTTACAAAGTCTATCATCATCAAGGTTAATGCAAGGAGATGTTGGGGTTTATCTTGGAATTCAATCTTGACTCAGACTATCTGGGGCCAAATCTCAGTAGGGTGCACCTTGAGAATTGAATGACAACTTCAAGCACAGTACTCATTTGGTGGTACCTTTAGAAGTTTTCTAATATCTCTGTGGATAAATATGAAACCATCTCAAAACTCATTTTAACTAAGTACATATACCTAAAGCCAAGGCAAGATTCAAATTGCCAATTCTGCACTTACTGATACTAAATTTGTGTTAGATCAACCTACTTATCCAAGCACTCTTTCCTTATTGTTGAGATGACTTATCCCCTCCATGAAGTTGGCTTTCAATTTCTAGGACCCAAGTCATCAATCATCTCACTCAAGAAGCACCCATAACTGTATGCATAATGACCTAGGCTCCATTTATAACCTAACCTAGCCATCTCTTTCAAATTGATAAAGAAGTTGGAGGATAGTAGTTGCCTGCTCCCTTGCTTTGTCATGGGGGAAACTGCCCTATCACAGAATTGAGGAAGAGCTTGATGATAAGTTCAAATTTGAGGTTGTATCTAACTTAGACCTAGATATCAATTCCCAGCATCTATTACTTCAGAAGCATTGCAATCTTTGTCTATGATGCTTCCAAACTCACATACCTCCAGCTGATCACTCAATACATGTCAGCAAGTACTTTTTAAAAACTTAGATAATGGATCCCCTAGTAGCACCATCTGTTGTTGTTGTCTGATATACATGATACAGCATTAAGACAGTGCACTTTCATGTATGGGTGAGAGGGGACCATGTCATTGACTTAGATGCCAAGGATAGCGATGATGTAGCTTATGGAGTAAATACCTGATACTTCAGTAAATGATAGGGTATGGTGACTGATTGGGGTAGGAAGGCCATATACTTGAAGGCCCACTAGCTGGATGAGAGTATTAGCTAGTGTGTGAGCTTGAGAAGACACTAGAGCTTTCAGATGAGATCCAGATGGGCTACTGTAAAATTACTGATAATGTCTGACAACTTACTACAAGGTTAGTGAGTATGAGGACTTTATAAATGGATGAGAGGAGGCTTACTGCATGTGATTGATATATCACAGAGCTTAGTTGCAAGCATAGACAAGCAGGTTGTCTGGCTTAGAAAAATGACAAGAAGATTAAGGCCGCTGTAGAATGTAGTATGTGTATGTATTGATTCCCTACTGCTACTTATGTCCTCCTGAACTTCAACCAGGACACACACCATATTAATAAATTCTCAGCAACTTTCTTTTGGGCCAAATCTGATGGTGCTGCAGTTCAGAAGGACATGATCACTAATCCCAACCAACTCATTATAATTCCAGTCACTAGCAAGGTGCAGGTACCTCTCCGAGACCTCCTAGCTAGTGTCAAGATCTCTGGGGGCCTACCACCACACTTAATTATTTGATTTGATCAAAAATGTCTCTGAAAGTACTGGGATGATATTTTGGCTAGCAGTGCAAAGCACCAACCCCACAAACATAATGGAAACTATGCCGTTGATGATGTCATCTTATATTTTGGAATTCGGGAGATCACTAGCCCTCAGTCATATTTGACTGCCAAAACCTAGGACCAGACCCCATAAGCCATCACTGCCATTGATGTCCTACTAAAGTACATAGACAACTTCATAGCTAGGAAGATTTGCAGTGTTTTTGAGACTCATGCACCAGTACAATGACATGTTGTGCAAATATAAGTGTATCTCCTGCTGGGTCTCAATGTAATAGTCTGCTGATGGGTCTGGTAGGGCATATAAGCAGGTCCAAAGAATCCTCGCAACTGAATTGCTAGCCCACCACAATTTGGACTTTGGGGGAAGGCATTTTTGCAGTGGCTGTCAAAGAAGGGGAATCTGAGCTGGTTCACATTGACTGATATAATAATCATACCATGTGGGCTTGTGTGTTTACAGTTGGTGATTAGGAGGATGGGGAGTTTAGGGCACACTTCAAGACCCATCATGAACTACCCATGGACACCCAATCCACCAAAAGGTCTCTCCATGCTAGAGGAAGAGGCACTTCCTCTCATGGTATAAGAGGACAAGAACAAGTCACTTATCTACCACTGGTGCATCCAATATCATCAATCCTTTCCAATCAGATATCATTCAAGGGAATATTGTACTTGATACATTCTCTGGCATCAAGATCCGGTGGGAGTCCAATTGCAAGTGCACTGATGCCCTTGTGCAATATCTATTCATTCATCCCACCAATTGTCATGTTCTATTTAATGAAGGAGGCAAGAAATCTGATAATAAAGGCCCTCTATCTGAGAGCAACAAAACTAAAATCTACGTAGTGATTGCATACCATGTATTTGAGAAGGGTCACAAGTATAACAAGTTGTATTTTGAGGAGCCGGGCAAGTCATAACCCCGCATATGTCTCAAAGACATTCTCATCTGCTCAAGGGACAGATCATGTGAGTAGGATGATGACACTCATGTCAAATCGCAAGAGTAAAGAAAAAGAGACCACTTCCAAAGATGATCTGGTGGACACTGTCAAAGTATTTGATGGTCACCAAAATCATGCCTCTACCATTCACTCTGCTCCCGCTAGCAACTCTATCTCTACCATTAACTCTACCCCACTATTAACTCTGCCTCTGCCTTCAACTCTGTTTATGCTACCAATACACTTGTTTTGCTGTCCCTCTCTTCCTGTTTCCTGTAAAACTTGTAAGTTTCTACCTCAATAAGTACTTCATTAACTGTGTATGAGCTTGGTGGCCAGTGGTTCCTTCAGATGATGTATCTCCCACCTTATTAATGTCAAAGTCTTCTGACTGTGCAGGTGGTATAAGATCTAACACCTCACTCCTAAGGGCTCAATTCTCAGTATCACCTCTAATACTAGAGATATCATACTCTTCCTTAAACCTAATGATCATGTTGTGCAGAATAAGGCAGCACATGATCCAATAGGAATAATACTTGAGTTACTCTTCATTCCATGTGGGTGTTGAAGTTCTCTGAGACACTGGAAATGGCCTCTAAGAGCAGCAAATGCATGCTCTACTCGCACACAAACCTAAATGGAAAGATAAAATAAAATAAGACACATACTTTGGAAAGGACAGTATTAAATGCCCTTTGCTCAAGAGTCAAGCCCCCTCCAACAGACTTCTTGAATGGTGGAATACACCATGGCTCTAGTGGATAAGCACTATCAGCCCAAATCCAATGGTTATCACTCAAAAGTGCCTGATGATTCTGGTAGACAAGGGTAGAGCAGAATACATGTATTATGGGCACTACCAGTGTGACCAAGAGAATAATTGACTAAAGAAAGATTATGGGACATGATGACTGTCTAAAAATTAGAAAAATCAGCCTTGAATAAAAAAGAATAAAAAATGAACATGCCTGGCAGTTGAGGGAAAATTGAGACTTCGTACTATAAAAGGCATCTCCAAAAATACTTGGCCTTTGAAAAAGATTAAACAGATATTCATCCCACCTCAACCTGTTATGTAGCCCAGCAAATCATGTATTTCTGGTGAGATCAGACAATGCTGAGGTTGTGACAGCAACACAGAAGGGGCATCCACACAATATTACAACCAACACTGTCCTCAAGTATGTATATGCACTTCAAGCCTCACTAGACATTCACCTCCACACCACATACATCATATCTATAACAAAATCCATTCATTAAAATATCATCTGTCCTATGCCTACTGTACAAGTGTCTGCCGATCCGACCAATGGCACTTCTCCTGCAGAACTGAAGATGCCCGAGCTGTCGCCATGGACACTGGCACTGCCAAATGACACTCCCATCAAATATAGTTGTTCTATGATGCAACCCTTCACGAGCAATACACGCTGCTGAGATACCACTCTCAATGCTATGGGCAATGAGATAAAAGGATACCTCATTGGCCCGATGCCAGTTGAAGAATTTCTTGAAGAATTGTACTGGTGTGTAGAATGAATTGTGATATAGTTCCCATTTGAATTCAACAACCACTTCTGTGGCTGAAATATCACAGGAGGATTGTCTAGCATGAGATGCCCCATCAGCATAAACACAAATGTCCGGTTTAATTTGAAAGGTGAATTCTTCACAGTTTGTCATGTCTGAAAAGCTGTGGGTGTTAATAAATGATAGACCAGGAGCAAAAGATGTCATGGTGTTGATCTGCACTCATAGTCAGGCTGGTAACAATCTTATCATGATTAAAGCACTTACAAATGAATCATAAGCTGAGGTCTCCTCCACAGCCAACATTGCCGATGCTCTGTCTTGTGGTGACATGTCAACATTCCTGGCTAACTTCCCATATGTCACCATCAAAATGTTGTGTCCTCTGCTAGAGCACCTCCTTGGCTTCTTAAACCCATTGTAATGATTGCAATTCCCCCCAACAGTTGCACTGTGGCCCATGGACACACAGTCACTCCTTCATACTCCTTTACATCCTTAAGTTTGATCTTCTTTCTCAGAATAGCTTCAACTACCTCAACTTCTGAATCAGAGTTAAGATTCTATTTTTATTTATCTCACCTAGCTATCACAGTCACTGTATGAAAGTCAGATTCTGAGTCAGAATAGTTTGTGAAAGGTGAGGGTGGGTTGGTCAGATGCTATAAGGTAGAATTGAAGACACTCGCATATCAAGGTGTAGCGCCCTCTTGCTTCTATGCAATTGTAGTCCATCCAACAAAGCATCAGCTGAACAACATTACTGGCAGACTGGATCATGTTTTGTCTGTATGGAGTGACCACTCCATTAATACCAATGATTACAATAGATCAACCAATGGGGCCCACCAGCCTTCACAACTCATCCTGGCACCTATATTCGGAGGTATTTGACTGGAACAACACTGCCACCTTTCACCAAATCACTCATGTCACTCTCTTGTTTGAGGCTGTTTGAAGTCACTAGCTCTTCATGCACATCTTTTGCTAGACAATGCCAGGGAAGAGTGGCATCAATCAGTCACACCTTTCTTCAAAAGGGGACTAGAGGATGTACTGCTAACATTTAGTACTGTGATCATATGGTTTATGGTTTAGTTGCAATTTCTTACTACTTTGAATCTGATGATCCTTTGTATACCCCTGTTCATTTGTACAATTGACTTGATTTTGCAGCAATCCTTATAAAATTTGATACCATCATATTCCACTGCTGTCCCTCTACAAAATGTCAGTGCTTGGACATATCCATCACAATACCTACTTCCAAACTCAGAGGATGAACCAGAGCCAGTCCACCAATAAAAAGTTCTAACACTCCACATTTTTACAATCAGAGATGATTGATTTCTCAGTTTCTATTAGATAACCTGTACCAAACTGGTCTGGTGCATGGCTGACTAATACTCTTACAAGAGGCTTGATACCCTAGAAGCCATGATTACCTAACTTCTTTCCATCCTAAGCCAAAGTATGGCCCAGAAAAGAATTTTTGTTTTACCTCTTCAAAAACCCATGTTATAGACTTGAATATTTTTGGATAGTTATTTTTGGATTTAGTTTCATTTCATTTGGCTTAAAGATGACTCAACATAAATCTCACATATGTCAGGTGACTTTAAAAACTATTTCCACACAAGTTACCCTATGGGAACATATAGGAAACCTTAAATACAAAGTATTCACCAGTTTAGTCTCTAACAAAAAATGTAATAGCCAAACATAAACACAACACATGGACTGGTATATTACATAATCAGTGTCTCCCTTTCCTGCTTTCTCACCAGAAGTCATATGACTCATCAATATACTATGATTACTCATGATGATCTCATCTGACTCATTATAGCTGACTCATATTCATATTATTTTACTTTGCTTGGCTAAAGTAACCTCACCTAAGATATGGGAAAACAATAGCACAGCCACTTATTTTGTCCATATAAGGACCCACATTTTTGCCTAAAATAGAAGCAGTTTTACTCCTCAGTTTTATTAGTAAGATGTGAGCAAGACTAGCAACAGTGAAGAGCTGTAAGATTGGTAGGATAGCCATCTGTGAGACTTCAGTAATAGTATAAGTATATCATGCTCCATGACCAGCAAACCTGATTCTGCTTCATTTGTCAGTTTTCTATGTTGTTCTTTTGTTTCTATGAGTTTTCAGCTTAGTGGAGAGACTTTGAGAGTTGATAATTATATATTTGACCTTACACATCTGAGTAGTGATACTGAGTCAGGATTTTCTCTGTCAATAGGCTTTAGCTATTGAAAGGAGCCTTGGTATGAAATACTGAGGATGTCTATTCCTGATTCTGTTTAATACTCATCATGAGTTTTTTGATAGCAGGTTCAATAGTATATAAAGTTTTTTGAAGCATTGACTCCTGACCTTTGATCCTACCTGTTTGTGCTTTGAGAGTGAACTTTACTATTTCACACAACTTGCTGGTGGTATTATTGTTGTAAGACAAGATTTTTATTATTATTATCTCTATAGTCTGCACACTGTTAGATCAACTGCTCACCACTGATCTTATAGAAGACCCTCTCCTGACTATAGCTTAGGTACTACTAAACAGCCACCCATAAATGACTATATTATCAGTCATTGGTATTTGTCTGAATCTCTGACTGTGGAGATATTTGTTTTTATAGGTGTTTATCTATAGACCATCTATCTAAGAAGGTAAAGTGAAAAACATCCTTGAATATCAATGCTGATAGAGATAATAACACTATCAGTTAGGGAGTAGGAGAGGCCCAAAGAATGAGTGTCAGAATTGGTAGTGAAAATAAATAAGATAAGAGTATAATAAGACTTTCAGAAGCTGAACAAATGAGAAATGCAAAATGTCCCAAAACAAATCTGACAGTATCTATAAGAAGGTTTCTGGTCAATTACATAGGAAATATCACCTTGTGAGAGGTTGGTATGTCTTAGGTCAAAAGTGTGTTTATGCTAGGATATGGTTTTAACAGTTGACTCTT
Source organism: Suillus placidus (assembly GCA_016628565.1). NCBI lineage: Eukaryota > Fungi > Basidiomycota > Agaricomycetes > Boletales > Suillaceae > Suillus > Suillus placidus. The sequence goes on from JABBWD010000020.1 coordinate 538,193, forward strand.
AGGGTATTGATAAGTTTGGTTTGTGTGCAGACATAGTCAAAAACTTTAATGCAGTGATGAAACTACAGTTCAAACTTCAGTTTTTTTCATTGGGTTAATGTCCTGATGAAAACCCTAGACCCTACATATTATCAAGATGCTCAGGGGCTCAAAAAACATCTCATGAATATGCATCCTGCTTATGCTTTTCTTGTACAAGAAGACACCAACATTCTTGTATATGATGGACTAGAGGTACTGTGGAATGTTTGGTCTTTCCTTTACTGTAATCACCAGGATCTAATATTCTCCTGGGCTGCATTGTGTATTTTTGGTAGCACCTTCATTGGGAGAAAGCTATATAAGCCTAATATAGGACTGCAGGGTGTACATGCAGTATCCAAACTACCATCTGTCATCATTAGCATAATGACTAACAAATTCATTTTTTATATCCAAACTACCTCCCACACTCATAGCTCCATACCCAACAAACTCATTTGTCATATTCAAACTACCAACCAACCTCACAGTATCTTAGTCATGCCTCTAGAATTCCTTGGTCAACAAACTTGTTTGTCATATCCAAACTACTGCATACTCTCACAATACGATGGCTGATGAATTTATTTGTTGCATTAATGATACTGACCACCCTACAGCAACTCAGTCATATCTTTACAATCTAAAGATAAGCCTCCTTGACTTACTTGTTAATGAGTAATTGATTTAAGGGTGCTGATTATACTAGTTATGGTAATACTGAGGTTGATTCTGAAGCCTGTTATGAATGAGAATTCATATCATTGACTTGAAACATTCAAATGTCCAAGTTTATATGTAAACAGGTGATATTATACAGCATAGTCCATTTCTTAAGATAATTTTTTTTTGGCCATACTGTCATGGTGTTATTGAGGGATCTAATTAATGATCTGATCAGTGAGTGGCAACCAGTCAACCTGCAGTATGTTGAGATGCCTAGGCTCATAACTATGAGAATATGCAAGATCCTCATATAAATGGAGTTTCCTATGATAGCCTCCCTAATTGTGTTAGTGCTGCAGTTGTACAATATTGTCTTGCTATCACACACAGAGGGCACAGTATCAAGAAGAGGAATAAAACTGTTCCAATCTTATGGCTGCTAGGATTGTCACTCTCTTTGTGCATCTCACTTAAGTAATACATATTATATGTTTGAGATACTAATAATGAGCCAGGACTAATGCTGGTTGCATATGATGCTAAACCAAATAATTGGATGTGCATAGACAATAGGAGCATACCTAAAGTCATCTGCAATCCATCTGATGTGGGCCAAAGCGTTGTATGGCCACATACACCAACCTGGGCCTACTTCACATACATAATATGCCAGACACTACAGATACATACAACAAATAAATATCTTGTATGAATCCCCTGGAATGAACCATATTGATACAGTGAGTAGGCAGTACATAATGGACCATAGGTTGTGGAAGTGTTGCTTATGTAAACTGTCAATAGCCTTTCATTTTGCTGCAGACTTCCAGCTTCACTGTCATCATACACCATCTTTATTAACAATAATTAATCCAAATGTCTCACTCCACATTCAAACATCACCTATCCCTCGATCTTACACCCACAAAGGCGAGCAAAAGGATGAGGTTGTATTCCCCATCCCTTGACTTCACAACACCAGTAGGTTTTTCACATTCTAGTTGTGACCTTAGGAAATGATAAGTTGGACAATGTATTGTATACATCCATGTACTCTCCATAGCAACCATCTCTTAGGCAAGACAATACAACAGATCTATACAAGCAATTGAAATACTTGCAATGTTACTTGTTACATCAAAGAACTCAATAGAGAGTGAGTCAGAGATTGAGAGGTGCTGGAGGAGATGAGAGATGAATACTAGACCAACCTGACTAAGACACAACTCAAGCATGATGAAGAAATCAGGCTTGCATTGATGATCTACAGGAAACTGTTGACTACCAGGTGGCAATGTTCGACATCATGAGGGACAATATTGAGTGGGTTGAAGTGGAAACTGATAGTCAGAAGAGGGAGATAGAGGAACTCATCAAGCTTAAGATTCACGATGACACACAATGGTTCAATGCTATGTGTGTCGCCAAAGATAGCATTATTGACTTCATTGAAAACATTTTCATGTAAGCATTCATGTAGACAGCAATTTAATATATTCAGAGCTATTCCTGGTGGCATAATACATATTGGTTCACACTTCAGACAACATATATCACATGGTCATGATGATGATAACAATATGTATAATGCAATTCAGATAGGTAAGCTGAGGTAAAGAATATAATTGATCATCCTGGATGAATCATGTATATCATTAGATTTGCAAAGTGGATCATACAAATCAGGCAATGTACCAATTTGGGAGCTGTGAGACTATAAATACTTGGATGTATGAGGCCATACCAGATGCATGTGGCTATGTCAATTTAACTACAACATGGTACTACAAATTCTATAGATATATCTTTAGCTTAAACAATGTGAGATGTGCGACACCAGCCACCTGCTGTTGATCTTGCAGCTTTAACTGGATCGACCACCTCACTCCGACCATTCTTCCACCCTTTAAACTTGAATACCAGTGGAACACCGTTCTCCTATCAATCATACCAGAAATTGAGCAAGGCTGTGGCATCGGTGGTCTGCAGTTTTGATGGGTCCTTGACCTGGACATTGTCAGGGAGGTAATGATTGGATATGAAGTTGCCCTGGCATTCCATGATGGCTCTCCAGGGAACCTCCGCCAATCCCAGTGGCCTTAAGCTTATGCTGAGAAGCATTAGCCTCATTGACAGCTTAGTGATTGTTGCATGATAATTTCTCCATGGTGTCTTTAGCTCCATTGAGGTGACTCTTGTACCTCATATTTCCAACCATGAATCCCATCCCATCGGTGAGCCACACCTTATCTTCCGGATTCTTTGGATGCAAATGTTCTGTTTTGAAATTTCCATCTATCACATATGATCAAGTGTATTTCAACCTTTCAGAAGAATCAGATGATGTTCTTCACATAGCTTCGATCCAACTCACAGATCGGGGTTTTCTTCTGGACCAGATGGAATGTTGATTCCTGATTGCGGGTATGCCAGACAAAACAATGCCAGCTCTCCAGGCTTCAGTAGCTCCGGGTCATGACCAAAACCATTCCACTTGTATGCCTTCAGCTGCCTCCACTGGCAAGTCACTCTCATGAGCTCTCTGTATCAATCCTATTGTATGTATACTGTCAATACACATCACACAGGAAAGGGATCATGGCGAGTTTCCAGCACCAGGTGCAGACATGCGCTCAATGTCATGTGTCAAAGCTTGCTGTAGTAGTTCATAATGGATGTTCCACATTCCAGGTTGTTCAACACAAAGTCATTGAGCATGGCAAAGATAAACACAGTCTTTGGGTTGCTGAAGGATGCTGGAAAGAGTCCTGCCCTAAGGAGTGTATGTCAGGCTTCTCGGCTATGGGGCACTTGCAACATCGAATCTGCAGTCAATGGACCCCAGACTTGTCCACAATGAGCATCTCTGCACCTCTGAGCTTGTACCAAAGAGCTGACATTGAAGGAGTGTCCTCCGGATCGATCTCATCTTCTAATTCCTCCTCATTGAAAATATCCTAGCAATCATCAGCAGCTGCACATTCTGTTGCATCATGACCCAAATGTATGATCAGCCCAGCATCAGACAGACAGCTCTGTTGGAAAAATGTGCCTATCCATTGCCTGATGGAGTAGAAGGGAGTGAGTTGATGTTTCACTCTGCAGCATGCAGTACAAAATAAGAGTTGCCCTAGACAATCCTGGCACTTGTATACCCCATCAAGCCTGCAGATTGAGCAATTCCTGTGCACAGGAGGAGCTTCTCTATCAAGCAGGTGATGCAAATAAGAATCTCATTTTAGGAGCTATTGCCTGAGGTAGTCGTTCTGACTCTATTGGGACATTTCTGTAATGAGTCATTCCCCAGAAAATATCACATGAATGCACTTGCCAGGGAGCTTGGAAGTGGCAGAGAGTAGAAAGCCCCTTGGTCGAACTCCTGGACTTGATCACTCATGTCATCCCAAATGGATGGACCTGCAACCAGTTGAACTGTTTGTGTGTCCAGGGGAGATTGCACTGCTGTTCTATGTTTTTTTGGATGAGGCACCTTCTTCCACTTTTGCCTGCCTTTCTTGCCCATGAGGGCCACCAAATGAGATCTCATGCGAGGATTGCATTTAATTATCTGCAACCCCATGCCAAGGATTAAGCGACAGGCAAGATACAATACATATTTTGTTACATCATCATATTCATTCATACCTATGCCTTACAAACACTGATCCAACTTAGACCGGAACTCTAAATTAAGTGAACCAAAATTCTGGATTGTTGTAGATTCCTTGTAACATTCCTCAGACTGCCATACATTCGACATCCAATGCTACAAACTCTGAAAACAGCATTTCCGAGCAACTCATGCCTGAGAGAAGCCAAGGTTCTTGAACTCAAGGCTCAACAGGATACATGGGCTTCCACTGTCCTGCATGATATGGGAATCATGCAGAACAGTATATGACATATTATCCCGCATATACATAGTCTGTTAACTTATCGCTACCTCCTGATGTTTAAACCATTTGCCCCACACATAACATTATTCAACTTCACCCTATCCATCGATTTCATCCTATCCTTACCTTTTACTCGCTATCATGAACCGTTCAGAAGCTTATGCTACAAGATTAGAAGACCACTTTCGTATGTTGATTCGCAGGATGTTTGATCTTTTATACAAAGATTCAAACATCAGTCACCATCGAATCTGGCCCAATATAAATCTTGCTAGTCATTACCTAGAAATGCTTTTTCTCTGGGAAAAATGACTATCGTGCAGATTTATATGAAAATTGTCATATATGCTACTACTTGTTTCAATGTTGTGTAATGCTAGAGTCCTCACTACCTGTGACTCAAACATTGCATCCACGTAGAACAAGATCTTCTCCTCCTGAAGAAAGTGTCTATTTGTGAAGAATGCAACTGGGGATAGTTGTAATCTCACTGCCCCGCAGATGTCCTGCATGATATGGGAATGATGCAGAACAGTATATGACATATTATCCCGCTGTAGAGAACGATCCTAGGATGAGTGGTAACCAGCCATAATTAGTCCACACTTACCCTAATCATCTCCGACGCTCTCCGACACTTTCCACATCAGACCCAACATTTTGTACCTTTGGACTCGTCGGACCTCCTGCACACTCGTCTGTCCTATGTCCAGTCCTGTCCTGTCTAACCCCACTGGTGCGTAGTTGATTATTCCCATTGACTCAAGCAGTCTACAGCGTTATTACATGTGTGCTCACACGGCCCATGCACCTCATGGCTTATTACATGTCATCAGACCCGATGTTTCACTACTGTTCTCGCCTGTACACCTCTGGACTTTCATGTACTTAGTTAAATAGAGCTAGGGCGACCATGTACAATCACCATCTAGTAGGAGGGCAAAGTCCCGACACTTGGTCACCCCATACTGAGTGTATAGTTGGCCTTAGTCAAATATACTTGGTTATCATTCGTTTCACCTCTGGACTTAGTGTCCTATTGTTCCCTTAACATTCCCTTACCTCCGAAAGCTAGTCCCAACGCTTTCCCTTCGTTTCCCTTGCTCTCCCGTACTCTCCGCTACCAAAACCTTCGGACCCGCTGTTTCCCACCATCGGACTTCACTGCGTACCTTCGGACTTCATGTTGGACCTTTGGACTTCATTCCCGTGCATAATACTTACCTTTCAAACTTATCTCAGACAGCAGACCCCTTTAGGGTTGAATGCTCTTGTCTATCACAAGTGAAGCAGACTAGGCAGAGCAAAAGACTCAACATACTGGTTAGGTGTTTATTTTGATTCTCACTCAATCAGGTTGAATACCCTTCACCACATATACATAGTCTGTTAGCTTAGTCCTCAGACTACACAAAATGTACTTTGAGTATAGACTCAAGTGCAACAGTTCACTCTGCATGCTCCAATCATGCAAAAATATGGTGTTTTGAAGAAAAGTCATATATGATAAAGATATCATATATTGACCTAGTCCAAATTGATAGTCATATGAAAGCTTATGTTAATACCTATCTTTTGGCTTATTTACTTTGACTAGAAATAACCAAGAAGAAAAGTTAAAAGCCTACCAAAAGCCTATCAAAAAAGCTCACATATTGCTTTGTTTCATCTTATGATTCATTCTGCTTTACTTTCTCCATCTTTTTCTTTCATTTCTTTACGTACTTGATTCTTTGACCTCCCAGATACTTCATAAAATGTACCTTTAGGATATGATATCATAATGATGTCATTCAGCTTCACAGAGAGTTCTAGACTATTCTGCTGGTATTTCTGATGTCATTGGATGCTAGAATGTTCTGCTCCACTCAGCTCCACATCTGCTCCACTTGACTCCACTTTTGCTCCACTTTGCTCCACCATGAGGTCATTTATGATGCAAATCTGATGTCATTTCTCTTTTCCAACTTTATTTCTGGTACTATACAGTTTCTCTTCTCTCATGTATTTAAGGAGACCCCATCTCCACCCACAAAAATAAGAACTTTCTTTAACTCTAAAAGAAACACTCCATTCTTCCAATTTCTCTGACACCAACACTCTGTGTGTTTGCCAGAAAGTGCAGACCAAGTACATATAGGTTACTTGCTCTGAAATCATATACTCTTTTCTTGACTGTACCTGTATTCCTTAGTGTGCATCTGACATCTAGTTCAGAGGACTAGGAATATCAAGTCAAGCCTTTTATCTGTGCCGCAGATCCCTTTGTTGGACTATCTGCATTCATTTCCTTATCCTGGATTAAACTCATTTGCTCTTGTGCAGGGAAATCCAATCAGCTTCTACCCAATTCCTTTTATAAGTCCTATTTAGGCAGGGGAATTCTCTAGCACTATTTGCTACCTAGTTTTGTGCATAGTACACACCATCCTTTATTTTCAATCTAGTCAAACATAGGACTAGAGGAGCTCACTCAAACTATCTATCACTTTGTCTAGTCATATAAAAGACTAGATAAATCTTATCTACATACTCTACATTATCTGTCTTGCCAGATATAGCTAGACTTGTATTGTAGAACCCCAAACTGAAGTTATCCACCAGGCTGTATAGCAGGTAATCTCCACGAATGCCGCGTTATCTATCACAAAAGTTTGAAAAGTCGTAGACTGCAAACTTGAGGTCGTTGGCAACATTTAGTCTTAACAAAAGTGTAATTGTGGTGTCATTGCCTTTTGACCACTGTTATATAAGACACCTCAAGTAAGAAGACACCACAAATAGACATGAGAAGAAAAACATCTTCAATGTCATTTGCCGAGCGATGCAGTTCTTCGCTCCCAAGCTCAATGATAAACTGCTGAAGAAGAGGCGTAAGGTCGGTGGATGGTGTTCACACATACTGTGCTAATCACCCTGGCATCCAGATCTATCGCACCTGGCTGTACAATCACACAAAGGTAAAGCAGAGAAGAGATAAGATCAAGTATAGGAAGAAGTGGACTGCTAGGATGGTGGTGTCTCACGACAAGAGAGACCAGGTGCTGCAGAGGATTGAGGATGAGACCAGGCTGAAGCCAGGTGATCCACAGATGTTCAAATACTACCAGGGCACAGTGAAAAAGATTGTTGACCCAATGCCTGCCAACAAGATGGAGATCGCAAAGGAGACAGCTGAAAAATGGTCCAACAACTTTCTGCCTCCAGAGATCCAGGCCTCAGTTGCAACCAAGAAGGGCCTGAAGTACATTGAACATTTCACCGAGGAGATGTGGAGGCAATGTGGAATGAGAGTCTTCATGGTGACGGTGAAGGGTAATCAACCTGATTGAGTGAATATAGGGATATCCACCTAACCAGTATGTTGAGTCTATTTGCTCTGCCTAGTCTGCTTCACTTGCAAGCAAGAGCATTCAACCCTAAAGGGGTCTGCTGTCTAGTGTAAGTCTGATTCATAAGTATTATGCAAGGGGACGAAGTCCGAAGGTCAAAACACCAAGTCTGAAGGTATGTAGCGAAATCCAACGGTGGGAAACAGCAGGTCCGAAGGTTTGGGCAGCGGAGAGTATGGGAAAGTGAAGGAAATGATGGGAAAGTGTCAGGACTAGTGCTCAAAGGTAAGGAAAAATTAAGAGAATGATAGGACAAAAGTCCAGAGGCGAAATGAACGATAACCAAGTATATTTGACTAAGGCCAACTATATACTCAGTATGGGGTGACCAAGTATCAGGGCTTTGCCCTCCTACTACATGGTTCTGTACATGGTCACCCTAGCTCTATTTAACTAAGTACATGAAAGTCCGGAGGTGTACAGGCGAGAACAGCAGTGAAACGTCAGGTCCGATGACATGTAATAAGCCATGAGGTGCAGTGGCCATGTGAGCACACATGTAATAACGCTGTAGACTGCTTGAGTCAATGGGAATAATCAACTATGCACCAGTGGGGTTAGACAGGACAGGACTGGACATAGGACGGACAAGTGCATGGGAGGTCCGACGAGTCCGAAGGTAGAAAGTGTCGGGTCTGATGCAGAAAGTGTCGGAGAGCATCGGAGATGGTTAGGATAAGTGCGGACTAATATGGCTTCTTACTGGCCCATCCTAGGATCGTTCTCTACAATGGCTTGAAAGGATGAGAAGGGCGAGGTGCTGTGTGGAACACATGACTTCAATGATAAGTTTGGAAGGGAGAGCTTTACCAAGATGAAGGACTGGTCAGATATCCTGCCTGTCTGGCAGGAGTATGCCGAGGAACAGTTTGGTGAGTCCACCTGACTTGAATAGTCCATGACTTTGGTAGGCATGGATGCTGCCGAGGGTGGAGGGGTCCGAGATGTTGGCTTCAGGAAGAAGACAAAGAAACCAGCCTTTGAGCTCGAGGTCATTGGCGACGGCATACTGGTGTTGCCCAATACAACTGGCGACAGGCTCAAGCAAAAGAAAGCCATAGTCCAGTCATTTCTCACCAAAACCTACAGTGAGCTTTGGTCATGTATTGCAGCTCATATTCTGACACTGACAAAGGACTTTGCAGTGGAAATCCAAAGACTGCATGCACTCACCGCTCTCTCTTCTGAAAATCTACCATTGAGTGAGGGACGAAACATCCATGCCCCCTAGTGAGAGACTAGCTAATAGGGTACATCAGTAACAAGACGAGTGCAATATGATAGTGGGCATACCTCGGTAGTGTGTCAAGACAATACTGAGGTATACAGACAGTGCAAGAGGACCTAAATAGTGTTTAGCTAAGTGTTTGGTGGATCAACGTGCGGAAGTGTCATATGGTGCGAAGGCAAGAAGTAGATGTAATGTATGGTGTCGATGGTGGATCAAGATACATAGCGGAAGCATACACTAATGGCAAGGAAGTGGCCTACAACATCCTATAAATTCCTGCAAGTTTCTTTGCTGCCTTGCTGAAGATCTCATCTTTGAAAGTTGTCCCAGTGATCTTTGACACCTGCAATTGAAGATAGACCAGGAAGGCATCGACCTCCTCATCACTCCACTGGGCTTTGGGTTTACTTTCACCCTTCTGAGTCATCATGAAGAGTTGGAACTGAGTACAGAGGATAATGGTAGCTACTCTGGGTGGCTCAGGCAGGAAGATTCTTGAATGGGTGATAACCAGGTATATCTGTACCTGGGGGTGGGGGAAGCGGGACACTTTTCCAAAAGGTGACCGTGGAATCATATCCAATACATTCTGGGCTGCCAAAGACAACAGGGGCAATGATTTGGATAAATGCATCTGGATTCTGTTGGATTTTTATGGAAGGAGTCACGACACCACCAGAATGGTCGTACAATAAGACCCTGAGTTTGCAATACTGGTGGGTAAATGATAGAACAAGTGTGAAACACCTCCAGGGTTGATTGCTGAGTAGTAGAAAGGCCTGGGTATCTGTAGCCTTCACAATTTGCTGTGCAGGCTTGTACTGACTATATGTCAGCTCAGTGCATATGCAAATATTGCCCCACTTGGGCTTGATATCATCAGACAGCACAAGATCAGGCTTGCGCTTGATATCACTACCGGACACTGCAACCATAGAATTGCTTGCGCTCCATGTGCGAGTTGCAGATGGCATGATTAGCTTCTCTTCTAATTCAGCCATAGCGGTACCAAGAGCATTGAGGAATAACATAAATATCTCTTCATGAGTAGATCTCCCAACACCTGGCTGAGGATGAGTATCGTCTGAATTGGCGGATGACTGAGGAGGTGTCGTTGGAAGTACCCAGTTCCAAAGTCTAGCTTGGGTATTATACAATGGTACAATATCATCTGGGGAGTTTTGACTGAAGATGGTGTTGATCCATGTGTCGCAATGAAGAATTTTACTGAGTTTGATTTGAAGTGTGTGTGCCCGGGGAACATTAACAGTGAAAGGCTTGAATATCAGAGGGAGTAGGTGGCCCAATGAGCAATTTGCCAGGGATTGAGGCTCAGTTGTCACTAAACAGTCGAGTTCAATGGTTGTCATTTTGTTCAAAGTAGCGACGTCATTGACAGGAATTGACATCAGTGATGCCAATTTTATTCTGTCGTCAATTGTCCTATAAAAGTGTGGCATAATTGGTGCTCAGAGCTGAGAACAAGGGACAATGACGGTGAGACTCGGAGGCATTGCTTATCACAGTCTAACTAAAAATACACAAGATTCATACCGAAATAGCTGGAGTTGGCAAAAGCAGGCATATTACAGTTCAAAAAATGGTGTTGTAGAGAACGATCCTAGGATAAGCAGTAAGAAGCCACACTTATCCAAACCATCTCTGATACTCTCCGACGCTTTCTGCATCAGACCCGACACTTTCTACCTTCGGACTCGTCGGACCTCCCATGCACTTGTCCGTCCTATGTCCAGTCCTGTCCTGTCTAACCCCACTGGTGCGTAGTTGATTATTCCCATTGACTCAAGCAGTGTATAGCATTATTACATGTGTGCTCACATGGCCCATGCACCTCATGGCCGATTACATATCATTGGACATGTGATACTATCACATGACCATCTGGAACCCTAGGTTCTCACCACTGCGCTGGCAGCACAGCATGAGTGATAACAATGTATCCTAACCAGCATGTCTTATTCGACCTCTGGCAGGGCGAGGAGACATGCCAATGCCGCCTGGTCGTCATTGTAACATGTGTAGTGTCACAATTATTGTACATGTATCAACTTTTGTTCTTATCTCCTTCCCCCCGCATCCCTTATCACACCTCAGCATTGACGGGTTATGCATGGGTCTGTGAACTCCTTACAGGCCACTCAGACTGCATCAAGAACAACCTTGGCATTAACCTAGAGGTGTTTGAAGCATTGGTGCAAGTTCTCAAGACCGATGGCTTTGAACATTCTTGCAATGGTGTATCTGTGGAGGAACAGCTCACTATATTCCTGTACACCTGCGTCACAGGACTTTCAACGCACCATCTTGGTGAACGATTCCAGTGTTCCCCCGACACAGTTTCAAGGTAATTCTCCTATTATTCATTTTATTGTGATATCTGACTTTGTGTTGGATACTTCAGGCGCTTGCTTGTTTTCTTTTCTGAAAGTGAATTCTACAATACCCAAGTTTGGTTCCCCACTGGTGATACACCCATTTCCTCCACCATTTACAACGATCCACGCTACTGCTTCTTTCATGACTGTATTGGTGCTGTTGACAGTACTCATATTCGGGTGTTCTCAGCAAACAAAGATCACGACACCATGCATAACCGGAAAGGCTACCTGTCCCAAAACTGCCTCTTTATCTGCGACTTCAGTTTCTTCTTTATCTATTCGCTTTGTGGGTGGGACGGATCAGTCGCGGATGCATCACTTTGGCACGATGCACACCAATATGACCTATGGATCCCAGAAGGGCTGTATCTGCTTGCAGATGCAGGCTTCGGGTCCTGTGATGCTCTGTTGGTCCCATACCGGGATGTACACTATCACCTGAAGGAATGGTGACAAGCAAACATCTCGTGAGTTTTCATTCTCTCTCTGCGATTTTTTTAAATTAGGTATCTATGTAGCCCTCAAACACCCAAAGAACTCTTCAATCATCGCCATGCCTGTCTATGGAATATTGTCAAGCATATTTTCAGGGTTATGAAGCACCAGTGGCACATCTTACAATTGCCCCCAGAGTACGCTATGGAAGTCCAAGCACATATACCTGCAGCGCTTTGTGCAATTCATAACTTCATTCATAGATATGACCCCGCTGCATTTATGGTAGATGATGATGATTTTGAGGTCTTTGGAGGTGATGGAGGTGATGTTGGAGAGTTGGCTGAAGGCCCTGCTGATAGAACAGAACAGCAAAGAGCAGAGCAACATCGGGAGGCAATCACTGCTGAAATGTGGGATGATTATTGTGCAGAACACGTACATCGTGGTCTACCTGTACCTGGTCAACAATAGTATACTTCATGTACCTCCAGTCAATGAACAAAATAGTATTGGTATTGTCAAAGACACATGAGCGCAACAAGGGACTATCTATTGATTTGAGGGAGTGGACGCTACTTGGATTTGGCACGAAGTGCCTTGAGCCTCCTCCACACCCACATAGACCTGAGTTGAGCGTCACTCAGAGCAACATACGCAACCGCACTGGCTTCATTTTCAGCTCGCGAAAAGTGGTCGACCATGTCTAGAATGTCCTCCGCTGACAACCCTGGGTCGTGACGAACGATGTCAATGGCTTGCGCCAAATGAGAGGCGGGGTTGGAGTTTCGTGAGCTGTGTGGAAATGGGGCCATGTGGGCGGTTTCAGCGAACTTCTTGCTCAAGTCTCCTATGATGTCGATGAGCTTTGTCTTCGCAGTGCTCCCCTCCTGTTGGGCCTGGACACTAGCGGATGGAGTGTGCGGCTTCTTCTGAGAAGTGTCACTGGCACCAGCACCAAGAGTGCTATATTTGCACTTGTTGCCACTATGGCTGGCACTGGTCATCGCTGAAGGGTTGGTAGAGGTGATGAATGAGTAGGGAGAGGTGGGACTAGGAGCTGGCAGGCTGTTGGAAGGGGAACCGGCAGCTAATAGTTCTGCAGAGGTAGCCAGGGAAGAAGTATCGAGCGGATTCCCAGTTTCAGGAAGTGTGGTGCAACTGGATGAAGGAATGGGTGGAGGAAGCATAGTCGAGCTGGAGGTGGCCACCATCTTTCTATGAAGAATGAACACCCCTTTGGCTTTGTTCTTCCCCTTGCCACTGTTCATCTTTGGTCAATGACGGTAAAGTGAATGAAGCCTTTGTTGCCAAAGGGCTTTGCTCCAGGGCAGCTCTTTGAAAAAAATATTAGAACTGATCAAGTATGATAGACTACAGAGTACTCACCCTCACAAGTTCATTCCATACATCTTTGCTCTCAGGTGACACCCCTACTCCATCCGTGTCACTCCATGTAAGGCCGGAAGTGCTCTTGATGAACTGAACTTGATGATATGCAGACTTAAGGGCTGCCCACTTGTTCTTGCAGGACGCAGGTGGTTTGTTGGAGTGTGCCTTGGACCCAGATGGAACAGGGCATGAGTTTACATACTCGGACGTGCTTTTCCAAACATGCTTGGGGAAGGTCGAACTGTCACCAGTGGCAGAAACGTGATCAGTGAGATGATCTAGTAAAGCAGTCTCTTCATATTCTTGCCAACGGTTAGAGGTGTTGGTATTGGAGCTTTGTGTGGTCTCTGGGATGTCTGTAGAGCCCTGGGACCAGAGGGAACACCCAGATCCAGCAGACCCCATATTGGAGTACATTGTGTTCATCGATAGGTAGGTATGTGCGCTTTGATATATTTACTATGTACCCCGGGATTTTCCAGATGGTCATGTGATAGTATCACATGACCGACGATTTTGGTTTTTCTTTTTCTTTTTCATTTCCATTTGCATTTCACTGTCCATACAGAGCCAAATTTTTAATCCTCTCACCCAATTCATGCCAATTAGCTTACACGACATATGCCGAAGATGCTTGATAATCTGTGATACTCTACAGATGGAGTTCTTGCTCAGGCCGGTGTAAGAATTAACCGCAAACTTCTACTTTTCATGTGCTAACATTCCCTTACAGACCATTGCACGCAAAAAGCCAGCCCTCAGTACTCAGTAATCTACTAAATGTGTGCATTTCATCTCTTACTCGTCACACCACTCACCATCATTACAGTCTGATGCAACTTGTCATCCTGCTGCTAGGCACCACAGACCACCAGTACCTGTCATACCTATGGTGCAGAGACCTCCACCTACAATAGACTCGCAGCAACCCATTTTCGTTAGCCTCAGCAAACTTTTTTGCTTCTCTCCTCACACAAACCCAGTACACCCTGTTCGGAACGATCAATCTCATGATCCCCTAGATGTAGGTCATGACTCTCATATGTCGGTTCTTTGACAGTTGACTCCATGATGACACAACAGGTCTCTGCTACATTACCCCTACCATCCTCTCTCTCAGGTCAGCCCACAACTCAATTTGATCATGTCAGTCTTCAATTGGCCATCTAGCTCGCCAACAGCCATCTTGATGGGGATGGCAATATACCTCACATCAATGGCAATGGCTTGGACTTAGGTGCAGGCGCCTCTACCATTCTAATCGCTTCATTGTCGCCATTGCAATTGCACATTTGGAAGAACCCCGAGGAGACCTCACCTGGACGGTGTTTCTGCTCGTATGCTTGCTTTGATCTGCACAGAACTGTCAGAGGAATACCACTTCATTTCTGGAAACAAGTTGTCATAGGCTGCTGCTTATGGTTGTCTCATCAGATGATGAGGCCAAAGAAGTAAGCACTATCAGTCTACTGGATATCAACGCCAACTGATTATACTATCAGTGGCAAGACACTGTGACGGCCGCCCAAGAGTATCTCCTCAGTGTCTCCATTGAGCTTGAGCGGTGATGTATCGCACAGGATGAACCTGACAATGTTCGCCGGAGCCTTGAGCTCGCCACATATTTCACGCACTGTCAGTTACAGCCACAGCACATGCAGATCGTGCTATGGAGCCAGCCCATAGTGTCATATTGATATATCCAAACTGGCTTATTAGCCAAAAACCCTGATACATCATTCAGTTTAGCTGTCCACTGTCCAGGTTGATGTATCCTTGGGTGAATCCCAGTGGCTTCACAGGACCAGCCCACAGGGGGTCAATCTCAGCTATGTATATGTTATTCCCAGCACATTTTCGCATTTTTGACCACCTACTGTGGGAATTCCTCCACACCACCTATTTTGGTTACTCCCCACAATATTCTCACACTTCATAGCTTCGCATTTTTGGCCACCTACTGTGGGAATTTCCCCACAACACCAAAAACATCGCCCATTTTGGGAATCTCCACAATATCAATGATTCCCACACCCTCCCCACCTTACTGTAGCTTCACCACTACACCACAATAGGTCCCCCCTTGTATATAAGTAGTAGTTTGGTATATACATGTATAATACAATATAATAGTCCACTTTTTTGTTTATTTGTGTACCTACTCCTCCTCCAGGACCCTTTCAAAATAGCCTAGGGTACAGAACATTTTCGCATTTTTGCCCCTATGATAGGGAAGTGTTCTAAGGCATTCAGAACATGTTCAGGAGTATATATGAATGTATTCCCATCTTTATTTTACCCCCTGAAGCGCCCTACATCAATAGATATAGCATATATATAGGAAAATACAAAATATGTTCTTATATGTTAATTTATAGGTAGAGAGACTTTGAAATATGACCCCCAGCATCTGTTCAACAGTGTAAACAATGTATCAGGAGCTCAGAACCATAGGACAAGACCTTATTGTGTAGTGCACTCTCCCTCTCTAGGTGGTTTACCCTCTGTGAAAAATTTCCATGTAGGTCCGGACCTCAAGGAGGATATGGGGTCCATTCCTATGTATATTTAGAGTATATCTATCACCTAGATACTCCAGCATATCTATAGGATCCTTCTACAGGATCCTTCTACAGGAACAACAACTTGACAAATTACATTTTACACAAGTTCGATGTTTTTGACTACTCTACCCTTGCTTTAATTATTCTACCTATTCATATATCATTTGTATATGATATATACTTGCTTTGCTGACTAGGATCAATTTAAAATGGGCCGGAGTTTTGAGCTAGTGCACATACTTGCTACTTGTACTGATAAGGGGCCCATACCTCCCAAATATTGAAATATAATAATCAGACACCTGCAGCACATTACATCTATATACAGTATCATAGGACTAAAGTTACAGAGAGATCCAACCAGAGGTGCAAGCTGTGGAAGTGAAATAGATACAAAATCCCCGACTCTACGGAGTTTACGGAGTAGAGAGGGTTCTGTAGTGCTCAAATGACATTTTCTCTACAAAGTCTCGTGTCCCGTTTTCCCACGAATCTGTTGCTTGTTCTCTCACGGATCCTCCCGATGCATTTGTGAAATTTTCTGTGCCTTGTTCTCGACCTCCTCCGCATTCTGTGCTCTCGCTGCACCCCTTGAGTGCTTGATACTCGTCGTTTTACCTCTCTCGGCCCTGTGATGTGAGTTTAGTTGGACCAATGAGGTCAAAAAACAAGAGGCTGCAGTTGCCGCTACACGTCGGAATGCTTTGAATCCAAATGAGCAGGTTGACTGTTCTCGTGTCCCACCGGCGAGCACTTGGGATGGTGCAATGTTGGTTGATATCCCCCTGATTCCGGCCCCAAATGAAACTGAATGTGTGCATCTGACAGTTCCCTAAGGTTATACCAATTCAACCTGTCATGCGGCATAGCATCTTGATATAAGTGATACAGCAGCATGAAGACTATGTCGTACGCACATGACCAATCAGCTTCTGTCCAAGTGCACCCAGATCCGAGCACTGACGATGTGTTGCCACTGTCTGCATGAGAAGGGATATCATCTTCAGTAAGCTCCATCGATGTGACCTCCCGATGCCGACACTTTCGGGGACCATGAGTGAATTCATATTCGGACTGTGCACTCAACACGATCACGCTGCTTGATCTCTTGTCGTCTCTCTGCTGTTTTGCAGACTCAGGTGGATCCTGCAGAAAGTTGGCCGTGTAAGATACAGGTGCGATAGCCATGTCTGATTCTGCATTGGGCACCGGGACAAGTTCACCATCACGCAGACCACGACAGACATAAGTGTTGACCTCAATGGCGTCAAAATGTCGAACTTCGCGCAGTAGATCCGCAGGTAATGGTTTGTTTAGCTGGTCGAGACTTACGGTTTGTGTGATGCACAGACTGGCACAGGACTGTGTGCACGAAGCAGCGACATATGCCCAGCTGATGTAGCTCCCTCACCAAATATGAATGCACCTTCTGCATCAAACAATTCCACTAGTTCTGTTATCACGTCAGTCATTGTATTCAGAGTGACGCGACAGCCTTGGAGAATCAAGTCAAACTGTGTTCTTGAGTGAGCATGGGTGGTTCGCGTCATGTCTTTACAGGGCGACCTTAGTCGGTGTTCGGGGTACTTGAGGCCATGATTGGGGCTCTGCCAAGAGGAGGTTCAGATCCAATGATGTTGACCAACACCCGGATCGATCAAAGTCGTTCGATCTCCATCACTACGTGGAACAGGTGTTCACCCTTCAGAGTCTCACTTTGTTACACACACTTTGGACTCTGCAAGGGCTCTGATACGTGGTATCAGCTACCATAAAACGACCAAATCAAAATCGATGTCAAGGATCGAGACACGGACTCGAGTCTCGGCAACAAGAAAAAACATTTGATCATGTACCTCCTCAGGCTTGATAAACATGTGCTGCTCCGGTTGCATTCAACCAGGCATGTTCTGATGACGCCCAGTGGTCTAAGTAGTCTGAAGAAGCAGGCTAGGCAAAGCGATATTCGGTGCACAACTTTGCCGTTGTACAGCGCTTTCTTCGCGCCCATAAGATATATGGAAAGATTCAGGTTCGAGTGGACTGATTTGCACGAGAAACATATCGCCATGTGACCCGATGGAGAGTCGGGGATTGGCGCTCGCACTGTTACGATTGAGTGTGGGAAACTTCAAATGCCAAAAACATCGAAAATGGGCAGTTGAGTAGTTGAGGGAGTTTAATGCTGCATCAACTCACTTTTACACTACATCTCTTCCACCACCCTCTACCCTCAGGGCAGTGTGTAGTATAGGTTTCTTATGTAGTCTACCATGTGTCCTACACATTTTCATGATATCTTTGACCTGTATCATATATATATGTGACTTTGTGTGAACACATGTCAATTATCACTATTTACACATATGTTATTTTGCTTGTGATGCACTCAATCCTTTATGGATCTTTCTCAAACCTCAAGTCTATCATTAGGGATATATAAGAAAGGAATCCCAGGTATCTGATTATTGATAACACTCTTGATTACCATATGGGCTTCTAATCAGTAGAAATACCCTCTTTACCTCAGATCTCACATTTCTGAACTGTACTGAGCTGATCCTTAGCATAATAAATATATATACATGTACTACTGGTGGTCTATAAGTAGCTTTGATGATGTGTGGAAGAATAGGATGGTAAAAGACATCAAACATATGATAAATGTGATGTATCAAGCTTCTGTTCCTGTAGAAGGATCCTATAGATATGCTGGAGTATCTAGGTGATAGATATACTCTAAATATACATAGGAATGGACCCCATATCCTCCTTGAGGTCCGGACCTACATGAAAATTTTTCACAGAGGGTAAACCACCTGGAGAGGGAGAGTGCACTACACAATAAGGTCTTGTCCTATGGTTCTGAGCTCCTGATACATTGTTTACACTGTTGAACAGATGCTGGGGGTCATATTTCAAAGTCTCTCTACCTATAAATTAACATATAAGAACATATTTTGTATTTTCCTATATATATGCTATATCTATCGTAATGGTGCTTGCGCACCAGTCCCCGACTCCCAATTCCGCTTACCCACCACTGCGTCGGGAGGGCTTTGTCGAATCTGTCAGAAAATATTCACACTTGCAATAAGTAAATAAACAACTATATTACTGCGGTCAACTACAATGAATGAAATCTGGAATATACCATTCTCACGGATAGCAAAGAAGTAAACAATGAACAACTCAAATCCTCATCATCAACTTATGGTAAACTACCCTCCCAGTGGGTCACAGTTACTGTTGAACTGTTGACCAATCCATAGTTCGAAGTTCAACATAACTCAATCTGGTGATAAGGACTGCTCTGTCTCGCGAGGCTTTGCTAAAGGTTCGCAACTATCTCTGATGTGCCAATCAAGCTCTGAATGTGATTTGAAGGGTCTAACAGAGTTCACAGGTGCATCCTCGTGTTATCAAAATTTTCTGGCGAGATTTGAATAGTCTTGTGGGTTTACCTTACGGTGAGTTTTTTTTATATATAGCTCCAGCTTCCCTTGTGTTGTCCGCCTCCCCCACCCGCAACGCTTGGTATGGCCTTTCCCTGCCCCAGGCTGAGTGAGCATGGCTTCACTGCCCCTTCCTCCACACCCATGTCCTTAGCATGCAGGGTCCATCACCTGCTCTCGTTAATTCTCATTCACCAATTTTCACCAGTACTTAGCAATGTCCTTGCTTACTTTGGGGTTAGGGTTACGTTCTACAACGGATCTCCTTATATGGATTAGCCCACCCTAACCCTATCAATGCCAATGGCGGAGGATGTGCGCTTGTCGTTGACTATGCTCCGCAACTTATGCATAGAGATAGAAGCAGACGAAAAAACCAAAAATCTCCAATTCATGGACCGCTGCGAGTCAGCTGATTGGCAACACAAAAATATAACCTCCTCTTCGTCTCCTTTTCACTTGTTGTTCCATCTTTATCTAAGTAAGACCTACTTCCGGACATGCTATGGTCACAATCGCTATCCCATTGCGCCTGTTCTCTATGTGCGATAAGCTGATTCAAAAGTAACAGTACGAAAAATGATGTCACATTCACATGACCTCCACCTATCACCAACCAAACAACTCCGACACAACACTCTTTGCACACTGATCTCAGTGGATGCATGCCTCAAAGGTAACATATTTAAACTCAGCCACTTAATCCAGGACACTCTACATACAACATGAAGTTGAATCCAGTATAACATTACAGTGTGTTGCGGTGTGTTGAAACATGGCATCACCACCACTGACCAGAAGATAATCAGCCAAACAGAAACAATGCATTTTGCATCAGAAACTCAAGAAATCCGCCTCGATGCTGTCATTGTTAGACACCTGTATCTCCTACCACCTTTTGCTGGCCAGCAGTCTTCTTTGCTGGAGATCCACCACCTGCTGGACCATCGGCCTTTCATTTGCCCTTGGGGTCTGCCTGCATGCTTCCAGCCTTTGATTGGGTGTCCAATGCTGGTCCTGCCTGTGGCAGTAAGTGCAAGGACTTCAGTGTCGTCTGGTAGATCCGAGAACCTGTAGGTCTCTTGTTGTCCGGCACAAAAGTCCAACTGCCAACTTGTCAGTCTGTATCTTTCTGAATCACATAGAGACTCACAGGCGCATTACCACCTCAGCAGCCACAGGCATCACCTCTGTGAAGTGCTTACTGTACTCAGAGGGATGGATGAGATTTCCAGCCGCATCTTGCACGTTCGGCACAACCACTGGTACTTTTTCCAGTTTGTAGAGGTCAATCACCATTTTGAAGTGCCCCTGCGGGTCCTCCAAATCTTTCAGAGTCCAGTTGTGGACACCTATCAGCCAGCCCAGCATCAGGATCCACATCTTTCTTGGATATCAATCATTTACCTTTTGGCATGCCAACTTCCTCTCCACCTGCGGTCTTCTTCAAGGTGAATCTGTCCTTCAGAACATCTGCACATGTGTCAGCATCATATCTCGCTCTGATCTGTCATATTCACGCACCTCCTGTCAAAGTGAAGTCGGTATCTGAAATGCGCTGGTCAGGATGTTCTCCATCACGTCAAATTACCACTCACTCTCGAAATCCTCCAGAGAGAACTCAGGAACTACGTCACCTCTACTCTCACTTGCCTCCGGAAACAATGCATCACTGTGGACAACAAAGTCGAGTTCATCTGTCACTCGGTTGTCTGTCTCGCAAACTATAGCATTCACACATTTTGCAAAAGAAGGATACTGACCTCCATCTCTGTTCTTCTCACAGTTGCTTGCCAGGTACAGCAGAGTGTTTGCTGCTTTCTTGCTGCACATAACGGCCTCAGGAGGAAAGGAGTCGTCGAGAGTTTGCAACTGGAACTGGGCCTTAACAGTGCGAATGTCTTTGATCACCGGCTGACAACCTGCTGAGAACAATTGATAAGGGAGAGCCAACAATCGGAACTGACCTGTTTCAGAGTAGGAAGAGAGAAGTATGGATCTAACTTCGAGTGCTTCCATGTAGCTCAATGATAGCAGGAAACATGATGCTGAAAGGGCGTCCATTGGTGTCGACCCATTGTTCACTGCGGATTTTGGTGTCCCAGAAACATGGATTGTTGGAACGAGCGAGCGCTGTCAGGCGTCCAGTGCTCACTGACGTCGGACCTGAGGAACACTCAAGGAGTGCATCCATGAATGCAGGCTGAAACACAGTGGTCTTCTCGACAGAAGGTATGTTGTTGATGGTTGTGCGACTCATCGAATAAGTATGGTGATGTTGTAGGAGAGTACAATGAGAACGTGATGATACCAATCATCTTACCGCAAATATGGCTTCACATTTGTATTCCTTCAAACTTTTCTGCAAGCGAGGGAAAACCACTGCTCCGGTCTTAGGTGCCACCTCACATCATACACCCCAAAACACACACTATGAATCACTTTGACATCTCTTGTCTTCCTTTTTTTTTTGCCTGCCACATTGCATCATACATCCCGACAAACGCACAATATCACACTTCCACAGTACTTTTTTCTGTCGGCGGAGGGCGCACACTGTGCCAATGTCAGCATGCACCAATGACTTGGAAGCCAAGGCAAACCACAGCTCCTGTCTTATGTGCCCCCTCGCATCATACACCCCGAAACATGCACTATCGATCACTTCAACAGCTCTTGTATTTTTTTTAAAATTTTATTGGGCTGCCAGATCGCATCATACATCCCAACACTGCGCACAATATCACTTCAACACTTGTTCTTGTTTCTGTCGGCAGACAGGCGCACACTGGTGCCAACATCAGCCTGCCCCAATTACATGTGATTCTGGAATGTCAGACAGTGTGCCAATAGGAAATAGATACTTTCCGCTGACAACCCCTGCCAATCCATTCCTGTCAGCCAAGTAGGGTGATCAGTTTTTGGAGTGATCGGATGGTCTTTCAAGCACGTGAAAGTTTGACACGGACTGTGCAGCCAAGCTGCCCATCAGCGCAAATCCTGACATTTTGCGTCCTTTGTTTTTAGTGGGTCGAAGCTGAGCCCTCACACATTACAGTTGATACATACACCATGAGACTAAGCTGAATATCTCCAGTGTGATATCTTCCATCATGAGGCCTTTAGCAGACATGTAGTGCTCATCACCCTATTTTCTCGCCTCAGCCACCAGGAACCTCGCGAGTTCCACTGATTCTGCATACACACAATGCACTGTCATGTCATTCGTGATTGATCTGACCATACCTGTGTGGATGAAATGAGCTTCCAGCGAGTTCCAATGCCGTTGCACACATACTTGCCAACATCAAAGGATTGTTGTAAAGACCATCTATCGCTACCAACACATGACTCGATTCCTGAAGACCAGACAGAGTTCCAGGAGATGCCAGCACTTCACCACTGGTCTTCACGTTAAAAGTAGGTTTACCATGATTCTGATGTTGTACTGGTGCATGGTCATCAAATGTAGATCATGAATTGGTGCAGACACATACCAAAAATCACGGCTCCCTCACCGTCATATATGTTGATTAAATCTAACACTGCAGCTGACATGGCGGGGAAGATGCAAGAATGGTGGCCCTTGGTCTTTTCCTTGCAAAATGAGGTGAATAATGTATTGTGTAAAAGCACCCACAGTGTTGGTCTGACGTCATGATCAACAAATTTGACCGAAAGACATACTGATTTGGATTCAGATAGGATGACACAAGAATTATAGTACAAGGCAAGAACAAAATACAATGTTACAGACAAGGTCAGATTTTCAACCAGCAATCATCACTTGAAGTGGGCCCAGTGGCTTTTGCACAGCGCCCCCCTGTCAACAAGAACATCAGTTTCGACTTCGTGCATGTTGTCCAGCCATGTACCCATTTAACAAGAGGTTGATGATGGAAATGTCAGCATCTGTCACATCAACTAACTGCAGGCAGTTATGATTGACATGCTTGAGGACCAGGACATTTCCTTTCAATGTGTTGTTGAGTGAAGACTGCACCAAGCACTCCTTCATGAGGGTGTTTGGTGGAGGATAGCCTTTGGGATCTTCACGCACAATGGTGTATGAGTTTGGAAGCTTGATAGCAGGTGCATGAGGAATCACTGAGAAAGTCCTGCGATAACGATTTGTGGGCACTGCAAATTTGTCATGGGCAAGAGTGTTTACCCAGAAGTTGATCTCCAAATCATCCAAGCTTCTCAATTTCTCTTTCTCTTCGTGCAAGCCGACAGGGACCTTGTGTGGAGACATCACTGAAATTGCATACAACAGGGCAGTGACCATCACCGGTGAAGTCTAAGTGTCCAGATATTAGCAAAGAGCTGCATGCAGCCTGAACAATCCACAACGCACAAATGAATGCCTTTTCACGAGGAAGCATTGATCCTCAATAGGGTTAAGGTCAGCTGGCATAGTCTGTGGCGGCAGCAATGGGCGATATCGCCCAGATATGGCGCGAAAAGAGCAAAGTGGGTTGCTGCAGGATTCTGCCAGGTGCCAGATAGTGTGTGATTTCTGAAGGGGCTCCCTGATGGAGAACCTGCGGTCCCACTCGACAACACGCGAGAGGTTGCCGTCTGAAATGCACCTCCAGAGACTAGGACAGTACAGTCCACAGTCTGTGCCCAAGAAGTCAGCATTGTCGTACACAGTGAACCGCTCACTCCAGATGCTCCCCATGGCATATTCAGATTCCACTAGAGGGCCTCCTGAACTCAAGATGGCAACATTGTCCATTGTGAGCTTTGGATAAAAGCTGCAGATCCTGCCGGGTGTCATCACGATCATATCTGCAGTGCAGGGACTGCACACCACTGCCCAAAACAAGCCAGCATCATTGACGACAGAAATTGTCACCAATCGATCATGAAGTCTGTAGCGCATGAAGCGGTCAACCGCATGGAGTAATGCATCATGGGGGATAGCGGTGCGGTCGACCCACTCATAGTCGAGTTTGCGGAGGAAGAATGCTTCAAGCAGTCTGAAGCGTTGCTCAGTGACAAGTATGTTCAGGTCTCATGGCAGTTGAGAAGATGGCCCAAGGAACATGGTAATAGCACATGAACCTGTGATCATGGCTTTGGCATCTTTGAGGACGTTGCATAACTGTTTGAAGTTGTTGGGTGCAAATGGTGCCACTATGCTTTGGAATCGATTAGCAACCAGTTCACCTTTGTACCTCCGAATCGGGTGACAAGTGTCCCCCCATGCAACCACATCAGTGAGGCATGGCAACGATTGGTACACCATCTCCACCAATTCCCAAACTTCAACGACTGAGGAGAGTGTGAGCACACCAAACACTCATCAAATGAAATGTGACCTTACATTGTGAGACAGCGGTTTTGTAATATCCCTTCGTGTTCTTCTGCACAACGGCGGCGATTTCACCAGAGTCAATATGGGTGGGTGGCATCTAAAAAGTAAGGCGCGATGGGTGGGAACTCTCGCATGGTTTTCGCGTATTTTGGTTAACTTGCTTAATCTCTTTTGGGAAATCTCGCGTGGATTTTGTCGCGTGAACTTGCTAACAGCGAGAAAAAAATGAGACGACTAAATTCAACAAAGTCCGAAAATGTTGCCAAACAGTGATTTTGGTTTTTCTCGTGTGGTTTTCTTACTTGAGATTGAGAAAAAAAAAGAGATTTGAGATTTGAGATTTGGAGTGGCTAAATCTGACTAAGTCCGAAAATGCTGCCAAACACGATATAGTGGACAGTGTTTTTCATGCCTACTGCGCCGCGGGAACAATACGGACAAACAACACAGCTTTCCTCCTATAGGGGAGTGAGCATCGAGAATAACAAAAGCATTAATAGATTTGGGTTACACAATTTGTTACACAACTTGGTTACACAAATCATTACACATTTGGCTGCTGCTTTTGCATATATTTCTCGAGTTAAATTGCCTTCCCCTGCAGCCAAGTGTAACAAAGTGTCATACACTTTTTGTGGGTTTCAATTCTTATAAACAATGATGGATGGAAATTGACTTATTGATGAGTTCAGGCAACTCAAATTTTGACCTTGCTAAACAACTGTTTAAATAACAAAGATGGATGGAAATGCACCTATTCCGTGAGTTGCCGACTATATAATGGCTATGAGCAAGGTGCAAAATGCTAATGTCTGCACATGCCATTTAGGAATCAAGACCAAATTATAACCCCCGAACGCGATCGTCAATCGCAACGCGAACGTGACAGACTCAATCGACTCCAGATGACTTCTCCTGCCAGGCGTAATCGTCGTCATGCTGCACACAATAACCAGGAGATGCCCCAACCCCCCGTACCTCAGCCAAATTTTGTGCCAGCTTATTTACCACAAGTGGGGCCTGTTCCACAACCTTTTGCATGGCAACCTCCCCTTAATTTCCCACATCAACCTCTACCGGTGGGGCAGTATCCTGGCTTGCCACGTAATGCAATTGCGCATGTCCAGCGTGCTCATGCTCTTCCTCCAGTTGATTACAATGCACGCTTGAATGACCAAATGAATGCGGCTCAAAACAATAGGCGTCGTCAGTGTGATAGTCGTCGGCGACAGGACAGAGATGAGATAAGACAGCAGGCGCAAGCAGAGCTTAGGGCAGCTGGGATGTAGCCCCCGCAGCAACATCATATTCCTAATGAACCTGTTCAACCTGCTCCTCCCGCTCCTCCTGTATATGGTGCTATTCATTATGAGGGCACAGTCGGTCCTCACAACTTCGATGATCCTCGCCGCTACTTTGCGCCTAATCCTGCACCACCTGAACCTGATCATCATCAATTTAATATTCAGTTTCAGCATCATTTTCAGGAAGAGCAAATGGAAAATGAGCGTATGGAAAATGAGCGCATGGAAAATGAGCGCATGGAAAATGAGTGCATTAGAGATGACTTGCTTCACAGACAAGAAGAGGAGGCATTTCGTCAGCAGCAGATTCAGCTGCATGAAGCTGAGCGGATGAATAGGCAGGGTCATGATATTGAGCGAGCAGGTCAACAGGCAGAGGAAGATCACCACCACCATGAACAGAGGGTTCGTGAGCAGGAGGAGCGTCTGGAAGAGGCATTAGGCGAATATAATGATCCAGCATCCCAAGAAATGCACAATCAGGATGAACAAAGAAGGTTAGATCGACTGCAGCGCGAGGCAGAGAATCAGCAGCGTGTTGACCAGGTGCCTGCCCGTAATGTTGCTATCCCTGATGGAGGTCGACCATATTCAGAGCCTATTGTCCTTCAGACTCTTGGTCCTCTTGATGTAGAGTGTCCCAATTGCCATGCAAGACACTTTGCATGTGAAAAACTCTCCAACTCCACTTTACGAAATCCCCGGTTTGGTACGTGCTGCTTGCAGGGCCAAGTCAGCCTTCCTCCCTTTCCACCATGGCCACCCGAGCTGCAGCAGGCATATACAAACCGAACATTCATCTCCAAGATTCGCCAATATAATAATGCTCTTGCATTTACTTCGGTGGGCGTCAATATCGAGGATCGTGCACTGCAAGGTTCTGGACCAAATGCTTTTCGTATCCATGGATCTCTCCATCATCTCATGGGCAGTCTTATACCTCCAGACGGCCTTCAGCCTTCATATGCACAACTTTACATTTATGATCCTGAGGAAGCAACTAACATCCGCGCCACCCGACCTGGAAATGAAGGCCTTGATTGTCGCATTCTCAGAGAGCTCCATGACATGCTGTATCGAAGTCATCCCTACGCTCCTCTTTATAAGCAAGCCTATCAAGTCATGCGAGAGAAGCCTCCAGAACAGCACACGGATGTTCGTGCATGCATTCACTTCCAGCAGGGCACAGATGGTCGAAGATATAATCTTCCCACTGCCGATGAAATTGCTGTGATCATTCCTGGAGATGGTTCTGAGGAGGTGTCCGACAAACGCGATATTGTCATACGACTTCAAGGTGGTCAGCTCCAGCGCATCAGCCAGCTAAGCCATGCATACTCAACTCTTCACTACGTTCTCCTCTTTCCGTCTGGCGAGGAGGGCTGGCATCTTGACATCCCTCTCAATGTCAATGATGGTGGACGTGCACGTGCAAAAAAAGTCACTCAGCTGCTGTATTATGCCTATCGCCTTCATCCTCGCCCTGTTCACCTTGACCACAACAATATCTTTCGTGGTGGAACACTTTTCCAACAGTATGTGGTGGATGCCTGGGCCTCAATCGAACAGTCCAACTTGAATTGGATTAGGAACAACCAAAAAAAGCTTAGGGCGGACTGCTACCGAGGCCTAACAGACAATGTTCTCAATGATGGCGCAGGATGATTTGGCTCAGACAGGTCGTTCCATTATTCTCCCCTCCTCTCATACCGGAAGCCCTTGGTATATGCATCAGCTGCTTCAGGATTCCTTGGCCATTTGCCGCGCCTGCAAAAAGCCTGATCTCTTCCTGACCATGACTGCAAATGGCAGTTGGCCTGAGATCACTGAGAATCTCCTGCCAGGTAATAATTTCATATATATTGTTGATGACTTCATTATTGACAATTTAACTTATATAGGTCAGAGTGCCGTGGACCGTCCAGACTTGGTGGCTCGTGTATTCTATCAGAAGCAGCAGGCCCTCTTGAAGAAGGCTCAGAAAGGCTACTATGGGAAGGTGGCAGGATTGGTGTATACCATCGAATATCAGAAACGTGGTCTGCCTCATATGCACCTCCTCATTTTCCTGGAGCCAGAATATAAGATCCGCACTGCAGAGCAGGTCAACTCCTTCATCTCCGCCCAGATTCCTGATAGAAATCTCCATCCCCAACTCTATCAAGCTGTGGAAAAATACATGCTGCATGGCCCTTGCAGTCCGCAGCATTGCTTGGAGAATGGACAGTGCAAAAAACACTTTCCAAAGTCATTCAGTCCCCAGACTTTGATGAAGGATGATGGCTATCCGGAGTATGCAAGACCTGATAATGGTCGCACCATCCAGAAGAATGACACCATCTTCACCAACAAAGATGTTGTTCCTCACCCCCCAGAACTGCTGGTGGCATTCAACTGCCACATCAATCTGGAAGTCTGCGCTTCTATCAAATCTGTCAAATATATCCACAAATATATTTACAAAGGAAACAACCGCGCTACTTTGGAGATGAGAGGAGCGGTGGATGAAGTCAAAACCTATCTGGACTCCAGATATATCAGCTCGAATGAGGCTGCATGGCGTATCTTCGAATTTTCAATGCATCTCGAATGGCCCTCCGTCTACCGCTTGCCAGTCCACCTCCCAAACGAACACATGGTGTTCTATGACCCTGACGACAATGTCCAGGATGTTCTCGAGCGTGCAGCAGCCAAAGAGACTTGCCTCACTGGATGGTTCAAAGCCAATGCCAATCAGAACTTCGTGGCAGCTGGAGCCCATGATCACCTCTACCAGGATTTCCCCTCAAAATTCGTATGGACCAAGAATGCATGGAAGATACACGAGCGTGGAGTGGTGATTGGAAGAATGTATGCTGCTGCTCCAGGCTCTGGAGAGCGCTTCTATCTGAGATTGCTTTTGACCGTAGTAAAAGGTATGATGTCTGCAACAATTGATATTAATCAAACTTACTGTGTTTTTTTGAAGGGGCTACCTCCTATGAACATCTTCGTACTGTCGGTGATGTCGTCTGCGAGACTTTCAAAGATGCCTGTCAGCGCAGGGGTCTCCTTGATGATGATAATGAATGGATCCAGTGCTTGCAGGACGCCTCTGACATGTGCACTGGATACCGCCTGCGGAATCTTTTTGCCATCATCCTCCTCCACTGCAACCCTACAAGCCCCCATGAGCTTTGGAACCGCTTCAAGGATAATCTTTGCAATGATCTGCACCGCCGTCTCACACGTGTTCCATTTAATATGCCTGACCCTACAGAGGAAGAGGTCCATGACTATGGTCTCTATCTCATTGATGGTGTGCTTCGCAAAAATGGAAAGTCTTTGGAAGCGATTCCTCAAATGCCCTGTATCTCAAATGGCAGCAAGATGGGGGGCCATGGAGGGAAACCAGCTCATTGCTGAGCAGCTCCAGTATAACCAGGAGGACCTTCAGGAGATAGTGGATAGAGGAGTCCCTTCTCTCAATGAAGAGCAGAGGGTGGTCTTTGACGTGGTGGTTGATGATGCAATGCATCGTAATGAGCAGAGACCTGGACACGCATACTTTGTCCACAGTGCAGGTGGATGTGGCAAGACATATCTCTGCAAGCTCATCGCTTCAAAACTCCGTGCGGAAGGCAAGATCGTCCTATGTGTGGCTTCCTCTGGAATCGCTTCCCTCCTTCTACCAGGTGGACGTACAGCTCATTCACGATTCAAGGTCCCCATTCCTATTCACGAGGATAGCTCATGCAACATCAAGAAAGGAGACGTTGTCCATGAGCTTCTCAAGGCCACCTGTCTAATCATCTGTGATGAAATTCCTATGCTACACCGTCATATTCTGGAATGCCTTGAGCGCACATTACGTGATCTATTGAATGTTGATGCTGATTTTGGAGGAATAACCATGCTCTTTGGAGGAGACTTCAGACAGACCCTGCCAGTGGTGCCTCATGGATCCAGGGAGCAGATAGTGGGCGCTACCTTTTGCAGATCTCGGATCTGGCCCAAGCTTCGCATCTTCCACCTTAAGAGAAATATGTGTCTTGGTCAAGATCCTGTGTCCGATGAATTTGCAAAGTGGCTCCTTGAGATTGGAGCTGGAAAGGGCACAGATGGAGACGGCACGGTGACCCTTCCTATTCGAATGCGCTGCACCAACAATGACATATGGTCTCTCATCAATGCCCTATACTCTGAGCTTCTGCTCCCTGACTATCCTCCCTTGAATGATTCCTACTTTCTGGATTGCACCATCCTCTCCTCAAAGAACACAGATGTGGACGAAATCAATACCACAATTCTCGACTCATTCCCTGGAGAAAAAGCAGTGTTCACCAGCGCAGACTCAGTCACTGAGAAAGACTATGACTACATTCCCATCGAGTTCCTGCATACTCTCACCCCATCAGGCTTCCCTTTGCACAAATTAGAGGTCAAAGAAGGTGTTCCTCTCATGCTCTTGCGCAACTTGGATCCCTCCCAGGGACTCTATAATGGAACTCGCATGATGCTCCTGTCTTGGACCACAGCGTCCTCAGGTGTCGCATTCTTAGGGATGGAAATGATGATCAAGCTCAACAACGAGAGGAGAACACAGTGCTAATTCCTCGGATGACTCTTGAAGCGAGTTCTGAAGAAAACCCTATTCCTCTCAAGCATCGCCAATTCCCCATTCGCCTGGCATTTGCTATGATGATCAACAAGGCACAGGGTCAGAGCATCAAGTGGGTCAGCCTTAATTTGAGCACTCCAGTCTTCAGCCATGGTCAACTCTATGTGGCTTTGTCTCGCTGCACTCACCCGGAGAGAGTGTTTGCTATTTTCCCTGAAAATGAACAAGGTTCAAATACAACCAATGTAGTATATAGAGAAGTCCTTAGAGGACTTACAGATCCTATTGATGATTGATTTAGATGGCATGTACTTTTATATAGAGAACTGACTGATGTGTTATGTGGTGTAGTAGATTGTAGTTTTAGTTTTGTCAGAATGATGCTCAAAAAATGTAATTGATTTCAAAATACACCATGATTTATTGATAAGGCAAGGTGCCGCAGGCACCTCCCGAAGGAGTGCGAAGCACTCCTTCAAATAAGAGTATCACGGAAAAACAAAGGTGCCGCAGGCACCCCAAAGGAGTGCGAAGCACTCCTTTGAATAAAAGTATCAAGGAAATATCAAGGTGCCGCAGGCACCCCAAAGGAGCACGTAGCGCTCCTTTGGCCTCCTGTGCCGAAGGCACAGTGATTATTAGGATGAAGCCTTGGTGCAGGAAGCTAAAAAGAAGTGCGTAGCACTTCTTTTGCTTCCTGTGCTGAAGGCACAATGGGTGTGGACTCGTAGTGTATTAGATGACAACTGTGCGCTCCATGGTCAAGTGCTTTGTATTTTTTTTACAAGTCAGTGTGCTGACAGATGGTCACAAATCCACATGCACCAAAACAGCCCATCAGGCACTGTTTCTGTTCAAAAGAATCACGTTCAGCGACCATGTTGGCCATGCATGTGCTCATCCAGGCCTTGTGATTCCGTGGCAGCGCTCTGTGATTCAGATCGTATCTGAGACCACATTGCAAGACACAGTGCTGTGACTGTCCAGAGATTCAGATCGATCCTTGTTCCAAAATTTGTCGGTGGTGTCAAGCTGACTCCGTCACCAAGCAACTCCAGACAGCTGCGAAAATGTGAGTATCAGTTCACGTTGAACAAGGTACTCAGGGTACACACCTCAGATCTCCTCCAAATAGTAGATGTACATGTGAGCATCCGCAGTAGCGAGTGAGGACATCACACAGGCAAAATGATCACTTGACAAGCCATTGGCCAATGTTGCGTCCCTATCCAACATTGGCAGACCATGGTTGCAACGTCCATCATGTTGCCAAACTTGTCGATCCTGCTCAAGGAGACGGATTTTGAAGTGGTAGTCTCCTAGGTAGATCACACCTCACAAAACATATTTGTGCTGTCCTATGTCGCCTGGTACCATGATGAATGCTGATGGTAGGATGGAAGGACACGATTGACCATCTCTTTCGAAACACAGAAGTGCTGGGGGGTTTGCATAAAATGTTCGTTGATCATTGATTGCCCCACATTTTTGGCACAGTGAGGCTCCACCAACTTTTGACAATCCTGTGATGCCGAAGTTCACCCAGGCTTGAGTGGAAACAGAAGATGCCGAGACAGTGCCACATTCTGAATCAGCAACCAACCTCAGCCATGCTGTGTGATCACACAAAGTCGGCAATGCCTGTCTCAAGCATGCTGGATGATGATTTACATCGGATGTGCACCCATTTCGACAATGCAAGGCAAAATGAGGTTGATATGCATCCCCTGGTGTGAGTGCATCGACAATCTGGGAAGGGGAAGCTCCTGCAGGTCCATGACGTAGGAATTTGGAGGGGCTACTGGCTGATAGCATGTCGCGGAAAGCATTACGGCCATCGTCAAATACCTGGACATTTTGGAGGTCTGTGAGCCCAGAACACATGGCAAGGAACACATCACCAAGACTCTGTGTCATGGAATTTGAGGTGAGCCATCTTGATCTCCACTGTAAAGATGCACTTCTGAATGCATAGAACAGAACCATGAAGACAGAGTCATAGGCACATGACCAGTCAATCATGTCCCATCGGCATCCTGCTGTTGGCGGCAGACTGGGACATGAGGGCACACCCACATTGTTGTCACGGTGGTGTCGAACGGGTGCATGATCATGACCTGAGTTTGCTTGTGATTTCATCTTGGCCATCTTCCGTGGAGGGCCACCCTCACCCCCCTCTTCTGTTGATGCACGTTTCCCAAGCCTCGTCGGGGTATTGTGGTCTGAAAAGTGAGGTTTCAACTTCTTTGGCAAGAAGACACGTTCTGATTCAGGATCTGTCACTGTGATCATCGGCCCTTCTCGCAAGCCAAGTGTCACATGTGTGTTGTGCTCCAGCTCATCCAACCTTCTCATTTCTTGCATCATGTCATATGGCAATGGCTTGTTCAATTGCTCGATGGTGACCGGGTGCATGATGCACAGCCCTTTGCGTGATTTGGCGCGTGATGCTGCGACATATGCACCAAAACCGCCCTCATGTAAGTTCACTATTACATTTGGCAGTGTTTTGCCCTGAGCAGAGTGTCCAGTGACTGCAAAAGCCGGTTGGATTGGAAGTTGTTCCCTCAATACTCTTAACTTAGCCGTTGCATCGACAGCACCGGGGGGCAACATGGTGAATGTCCAAGATATTGGTGTGATTGGATACACTCCCTTTGGCAATCCGGGGATCTGAACACGACTCAGAGGGAATTCAATGAGAGCGCAGGTGCAATAGGTAAAACCATTTGTGCACATGTCCGTATAGATAGTATGGACCATGCCTTGAGAACCATTCACAACACCAAGCTCAGTTGAGAGGTTGCGAGACCACAGAATCACAGGCATCCCCACATATAATGGAATGAAACCTGGCAGAGAGCCAGAAGAACTCAGTGCAGCTACCTCTAATTGAAGTAAGTACTCTCACAAGCGATTGTCAAGAGTGAACGAGTTGTGTTTCACCTTGTCATTAGCCACACATACAATCAAACACTGGGAGTCTTGCCCACAGTTTGCTCGTGCTTTGGACAAGTTGAGTTGTTCTCGCACAGCGTTTGTTGCCACGATTGCTGTGGCGGTCGAATTCACTGGCAAGCTCAGGTCAATGCCATCAGGCTGTAAATCTGATCGAATCACTCGAGAATTGAACAGATCAACATCCTCATATGTGCACTCCTGAGTGCGCAAGCACTGCATGGCTGCACCAAATTCAGGGTCGGACTTCATTCTCTGTTGTTTGCTAAGGGTCACTACAGTGTTCACTGTTTTCCATGACAGTCTTCCTAACCTTTTGAGTATTTCCTGCTCCGTCTGATTTGCATAACTGGAGACTAGTGAATACAATGCAGAACCTGCAACAGGTGGATACTGACAAAAATCACCCGCACACACTACAGCCACCCCACCAAAAGGTTCATCTGATCTCTCTTTCACATATCGCAATGCATGGTTATGAGTTGCAGGCTCAACATTGAGCATTCATCAATGAATACAATCTCCACATTCCGCCACTCTTCCCACAACTTCGACCTGCTCTGCACACTAATTAGCACTGTATAGTCTTCCACAGTTTCACCTACGCATCAATTGGACTTGCCATTACGGTTTGCTTTGATTCTGATTCCCAGTCCATTGTGAATGGTCATTCCATCTATCAGCGAGGCGGCAGAACCTGTCGGCGCTAGAAAGCGTATCTGATGGGCACATCTGTAGTGTGTCATTAACTCTCGCACAGCATTCACCACGTATGTTTTTCCTGTACCCCCTGGTCCTGTCATTACCATGGAGAGTGGTGGTGTATCTGGATCTTTGGTCACAAATTTCCTGATGAACCAGTTAGCTATGATTCGAAAGCATGTTGTTTGCTTCTGATTGAGACCAAACTCCTTCTCAATGGCACTCATTATCTCATGCGGAGTTAGCAGGGCATCCAGAACATGTTCATTCCTAGACAGTCCTTCTGTTGGTGGGCAAGTTTGAGATTCGAGTGTTGTCTTCCATGTCTGTTCGACGTGTGCGGTAATGCCATTCTCAGTCTCTCTGACAGCCAAATCAGAGGAGGTGAGTGTTTGATCTGCAAGGTTGAGTGCATTCTGCCTGTGCTGTGCTACAATTTCTTCTTGCTGTTGGATCTGTTTTTTCCATCGTTTGAACAGGCCAGGGTGGAACTCAACAGGAACTTGAGGCTCTGCTAGGGACTGGATTATGGTCTGCTGAGCATGTGTTGTGCCCAGTGATACTTCGGATTCAACCATCACTTGCATGGGCTGATTGAGGATGAACCAACCTGCTTCTTGCAACTGGATCCCTGCACACTGTGCCTGGTAATCACGGAGAGACGTTTTGCTTGGTGCTTGCACTTCCATACAGTCATCAATGTCCATTGACTGATGCATTCCATTCTTTGAAGCATCACGACGGCCTTTAGCAGCAGCTGCAGCCCGTTTGAGCAGTCTGTCTGCATCCCTTTTGTCCTCACATTCATGGATTGCCTCCCAGTTCTGCATAACTTGGCATGCAAACTTGGTGAAGTCATGTTTGGAGTACACCTCTAGTATGTCAGCCCCTTGTCTGATTAGTGGTTCGTCACACCCAAACGGCATGAAATGCATCAAAGCAAATAATGCCCATGTCTCCAAGGAAGTCTTTCTTGGCACACAGATTCCAACAACATAAGGCACCAATTGAGCATGTCCTTCACCACGCCAAGTGTTTGTGTGCTCTACAAGGACATGTGTCTGATGGAGGTCATGCTCTGCTTTCAATTCATGCCTCTGGAAGACTCCGAGCCGTGTTTCTGCAGTGTTTTGCTTTTGGTCGGTTTTTTTGTCTTTGCTTCAAGTCGGACAAATCGACAGAAGTCATAAAAACACATGTGGGACAGTGAGGCACCCCGATACAGGTAATGGTGTACTTGATTCATCGTAATCAACCTGCCTGCCTTGTCTGTGAGAATGTTTAGGGTCATGTTTTCTGTCTCGTCATCCTCATCCAAGAGCGGATCTCGCACTAGGCCGACACCATGACATGACCTCTTGATGTGACTCAACAGCAGGCCAGAAAGCATAGGAACAGTCTCGTGAGATGATATGTTGTCCCCATACCCTTGAAGGTAATGTACTGCTTGTTGAGCATGAATCTGCTGTTGATGTGCAAACTGGGTGAGACATTTATGCAGCAAGTATTTAGTATTGGCCACATGAGAGTCTTCCAGCTGTGTTGATACTTGGGCGACTGCTCTAGACAGCAGTGACAGCATTTCGAGTGTCTTCAGGTCGCTCTTGGTGATATAATCCATGATATAGATCATTGCGGCCTTTGCAGCCTTGCCAGACAGAATACACATCAAGTCGTGGTTATGCCTGCAAAAAATCAACACATGTGGGTTGAAATAATTAACATTACCATCGAGACATTGGTGCACTACAGACTTTGTTTCTGCGTCATAATAGGAGGACTCAACAATCTCGTGAGGAAATTGAAACCTGCACTGATCATCGTTCCCATACTTGTGGCAAACCCGTCGCCAATGGTGATGCTGAAGTGTCTCTCCACAACGCTTGATTTCAGTGGTCATGACAGATTCCCATTCCCTTAGTACTTTCGAATTAGACTGGTCTGAGATAGATGGAGGAGGCGGTGGGCGCTGGGTACGTGGTTCAAATGAGGGATCTGACTCGATCTCCATGTCCAGAAGATGGTGGTGAATGATGTCTTCAAAAAAAGCAAAGAACTGGTGCTCATACTCAGGGTCCTCTAAGCAAGCGTGCACTTGTGAAGGATTGATGCCACCTATGAGCCATATCACAAAGTGACCGTGAAGTGAGCCTCACTCGGTGAATTCACTGGTACCATAAAATGCCTCAATGTGTCCAAGGATGCCGCCATGGGCTGATGATGTCTGCTGACTGAAATCCCATCCGAATAAGTGAATGAAGAGACACGTCACAGAGAACTGAAAGAAATCAGCAGCTGCAACAGGATCTTTGGCAAGTCGAAGGGCCCAGCTCACATGCTGATACTAGAATGGGGTAACGCTGAGACAAGTCCACTGTGTCGTCTCCAAACATGAGTTGAAATATGGGACTGTGAGCAGCATTGGGGTTGCAGGTGAAGAATAGGTGAGGCATGCCAAAGTGCCCAAAGTAGCTTCGAATTTCATGGCGGACATGCATCTTGGATGCTTGTGATCCAGGAATGCGTGCTGCGATGGTATTCACCTGATTGAGAAGATTGAGAGCAGCGCGATCCTCAGAACCAAGATTGGAATATGAGTGTTCTCTTTGTAGCTGGTCAGCCAAGCATTGGAGGGTCGATGGTGATACTGTTGTCAATGTCCTTGCAAGATGTTCAAAGTGCTCTCTCCTGACAGTGAAATGAGTTTCGTAAGTGTGCTGTATGGCACTGATGAATGTTCAGCACGACAAACATGAAGGAACGGTGATACCGAAATACCTTGTCATGCAGGTTGAAGCAATACTGTGCTTGATTGGCAAATGCCAATGGTGTAGGTCGTGTGTTATCGTCAAAACCACCAATGCCAAATGGATAGAGTGTGGGGAACATACCAGGAAGCAGATCCAGGTTGTGGTGATCGGTGACCGGATTAGCACTTCTGTGTAGCATGAGGTTGGGTTCTTCAGGTGACACTGGCATGAGATTGTGGAGAGCCGAAGCTGTGATTGCACGTCCACTGATTTTGGTGCACTCAGGATCAGAAACACCCA
This sequence comes from Suillus placidus, assembly GCA_016628565.1. Taxonomy (NCBI): domain Eukaryota; kingdom Fungi; phylum Basidiomycota; class Agaricomycetes; order Boletales; family Suillaceae; genus Suillus; species Suillus placidus. The sequence goes on from JABBWD010000020.1 coordinate 575,581, forward strand.
TCGATTCCAACAGGACATCTAGCTCACTTGTGGTGGGGTTCAATGACATGGTAAATGACTGTGCAGGATGCTCTGAAAATCCGGCTGTTTCCTCCGCAAATACTGCTGCAACGTCTGAGTCGTGATCATAGACGATGCGCTCAGCAAGTCCAGGTACAGTCCTGTTGTCTGGATAGAGGTCCATGATGTTGGCATCCAATGAAATATGGTGATACAGCCTATTGTGAGATGCAAGCCAGCGGAGAAAAGACCAAACTACTTGCTTGCACACACGGAACAACGATCTAAGTGATTTCGCATCTAGTTTTGTCGTGCCTACAAAAACGACAGTAAGCATGCCATTGATGTCTGCAGGTGTGTGTGGAAGAACTTTGACTGTGGAGAGAAGGTTGGTCTCATGTGCACAGGTATTACCATGGAATACAGATGGTTGTGTGGGGTCAGAAGACTGATAAAGACGAGTCACATGGGCAATATTCTGGTACAACGCACATACCATTTCTTCCACCCATGTCAGATCTCGAAATTGCTCAGGAAGAGAACCATGATAAAGGTTGTTAGCAAGCGCCAGATGAGGAACTTTGGCATGTGTGAACAAGCGGTAGCAATCAGTGCAAACTTTGACAGTTGTGGTGGTCGATGTTGGGCAGCTAACACCCTCTTTGTCAAGCATGACACCGTCTAACACAGGACAGTCGTAATTTGTAAACTCAGTGGACAATGTTTGCACAACGCACTTTTGGATAATAAACCGGTTGGTGACACAGAGGAGGTCAAAATTGACAGGGTGATGGTCATCATGCTTCCCATTCTGGATCACGACTTCATTGATGGTGTCAACATGTTGTGAGCATACAGCACATACAGTCTGAGGACGCCAACAAGATGCAGTTTGATAATCACGCAAGCAGTTGAGTACAACAGTAGAAGGCACAACCGTTGGCCAAGCCTGCTCGATATCAGCTTGAATCTGACGTGCTTCTGAAGCTGCTTGCTCCTTCGCAAGTTTTCGGGACTCCTTGAGCTTTTCGGACTGGGTTTGAAGTGGTTCGCGGAGGGTATCCACGATGGTGATGGAATACTCATGGTACAGGATATTTAAGACTGAGGAGGGTCGATGAACAACTGGCATGAAGGGCAGAACCGACAGGAATGCACGCAAAAATTCATAATCAGCCAGAGAGAAGAGGTAGCTAACATGAGATTGCATGTGTTGCACCAATGAAGAGCTACACTGACGTTGATACCTGGAGTTATAAGTCGGGCATACAGATGAAGGTATAGCCCTGAGGCAGCTGATGATATCTGCCTTGGAAAGTCTCTCCAGCCTGCATACAAGGTCTGTTGCAGGGAGAGAGATCCACATCAAAGAATCACAGTGTTCAAAATGGATGGTTTGGAGGTACAGGTCAAGGGTACGGGTGTGAAGTACATGGCATGTAGGACGACGCAATGCTGCAGCTACGGAAACACCAAAGACCTGTTCAAAATAAGAAGAAATCACAGTGAATCGTGAGATGGTTGGCGGAGGACTGACAATGTGTGAGGAGCAATACTGGAGGACGACTTCCTTGTCCATTATAGACAGGTCATTACAGAGCCGCAGGAAATATGTGACCAACACATCTATCGCATCTGCTTTGTTTCATTTGATAGCGGCGGCATCATGTGGTAAGGAGCGAGCTGCCCTGATAAGTTCAGAGGCAGAAAGGTCATCGAGTGAATGTACAGAATGTTTGGAGGTATGTGCAAGCCAAGGTGGATATTCATCAGAAACCACAGAATAGAGGTTTGCAAGAGACATAGGGAGCAAGGTGGGATGCAAAGACAGGAAGATAGATGGATTTTAAACACAGGGCCGGACCTTGTTCGTTGGAGTCAATGTTTCATATGACACATCACTGTGACAAATGACAGCGTTGAGGTACGGTAATACGAAGGCATGGACACAGCTTTGCAGATGGACTGACGCATGGGAAAATTTTTGTGTTCGACAGAGCCCTCCCCCACTAACGTGGGAGTCGGGGATTGATGTAGGGCGCTTCAGGGGGTAAAATAAAGATGGGAATACATTCATATATACTCCTGAACATGTTCTGAATGCCTTAGAACACTTCCCTATCATAGGGGAAAAAATGCGAAAATGTTCTGTACCCTATGTCGCAAATTTACAAAAGCAGTTGCAATGATCCCCTATTTAGATGTCATTGAAATGTCACCTGAAATGATAAGGTAATGCTTATTGCGCCCTGAAATGATATTGTAATACTGATTGCTGAGTTTCAATCAATTGTAAGCCTTGATGACGTATCAAGTCATGCATATACTCTTCCCCTTATCATTCTATCAACGCCCAACAGCAAATTCTTTGTGCACTTCCTTGATCCTTTAAGTCTCTGTATTACAACCTTGTATTTCTATCACAAAATGGCATGAACCGCACGAGGTTCTGCGATTCATGCAGCCAGGATATCAAGCCATGAGGCTGGACGACTCACCGGAAAGCTTGCGAGACCAACGCAGAAACGCGACGTCGCGATCAGGTCATTATAGATGAAATTCAGCAAGATAAAGGTATGTTGACTTTGTGTTCGATCTTAAAGCTGAAGATCAGTGTTATCTATCAGCAGTGAGCTCTGTGCTTGATGGACGATGGACAGCTCGACCCAGTCTGAATTGCGCTAACACACCAAGTACGTGTTATGCTATTTTCATGTCCATATTTCTCACTATCCTGTCTCCCAGTCAAGGCAAGAGATCACCAGCATGACTTCGCACATGGTCTCGATGTAGACTTTGGACTGATCAGTGAGTCTAGCAAGTGATCTTGCTATTGGTACTGTCAATAACACTATCGATTTTCAGACCCTCCTGAACCTGAACTCGTGGACACTGCAGCACTCCCTACCTACTCGCGTGGCAATATAAAGGTCAAACACCACCCAAATAGTGGTATCGAGACGAAAGTTCATGCATTCAATGATTTCCATTGTTGTCTGGTGGCCTCTTCGGCTCATACTCCTCCTGATAACCAGCCTTGGCGCCCATTTCATTCTCGGCTCAAATTTGATGTTGCTGAGCTCGCTCTTGAGGCTGGATTAAACAACGATCAGACAGACTGCCTCATCAAAATTTGCCATTGCAGTTCTGTTGGAAAGGAGAAATTCACATTTAGGAATCATAAAGATATTCATAGCAAGTGGGAAGTGGCGTCTCATAGGATCATGAAGGTTGTGTCTTTTCTGCTGTATGAAATCAGAATCTGACCTTGTTCGAAGCACAGTTCACGAAAGAAGTGATCTCGGTGCCTTATGACGGCAAGATGTGGGACTTTGATGTACATTACAGGGATCTCTGGGAGCTGGCTACTGACCTGCTTCAGGACCCCCGCATTTTCCCGCACTTCACATTTGATGCACAGCACTTATCAAAGTTTGACGGACAAACTTTCATTCGCTTCATAGATGAACCTTTCACTGTGCAAGACTTTTGGGACGTGCAAGTATGTTGATATGAATATTCAGTCCTTGATATATATATATATATATAAAACATTGTTCATTTGTAGTCGCAACTACCACCAGACGCGAAGCCACTAGCTTTCATTCTGTATGCCGATAAAACAAGGCTATCATCGTTTGGCACTGTGAAAGGTTACCTGGTTGTCGCGCGCTTAGCAAATCTACCTACAGACATTCGGAACGGACAAGGTATAGGTAGTGGCTACATTGTAGGATGGCTACCAATTGTATGATCCAATGTTTGTCTCATCATCGGCACTGATGGTGTGGTCATTGTATTATCAGGTGATGGAAGATAAAGAGCATGCTGGAAAGGCGAGCTGGGGCAATTTTAAAAACTCAGTCTGGCACAAGTCTTTCGCGAGAATCACGTCTTTGTTGGCATCAAAATCAAAGACTGGACAATGGCATTCCTGCCTGGATGGTGTTAATAGGTGGTTCTTCCTTGGCGTATTGATTTTGTCAGCTGATTACGAGGAACAGTAAGACTAATGTTTTGCTTGTATTCTAAATCATGTTTTTGCTAACAATAATTTACAGGTGCATCATGTCACTTACCCGAGGGATCATGAGCCTTTGGCCATGTCCTATCTGTCTTGTTCCTTGAGATGAGCTTTGGGATACCTCCAAACAATATCCCTGCCGAACTGCAAACACGTCACGTGATATTGTAATGGCTGCGCGGGAAAAAGACAGTTATGAGGAACTGGAGGAGCTTCTCAAACAATACGGACTTTGTAACATTATTGTGAGTTTCATGTCTGCTTGCAAAGCTCTTAAACTTACTTTCAGAATTCATTATGGGCCATCTGGTACTTGGATGTCCATCAAGCATTGTCGCATGACCGATGCCACTATAATCATGGTGGCCGTTGGTCACATCATTACTGGGTTGAGCTACAAAAGCGCTTGGTGAGTCTTGGAAGGGCAGAAGTAGCCCAAGTTGATAAGAAGTGCGTCCATTTTTGTGCTATCTAATGTGTTACATTGTTCTAATGTGTCTATAGCTTTGTGGCGTTTCCGCGCTGGCAAAATTTGAAGCACCCAAACCAGGTAATGAGTGTTACATTTGCGGACAGCTCTGTCCATGAAGATATTTCGAAGGTTCATGGTTTTAATATATTTTGCACAATCATCTCACAAACACGTTACACTGACCTGCACCAAACTGGTCTGGTGCATGGCTGACTGACACTCTCATGCAAAGCCTGATACCCTGGAAGCTATAATCATTGAAAAATTCCCTCTATCCAAGCCAAAACGGGGCCCAGAAAAATAATTCTTTTAAATCCAAGAAACTCGTGTTACTAGACTGAATATTTTTGGACATTTGTTTTGAATTCAGTTTCATTTCCCATGGTTCGAGGATGACTCAGCATATACCCCGCATATGTTAGGTGGCTGTGAAAAATATTTCCCACACAAGTTACCCTGTGGGAACACGCAGGAAACCCTAAATACAACATATCGCACCAGCTCAGCCTTGACCAATAATACATAAAAAACCAAACAAACAATACATAGGCTGGTACATCATGTGATCAGAGCCCTATGCTTTGTCATGAGGAGTCACATGACTTATGACCTATGACTCATTACTCATCAATACACTATGCTTACTCATGGTGATTTCATTTGACTCATCACAAATGACTCATGCCTATACTATGCCTGGCTACAGTACCCTCACTATAGACGTGGGAAAATAGTAGCACAGCCACTGATTTTGTCTATATAAGGACCCGTGTTTTTCCCTAAAATGGAAGCAGTTTTACCCAGAAGAAAAGAGCAGTGTGGTGTGACCAAGACCAGCAACAGTGAGCAACTGCAAGATTGGTAGGGTACCCATCTGCGAGACTTCAGTGAAAGTGTGAGTAGACTGTGCTCCGCAACCAGCACACCTGGTTCTGTTTCATTTGTCGGTTTTCTACATCATTGTTTTATTTTTCTGTGTTTCTGTAGCAGACATATTCCAGTTCTTTGTGTTGTCTCTTTCATCCATCTGAAGCTCCATACAGCTTTAGTGGAGAGACTTTGGGAGTTGATAATTGGAGCTTGACCTTACGCATCTGAGTAGTGATACTGAGCCAGGGTTTTCTTTGCCAAACAGACTTTAGCTATTGAAAGGGGACTTGGTGCGAAACACCAAGGACGTCCATTCCTGATCCTGTTTAATACTCATCGTGAGTTCCTTGGCAGCAGGTTCAATAGTTTGTAAAGTTCTTCGAAGCATTGATCAGTCCTGACCTTTGATCCTACCTGCTTGTGCTTTGGGAGCAGCCATTACTGCTTACACAACTTGCTGGTGGTGTTGTTGTTGCGAGACTAGACTGTGTTCTATTTCTTTTTCTTTTCCACGTAATCTTTGATTTGCTTGCTCACCACTGATCTCACAGAAGACCCTTTCCTGACCATAGCTTGAATATCGTTGAACAGCCACCCATGAACGACCACATTATTAGCCATTGGTATTTGTCTGAATCACTGACCGTGGAGATATTTGGTTTTATAGGTGTTTATCTATAGATCATCTATCTAAGAAGACAATGCTCCACTGATCCCCAGATGATTATCTATGCTACACATAACATCCTGACAGAGGAAGACTCTCTGCTCGGATACCTTCTACTTTGGTGGTGCGCCTTTACCTTGAGGTCGACATGTATGCCGCCTTTGAGGTTCACACAGCCAATACAATCAGTGAAGGCAGAAGTGCTGTCCAAGCTCTAACGGCATTCATGAAGGTATGTCTAATGATACTCTACTTTAGCAAATGAATAGTAGATTGATACTTAAGTAGCAATATATCACGGCAACTGACCAGGAGGATGACAAGAATTGGAGTTTTCCTAAACTCCACATGACTACGCATCTATTCGACAATATTGAGGCTAAAGGAGCCACGAGAAACTACAATACGAAGCCAAATGAACAAATGCATGGGCCATTGAAGGACTCATACCAGAACCGGACCAACTTTAAGAACTTCACAGAACAGGTGAGGTACATGGCTACTTTTTCATTTATCTACTGTTCTAGCATCATAATTACAGATCCTTCATATAGACCACTGGCTACTCGTTGCGGATGACATTAGTCGTCGAGTCTTGGACTTGGATGAATATGTAAAAGCAACATCACAAGACCAAGTAAATGACATCAATGACAACGCAAATGAGGATGGCAGCAACTCCGAGTCAGACCCCATCATACATGATCTTATCCCTTTGGATGGGTCTATGCATGTCAAACTTGGGTCGAGGCAAGCTCCATAGGCCTTTAGTCTCATCGAGAATGCTCACCAGAATGACGACACATTTACTAACTTCCATGTTAAGCTGAACTCGTTTTTAAACATATTTCTACCTGTAAGTAACATACCCCTGCCAGATGGTAAAAGAGTTCACCTCCCATTGAACCACACAGTAAGTTTTTTTGGTTTGGTAGCCCTTAATAATACTACACTAATAACACAACAGATTGTTGAGTGTCGATTTCTGTGAGTCAACTACAAGTTGATGGTAGATTGGCGACAACACACAGATTACCTTCGCTGCAGTCCGCAGTTCTTTAATGTGCCGCGTTTTGATTGTGTGTTCATCCAGACCAAGGAAAAGGTCATCCTCGGATGCCTGCTATTCCTTTTTGAGTGTCCGGTTGGAAAGGATGTGTTTCCACTTGCTCTTGTCCACCCATATGATGCTCCCACAGGCACACGACTTCGAAAAGACAAGCATCTCAACCTTTATAGGGTTCGAGCAAAACCACAGGCACAGGCAGAATTCTTCTCAGTTAGGTCAATCATTCGCGGGGCACTTCTAGTGCATGATGAAAACCTCGATTACCTCGTTGTCGACACAGTTGATACCGACATGTTCCTTCATGTGAAGGAAATGCATCTGCAGGCAGGGCATGTTGTGCGCATTTGATTGGTGAGTGTGGTGTCTCTTTGACAAGTCCGATTCATATTAATATACTAGCTGGCAGGCCAAGTCACTACATCACACTCAGAGACGATGTTTACAAGCACAACACAGATGAGTGAGTTCATGGCTTGTCATGTACTTAATACATCCTTACTTTCTGACTGCGCGAAGTGTTCCAAGAACCCCCCTCATCGTCAACTTCCTCCCTTGTTGAGCTACCTTCTTCTGGCCCCACCCAAACCTCAATCAACACAGCTTGCAACTGACATTCTGCAACCACGAGTCAAGACTTCTTCCATCCCTCATCATTTCCCTGGTTCTAACCACACCGCATCATGTCACTAATCGCAGACCCTGTAGGTGTGTCATCTCAATGCGAATTTGCCAGACCGTGCTTCGATGGAGTCGCTGAGTTCAGCCCAGGTAAGTCCTGCAATTGGTTAACCGTGCCTTGTGTGGGCTGATTTGCCCTTCCAGGTGTTACTACCTGTATCACCAACCTGGGTGCATTCCCGGGTTGGTTGATCATGCCCAGTGTGGGCGGTTATGCCTGCCCGGATTCGCCATTCCGTGCTGCCAACCCAGGTGCATTCCTGGGTTGGTTGACCATGCCCGGTGTGGGCTGTTGTGCCTGCCCGGATTCGCCATTCTGCGCTGCCAACCCATGTGTGTTCCTGGGTTGGTTAACCATGCCTGGTGTGGGCTGATTTGCCCTTCCAGGTGTTACTACCTTCACCAACCCGGGTGCATTCCTGGGTTGGTTGATCATGCCCGGTGTGGGCTGTTATGCCTGCCCGGATTCGCCATTCCGCACTGCCAACCCAGGTGCATTCCTGGGTTGGTTGACCATGCCTGGTGTGGGCTATTGTGCCTGCACGGATTTGCCATTCCGCGCTACCAACCCAGGTGCATTGCCGGGTTTGTTGACCATGCCAGGTGTGGGCTGTTATGCCCGCACCGGTTTGCCATCTCATGCTGCCAACCCAGGTGCATTTCCGGGTTGGTTGACCATCGCCTATACCCTTCCATACACAGCCCTCACATTCTCCTGAGTCACGTCACACCAAATCTCACTATCCGACTAATATTATTAGTCCACCTCAGCTAGCTGTAGTGCTTCCGCCTCATCCCCGCCCCATTGGACCTGATCATGCATCACATGTCAGTCCAACTGCTCATATCGCGCTTCCTCCCATTGCCACGTTGTCACCTCCATCAAGCATCCCTTCACCATCTGATGACCAGATGATTCTCGACTCCCATCATTCTTCTACTCCTTCATCGCAAGGAAAGCTTTCTGAGGTCATGAACCCAGCAGCAGGCTCTCCACCAATGAAGCCAACCACATCTCCTGCTCGCTCACAAGAAAGGACTGCACCTACTCCTCCTTAATACCGGTCAAATATCCCTACATGTTTTGTATGTGCTTGCTATTTAGGCTTTGGGCGGTGTAAGGTTTTGCTGAACTTGAACACTTTAATGTCTTGGCACATCGTGTTGATGTCGCCAGTGTCTCATGACTTGCTGCTGTGGCTCACAATATCTTTTCAGCGTTGACAAGTGTCTCAATACATGCGGCCTCAAGGATTATGCTGATTCAGATGCCACTATCACATTGAGCTGACATCATGCCATGAACAATGTTTGTGTTTGCAAACCATCCACTGACACGTGTGCTAATATCATTCGCTATCTGCCATGATGCGCTTTTAATAGGACTATGCCTTGCACATCATTACCTGGCCCAACTACTCATGGCAATGCTTTGCTGGTACATTATGCCTGGACCCTTCATGTGCAACCCTGCTATTACAAATCGTGCATGTTCTATTACTCACGGTATGTATTTCAACACTTACAATTGATGGAGCGCTCACTAATACATCTTGATTAGTAGGTCATCAGAATGTTTCGAGGTTTCCGATACGACTATGGATGTGTAAAGTTGCTGTGAGTGATATTACATCGAGCATGCACGAGGTAGGCATAGTATTATTTAAAGTGTTGTATTAGTTGACTAATTTTTTGTGTCGCCTTCCCATCCAATGATATCCTTGTCCAAAGTGATTCAGGATGGACATGTCACATGTTACACAGTCGCACATTACACAGTCGCACATTACACAGTCGCATTTAGACACAGACTGTGACTTCGATGATCGGGGTGGTGATCCCAGTCACATCTCTATTCCAGGCCCCAGCGCTTCTAAAGGGGAGCTCCTAGATGTAAGACATGATTCACTTGTCGGAACATTTACTGACTTGATTCATTTCAGACACTTAAAGTGCTGCAGGTTCAAATGCAGCGGCTTCTAGAAGAGAACAGGTCTATCAAGGAACAAAACAAGACTTTGCATGCTGAGAAGCCCAAACGAAAACGGTATGCAGACACGCAGCATGAACTTAGCGTGCACGAAGATACTATCACCATCTATGCTCGTAAGTATGGCATGATGGTCGAGATGTTTCCTAGTAGCGAGCTTCTCAACAAGAAGCTTCCGGAATCTCCAACTCCGTTCAATAGCCCCAACCAATATGTGACTGCAGCAACACAGGACTCTGCCTTCTTGGACGAGCTTTATCGACATTTCCCTGAATCATTGCACAAGATGATGGAAAGCTCTTATTTCAGTGATCTTGTACGTAGATTGTTATTCCTGGACTCATCATGTCACTGACACTACAATGTTCTTGTCTTAGGTGCTGAAAAGTATTCCTGATGCCCGTGCCAACGAAATCAAGAAACTTTGTGGTGTCACTGGTGATATCTTCGACCTTCTGTCAAAGTATTTCACCAACCCCAGCTTCTAAAGAGCCACTATCCCCGAAATACAACAACTACTCGGGGTGACGTCTGCTACAGACCAGACGTACAAGCCTTTTCCGCCCGTATTGTTTCCAGGATTGAAGGAAGACAAGTCACTGAAGACGATGTTCGGCAACTGGGAGCTATTGGTGTGAGTAAGTCTTATTATTGCATTGATGATCTATGTTACTGAGTGCAATTTTATTACCTAGATTCTCAAAGCTTCATTGCATGGTGTTACCTCGCTCCACCAAGGCTCAAGTGGTGGTGGTGCACATACCAACTCTCTTAAGTGGAGTGTCCGCCAAATCACACCAGGATTGATAGCATGGGCAGCGGTTATCGTAAGTCAGCATTAACATCATTGACAACTTAGCCTTAGTCTTTGTGTGTTGTTGCAGGCCATATTTCTACTTTCGCCAGACACTGAGTTCTCGAGCTCTGGCCTCAGGAAGAAGTTGAATATCAGTTATAAGAATCTATTCTACAACTACAAGAAAGTTCTCATTGCGAAATGGGCCACGAGGCGCATCCTATCAATTGTCGCTGATATCAACCGCTATGTTTTCAAGGCCGCGAAAGGACCCACCTTCAATTCAGCTGACCAAGAGGATCATACAGATGCCATTGATCATGCGCTAGCAGCACTGGACATGGATAGTGATTCAGATGACCAATCCAACCTTTCAGCTCTGACATCTGTGACACTTCCGGTTGCTGATACAGAACCTGTTGCCACCCTAAGCACCATTGCAAGAGCTTCTCAACCTGAAGCATCAGACATCATACCAGAGGCTGCTGACATTGACCTACAAGCCGCTGAGGTGATACAGGATGCGGGAGGTAGCGCCAGTGGACGAGGGCGGGCAAAAACTAGAGGGAGGAAAGCAGCAGTTCCCCAAGCAACTTCTCATGCAACTCGGTCTTGCAATGTCAAGTAGTACCTTGTTATTGCTTGTTTTTTTATTATTATTGTTGTCCCTGACACTGTTCTCAATCATCAGTTCCTGCACTTATGTTTTCATGCTTGTTCGATCATTCTTTAGCTCTATTATCTACATCTTGATCCTCGTTATTATATTAGGGGGACGGTTTATCATTGAAGTCCCGCGATATCGGAGCCTGAAAACATACTCTGATAGTACGCAAATCAGACTCTCATCTTTCCTTTCTCTCCCATTGACACTATGTCATCACAATTGCACCTCCCACTTCATTCATTGTTCAACGAGCTCTATGACATCAACGCCGATGACTGTAACAATCAGATTCTTCCTCTCAATTCCATCCCAATCTTACTTCAAGCCGCCCTCTCTATTTAGACTCATTCAAATGGTGCCATGGAACATTTAAATTCAAGGTCAGGATTTTCTCATGCCCTCAATGTCACTTGATATTATCATTAACCTTGATTCAGATGCCAATACCTGGACCAACACCAGATCCCGAATTGCACCACTGACCAATGCCTATTCAACAAACATCAACTGTGAATGCAGCGCCCACCCCTGCTACCCCCAAGCAGAGCACTAATATTAGCTTACTGGTGTTATCAAGGTACATTTTTTTTTCTGTTATGTTTGTCTTACAGATAGATTAATAGCCTCAACATTCAGACCGCAGAATCATGATTTGCACAGATGAGCAAAATTATGGGGTCGAGACCATCAAGTCCTAATACTTTTATTATTACAATTAAATAGTTGCATCCTGTATTAGTACTAAATTAAATAAATTGCAATTTGCCTTACAAAGAAATATACTGGTGTTACAATATGATTTCTACAACTGCATTGTGATTGCGAGATTTAACCATCCATTTGAATGAACTTGCAATGATTATTGTGACGATGTTGGCAATCTCAATTACCATGTGATGCAATGCTACGGTCGTAATTGTCATGACTCATCCATTCATTGCCATGCCGTGGCAACCGTCATTTAAATGATCATGAGAATAAACAACTCTATTATTGAAACCTATTTCAAGATACGCTCTGCATTTGGGCATTGAAATGTGTTGCAAGCCGTTGAAATCTAAATTAGGAATTTCCGACATAGGCTATTTTGAAAGGGTCCTGGAGGAGGAGTAGGTACACAAATAAACAAAAAAAGCGGACTATTATATTGTATTATACATGTATATACCAAACTACTACTTATATACAAGGGGGGACCTATTGTGGTGTAGTGGTGAAGCTACAGTAAGGTGGGGAGGGTGTGGGAATCATTGATATTGTGGAGATTCCCAAAATGGGCGATGATTTTGGTGTTGTGGGGAAATTCCCACAGTAGGTGGCCAAAAATGCGAAGTTATGAAGTGTGAGAATATTGTGGGGAGTGACCAAAATAGGTGGTGTGGAGGAATTCCCACAGTAGGTGGCCAAAAATGCGAAAATGTGCTGGGAATGACACATGCATAGCTGAGATTCAAAAATACTGTAGAGATACGACACTAACTTCAACCAGAGTCAGGCATGACCATCGTACACTTAGCTTCATAGCTTCAAATGTTGGTGTGACCCGTGACTGGACCAAAATAGCTTTAGTCAGGTGTGACGTATTGCATTGCCGTCGTCGCTATAAGAATCACAGAAATATGTTCGCGTGGATCTATAACAAATAGATACACTCAGATCGTGCACGCGAAGGTAAATGTCTCATGATATTCGCCTATAACAAATAGATACACTAGGACACATTAGCATAGGTGAAAGTAAGTGAAATAAGTATCATACCTCAGATCGTGCACGCGAAGGTAAACGTCTGAGGTATTGGCTCGAAAAGATGGCAACTAAATAGGCTGAGCGCTCTTGTGAGTATGTGAAACTATTACAATGATATATGGCGCTGGCCATAGCAAACAAAAGGTTCAGTAGGTACAAAAGAAAATTCAGGTAACAAGAGCATATAACGAGAAACATACGAGTCTGGACACTGAGAACGAATAATGTACACTTTGCACAGACTTCATGTGAGCTTGTTTCGACACTTGAATTCCAACAGTCGCCATCGTTGATGGTGGATCTCTGTTGGTACTTCGCTATTGCTGCACATTGCTTTGCCTGTAAGCTGTCAAGCAACACTGGGTGTGGTCTTAAATCTGGCTTCGGAGGGATTACAAACCTATCCCAGTTGCGAGTTGGATGTCGCTAATGGCAGTCTTGCCTCTGCAACACAATCTGAAATCTATGATATTGGAGAGGGTGATATTGATGGCGAAGCTGACAGCATTCCAAAGGTAGATTGTGGGCGTGGAAAGTGTAGACAGATTGCGAATAGGATGTACACTGACTTTTGGTCTCATTTAGGCGCTCTATATGTTTTTTTATTGAATTTACTGCATGCATGTCACAATATAGCTTCAGTTTTGAAAAATCAGTGTGATGGTCACGCTGAATAGCTTCAATTCATGGTGGCTTGTGATGCGTGACGAAGTAAGTGTCATATCTCTACAGTATCCTAGATATGCATCATGTATCTATAATGTAGATGCACAGCCTATTGCCCAGGAAGGATGTATCCATGTGTGTGGACAGCTAAACTGAATGATGTATCAGGGTTTTTGGCTAATAAGCCAGTTTGGATACTGTAGAGATATGCACCTAAGTTCGTCACACCATCACAGGGCAAGGGAATCGAACCTATTTCGTGTGACAGTCACACGCATATTGAGGTCGTCGAACTTAAGTTGTGACATGCGGTAAAAACACGAAAAAAGTCCTAGTGCTGCCAAAAGTCCTTATACTGAGTATTTGCAACGCGTCTGCACTTGCCGCGACCCTCAACATCAACCTCCTTCGAACTGTCAGTGGTCACGGCTGTAAATTGAGGCTCTGTATCATCTAGTGCTCATTCATAGCTCTCCGACTCATTATCCGCCAGCAGATTACCCAATCCATCAGCGCTGTAGCCATCAGGGATTGATAATTCACGCTGGTTGTCTCACACAACGAACCTATGCACAGCATGTCACACATCACACACCCCTTCGAACTTTCGAACCTAATGTTCATTTGGTCACACTCAAATCAGGTCGAACTTAAGCATCAGAGAACCGGTGGACAGATTAGAATGTCATATATAGCAATATATAGTCCATAATCACGAGCATCAGCGTAATTCTGTCATCAATCATGACATTATCATGTTTGACTCTATAAAGGAAAGAGGAGTTTCCGAAGTTCCTACACCAGTCCGTGATCGGGAAAAGCCCTGCACATCACTCAAACTTGAACTTCAAGGGCAGGTGGAACAAACGCTGATGAACAAGCAAGATGGATTTCAACTGCTATGTTGGAGTTACAGGCCACAGTTTCAAAACTAAGCCTGAAGGCAAGCACTGTCCGAAGAATGACAATGTGTTTTTTTACTAACAATAATACATTAATGCCCTGCCACTATCATGGTTCAGCTTGAAACATGTGTTCTTGACTGGTCTACTGAAGTGTGCGATTGGGAACAGACTCTCACATTGCTCGAACTGGAACTTGAAGGAAAGGTGGAGAAAAAGCTAATGATCAGGCTGAACGATTCACAACCGACATGCGCAATTCAAGGTCCACAATTTTGAAGCCAAGAATGAAAGCGGATACCTTCCAGAGAACAATGGCTTGTTCACCGAGTAACCGAGAATAAATGTATGTCGCTTGGTGAGCGAAAAAAAACACATGTGGTTGTTCACCTACTAGCTGACGGTTGCTCTACTTGTGAAGAACAATGGTATTTGCTCAGCGAGCAAGGGTCGATATGTTGTCGCTGGGGTGGGCGAGAACATTAATGTATGTACTACTTTGAAAGGTTGGTCCGCTATATATCAATTGGGAATGTGTGGGAATAAGTTGTACCTTTGCTTAGCAGCGATATATGTTCATCAAGTGTGTGAGAATCAACATACCTCTTGCTTTGAGTGCCTACATGACCTTATACATCTATCCGATGACTGGCAGATGCATTGAACTTGTGAAAAGCGACGATGCTTTTACTGAGTGAGCGAAAATAAAAGTATGTACTGCTCTGAATTTCGACATTATCTGCTGTAGATTTCTAAGGAAGGTACTTCATGTGTCAATTAGGAATTCACGTGAGGTGTTATCATTCGGTCAAGTCAAGCATTTTTAATCCACCTTCGGGTGCATCATCGGTGGGAGCTCGAATGAAAGATTTATCTCAATTGCGCTCATCTCACTTTCTATGCTTCTGTTCTGAGATTGACATGAAGAATAGAAAATACAGATATCATCATGATCGCGCTGTATTTTCTGGATCCGGCCCATCAAAAGACAGACAGCTGGATCCGCAGACTAGAGCTTGAACTGGGCCCTAGAGATCATTTATAACGATTCATGTGTCGCGCACAGAGCAACTACCACCAAGCAACTTGTATGTCTCACCATGCATCAACGTACTGCGTGGATTTTGGCGTTTCAGGAGTAAGTCTTTATATTTGGATTTTGAAGATGCCTTATATCTTCCGCCACACATCAGCGCGCTGCGTGTCTTTTTGCATTTCAGGAGGATGTTTCTACGCGTCGATTCAAGACCCCGAGGCAAGCGGATCCCGACTAGAGCTTGAATTAGGCCCTGGGGATTATTCATAACGATTCACATGTCATGCACAGAGCAACTACCACCAATCACCTTGTATGTCTCACCACGCATCAACACAGTTAGTTTCTTTTTGCGCTTCAGGAGAAAGTTTTTATGCGTGGATTTCGGAGCCATCTTATATGCTTCGCCACGCATTAGTGCAGTGCGTTTCTTTTCGCGCTTCAGGAGGAAGTCTTTACACGGGGATTTTTCAGCTACCTTGTATGCTTCGCTGCGCATCAGCGCAGTTTGATTCTTTTCGCACTTCAAGAGGAAGTCTTTACACGTGGATTCGGAGCAATTCTACTATACTTTATGCGTGGATGTGGGACCTTCTGATGGATTCCCATCATTAAGTATGGATTTTATATTGCAAACACAAGTGGGCAGATCTAGAACCATAGAACTTGAGTTGTGCTCCAGAACATTTATTGCAAACTAATTAGCAAATGAAGGTACAAGATATCTGATACCAATCAGGGTAATATATCTAGGGTGAATCAAACGCAGTGTCATCACGCTGTTCTCTCTGCTTTGCGAGAGCATTGACGGACATGTTGGCCTTCATTGTGTCGCTAAGTTCACCTCGGCGGTTCCTCCCAAAAACTTTTCTGAAAACAGAGTTCTGGAAAGGCTTGGATTGGAGAGTAAATAACGCACCTGGTCCACCATTCGAGAAGTTTGTCCACCCTGCGCCGCGCTTCTTGACCAGGGGCCTTTTCGAAGAAGTCCACGATGGTCCACCAAAACTGTTCGTAGTCGAAGTCGCCATCCATGGATCGCCATGAGGTAACGGAAGAAAGCGCGAATCGCACCTGCCAGTATGTAGTGAAGATGTATAATAAATTTGACCAAAAATTATAACTTACTTGACATGCGATATACGCGATCGAGCGAGGAGTGACTTTTTCCATTTGGATGATCTGTGCCACGTGTTTTTTGACCTTGATTCCGGATAGAGACTTCTTAGCCCGTTGGTTGTTACTGATGACATCTGCGCCGTCGCCGTCGCTGTCAACATCTTTTGCTGAGGAAGGAGACGTGAACACGGCCTTGTAGCCCTGAAACATAAGTTAGTTTGCTGTCAAGCTGCCTCAATGAAACAAACCTGAATGAGAATCTTGCCTTTGAAAAGACCTTCCTCAAGGTCGTCCAGTTTGGTAGTGTACTTGTCGTACAAGTAAGCGGGAAAGGATAGATCTGTGATGATATATCCATCTGAGCGATTTCTGATTCCTGCCCTCACTATGGGGAACGGTGAGTGTTGTCTCTCGGGATACCGAGGGCACATCGACTTACTCTGGGTTAGTCCAATCAAGCTCGGCCGGACAGAGTAACCTGCCACACACATCATGGGTGAATCCACAGGAAATTTTATCATCGGGGTCAATGAGGGAAACCAGCTTGAATTCACGATTGACCCATTCCAAAATGAGAGTCTTCAGTTTCGAGGTGTCGTCTCCTCGAGCGCTATCAGCCCCCTGTCGAAGCTAGAGAAAGACTCAGCTATGACACGAACAGTTGATATCATTGAACGAACCATCTTCAACATGTGCGAGTACTCCTCGTACTCCATCTCTGAACCCTTCTTGTAAAACCATGGCAAGGTTCTGGCTAGTGTGGAGTAACCTATTTGCAGTCGATCCTGTCTATGTAACCGTGCTAATAAGGAGTATGCACAAGCAAAGGGCGAAACTCTTACTCAATAGTAGTATCCGGGTCATTGGCCTCAAATCTTCTGTCGTTTTCGGCGACAAGGTCGTCGATACTGTCGAACAGGGCGACAACACGCCTAATTGCTCTTCCTTTAGCAACATACCAGATTGTTTGCCTGACAGATGGTAAGCAATGCAACCCAATACGTGCGATAGCAGCCGCACCTTTCCTTGACTGCGCGCCCCGACTGCAGGGCCTCCAGCTTCTCCTCCAGTTGAGCGATTTTCCGTCGCTGCAGAGCTTGCATATGTGCTGCTACTGCTTGAGATTGTTGCGGCTGAACATTACCTCCGTCCAGCTGGTACTCAATGTGCGAGGTGCTGCCTTCGCCTTCACCCTCGACGTGCGACCTGGAGGTGTTGCCCTCATTTTGCTGGCCCTCGACATGTAACATAGTGTTGCCCTCATTTTGCTGGCCCTCGACATGTGACATAGCGGTGGGGGCTCAAATTAGCTTGAGAACGAATGAAACAGTGAAGCCTGAGTGAAGCCTGAGGGATAAGATAAAGTGCGAGTGAGAAATGAAGCTCACCTGGGCCAGCTCGCATTTTATATGTTGGTCAAGACCAGTGCTATTGCCTAGAAAGAATACCAGTAAATCACACTAGCACAAGCAATTAAGTCGCTTGAACAAATACCTATTTAGGAAGATCATTAATGTTGCAAAATAAACGGCTCATTAAAGATCAGGGTCACTCCTGGGACCTGCAGGCTGGTGCCATTATGTGAAATCGCACATATTAGTAGATGCAGCAGACAGATTCACAATGCCCTGCAGATTAGTAGGTGCAAACGTGATCACCTAAATAGCGGCACCAACTTGAATCCTAGACTCGGACTCTTGAGGATGGCTGGCTAATCGAACGCCCCGGCAGACACTCACTCGAAGATTGATTGGCACACGCTTCATGCACAAGTCGGCGGTGTCCTGGGAGCCTCTATGAAACTGTGAATATAATGGGTGATCTGTGAAATATGTATTGACACAAGCTTACGAACATATCCAATCTCGTTCTACTAGTAGTTGTTCGCGTGAAGAGGGTGGATAAAACAATGCGGCCATCTACTTGGTATGATTATCGCACGTTCAAGGTCATGTATATGGGTTTGGGTGCGCCACCGAGGTGACGGGTGATGCCGCTCGAAAAGGTAACTGCGCATCACGAAGCCACCCGCCGGTACACACTTGGGTGACGCCATGAACATCGGACTTCAACTTTTGAATGGGCCCCTACCATATGTAACTTGATTCGGACAAGTACATAGTATGAAAATGTGCAGTGTCCAACTTGAACGTCGGCCCAATGCCACTGTTCAACTCTCCTCCGTCATCCGTTCACCAGCCAACTTTTCTCGTTCTTCACCATACTTGTTGATATTGAGAACTGTCTGCCAGTCGGTGCCTGTTTTCTCCCGGCAGATGCACTTCACAACTGAGCAAAATTCCGATATACGTCATGATTCTCCAAGTTCTTGGCGGTGTCATGATTGTCATTAACTTGAACATCGTCGATTTTCCTTTTGTAACTCTGGCGAGCCATCACGGTATGGGTCCAGGTAATAGTTCCTATTCCTATGACTTCACCTTTTTGACCAGATTCGGCTTCCTGACCAAGTCGTCAGTACAACACACTGATCACAGCATATAACAGCTACGCTGAACACTCGCCGTTCTTTTGCTTTCCTTCTGTTTAACAGGCTTCACGATAACAGTCTCCGTGGCATGTGATATACTCGGCGAGTGTTCTTTCTTCAAGTTCTTCATCGCGGCTTTGTCAACATCTTTCCAGGCTTCTGAGTCAATCTTGTAATTCAGCTCTGCGGTATATGGTTTGCGCTCACCAACAACTCTCGCCACCTGCGAGCCACTCTGAGTCAGTGCAACACCTCCAAAGCCATTGCGGATGCGAGATGTGTCACGGTGAGTCCCCTTCTCCTCATTGGCGTATTGAAGAGCAGTCGATAGACTCGACACAGGTGACTTAAATTTATGCGACATGTCCGGGTCAGTAGCGCCCCACATGGCGGTGTGAGTAGTCACCTGAGGATTGGCATAAAGACTCGAAGCTATATCCGAGTTTTCCATCTTGAAGTGAGTCAGGCCTGTGTTCGGTGGGTTTTAGTTTTTAATCCAAAAACTCAAAGCTGGCCCAGGGGAGCTCTTATACCAAGTGTACTACGCGTAATGAGTGAGTGATTACTAGTACCATTTTTGGTGTTTGAATATTGTATGAAGTCACCCTGAGTCCCGACTCCCGAGTCACTAGACCCAGCAGATATGCTGGACCATTTTTGGCAATTGAAGTTCTAGCTGCAGCAGATGTTCGTGCTATCATCACATGACGGTGAATCTGAATCCTCAGATCGGAACAGAGCTTCTAAGCTGGGTAATTCTAAAGTGCGCTCGGGTGTCACGCACATGATTGACACAGTGGTCAAGTCAGAGCTGAAACTAACTGTGATCAGACACCACCCCTTTGAAGATATCTCCACATTGAATACCAAGATTGATTATAGCTAGCCCTGGTAACTAAGTTTCCCTAAGTAAGTAGTCGAAACCAGAGAATGTGAGTCAATAAAATTCTCCAGTGAAGTGTTTTTAAAAGTCCGATGGGTATTTACCGCTTATGCGGCACTCCCTTGTCATGCCCTACTCCTAGCATCCCATGTACCGAAAATGAGCTTATGTGCCACTACATGCGTTGAAATCCCTTGTTTCAAATCGTCCACACCTCTCCAATGCCCTTTCACCCCCAGTTATACTTCTGTCTCTCCTGGGGGATCCGAGTCAGGTATAGATTATCTCATGAGCTAATCACAGCAGCGAGCACAGTCTCAGAATTGGATGACGATTCCTTCCCTTTGACACCTGATTCTAAGCGCTCAGGCGACATATCCCATGTCGCCAATATCTCATGCAGGGCTGGACCATCGACTTTAAGTCGGTATCACAAGCAGCATCACGCTGACGGTTATCATTATCCCTTCCATCTGTATTGCTGGGCACCCTCTTTTCAAGACCGGCTTGTCTTTGAATCTATGTTAGACAGCTCTGACCGTGACAATTTATTGGAAGATATGAAGGGCAAGGTGGGACCCTTTTTTTGGAAAGCATACATAACTCATTATATGCGTCACACTTCTAGAGTGATGATGGGTTTTTGAGGCATATGGATGCGCTCGGACCCCAATCTTTCCGCCTTGTTGTTCACTACAAGGAGGCCGTCCGTGAGCGCCAACACTTGGACCTCTTTGTGGCATACTGGGCATGAGAGGAGAGCAAAAGGCTCGATAATCTCCATCAGTTTATGCTTCAGGCAGCCCAGGAAGATTTTGTCAGAGCAGAGCAAGAAGCCTCTGTGTTAATGAAAAGACTTCTTGAGAAGCATCCTCCGTCTACTGAAATAGACGCCCAATCACTCACTACGCTCAGAGACCACAACAAGAGGTCTCTCCGCAGGACTGACGTCCAGCTTGATGTTTTCAAAGGTCGCATCATGCAGAGGCAGAAGGCAAGCTCACGTGCAGATGCTCCAGACCACAATTCGGACGCTGCCTGAGATGATGATAAGTCAGTATTCGCTTTTATAAATAAAGCACTTCATTAACACTTTTTTAGACGTGCACAAATACCCATTTGTGCAACTAATTGTATGCTCAACATGTTCAATTGGTTCCTACCTACTTTTCAGTGTCACTGTTTATTGTTTATTGTAGTAAGAGAAAAACGTATAAGCTAAACTTGGGACAGAAGTGGAGGATTGTTGTTAGATTTTCGCGCTTCACATGGGGAGGTGCCACATGAATACAAATATTTTATTTCTAAGCAAACAAGTTAAACAGGACATCACATGAGTGTGACACACAAAGATGACTTCTTGTTGAGTGCGTCCGTGGCACAAATTCAAAAACTAAGTCAATTTTGCTCGGACGATCAATTGGGCAAATAAATAAAAATGTGTGTAGCCGTCCGTTCCTTAATTTACTTAGTTATAGGCTTGTAAAGTTGTAGTTGAATAAAAGCTCAAATGTCAGAATATGAATATGAATACTTTACCTGACTTCACGCTTGGTTATGTGACACTGGGGGTACTTAGTCACATGTGAGTATCGATCGCGGCAGCCAAATAAACGATCTGGTCGTGCGAGGTACAAGGCCTGCCTTATTAGGCCAATGCCTGAAATTTTCATTGAGGCTCAGACTGGTCTGATATTAGTGAGCCTGGTTCGGATTGAATATGCAATATATAATTCACTCAGATCCGAATAGTCACCGATGTGACTAAGTGTGAGTGCACGTGGTGTGCGCTTTGGCCTATTTTGGTAGTGATCAGTATTGGATATCGATTCCATGCTTTATGCATTATGCCTCATGACTACAATGACTACATACTTACTCCTCGTTGTAGAAGCTATTCAGTCCCCTCGTTTCATTAAGTTAAAGTTTCCTATCGCAGAAACTGTCATGAACCATCTGACTCCAATGGAGTCAGATTCAAGGTGATGTACAGATTTTTGATTTCAATCTACTATCATTGCTGTCGCGGTAATGCGCCCATTCGAGTTTGGGGCACATCCCCCGAACGACGACGATAACCACCATGAGTTTAACTTCACTTCCCCAGTCACTCCCAATCCGTATGCACCAGACATACGGATGCCTGTGCCCACGCGGCCATGGCGTGGTTTAGGGCTACCTTCTGATTCAGAAGCCAACTTGAATGTGTCTGCCAGCGGATCTGGCTTCCAGCCGCCGCAGTTGCAGTTGCAGTCGCTCGTTGACGCCAACAACCTCCAGCATGACAACTACTACCCACAGCTACCGTCTTCCAGCCGCACTAGCTTCCAGCCGCAGGAATCTCTCGTCAACATCAACGATATCCACTATGACCTTTATCAACAGCTACGGTCATACTACGGCCCAGAAACATCTGGCTATTTGGCATTGCCCGCGTATCATCCAATCCTCGATGAGAGACAACCTCTCGGCTCCTTCTTTCCGGACTTCAGTCAGGCAGTTCCGTCCATGGATGTTGATGTACTGCTACCAATCGGTGCCGAATATCATGACGAACCGCGTCGAGAGCGTGTCTTTGGAGCCGAAGGTACTCCGGGTGACATCTTCAGTAGGAAGCGCAAGGGCCACGGCGATGAACCGCAGACAGAGCACATTAGTCGGCTGCAACACAAGAGGGCTAGAAGGGTACGTGATTTATATATTGTGCATCGTTGACCGCTGATGTGCTCTCAGAAATCGATAGCGAAAATACAAAAACCGACCATGCTCTTAGCAGATGCTGAGAAATTCGCAGCTCCCCCCTGGCCCCAGCTTGTCGCTTCGCCCCCTCCGTTTGCACCCCCAGAAGTGGGGCCATCTATGGTTCCCTCCCAGTCTGTTGCTTCGCATCCTCCGTCCCAGCCATTCACGGTTCCTTCCCAGTCCATTATCTCACACCCTCCGTCTGCACCCTTTGATTGACAGTCATTCACGGTTCCTTCCCAGTCCGTCATCTCACACCCTCCGTCTGCACCCTTCAATTCACAGCCATTCATGGTCCCTTCCCTGTTCGTCGTTTCACAACCTCCGTCTGCGCCGTTCGTTTCACAGCCATCCACGATTCCTTCCCAGTCCATCGTCTCACACCCTCCGTCTGCATCCCTCGATTCGCAGTCATTCACGGTTCCCTCCCAGCCCGTCGTTGCTCCGGCCATAGCTTTCCCCGATATGTCAGAGCTTTCATACAACCCATCAAACTCAGTACACAAAAGAATTGTCTCGTCCGCCATGAAAGCTATCAAGGTACATTCAATTAACACACAGTCCCTATCATCCCACTCGGACAGAAAGCGGTGGATTAAACAGAGGTTGCAGGAGTCGGCTATGCAATGATACGGTCATCCAAGTAAGCCGATATACACTTACAAGGCTTTCTCAATGACTGACATTTTGGTCGCGTGTCAATAGAGTTCGGAAAGCAGTGGTCTTCTCGCAATTCGATGGCACTTTATAAGATACTCTCCGATCCCTGCAAAAGTCTCATGCATAAGTCCAAAAAGGTCGCACGTTACAAGGTGCCATTGTACTGTCTACGTCCTGGAGTACGGTCGATGGCCAACGAACGCCAGTTTCGGGCAAACAGGCTCGAGGAACTTCTCAGCATTGAAGGGACGTCTCCACTGAGATTCACATTCGGTGAGGACGAGTTCGGCAACTTACACTTCCTCGAAGACGAGGTAGTGTGGCATGTCGTCCTGGACGTTATCGTGGAACTCAGACTCCTCCGCCACATTGACAATCTAGACAGCCTATTTTGCTTCGCTGCCGCCGCGGTCTGTTGCGCCTTGCACAAACTCAAGGACAATAAATTCACTCCTGTTGAATTTAAGGTCAAACATTATCAGAAGCTCTACAATGACCTACTTAAGCATCTTCAAGTGATGTCTAGTGACCCAGTGTTTTTGGCCCATTGGATAGAGTACAAAAATCTCACTTTGGCGAGACTCGCACAGATATACTAGCTCCACTTATGACTTACATACATTCGAGTTTACTGAACGACTTTCACGTTGAATCTTATCTACGGTCTGGCGGTAAATGTGTGAATGTGACTCAATGTACTGGTCCTCGATGGTGTCATCCAGTGCACCAAACAAGACGAATTCTCGTAGGTCACTCATACTAACACCAGCCCTTGCTCGAATCACTTGACCCTTCTGTAGGTATCAGGAGATGATAGCCCATCTACCTCTCGCCAGCCATCCAAACCCAAAGAAGGTGCTTGTTATTGGGGGT
The DNA here is from genome assembly GCA_016628565.1 of Suillus placidus. Lineage (NCBI taxonomy): Eukaryota > Fungi > Basidiomycota > Agaricomycetes > Boletales > Suillaceae > Suillus > Suillus placidus. Next base: position 599,932 of record JABBWD010000020.1, read on the forward strand.
GGCGATGTAGGCGTCGTTCGAGAGGCGCTCAAGCATGAGTCATACAGTCGAGGAGGTGGTTCTCTGCGACATCTATGAGGTTTGTACATGAATAGGTACAACATACATGTGCTTCTTTGACGGACTCTACAGGCAGTTATCAGAGTCTCAAAGAGATACCTTCCGCACATGTCTGCACTGCTCGACTCTCCTCGCGTCAAGGTCTTTGTTGGCGATGGATTCAAGTTCCTTGCTGAGAACGAGGCAACCTGTGACAACGTTAAAATCACCGATTCCCTGATCCGGTCGGTCCAGCAGAGGCTCTTTTCCAAAAGCCTTACTTCAAGCTTCTTCATGATGCACTGACTCCTGGGGGGCACATCTCGACACAGGCAGAATCTCAGTGGCTCCACATTTCCCTGATTGGCAACCTTCTTAAGTCGACACGCGAGCTATTCGCAGTTTCGCAATATGCCTTCACTACGATCCCGACCTACCCATCTGGCCAAATCGGATTCATGGTGTGCTCGAAGGAGCAAGGTCGGGACCTCCAAGTCAGTGTGCCCGCCCGCAAAGTAACCAACACTCGTTACTATAATGAGAACGTGCACCGAGTGGCCTTCGTACTTCCACAATTTGCTCAATCGTTCTTGGAGGACGGAAAGGACATCCTGCCTGTATTCGGACGTGCTGTTGCGGCTGCTAAAATTGTGGCAGAAGGCAAGAAAGTTCACAAAGTACTTCTCCTTAGCTCTGGTTTTGTCGCACGTCCATGTGCCAAGTACGTTGTACGTGACCCGTCCAATGAGCTAACAATTGGTAGGTCAATCAAATCTGTACCTTTTGGTGATCCTCATCCTTTCCACAGCATGCCGCACGCTCCAGAGTGCACAAGCATTGGCGGAAGGTCTTCCAAATGCACAGGGCATTTCTCTTGACATCAACAATACCAGTGATCTCGAGGCTCAAGTTGCTGCACATGATCTCGTCATCTCTCTGATCCCCTACACGTACCACGTGACTGTCATCAAGGCTGCGATAAAGGCCATAGTTCACGTCGTCACAACCAGTTATGTATCGCCTGCAATGCGTGAACTTGATGAGGAGGCCAAGAGAGCGGGTATCATTGTCATGAACGAAATCGGTCTTGATCCTGGCATCGACCATTTGTACACGATCAAGACAATTGATTGTGGTGGTCTCCCAGCACCAGAGTGCTCGGGCAACCCACTCAGCTACAAGTTCTCGTGGTCATCTTGCGGTGTCCTTCTCGCTCTGCTCAATTCAGCATCCTACCTTTCCGAGAGTAAACAGCTCGATATCTCCGACAATGAATTGATGGGATATGCCAAACCCTACTTTATCTCGCCTGCATTTGCATTCGTGGCTTATCCGAACCGTAATTCTGTGCCCTTCAGGGAGTGGTATAACATCCTAGAGGCAGAGACTGTGGTCCGTGGCACACTCTGATACCAGGGATTCCACGACTTCATCAAGGCACTTGTAGAGTTGGGCTGGCTTGATGCATCCGAAAAGGACTGGTTGAAGGAGGGCTTGACCTGGGCCCAGGTCATGCAACAAGCGATCGGTGCCAACGACGCTGCAGAAAAGTAAGTGATTGGTTGTCTGAATCTGTGCAGAGTACATAATTTACTCGACAAATCTAGCACCCTTGTTGCGCATGTGAAATCAGTCTGCAAGTTCCCTAACGATGCTGAAGCTTCCTGTATCATCTCCGGACTCTGCTGGATTGGACTTTTCTCATCGCAACTGTGAAGCCCCGTGCAGGAAACCTCCTGGATACCCTCTGCGCGCAACTCGAGACGCTGATGAAGTACAAGCAGGGCGAGCGGGACCTCGTCATGCTTCAGCACAAGTTCGTGGTCGAGTGGGCTGACGGCAGCGAGGTATGTATTTGCTACAGGTATATCAAACAAATTTGCTAATCACCTTCTAGCAAATGCTTACCTCAACACTCGAGCAATACGGAAGTCCATCTGGACATTCCGCAATGGCATAGTACCGACTGTGGTGGATGGCATTAGGAATGCATTGGCATGGGCTTGTCTTCCGCATGACTTCGGTATGCTGTATATCACGTTCTGGCTCAAAGCAAGTCAAATAATCTTTATCTACTAGGTCCTGGAATGGATGGTCCGCATGGGCCGTATTTCCAAGTCGGTGTCTCACAACCTGTCGCGCACCCCGTATACTGAGCTCCACCAGTCAGAACGGCTCGACCTTTATCATTCATATATACGCAGGCTCCTAGAAGTCCATCGTGTGCTCCTTATTTCTATCTCCTTTCTTTGACCATTGCCAATTCATAGTCTGGTCATGCATATTGGTGTTTTTGCTCTCCCAATAAACTTGCTGCTACCCACGAGAAGCTTGCGCGAACAGGGTCAAATGCCACGTATGACAAGTCCTGCCTCCATCTCACCGAGGAAGAAGTCGCACGGAGAGTACGTACTGGGGAGAAGTCCATCGTCAGACCGAATGTAAGTACATCTATTGTGCTGTCGAACCTCATGCTTACAAGTGACAGGATGACAGCCTCCCAGACCGTGCATCACCCCCCGATATCGTCTTTGGTATCCTGAGGGATGCGCATGCCTCACTTCCAACAGATTCTATTCTGCTGAAATCTGATCTGTTCCCTATGTACCATCTGGCGTCTGTTGTCGACAACCATGAGATGGACATCACACATGTTCTCCACGGAGAGGTAGGTATCCATTCCTCTGTGACACAACGTCCTTGAATTTCATGCATTCCAGGAATGGCTACCTTCACTACCATTGCACCTCGATCTCTATTCTTGTCCGAATTTATAATCCAGCCACAAGGGAACACCTCGCATCTTTGGAGGAGCTCATATCATCCCACTCGCCACTCGCGTGGACGCCCAATGGCACATGCCTTTCAGGGGCCCGGGGCAGTTATGTATAGCGATTATACTATACGAGAGTGGGATTCATTGACCTGGCACAGCAGGTCGGTGTAGAGAGTCGCACTTTTGCAGGCCTGTAGCGCCCTATACTGCACCTCATATGTTCACAGCTCACAGCACAAACTTGCAGCATGATTCCCCATGCTATCCACAGCTATTGCGACATGAGGCGACGCTTTCCCATGCATCACGCGACATGAGGCGACGCTTTCCTGCGCCTCGCGCCTGTCACGCGCGACCTTCCCGTGCTTAGCGATGCATAGGCGTGCGCGCTTTCTCGCGCTTTCGTCGCCCTTCATCCAGGAGCATCCATCCATAGTCCAGCAAGTCTCACTGGTATGTAATTTCGCATTTTATCTATTATTGCACCATATTATAGCATGGACCCTGACTTACATACCCATTACATACCTTATCTCATACTCGGCTCAGCTCTGCCTCACTTAGCAACATATATAGCTCCGCATTTTTGACATTCTCACCACCTTATGTTTCTCCCATCATGTCTATAGCTAGAGTTACAAGCTATTAGCACTCCATCTACCATCTTACCACCTTTGAGCTATCATCTAAAACACATCTCTGTCGCGTTCCCGCGCTCATCGCCCTGTCACACTTCGTGGATTTGTCTACTTGCTTCCCCTTGGGTCGAACGCACTTGTCTATCGCAAGCATAGCAGACTAGGCATTGCACTTTGACCAACATATCAACACTTGTGTCACCCACCCACTTATATGTAAGAAGACCTTGAGTTGAGTTGACTAACCTTCATCGGTCATCCCTGGGAAGGTCACACTAGCACTATCCTCGCCATTGCCATCAATCCCGCTGGCACCCTTGTTGCCTCCGCATCTAGTAAGGACAACCATGTCCGTCTCTGGCGGCTCTCATATCGACGAACTGTCGCCATTTTCCAGCACTCATCCCCGCAGCAATATCTCTCCTTCTCCTTGGACAGGAAGCACATCCTCAGCCGTGGCAGAGGCCAAGATAATAAGACCTTGGAGTGGGCAGTACCACAGAGCGCCAATTCAAAGGCGAGTGTCCATTCTTGACTCTCATAACGCAATTCGAGCATCCTTCTTGCAGATCCTAGATAATGCCAGAGTCCGCGATGCATGTACTAGTATAGCTGGGGACCTGTCTACTGCTGAAGAGTTACTCACCCAAGGCATCCACATTGACGCCAACGACCTTCATATGCCCATCGCTCATTTGTTATGGCCCGAAAACACGACTGGGATCACGCCCTTGAGGATGCAATGAAGGTGAGTTATACTGATCCATGACGGCCCTCTTACAAAAAGCTAACTCTCATTCGTCACGGTGACATAGTCCATCACTATTCGGCCCTCATTGACAGGCTATATCTCCAAGGGCATTGCCCTCTGCGGACAAGGCCACGTCCGGGAAGCAAGGACAGCATTCGACGTCACATCCATGTTCACGAACCAAAATTCAGGAACTAACCATTTTCTTCTCTTGACAAAGGTAGGTCAAATTCATCTTGTATATTCTCTACTTCATTCTGTATTTCAGGCAATCGCACTCTTCAGTGCAGATCAACATGCGGAAGCAATACTGCTCATAAAAGAGCTGGCTGCCGCTTGTCCGAATACCGATCTTCTCGGGTGTCGTGTCATGGAAGTAATTGTCATGTGGCTACGCTTGGTCATCGACGCTGATCTTTGCAACCCACTCATTAGACATATCCATATCTATGCGTTCAGCTCGGAATCAATGCCTTCGATGGTGTGCGTCATTACGAAGCCGCTGATCACTTCAACCACTGCTGTCAATTCAGGCGCTTTCTCATCCAGATACATTCATGAAACATACGAGGACTTGACCGTGGTGCATCAAGATGATGCATACATAGTGCTTTTCACAACTGAGTGCTTTGTCAAGCTCTTTGGCTGGGATCTCGAGTCTTTGTGTCTCACTACCCACCAGAAACTGTGCCAGGCATACCTTTCGGCAGATAAACATGATGAAGCCCTCAAAGCACACAAATACATGATGGACACCATCGACGAATCGGCGAAGGCTAACTGCCTTGTTTGGTCCAACGGCAAGTGTGAAGTCCATGATGTCATGTAGACTACAATCCTCACCCATTTCACTCAGCTTTCAAGCAAGAATGCTGCGCGTTCTGTGCTGCCAATGGAGATGTCGCCCTCACTGTGAGTGATTATGGCTATCGACCTATACTCGGCGGTAATCAACTCGAATTATGCATCTGAAGCTGTCTTTGCAAATCATAGGAAGGCAAAGCTGGGTATGATGCTATGGATGGAAGAACTTCTCGATGCACAGAAGGTGCAACAGCATCTATGTTTCATAACCAATGCTCATTGTGGCGATACATAGGTCATTCACTCAACTCTTTATCTTATCTTGGATACAATTTGAAGCACGCAGCGCTTCCGAGTCATGGTGCACGACACTACGATGAAGCGATCCAGACCTTCCAAACGATGCTCTCGAAATTGGACAATGCTCCCGACATTCAGACACAAAGTAAGCCTTTGATAACACATTCGTCAATATGTTAACTCTTTACAGAACTGCGCCAGCAGTATCTCAGACCCTCTGAAGTAGAACATGCCATTCGAACAGGTCATGATGCCCAACTCGACAATG